>JAJTJO010000452.1:0-600000 GCA_024550625.1 Dendroctonus valens
GTTTCTACTACTACTAACGAACGTTATAAAAATGGCTCTATAACTCCTTTTTGTAAACACTACATACAACGTGTACATGCGCCATATAATAAATATATGTTATACATATATCATGGAAATTATTATCACCACAGACTACATACTCTCATTATTGATTATCACAGATCACTGTACTAACTGAAGTTACGGGACGTCACTCACGCTAGAACTCTAGAATCAATATCTTTTGGAACTTCTATGTGTGGGAGTGAGAAAGTTAGAATGAGCGCAAATTCGGATGCACCTTTGATGTGATGGCGGCCATTTTTTAACTTACTAATTTTCTGATCATTTCTTTGTTCATCCAGAGACAAGTATCTTGTCTCTGGTTCATCTATGTTTCTGACTACTGACACGAGTGACATAGGCAAGTTGTAATAGCACATATAAGCGACAAATGAAAACTGGTAGTCAGTCCAATTAGTGTGTTTCCGTGAATGTGATTAAGTGGAAACTAATTTCATTATTTGCAATCACAAACACCCCCGTGTCTGTTTATACCCACAGTTAGAGTCGCTCTTGCAATAAGACATGAGTGTTCTTAGGGAAAGCCGGGAGAACATATCAAAGCCCTTATCTGCGACACAAAATAACACTGTCATCACCCCCGATGAAGTCCTGCGATTATCGAACATCACGGATAGGTACTTGTGTGATCCTGATGCCAATATTTACGAGATAGATTTTACGAGGTAATTAATCAATCCCAAAATAATAATATTTAAATAATCTTAAATTTTGAAAGCGCGTAGAGAACAGAAATGTTACGGTTGCTTTTTAGGCCACAACTTTAAATTAAATCCATTTTTCGTAAGATAACTATATTGAGATAAGTAATGAGTCATTTTCTTTAGTAGGTCTACATTGGCATTTGAATTAGATATTGTGAAATAAACACCAAATAATTCACTGTGGCTTTAACTAACACTAAATCCCTCTGAATATGTCTACCCAAGAAACGAAAGTTGGAAATTAGTTTTAGCTTATTAGACTCCACAAAAGTTTTTACTTTCTTCCAGATTATATCGGATCCCTGATCACTTTCTTTACGGCTGTGATTTTTAGGTTTAAAATAAGGGATCTGGAAAGTGGAGCTGTTCTGTTTGAGATTGCAAAACCTCCAAATATTGATTGTGCTACTGAAATCAACTGTGAAAATGATGAATCAATTGATCCAAACTCTGGCCGATTTGTCCGATACCAATTTACTCCACAATTTTTAAAGCTGAAAACAGTTGGAGCTACGTAAGTGCTTGCATTCATAACATTGTATTAAGTTTTCATATGTTCGTATGTTCAGAGTGGCGCACTTTATACTCGTGTATATGTGTGTGATATGTTGTTGGCAACATTTAAAAAGTTGCTGGACAATTAAACGTTCCAATTTCGTATTTTTAATTGTGAAATTCCGTCATTCTAATTGAATTATAAACACATAGGTAACAACTATCTTCTGTAGTATTCAGATTTTTAACAAGCTCTCGGTGGGCCGTAATGTGCTTCATGCACTAACAGATTTTTTTTCTATTTCAATTGTTACCACGAGTTTACCGACATGTGTTGTCAGAAAGACTGAATGTTAATTGATCATTTAAAACGTATTTTAGTGTGGAGTTTACTGTAGGATCCCGACCTGTTAACCGATTTAGAATGATTGAAAGGCATTTCTTTAGAGATAAGCTCTTGAAAACGTTTGACTTTGAGTTTGGTTTTTGTATACCATACTCCCGGAATACCTGTGAGCATATTTATGAATTTCCATCGCTCCCACAAGATTTGGGTAAGTAGCAGACTGCTGTTAAATTGTAATTTATTATTAATTAAATATAAGGTCTATGGCAATGGGCAATAATTTTATACATAGACTGTTGAAATGTAATAAAAAACTATATTTTCTTATTATTGCTGTGAAAGATAAGCTTATGAAAGTAGGATTCGAAATTAATTTCAATGATAATTCGGTATGATCAATATTAAAGTCATAAGTTAACGCAAACCGAGGATAATACTTTTCAGTCTTTACCTGGAGAAATGTTAAAGTAGGCTGTGAGAACTGTCGTATGAAGTTGAACATATTCTTCGAAAGCCATTTATTTGTGTGGCTACGCACTTGAACTAAACTTTTTATTGTACAATGCATTCAAAATGTAAACCAACTTAACGACATTTGCTTTTCATTTCTCATTTTATTTTTTATTCGTTTCTATAACTCCAAACAAATGTATAAATGAGGTTATTATCTTTTAACAACTTAAAATCCGAAACTTTTTCAGTGAATGATATGATAGCTCATCCCTTCGAAACTCGATCAGATAGCTTCTACTTTGTGGATGATGGTCTCATAATGCACAATAAGGCAGATTATGCCTATAATGGGGGCATTCGATCATAATTCGTCATATTGTTCAGATATGGTTTGTTTGAAAAATTATCCTTTGGATTTGAAGTAATTAGAATTGGACGCTTAATATTTTTGAATTAATGTCTTCAAATCAATAACTTCTTAATTCAACTGGAAAACTAACTACTTAACAAAAGCAATGTGATTGTTGCTTTTGATTGACATACGTTTTCGTTTGTTGCTGGGGAGTAGCTTTACAAATGTTATAACAGAAATAATTGGGAAGAAAATAGACACTCTGAAGGCAAACTAGCACAAGCAAATGTTCGGAAATATTTTATGTTGCTTTGTTTATAAATCCAATATCCACTTACATATAAGGACGTTTATTATGCTATATATGTATATGTATACTGCTGTTGCAAAAATAAAGTAATCAAATGCTCCTGCACCAAATTTTATAAAAGCTTTGTAACGGTCGAAATAACAAAACATTATTATAACTACAGTTGGATAGCAAAATGTGTTTTGTTTGTTATACCGTGTTCCTTTATAGCATTTACGTAATTTTAAAATTACATAGTTATGCAAGCCTTGTCTTGAGCATAAGGAAACTGAAATGCAGCGTATCTTTCACACCTGCATGAGATTGAATCCAGCTTATAGATTTAATATTTAAATGGCACCATATATCTGCCTTACGTGGACGTGTATTCTCTATAGTTATAGTTTTCACATAAACATGTTTAACACTCCATGGCCAATTGGAAATTTCCTAACTTATATATTCTGCTTTTGACTGCACATCAAAATCTACACTTTTGCACTATTATGCACACGAATGTATGTTTCATAAAAAAGTTATATAAACAACAAACAACAGAATCGCTTGTTTTACCCGGATTTTTTCCAAATGCCACATATTACAGTTAAAAACCCCTAAACAGTTTTCACTTTAATAATATATTTATTGCATTTTTCAAATTGATATTAATACAGCAATGTGTTACTAAATGTGTTTGTAACTAGGATAACTGGTAACATGATAATTTATTCGCACTTAAAAATTTCTTTGACTTAGAGAATGCGTGATATGTGGAAGAACAGAATCACATTACATTATCATAAGCTCAATAGATAATCGCACAAAATTATGTTAGAAATCTACTTCTCATCTCGCAAAATGAACACTGTTGGAAATGTTTACACTGCTTTTACAAAAATCTTTCTCATTCATCCAAATCTAGAAAATCTAACTCAATATCCACCATATTCATCTGTTGCAATGTATTGATTAACATGTATCTCGAAAAAACCATGTACAATTTCCGAAACCACATCATTTGGGACTTGTGCTTGCACATGGCTTTATGCAAGAGGCTTCTTTGTGACAAACCCTCCATATATCTGAAGAATAAAAATGATATGATATTTTGGGCATGGCACTGGCGGCCCTACTTAAACATTTGAACCAAAACCCTTACCTGAATCTCGACATAATAAATGATATGGGTATGTCTAAAAGTAGCCAGTACTTTCGGAGCATATTTACAGATTCCAGTACAAAAACACCACAAGCTACAAGAGTTTTTAGTCAAAAATATTTAACATATTTATGTAACGGAACGGTAATGATTTTATTCACTCACCCTTTGGTAATTCGTCATCGAGAATCAAATTTGCCAGAGCGTAGTAAATACTACAGTGATTCTGGTGGCCAGAGACACCATTCCTGTCAAACGTTATGATATTGGTAATATTGAATGCCTATAGATACACAATTTGTTAGTGCAAAGAAATACGTCTTCAAATGGCTTTACCTCTACAAGATAGATAATGTGTTTTGAGATAATCTCTAATGGCCATCTCACATCCATTGCATCTGGAAGCTCGCTGTTACTATGTACAAAAATATTTTCCTGTTGTAAGCCTAGTAGTTTACAAGATTCATACAGCTCACTGGTTCTCACTTTATCCATGCCATAGTTTTTTCCTAAATAGACTAATGTTTTTTACGGATGCGACTTTGAAACACTATGGAAGATATACTTGCCTGAAGACAAACACATAAGGAAGACCAAACAATTTTTTTTCCGAGTGTAATGCAAAATTGTAGGGCCAAAAAACATGACTTCGTCATCTGGATGGGCGGTAACAAATAGTATTCTCTTTGCATTTCTGAATTCGCGAGTGAAGCCGAAAAGTCCCAACTGAGTTATACATAGGTACAATAACCCACATAGTAGTACGTAACAAAATAACCCTACAATTAAGTGCTCCACAGTGTCGACCGTGTATTGTTCGAAACTGCACAAAAAATACTCAAAGTTCTGGCAGAAATTGCCAAATAACTGGGTAATTACTGATGTGCGGCTGATGTAATAAGATGTTCCATTCGAGTACGGAGATCCCTGGAACATTTCAAGCAAGTTTTAAAAATAGGATCGCCATAGATTCTAGGATATTTTTAGATGTGTGTGATATTAATACTTGAAAATTCGAATTTGATATTTGCTAGAACTGGGGTTATGGTAAAGTTGAATACATTTCCTCCTCTTTCATTAAGTCAAAGGTTATAGGTAAGCAGATATTTTTTCCTCAACCGTCCGCCCCAGTCCTGGAGGTTCACGCTTGCGCGTTTCATTGCCATGTTGCCGCTATGCAGATATTTGTTACCTAACCATCCGAACCAGTCTTGGGTGTTCGCCTTGCTCGGATAGTGATTCCTAACGATAAACGACTAATGATAAAAATAGCATGAATTTCAGCAACAGCAGCCGAACTATAAACGTGCTTGAACCACAAGAAACTGAGCTTTTCCGAGGTTATAATTTCATTCGTAAAAGCATATCAATCCGATAGGACTGGGCCGGATGGTTAGCTGACAAATATCTGCATAGCGGCAACATGGCAACTAGGAAATAACTTTGATGCTACAGAATAAATAAATACATACCTACATACGAAGCGTAAGCTCCGAAATGTCATGTCAAAGAGTTGGTAATAATCTTGAAAGTTATCATATTTGTTCGGTTATCTGAGAAATATCGGAAAAACTGCTTAAAAAAAATTTAAAGTGGGTAATATGGAAAGAACTTTTTTTAAAGAATTTTCTACAATATGCGCTTCACTTGGATCAACCAATCAATCCTGCAGGATAATTTTAAGTATTGTTTAATTTAAATTAATTACATAGTTTTTGCAATTGTAGACTGCTAATATCGCTCTGATTTCATTAATATTCTGACTTCAAATCCTTTTAAGTGTTTTATTTCAAAAGCAACCAAAAACGTTTTCCTTTACTTGTATAACTAGCTCTTAATTTATATTTTATACCTGTGAAAGACGCACTGTGCGATATTTGCTAAAAGTATCGATTGCATGAAAAATTGAAAGGAAAATAAATTACTTGCACGAAAGTTGTTTCGTTTTCTATAGATCATCGATCATAGACCCGAATAATAACCGAATTCGTTCAACTAGGCGTGTTTTCTAAATGTGAAAATCTCCTACAAATAATAAGTTATCGAGTATGATCAGATTATATTGACAAAAGTACTTGTTCTGTGTGTTTTGAATCATTGGTATATTGGTATATTATATATATCAATGGCATATTATAATAATATCTATAATTGTCTTTCGAGAGCGAAACGACTTTTAATTAAATATACATAATTAAACGTACTTCCGATATGAGAATTTCCATTTAAGTGAAAGTGAAACAAAATGAAATATGAAACGTGAAAACAAACATTTGCAGATGGATCTCTCGTGAGATAGCAATATGTAGTATACCTATGACAGAATTGTTGGTTCACTTGAAATTATTTTCGACATTTAGAAATGCCAGTTCTCATTTAACAACTGGTAAGCAATTCATCAGTTTGGTATTCCAACCCACATTGTTTCCATTCCAGCTAATCAGAAAAAAAAACAAGTCATATCTGTCCAAACCATTATTTAATTCCGAAATAAAAAAATTATATGAGAAGTCCCTCTAGAAGACAATCAAGTCTTCTGTCATCATAAATCAAAAAGTTGAAAATCCGCACTAAATGACACTTTCTTACTTCTCGTTAATCTTATATGTCATATTTTATGCATTTGTCTAATAAATTATACTATTTGAAAATAATATTTGTCACGCAGCTGCGGACAGGTATGGGTGCTATTTTTAGAAAGAATAAAAACGAGACTTGTGCGGGATTTTAGTAATTTTCAATAAAATGTTTCATTGGGTCTTTGTAATGCGTGTCTATTAAATGATCGGTTCTACGAAGTATCTACAGATAATTTTTCTGGAACAGAAATCGGTATTGGAACTACGGCAAAACATCTGAAGAACTTATTTCATTTAAAGTTGCATGTGTACGTACAATGAAAATTAACAAGGTGACAAAATAACACTAATTACTGTAACTTAATAAATTAGTATGTTCGGAAATATTCCTTTTTTGTTAGACAAACTCTAATTCACTTAGAAACGTGGATTTGCTGAAATAAATCTGCTTTCAAGTTTTTTCGGTTCTGTTGACACACTTGGGAGATTTACTTTAGATTTTGAAGTTTTTGTTTGTAAGGAAGATTCCGTCGAGAAAAATATACGGGGCATAATGCGTAGGTTATTAAATACACAGAAGAAAGGATTTGTATTCACCCAAAGCAACAGGTCATAGGGGAGGGAGCATGCAAACTTTTTACTATAACAGCAGCCGCATTAATTTAAACAAAACTGGAATTCGTTTTTTTGTGCCAAATATTTGGTTAATATTTTTGACACTTGACACACAAGTATAATATGATAATCAACACTATAGGGTAAACTGCTTTAAATGCAATCTGAGCAATATATTTTGGTTTGTCTTCGAATTATTCATGTCCATTACGAAAACGTCTCCTTCATAAACCAAATGGATTTCATTCTGAGGCATGGGAAACTGTCGTCTACTACTTTTTTCGGAAAATGGTTTTCGCTTATATGTAGTAGCCCCAAATCACAAATGATCGTGTAGTGATCGTGATGAGTAGTAAACTTGTTTTTTTGTTTTTTGTTACACTACTGTCATAGGGGATGATAGATATGCTTAGCTTAAATAGAAATAAATGTGCTAAATTAAGCCTAAAAACTCCCCTTTAGTCGCGAGTCGGTTAATATCTTCTTTGTATCGAGGATGCAAATTGCTGAAAACTGAATGCTAAGCATTTCGTTACTGCTTGGATTAATTCTTTGTTTGTGCATGTGAAGACAATGGAACACATTTATCATGACATACATATGTCATAACCATGCCATGATAGACTCATACATCTTTTAGCACCCTTAAAAACGATGGCATCTGAGGCTGACCTGTTATTTATGGGAGAGAAAATAATGACCTATATGAGGCGTTAAAGTTAATTACTCAGGGGTGGCACGGTTCAAACCGGACAATCCGCAGTCTTGATGGATTGTTCGACCTTTGCGTAATCTAATATTTGTCGCTCTCTGTTCTCCTTCATTGGTCGAGTGGAGTAGAATAGCCACTTGCAAAGGCTTTGTGTTGTTCAGTGTATGTTAATATGTAGTTAGTTAGGTGATATCTTTCATATAGAGTAGTATAGTTTTTTTTCAGCTATTATACATGGTTTATAAAACAATCACGTTAAGAAAGCAAGAAAGTTCGCAAAATAATCCGGACTCTTCAGGTCAGGTGATCGAGGAGGCCCAGCCATTGCTCCGCCTTCTCCATTTGATCGATTTTATGTAATATTGGGAAGAAATGAGGCGGAGCCCTTTCATGGATATAAATCACCTGTTTACGAGAAATTCTAAATAAAGTTTAGGTTTTAGCCGTCGTGGCAGCACAAATCGGAACTAGCAAAAATTCGTATAGGGATTTTATTGACTCAAAAAGAACTACTCTCTTTTCTTCCGCCCACAACTTAAAAGTCGAAAGTTCGCAAAATAATTCGAATTCTTCAGGTCAGGAGATCGAGGTGGCCCATTCATTATTCCAGTTTCTACAATTGATCGATTTCAGTGGCAAATCTAGGGGGGCTATGGGGCTGCCCCCGCTCCCCCCCAGACATAATTTAAAAATTTCTATTTCATCGTCACGACTCTGAATTTACTTTAATAATAATTTCAAAAACACGTTAGTACCTTCCAGAAAAACTTGGAGGTTACGATACGTCGGAACAACGATGTAACTTTTTATGACCTCAGCTCCCCCAGGTCAAAATCCTGGATTCGCTACTGGCTACAACTATTAACTTTATTAGTAGTGGGTAGTTTTCATTTCACTTTCGAGGAAGCTTAAGCGAAGTACTTCCATAATTTACGATGGGTCGAATCAGTTCCACCTACTTTATCGGTTTAACTAATGCTTCCTGCTTCGAAACAATCGGTATCGCATTGTATTGTGTTTCCCTTTTCTCGATCTATATACAAACAGGTCAAATATTTAAGCTTGTTCTCTATCTATAAAATATGTAGATTGCCAATAAATGCCCCCATATTTATTTATTTATCACAACATTTATCAGCTCGCTTGCACAGCACTGATCTTAAACCGAACAAATAAAATACATTATAATCGGATATCTCGGCCTGACCACATCTCGACTGCTTGGGGAGACGTTGGGTCTTAAATACTTCGCCAGTGGGCTTCATGATTTCCAGGAGTTTCATTTTCTATCTGAAATACTACACAGCAAAGGGTTAAGCCTGTAAAATACCCACGGGGATTTCTTATGTCCTAATATAACATTATTTGTTTTCATACTTCAGTTTAAACAAACTTACCACATGTTAAATTAACAATTTATTTACATTGCAAAATTAACCAAAATATGGAGTTTTTGATTGGGTGAAAGACAATTTGCCAATGAGTCATTATGGCGTCTGTTTAAAACTCTTAAGGAATTACTTCAAGGAGCTTTCTTTTTGAAACCTTAATTTTATCACATTTTAAAAACACTGGTCGATTGTTCCGGCTCCTATTTTACCTTATTGCAGCATTAATGCTGGGCCATTCAAAGCTCCCATATTATTCAGAGTTCTCAGGTTCACCGAGCGAATAGCTTTCTGTGCTGGGAGAGAAGAACCGCGTCTTTTTAAGATAAATGATCTTTACTCTCAAACCTTACCAAAACCTTAAAAGGATATTTTAGATCGGCACACCGTTTCCACGTACTGCAAAAACACATTGATTTGGGTTTCAAGGATAATGGGATATTGAATGTATTATTCTGAGATGGGCCATGCATTTATAAACTAAGGCAAATAATTGACATACAAGTTTTGGGCAGTTTTCAGTAAAGAGCCATAGAGAATGGTAAAAAACATTTGCTTTAAGTAAATTTCGTATTTTAGGTGCCCACTGAATAACAAATAGATGTTTTTTAACTACTAACAAAATTTCGTTATCTATTTTTATTAAGACTGAAATGTATATCATGCAATATGAACAATCCAGTGATCAAACAATCCTTGATGTGGTGAAAAATCCTTAAAAATATAAAGCATTGTACTATTAACATGAATCATGTGATATGTACGAGTATATGTATACTGATACAACTCTTGTTGACTATTCAGCCAATCTTCATTTTGCTCCTCGTTATATCTGACTTTTATGTACTATTTTTATACAAAGGATAGTAAATTCGAGATGATATGCATTGTTGATACTAAATACGAAAGAGGATGGAATGCGTCATCATCGTGCATTGTACGTATCTAGTTGAAACCGATTTTGAAGAAAAGTGTTTGGTTTGATTGAACTAATAAAAATCTATTTCGTATGTGCATATGTATGTACTTGAATGCTCCGAGACGTGACCAATATGTTACAACGTAGCCACAAAGCCTCAGACGGGAAAAGTAAAACTGTGGACTTTTGTAACTAAATCTAAGACTTATAGATACATGTATATTTATTGAATATCAGAGAGTTATAATCAATTATCAACGAATCCAAAAGCAAGTTGTGTCCATGTCAGCTGTCAAGCCTTTGGCCAAACTTTAAGTGATCAGTTATTTTGGGTGAAACCACTGATGCGGATATTCGGAGAAATCTGACTAAAGTTTGATGGGTTTCACATTGTGGGTGTTGAGATAAATTGCAGTAAATTAGCCGCAAAACCCAGTTGGGCATTGAAGGTAACTAAATAAAAATATAATATAATTAAATATATTTCGAAACCTTCAGCATATCCAGTGCATTATAAATCAATAAACGATCAGATTTTCAAATATATACGAAGTTAAATATAAACTTAATAGATTTAGATAGATGCTCTTAATGCAGTGCATAAAGGTACATTACCAATTATGTACAAAACTGTACTTTTTCTGTACACCTTTGTATCAGTATTTATATTCCAAGTGTATAGGAAAGGTGGTGAAATTAGTTTAATTAATTCCGACTTAAACAATTTTTGCTATAAATTAACTTGTAAATGTCTTGTAAATAACTGTTGTTGGGTATGCTTATTTGGAACTGAAACTCTATTGCATTTAATCCGATTAAAACGATTCATTCCCGCATCACGTTCAGAAGTTTTATTTTGTATGCAGGATCTAACTTTACAAAATAAAGGTGATTTTATTATGAGATTTGTATGAGTAAATACCATATAAATATCATTTATATCTAAGCAAATATAAAGCCGGATCAAAATTGAGCGGGTACTTTGCATTTTGCAAGGAACAAACTTTGCCAAGTACCAAAAGACGAAAAAAACACAGAATTAGAAGCAATTGATAAATAACAAAGTTGATAAGCATGGACCCATTAATGTAATTAATATTACAATTATTAGGACATTTCGGAATTGTCACTATTTGGTGACGATTTATTACCGAAATGACCAAATAAAAACGAAAAGCAGAACCGTTTATTATGTGTAATTAATCAACGGCCATGCGGGAGGAGCGGGCATAAATCAGGAGTGGGTTTTAATAAAAGCCTCCAAAACTCGCCAATAAAAATTAATAGGTAACATTGGACAGATACGTACACATGATCGTTACAATTTATTTGTTTTAAGGAACATTTCAAGGTTATTTGGTTAGATATATCTGAATGTATACCGAATATTTAAAAGCACTTAGTAAATGTTCTCAAGGGGATAATCGATTTATCCAGTGAAGAATTATTAATCAGAATGTGTTGAAAACCTACATCAAATGATCAAGCTGTGGTAAAAAATATTCATTGGTTATCATTTAAACCGAATTAAATATGTTATATTTATGAATATATTTTTTGCGAAAAGTAAGGAACATTTTACAGGTTATACAAATCATAAATTATTCCTGTCGGCGATAATTTACCATTGCAAAGTGGTCAATATAATCTTTACTCTATTATTGGCATTTGTATAAGACGACCCGAAATTGAATTTTATTAAGTTATATTATATTTGCCAGCCAATTCAAGCCAAACTTTGAAATAATTAATCGCGTAATTTTGAAGGAAATTGATAATTTTCGTTTTTTCAGATATCTGTTATTTTTATAGCCGATATTTGTTATCCTCGTTTTGGGCAAATACTTTTACAAAACTGTCTGATGAGACTGCGATAATATTGCAATAACATTCCGAATGTGATGAAGACCGACTTACCGATACCAAAATAGGTACCTACTTATTTTCGAAAAGGCCTGAGTCCTGGAACATGAAAATCATTTGGTAGAGAACCCGACGAGAGGAAGCTACAATAAGAAGGGTGTTCGTTTATATATTTATATTTATATATCTCCTCTAAATTGGACATAGTGTCTAGTTTCCATATTAGTGGGTTTTTAGATGTCTTAGATAATATAACATGGAATTTACAAACTTACTAGTCGATCAAATGTCGGTCGGATTTAAGGCAATTACTATATTCAAGCAAAACCGTACAAAATGTTTCGGCCTGATTGGCGTTCACAGTTCTTTAACGATATCTTGAGCGGTCTTGTTCTCTATTGAAATATAAAAATCCTGTTTGATCCTGGTAACCTCACAAGATGATTAAACGGTGAATAATATGGAGAAAGTCTGCGAAAGAGTAATACCGTCTGTAAATCTACATAAAGCCGTCTTTGCAACTTTGTTAACTGCACTTCTCATAAAACTTTTAAAGCTGGCGGATTTCAACACGTAACAGTTTCCAATCTGATGCTTCTGCATTATTTAGGGTTTCTGGTTTGTTTTGAAAATCTGCCTGTAATGTTGAATAAATATTTACGTTTGTTACCTATTTGAATAAATTTTCAATACAAAAAAATGTGTGCTATAATGTTCAGATCCTTTTTCAAACATTGTTGGGTTATGCTTTGAGCCTTCTGAGTGCACATTATTGTAATCGTGTTGTAATTTAGGAATTAAGTAAATGACCAAAATTCAATAAAAAAAATTTTTCGGTCCATTTACCAGCTTCTATTGACCCAAAACCTTCAAATATCAACCAGTAATTTTCAATATTATCCAACCTAATAGTCTAGCCTGTCCAATAGTTCCCGAAGCACGAACCATTATTAATTAAATTTAAAGTTAATAGTACAATACAAGTATGGTCGGTATCCGATATGGCAGCTCTTTTCGATCACATCTCCTAGTGCCATAAAACAAATTATTCTATAGAAACCAAACAATGAATTTCTTGGTTTCGACGAAACGGTTATCATCGCCATTGAAGTGTGAGAACCAGATAACGAGGTTGATTTCCATTATGGAAAGTCGGGATAAGATTTTCAGTTCGCGAGCAAATATATTTGAGTTTTCGTATTTCTGTTGTACATTTTCAGTGATTGCAGTTTATCGTCAGTAATTATGTGACTAATCTATTCATGGTGTAAAATAATAGGTTTTAATTTTGGTATTTAATTTAATAATAGGTAATATTAGAATTAGTACTATCAGTTTATTTAAAATAATCATTATATATTAGTACTATTAGTACTATCAGTGGCAGTTTTGCTGCTTTTTCTATGATAACATATTTTAATTAATGCAATAAGAAATAAGTCGCATGTGACCGGAAGAAACTGCAAAACCAACCCGAAAATAATTGAACGATAGGTACGCCAGTGTGCCATTATAAATCCTTACATTGAGGCTGGTTGGGGAGGAGGTCACATCGCCTCGAATCGACTGTAACATTAATTCGTAATCCATCAATTTGATTGACGTTCAGTTTGGTTAAATTGCACAGAAATTAGTCTCGTTCAAAAAAGTCCACGTTGTGCTCCCTTTAAAAGGGTGAGCCAGCAGTTTTCGAGGACGAATTTTGAAAAAAGTAATTTAATTGTGTTTATGAAGTCTTATTTAATTGGCAATCTACCCCAAGAATGATACTTGATAACTTGCAAATTCAAATGTATACTCAATTGATCAATTACTTATTTTTTAAATTGGTTAAAAAATTGGCATACTTATACATTTCTATAAAATTATGAAATTCGATTTCAAAGGGTGGGTATTCATATCTCACGCAATTTTAAAATAAAATGTGAAATGGAAAAAATGTATTTGTTCCCGACACCACACGTAATGAAAACAAATAAAATATTTTTTTTTGTTGATATCTATTTAATGCAAACTTTCCAACTGGCAATTAACTAGGGAGTTATTGTTATTATTTTATGTCGGTTTAATAGTAAAACATAAATAACTAGAGAGAAACTCAAGTTAATGAGTTGCTGTGATTAAAAGCACTTTTTAATATTTATAACATAACATGAATGGAAGTTCATCGGGCACTGAGGATAATCTCTTTGTTAATGGCAATTGTTATCGGTCCAATTGCCAATATCGCTGCTATTGTTACAAATGGCAGTCTTCGATTATGTCGTTTTGTCTGACCCATTATCATATGACTTGTGAAGCATATGCATATTAAGTTGTCAATCTAAAACTGACCAAGACAGTTATATCCAATGTTTGGTTTCAAATCTAAACTTTTTAAATCATGACTCCATTATAGGGCCAGTCGAAAACCTTTTAAATTTAGTTTAAAAAAGATTATGACAATTTATTTCGATAAGCTCCGCCAGAGAACTTACCTCTGATATTCTGATTTCGGGACGCACGTGATGAATTCTTCATCGAACACGAACTAAAGGACACTTATTGGAAAAAGGAAGAGAATAATAGATGCAATTTGAAAGTAATTTTTCCCGAGCTACAGGTATTACAGGAGCGCCAAATTGAACCAATTTTGCCTCGTCCTTTTTAATATCTCAATTGGAAATCGATATAAGGGATAAATATTTTTCTGTTCCTTTATTCTCATAAAGCAATATTTGCCAAGCTCGCTGGGCATTGCCAGCACACTAAACATTCAATACAAATCTGATACCGAATATTGGTTTAGGACTTTTAGGAATTTTAAATGAATCATAAATTTTAAAAAAATAATTGAAATTTACTTTTGTTTGCCAACACATAAAGGTAATTTAAATTTGCATAAGTGTTTCACCACAAAATCTTCTGTTAAATTATTAGTATTTGAATCATGCATTGTAAATCGAAAACCTCAACTCAGTAATGGAGTTGTAGAAATTACTAATTTCATCAATTCTCACGCATATCGCCTTTACTCCAGTTTACACAAAAGGTTTTGAAGAATACTTTTAGCCGGCCTAGTGGCCGAGCGAACAGACCGACAGGCTAGTAACCTGAAGGTCTGTGGTTTGTTCAAATCCCAGCCATGCCCATCAAAAATATTGCGAAGTGATATTGATACATGTGCCCTACCAGATAAAGTCACGTCTCTTCTAATGAGCTGGCAAATTGCCTAAGTAGCAGCGCCATACAAAAAAAAAGAATACTTTTCTACTAAATCAAATTAAATAAGTTTCTTGATTATAAATAAATTTAGTCCATTTCATCATACTTTCTATTATCAGCTCAATTTTCTTTTGCCTGCCAACAATTTTTGGTTATCAGCTCAGCCCTCATGTTCGTATTATTTTAAACACTTATAACGCGAGTAATGGGCAGAGACTAAATTATAAATTTTCAAACAGATGCAGATTATAAATCGGATTTAAATCTAGAACACGACATATTGGAGTTGTATTCATGAGATTCTTCATTTTATTATTCCTGCATGCAAATTGTATTTTTATAACTGCCCAATTATGATAATAGACTGAATAAAATTGCAGTTAATCAAGAAAAATATCATACATAATATGTTCATGTCACATATTAACCGAAAATCCTTGAAAGCATTGTTTTCAAGAAAATCGATATTTCTTTTGTCATATATTCATGATACTACTCCAGCACACGCGTTGATTTGAGTTAGACAGTTACACAAAGGAAGAAGAAGAAAGAACAAAGCTACTTGAAGTGTGACGAAATCGGAGTCACTTCACTCATAAATCTATGGCAATTATGACGAGATTTAATACCGCGAGACATAATTTTACTGAAGGAAAACCTACAAAAGAAATTTCAGTATCCCAGACTAAATTGGGGTAACCAAATAGCCCATAAATCTAGGAAACGTTATAAGGCAGAAATCCCGTACCCAAGTGTTTTATAACTAGGCGTTTCCGTAGTGAATTAAAAGATATTTATTATGGTGAGATGCAATGCCTACGAAAAACAGGATTTATTAATTAATATTTTGAAATAATAGCATTTTTGCGTTGGTTTGGCAGCATAATTTAATTCAATAATTGCTATTTACAAGAAAAATCAGCCAATTAACTTCATACCGATTTAATCATCTGACTTAAAATTGAATCATCCTGTATATAGAAAATATAGAATTTATCGTCATTCGTTGCCATTCGATCGTGCTTAATTCTGATTGAATTTAAGAATTATTAATTTTTTTTGCGAAATTTATGTAGCTCAATCAATTGAGGTAAAAATATACCTACATAGATGACATATCCGAAAACCTGTAGGGAATTGTGAGACTATTACAAATTCAAAACTTTACAATATGCCACATCCGGTGCCGTTAATCGAGAAACATTAGGACCAATACCCGACGGGACAAAACTTTTTCTGGTCATGTGTATTTGGGACGGGCCAATAAATTAATTAAAACTTCTTCCATCACGAGCTCTAATAATACAATACGTACGAGCCCGAACTCCCCATGGAGTTGTATTTTGTGTTTTTCAGCAATAAAAACACTTTCGATTAATCGGAGAGTTTTCGTTATTGCAATTGGCCATATACAGAGTCGTTTTTGTCGTGACAGAGTCGTTTTTCTTTGACGTTAACTTGCACTTACCTGTCTGCTTCAAAGTTTGTTCTTTGTATGTTTTGTTTGTAACTGCTGCGAATAATGCTGCTTAGATGCAATAATTTAAATTACTTTTTCGTTCACACAAAAAAGTTGCATTACGGGATTTTTTATTAATTAACATTGATTAGTATGAAAAGTGCTACCTAAGAGCACTATATAACACTCTATGAGGACTATTTGCAAATTTCGGAATTGGTAATTCATTTAGGGAGATTAAATTCAATCTGAGATAGATTATTTTCATATCCGCTTAGCATATTTATGTGTGGTAGTATTAACTCATTTCAAACAGCGTAAAATTGATCACATATTGTCTATGAAAAATGTATAAAACCAATGTTGTTAACCGCAAAGCAATTGAGCATTTTCTTCAAAAAGTTGGACCTTAATATCTAATCATTGTTGTGTATATTTTCCTGACTGTACTTTAATTTATTTCAAAAAAATCCTGGGTTTCAGTCAATTTAAGCTTATATAAGAAGCTTATGTGAGCTTCACATAAATGTGAAGGTAGAAACAACTATACACACAAACTGATGATGGTGGAGAAAGACACCGAAACGTATTTGAAGCATTTTAAATAATAAACAATAAAATTGACTGAAACCCAGGAATTTTTTGAAATAAACTTAATATCTAACCAATCAAATTCCAACGTCGGCAACTGCGAACTGCACAATATAAATCATGAAAACGCAAACGGCAACGGTATGGCCACTGCCCGAACGACGAACGACACCAACTGCGTAGTTTATAAATCTAGCTTTACACTCGCCGAATATTTCAGGGAATAGTCCCAAAACAACCCCTATTTAGAGAGAAATTTTGAGGTAACCCGGAGGTAGGACAACATTGAAATGCGGTCCCCGGACAAAGTTAAGGTTTTTAAGAATTTTTATACATATCGGGTCATTTTCACTTTGCCGAATTTATATTTAGCCTTAGTTTCCCGCTATTATTCAGAAGAGCATGCGGCGGCAGCGACCAACAAAACAAATTGAATATTTCCTTTGTAAAAATCATTAATATTTGAAAGTTTGCTATTCTTTCCTGCAGATTCCTGCATCATTCTAAAACCGAGTTGCAGCGATCATTTCAAACCATTTTACCATATTTATCTTTTTCAAATCTTCTAACATTTATCCATTTTGCAAAATAAATATTATTTTTACATTTTATTAGTTTGTAAAAATATTTTGTTTCAATCATTTTGGGTCTTACCGACTAGAATTCTGTTCACACTGCCGTACACATTCGTCGTAGGGTAAATCTTGCATCTAGTACTAATCACAGCACTTGTAGAAAAATACAGTGCCTAATTTAAATATTTCTTACACCCGCAATATTAGGTTAATAGACTTGTACAGCAATAAATAATGATTTCAGTCTCCTGGCACACATAAATCATTCCTGGCAGAATTCGGCATTGCTGGAAGTGAAAAGGGTGCAAACTAGTGACGTTGCAAAAATCTGCACGATCTGATTTACATTAGTGTGCAAGGTGCGAAATTCAACTTATGAAAACAATACCTCAATTTCTGTTTCTTTCTAAACTATTTTTCAATTTATTGTAAGTAGTTTGTAATGTAGTAAATCGCTGGACATAATTCAGATACTGATCTCATCGGTTTCAACCAGTGCCGTATAGCTCAAGTAAGTATTTTGCGAAAATTTCGAATATATGTTTTATTCCCTTTTTAATAACATTTGTGGTATCATCGAACAAATAAAACTCAAATTACCAAGAAATATTTCCATCGCATCTTTTTGTATCGTAATGGATGGGTCGGAAAATTAACATCATCAATCAGGGTTCAGACAACTTCATTAAAGTTTAAATCATGATAAAACATATTTTAGGACAGGTCTTGTGAAAATCTGATCAAATTTCGTAGCCAAACTTAAGATAAATTAATATAAATAGGCTTCTAAAAGCTTTCCTGCGTAAATTACCAATCGAGTTTGCTTTTTTTGACAAAATTGAACAAATTCCATAAAAATTTGAAAGCGATTGCTTAATAGCAGTCTTCACAATGGTTTTCTCACCTATTTACAACTGTAAGTACCTGCAGGCCGCCGGTTTAATACTCAGTTATCTTAAAAGACTGAAAACAAATTAAGTTTTTGTCCCAATGATTGTGAAAAATCGGGTTATTATAACGATTTGTAACCTAAATAAATTGTTAATGTAATAAAGCAGTAAAAGTTTATTACCATAATTGAAAACGTACTTTACCTACTGCCAATTAATAAATGCCAACGCACAGGTATTGTGGATTGTGGAAACAAGCTTTATAATTGTCTTTAAAAATTAAAAACCGTTACCTTGAAAGTCAGTTCAGTTGGTTGACTTGTTCCTAAACAACATACAATTTGTCAATAAACAGATTATTCATTCTTTGAAGACGGGGAGGCAAAAGCTTTACCTTGATGGAAGATTTAGAAGCGAGTGATGATTAATGTATTTTGCCATTAGGCGTCTTTTTCTGGAAGGAATTTAGTGAAATAATTTATGAGAGATCCCGCAGGGAAATGGAATCAATCAGAACTTACAAGTCCGAAGAGATTTATCGAATGGATTAACTAGATTTAGAAGGTGTCTCAAGTTAAGTCTATTAATTTTGAGGGTTGTATAAATTGTCGCGCTTTCAATTTGAACTGAAAATGCAGAGATAAATGTCATACGGAACATAGGTATCGTGAACATGCATAAGTGCAAAGTTTCTGAACAGTGAAGACTGGAGGACAAAAGCACAGTGAGAAGAGTTTTTTATTATTTATGACGCTGTTATAGCCGGATCGAAGGAGCTCGATTAAAAAGCGGGGGTTCCCAAATTTCGGAACAATTAAATTTGAAAGTCTACATCACGATTTTTGCACCATCCAATTGTTTAGAATGAGACCAACAGAGAGGAGGCAAAAGAAGTAGTTCGGAATTAATTAATTAGTTTGACAAAACGCGCAGCGGGTCGTTTATCTTTGTCCTCAAGTATAATATAGTATTATAAATCAAGTGCTTTCCAAGGAAACGTAAATAAAATATGTTTTGAAAACATTCAATGTTTTTCTGAATCGACTCACCAATACGTAATCGAAAACATTATAATGTAAAATTATCTGCTTTTGGTGAGGAATGTTTTCGTTCAAACGTTGACCATCTAATTTTAGTTAATAGGTTTTCTGCATGTTCTGGGACTTTTGCTGTAACTCTTCTGTTGCGCCCGAATAATGCCGAATCATCCCTGTTCCGGCAGCGTTCGGTCCAGAACGATCCTTGTGGAAAGCAGAACTGGCTATAGGAAAACAGTCAGTAGTCAGTGCGCTGCGGGCTTTCAGATAGAGCGCAGATTCCTGCTGCCTCTACTTTACCCGGTTGACCCGATTTACGTGCGTGCGTAAACATTCACATTACTCATGTACATAATATATTAAATTATACTCATGTTTCTCCATGTTTCAAAAATCGCCAATTTCCAGAAACATATTTGGTCGCGAATAGTTATTTTATGAGCAAATCCTATGTTTAGTAAATAGCTTACTGGGGTTAAGGTGGGGCTTCTGGTGCACTCTCTGCGGCTTCTAGTGATTGTTCATGGGTTGCATCTAGGTTTCAGGTACATTTTTTAATCACGCAGAGCGAAGTAGTTCATTTATCTATGAAGTCATGTGGTAGACCGCGTTATTTTTATCAAGTATCTTCAAAGGGTAAGGTATTATTAATATGATTGAACTGCAAAACCATATTATTTTAACTTCACTTCTTCTTACTAATTCGATCACCTGTACAGAGGGCAACTATTTTTTATGTTATTGTTCTACAGTTACAAGTAGTCTATAATTACTTCCTTGTTTTATGTTACTCTGATTCGATTTCAAACAATATTCTAAGCATGTTTAAGTGATAGAAAAGACAAAATAAACAGGGACTAGTTTTAAGTGTATAGACCCACAGTAGTTGCAGGGCACTGCTTGATCCTCTTTCGATTCTGCTGGCATTTAGACTTAAACGGTCTGACAAGGAAAGTAGGGTGTGCTTCGTAGATATTTTAGATGCCTAGATTTTCCACTCGGTTTTAAAGGTCATGGGAAAAGTATTAAAATAGTTTATACAATTTATACAGCATTTCGCGTAGTTAACGTGAACCACTGCTGTAGAACAACCAATTTGACCATGTAATTCGTAGATAAAAGAAAATCGAAACGCGTTGAAGTTGCAGCTGACAACGACTTTCTTTATCTACCTCTAATTTGTAACGCGATCCACATTTTGAGGTGTTAGTATCGAAAAGTGCTCGGGCGGTGCATTGGAGTTTGCTAAATGATATCAAAGCGAAAACCATCCCACTAGCTGCTTTATTTTGCTAAAAATAAAACATTTTGTTTTTGACAGTGAAGTTTATAAGTTTTTTATGTTGTTTTAGAATAATTGCGTCGAATGTCCCCTGCTTGCAGACTTAAAAATGATAAAAAATGCTTAATTTTTTTCGAACTTGGTAGTTGCATAACTCCGAGGTCGTAAATTCATAATTCTTATGCACTAAAGCAACTTTGTGGAAAGCTTTATTGATAATGGTCATACCTTTAATAATTCAGTTGGTGATGATCGACTTTCGGTTTTCTCACAAAATTATCATATTCATTTTCAAAAACTGTCGATTGACATTTGATTGGTATAAGTGATGTACGCCCGGCTGCTGCAGCTTGTTTGTTTTCATATAAAAACTCAATTAAAAATTCACGTAAGTCTGCAGATATCGATTGAATGTCTTAAATAGCATAGAATGATTAGGTCCAGCATTGCTGGTAACAATCTTTGCCGGTCATCAAATGTAATTTCTAATTTGAACAGTGAACAAGTGCATATTAAAAAGACGTCATTTTGAAGCAGCCACAGAACAGTTAAATCAATCGATGGTTTGGTTTCTCGGATAGAGAATGGAAATTTCTGACTAATAGTTGCAGTTGAAAAGGCAGTAATGGAAAGCCAAAATTCTCATTTAGGCCCTTGCCCAGATTGGTGCAGAATGCCGGCGGCAGTCACCTAGCCTCTGATGTACCCATAATTAATAATTATTATTTCACCTATTGGCAACAATAATTCAATTTCTGGAAACAATGGAATTAATCAGAACAATACCCGGTCACCAGTTTAGCACGTTGACTAACACGATGTCATCAGTATGACGGCCTTTGTTTTGTACTGAATAACGCACCTGGATACATCGCAATTATTACTACATTCTGTGTCAAAAATATGCAGGTGATAAAATTGGGAAATAAAGTCTACTTAGTCAAATCGTCAAATCGTCAAAAAAAGAGGGTGAAATCAAGTATGTATCATTACCGCACATACCAGAAATCAACACAAATATACTATAGCCGCATAATATTACTATAGCGGAAAAAACTAAAAACAACTTGGCAAAAGAGTGTTTTACAAAATTTAAGCCTAGAAGCGATAAGTTGGACACACCTAACGTAATATACAAGATTGACTGTTTGAACTGTGACAACACATACATAGGACAAACAGGGCAATATTTAAAGAAAAGAATATACGAACATAAGTATAGCTTAAGAAAGGTTAACGAAAATGCAACAGCATTAGCACAACATGCACAACAAAAGTTGCATGATTTTGATTTCGATAACACACAAATATTGATCAATGAGGACAACTATAATAAGAGAAGAATCCATGAAGTGATACAAATTAAGAAACATGAGAATGCAATAAATTTCAGATCAGATACAGACAATCTTAGCTCTGTGTATCACACATTAATTAGATGATCGCATGCATGAACTGAATGGACCTGGTAAATAAAAATTAAACAGCAGATATTGAAGAATTACAGAGCAATTCCAAGAATGCAAAGAAAAGGCGAAATATAAACAGGTTTTTCGGGCCCTCACTCGATATCGAATAAAATAGGTAATTCAATGTCCAACCAAATGTAAAGGTAGAAACATCTAGACATGTAAGTCAAATTTAGATCTCTAAACAATAGATTCTAGTCTTTTCCCGAACATGTTTATCCCGACTCATCACCTGAGAACCAAGGTCCCAAATTGTACTTTTTAATATGTGTGTGATTTGAATTTTAATATGTTAATTTTGTGAAAGTTTTTTTTTTTAAATTAAATTGATAATAAATGTAAAATGTATATTTTAGACAAACTGATGATGGTGGATAAAGACACCGGAACGTATTTGTAACATTTTAAATAATAAACAATAAAATTTAATGAAACCCAGGAATACATTGGAATGAGTTAAGCATAATGTCTTATTTGTTGGGATCACATTTGTCGAAATAATAAGTTATTTTCTTTAAATACAGCGGTGGATGGGCATTAAATAGGGCTGTCATTAATATATAGAGTCATTATTTTCGAGAATGAGATTTTTTTCCATGTTGAATAAGTAAGTGTCCCACCCAAGGTAGACCGTCAAATCAAATTTTACTAATTTGCGATTTGCAGTCTTTCAACAGACTTCTGTTTTGCGGTGCAGTTACTGTAAAACCGCACAGAATTTCTTGTTCAGAGGATCTATTCTGGAGGTGACATGCTAATGTTATCAACAGGTCATCCACCATAATTTGATTTTACTATACTGACACTAATTTTATTAACAAATATTTATAATTTTGGTTCATTAGGGTTCGGGTTTTTATTTAATGTCTAAATATGAAAACTTCATAGTTTATTAACTTGAAAAAAAATGAAAATGCGAAACAATAATACTTTGCTGGTTTAGATCTACGTTTCATCTAAATCCCTTTGTGTTATATTTCCGCAATACAAATGACAATTAACATAGTTGACATACCACGACCAGATTTTGCTTTCGCACATTTACATATCAAAAAGTCGGCGGAATTTCGGGACGAAATGTAAACCATTTTTGTCATACTTAAATTAAGCGAAATTAACGTCCTTCGCCTAATGCAATTTTCGTGTTATTTCACTTCAGTAAAAAAGCACAAATATGTTTCAGTGTGTTAATATGTTTACTTCCACTATTTAATTATATTTAATATCGTTGCTGGCATACCGGCAGTAGAGTCGCAATAAAAAAACGATTCTTTCCAAGGAACCATTAACGAAACTAGCATGATCTTTGCAACAGAAAGAAACAAAACTAATTCTATGCAGCTAGTTTAATTTTTGTTTTTATCCGCATTAAAATAACGAGTTTTGCTCAAGCGCCTGGTATTGCTACTGTGTTGCACCAGGGCTTGTTATCGAATTGGCGGAAAGATCAGGCGACTCGGTTGATTACCTTTGGAAGGCTATTCGGTGTATGTTCTGTAATTTTTTTACAGAATATTTATATAAATCTTTGCGAATAATAAAGAGAAATGTTTGCAGTTTCATGTATAAAAAGCTTCTATTTCGAATGTAAACTTGCGCACTTATTCCATTTTAAAATCATCACTCACATTAATCGAATGAATTGCCTCATATTTCATTAATATGATAATTCCCCATCAGGTATTTCGCACAATACACGAGCGCGGTAAGGGGTAAGTTTTTAATTATATGCTTCATCGGAAATGTTGCAACGGCATAAAATTTGAATTTATTTACTAGATAGGTCGTAATGTTGCGTATTTTAATTTAATTTCTGCATTAGACAGGCGACGACAAAATGGAATTAATGAAACGCTCCGACATTTCCGGATAATTTTGCGCGGATGCAAAAGAGATTGCTAATTTGTTATATGAAGAGCCCACTTTGTCAACAACCGATAGTGGCAGGGAATTATTTTTAGTGAACGCAACAGTCGAATAATTTGTTTGAGATATTGATTGATGTTACATATTAGAGCAAGCATTATCAAAGGCATAGACGACAGTTTGTGTACATATTATTCAAAATTCCAATATTTAGCAGAAACACATTCATTTATACTTTTGCAAGTATTCTTAGAAAGTTGCGTCTGCCTTAATTAATTTGCATATGCTTATTATTCTTATTCTGTGCTACTAAAGTTTAGAATAGCATGTAAACAATCTGAGTAATTAGCGGTTATGCGGCCGAACAATAATACGAAAGCTACGTGAAGAGAAACGTAAATAAGTACAAGAAAAAAAACATTTTTTCTGTTCTTATTTTGTTTTCAACGCTGTTAAAGTGGTTTCGTGCATTGAAAGCTGCGCTTCGCGTCACAAAAAATGTGGATGTAAATTCAGAGAATGAGCATGTCTTTATATATATTATATTATATTATATGGGACCGGTTTTGCAGTCATAGTCCAAAAAATCGATTTATAGACAGTGAAAAATGCGCAAACAATTATAAAATGTCAAAAGAGATAGACTTTCGAGGCCATTCCTTGAAACAAGTGGGTTTTTTGGGTTTTTAGTCCGTCGTTCGGTAGAATTTCTACCGAACGACGGCCTAAAAACCCAAAAAACCCACTTGTTTCAATTATAAAATGTCTTAAGGCACTCGGGATTGGGATATTTTTAGTTTATGAATTTAAAATGGGCTAATTTAAATGCTAGAACTTAATTTATTTCAACACTAGTCTTCCTCACACAAGATCATCGACGTTAACCCACACGATAAACCGTTCAGACGACAGTGAAAAAGATTTGGTTTTCCCTATCGACAGAGGCAATTCCTTTACTCTTCGTTGGTTTTAAATACGATGATTGTATTCCACACAAAAGAGTCCATTACTGTTAGATAACAGAAACCATCTTTTTCTAGATTTATAGAATAGATTTTGTTATTTTTATGGTTAATGCTAAATATGTGCACCAGGGCAGTAGAATAAAATATTTGTATGTCCAATTGCAGATCATTCGTGAAATAATAAATGGAAACAATCTTCTCCAGACGAAAGACGCAATAATGAACTCCTAATCAGAACGTCGGTTTATCAAGTTTCCATGAAACTTAATTGAATTTTGCTCAAGTTATTTCAAAAGCCCAGTGAAGCATTATAAAACTATGAAAAAACGACACAACTTTCAACAGAATAATCAGGCCGCGTCCTCTTGTATTGAAAACGTGAAAAAGTCGCCTTCTACGTGGCCAATATACAGTGTGGTTGGAACGTTGGCAGTGGCCTGTTATTTGAACGGGATTGGTGGTGAATTTGTGCATGATGATATTCCAGCAGTTGCTCTGAACAGAGACGTATTGGCTCTAAATCCCATAAAAAATGTGTTTGAGAATGACTTTTGGGGCACCCCGATGGCAGACGAGGACAGCCATAAAAGCTATAGGCCATTGACGGTTTTAACATTCAGGTGAGTGATTCAACATTTTCTTGAGAGAGCACAAAAATATGTAGTTGACTATATTTTGTAGTAAGTTATTTTCTACATCCTCACATACCGGAATGTGAAACTTATCAGGTAGAAATATGACTTATCAGTGACAATAATTGTGTATATTTTCCTGACTGTATTTCAACTTAATTCAAAAGAAATTCCTGGGTTCCAGTCAATATTATTGTTGATAAATGAATTGCTTGATTTGAATGGCTTGCCAAAGGTGAAGGTAGCAACAGCCATACATACAAACTGATGATGGTGGAGAAAGACACCTAAACGTATTTGTAAAATGTTTTAAATAATAAACAATAATTTTCACTGGAACCCAGGAATTTCTTTTGAATTAAGTGACAATAATGTCGTGACGTCTAATGCCGTGACAGCAGCCAATGTCACTGTGTTGCATATGAAACCATTTTGATATCTGACGCTAACGTCGCGACACATAAAGGTCACCGTGTGAACGAGCTTTAACGAAATCAAAAAGGAACATGCATAGCAAATACTCCATATTTGGATTTATTTTTTGCATAAAGCGGTTTATCGTGTTACTTATTTATTTTTTTCTGGACTGTGAATATACTTTGCATAAAATAACTCCGCATGATTTCGATAGCATCCATCTAACTCTATATTTTATCTACTCATGAAAATCAGCAACTAACTATGTGTATTGCACTTAAAATGTGTCACAATTGAGGACTGTTTAAAGGAAGCTGACGTATGTAATTAACGTTTTTAAGAATCACCTACATCGGACTTAACTGGTCAAATAAAACCAGTATGATGAAAACAAATTAAATGTTTTCTCAATATGATAATAGGTGTTAGAATCATGTAGTGCGACTATAACCTTCATATTACCTTATTACCAAATAAAAGAGTGTAATCCACATGTTACTTAACACGGAAACAGCATCTTCGAGGTCTTAATTTTTAATATAGTGTTAGGTAATCCCGCAAATTTTCAGAAGTTTCTACCACTTTCGCGCTTTATTGCTAGTTTAGTAGCGCAGACGAGTTTTCCCTGCAATCGGTTTTATGAGAACTTCTCGAAAATTGAACTTTATTTAGGTTCTCCGTTAAAATTTAAAATTGGTTTTTAGTTGGAGCGTCAAACAAATGACGAAAACTTTCTTAAATATCAAGAATAGTGTTGCTTCCAGTGTTGCAACGATTTTTCCGCTTGGGGCCTCTGAATAGATAATTTTTACGTTTACAAGTGTATTTCTTGGGTTTTATTGCCGATGGTAATCTAAATGGCATGTTATTACTCTAATAAAAGAAATAATATACTACCTTGCCACTGCTAAGTAGAATTTTTGTCAGTTTTAAAAGAATAACAAGGAAAGAAGAAAAGTCTAGTTTTCTAGTTAAATTTTCTTCTACTGACAGGGGAAAGAGTAACTAATTAATAGCAATAAAGCTAATTGATTTGAGTATGAACTGTTTTATAAATTACGTTACAATTATAAAATTTTATTGCTATGATATGAATATGATATGTAAAATTTAAAACACAGCAGGTTTAAATGGGAGTGACATTTTCTGAATAGAAAAAAACTGACATCACATGGAAATAACGTGCGATCTATCCATAGCCATGAAAAATTTTGCCAAATAATTTTCTAAGAAATTCAAGTATTTGGCGAAATGTTACTGAAACAATTGACATTTCTCGATTTCTTAGTAACTGTCCGTATTTTTGTTATACAGGGTGTCCCACCGGGAACCGCCGCGGTCGATATCTGGCAAACTATAATTACGAGAAATTTGAGAATTTGACAGTATACGTAAGTCATTGGGGGCAAGCGATATAAATTTTTAAAATTTTTAAGATTGCCACACTTCCGGTTATACCGGAAGTAGGTATCAACTTGCTTATTTTTAATGGAACACCCTATACATTTTGGAATTCTACTCCAAATTATAAACATATTTCATGTACAATATCATATACCAAAGTCTAACCGTTTTTGATATATTTGAAATTTTATGTAAAAAATTAAAGTTGCAGCCACTTGAATAATTATTCATTTTTCCTATAAGGGAATATGTACTACTTAATTTGAGTCGCATTTCCTGTTAAAAAGGACTTACTTTAATGAAATTTCGACAAAATTTTGATAAATATTAATACAAAGTGTTAAAAAAAATTTAGTTTCAAAATGACATAGAGAAAACCGCCCAAAATCAATTTTTTTAAATTCAAACCCCCATTTTTGATCATTTTGTCTTATTTAGTGTTAAAATTAAGGGTGAGTTTGTGTAAACTTGTCTATTCCAAAAGAGTTTAGTTTTCAAAATATTGTCAATTTAATGTTTTCATATGGCTATTTTGTCGCATCTTATTTTAAATACTGTCACTCTTAGTTGCCATAACGAAAGTAGCCAGTTTTAATGCAATCAAAGTTTCACTTTAAAAAAGAATTAAATGTGAGTGGCAGTCGCTCTCTATGCGATGTGATAAAAAATAAACTTTTTATTTGAATTTAGCGTCTCCCAAAATTCCTCAAATTTATTAAATACATTCGGAATTGGGCGGGAAAAACACCCCGTATGTGGCTAAATTCTGTCATTTTGACACTTACTCTATGACACCTCAAATCTGGTTCTTTAACCGAAACCCATCGAAAACGTGAAGAATATCCCGAAGAATTCGCCAAATTTTCGTTCATCCGATCGCAGACGGAGAAGCCCGAAGAATGGGAATCGTCGCGCTGTGCGACCTTCGTTGGAATGCGTGGAATCCGACTTTGGCCAATAGAAAGCGGGTTTGCCCGAGGAATTTGAAACAGCGGGTCGATGCGCAATAAAACCGGTTTGGAAGGAATGTATAGTAAAGTAGCGTAAATGTTACCCATGAATGGAATACCGGAGCTTCTTGTTTTGCATCGATAATTGAAGAAGTTTGCGCATGTTGAATGAATTGAAGTGGGATATTTCGGTATTTTGAATAATCGCTGACCCAAAATAGACTATTTGAAAATGATTTTTTATTTAAAAAATTTAATTTTTCAATTGTTATTTTGCCACATTTTATTTTAAATACTGTCACTCTTAGTTGCCATGACGAAAGTAGCCATTTTTAATGCAACCAACTGCCAAAGGAATGCTTACAGCTGTCAGTTACCTTTTGAAAATAATTGATAATCATGCCCGGACGCCTAAATTATACAAGCGAAGATTATTTAAACTTATTTATTATTTTTGGAGAATGTGATAAAGTTATATCAAGAATGGTTTATATATTATTATTAATTATTCTGTTTTTGTGGATATCGAATGGCACATGTTCTTGATATAACTTTATCACATTCGTTTGTATAATTTAAGAGTCTTGACTATTAATTATTTTCAAAAGGTAATTGACGTAGTAGTAAGGAAGTAGCTGTAAGCATTCCTTTAGCATTTGGTTGCATTAAAAATGGCCACTTTCGTCTTTGCAACTAAGAGTGACAGTATTTAAAGTAAGATGCGACAAAATAGCCATACGAAAATATTAAATTGACAATATTTCGAAAACTAAACTCTTTTGAAATAGACAACTTTACACAAACTTACCCATAATTTTAACACTGAATAAGATCAATTTATCAAAAATGGGGGTTTCAATTTAAAAAAATTGGTTTTGGGCGGTTTAAACAACGTCATTTTCAAACTTAATTTTTTAACACTTTGTATTAATAGTTATGAAAAATTTGTCGAAATTCCATTAAAGTAAGTCATTCTCAACAAGAAATGCGACTCAAATTAAGTAGTACATTTTCTTATAGGAAAAATGAATGATTATTCGAGTGGCTGCAACTCCAAAATGTATAGGGTCTTCCATTAAAAATAAGCAAGTTGATAACTACTTCCGGTATAACTGGAAGTGTGGCTATCTAGAAAATATTTTAGATCGATTGCCCCCAATTACTTACGTATACTGTCCAATTTTCAAATTTCTCCTAATTATAGTTTGCCAGATATCGATCGCGGGGGTTCCCGGTGGGACACCCTGTATACATTGACATTGTTCAACTGTACTTTATCAAGTAACTTCCATTGATTTTCTAGAAACAGTTTGCCGCAATTTGCTATCGATTCCTCAAACAATCCGAACAAAGTTCTAATTGGAAAAAGTTCCATTAATTTGCCCCAAAATTAATCCATAATGCGCAAAGCAATTAGCTGATCTATGTTGAAACGAATTTACCAACATTCCATAGGATGATCGGTGATTACGATTTTCAACCAATTTCTAGAAAACAATGTAAAAGACATTTTTATTGTGCAATTTAGTAGAGAAGAATCAAAAACACATCCGCAATATTCGACTTATGAACTGAGACCAAAAACAACCATGAGAGTTCATAAAAATTTGTTTCTAAAAATTCTTTCATATTTGTCGTAAATATACGGGACATTAGTAATGAGGATGCTGTTAGGTGAGTACTAAACCATAACTTTTACCTTTTAGCAGAGTAACACTTTTTGGACGAGACAATTGGATTAGAGCGACGAAAGGCAATTAGCTTCATTGCCCGTCTGTAAACAGGAATGATTGGAGATGTAATTATTCCAGATCGGAGCGGATTTACTAGCGTTTGACATGTACTAAGAGCATGTTAATATAAAATCAGGTTGTGAGACAATATTAATTGTCACATCTTGAGGTTCATACGCATACTATAACATGAAACGTAAATTGGTTATGCACATTAATGATATCAGTATCACCTGTTAAGAGACTTTTTATATAAAACTTACAAAGTCAGATCCAGTATGTCACCAATGCGGCAATTGCCTATGTACAAGGTGTAATTAAACAGTTATATCATTTCTCGAATTTTAAGTGCACTTTAAAGCTGTCGCGTTTTTTCTCTCCCAATAAAAGTTTTTGAGCAAAATGTTATAAGACAAATTTCTGTGATGTTTCAAATAAAAGAACATCTCAGAGAAGTCGAACAGTTGAATTAAAACTACATAAAAAAGCAACATGAATCAATGTATTTATTCAAATATACTCGAACGTTTAAAATTTGTTTTTAAGGCACGTTTAATGCAGCACAAAACTGCTAGGTACTACCAAAGAAACGCTCAAAGTTCAACACTCTGTATCTCAATAACGAAGCGTTTGCGGGTCTATATTATAGTCGTGTTTGATCCACAGAGTTGGCATATGAATGTTTTTCAAAACATTCTATATTTGGCTTTAACACGATTTGCGACTGAGCTTCCGGTAAAAACCGCAATGTTTAAATGCATTAATTTCCGTCCAGATTCCGTCTCTTACAACTTGATTCAATGTCCACTTGAATAAATTTCGGATTGTCCTCAGCCACCCAAAGAAAGAAAGATAGATGGAAAGAAAGGCATGTATAAATATTTGGCCAAGTAATAAAAGCGCCGTTTATGAATAAAACGAACCGAATAATATCGGATAATAGTTGGAACCTTTCGAATCGAATAGTTGCAAAAGCGCTCGGGCTTATTTTTCATCCTTGGGTTTGTTATTATTGACTGGATTATTTTTATTACTTCTATTGACTTATTGTTATTCTATTGACTTTTTTCGGATTTTATACCGGTATTGAGGAACACTTCTTTGTATATTTGATGAGTTAGAATAATCGTAAGAGTCGTTTTGTCGATAATTAATAGAGAACTATCGGTATATTTCTCTCTATAGTTTTGGAAGCTGTAAAAAATTGGCGTACACTCGGCTGTAGAGCAAGGCTACCCATTAACCATTGCTCTTACTTTATGGGCTATTATTTTAATGGACCCGAAATGGTTCTTAAGTGGTTTTACAGTTTTGCGGCTCGAAACCACTTCATTAAATCTCTCTGCATGGGGGCGGCAGATAGAAGTAAACGTCACATGCAGGAAGTTGGGTGCCGATTGCGTGCACTTCTACCTCCATTGCGAGGGCGAATTGACTAGAGCTGTTTACATTAATGTATTGCATAGTGTTCGCGGTTAGCTGCAAGCTCTTGAACTGCTTGTTGCAGGACGGGAAAAGTGAGTCGCAAGTGGAACCACATTATAGATTCACAATACATATTTTATTGTCAAAACGGTAATCTTATTTTCATCTCATAATTGAAGTTTAGTTTGCAGGCGCCGCCATTCCACACTTTAAAAGCCATGTCTAATGTGCTCCATAAGGCTCGGGTGCGTCGAGGGTAACATAATATAGGGGAGAATGTGATGATATGTTCACTTGACTTTCAGATCTACATTATTTCGGGATGACGCGCCCCATAAAGCCTCCCTTCACACGGAAATAAACTGGCGACGATAACGTGGCAATGATTATTTAAGAGCTGAACCTGTGCAGACTGTGCAAGTTGTGGAATTAGGCAGTTTAATATTGATGATGAAATCGACCTCAACAGACCTCGTCCCATCACAGCCAAGATAAATAACAGTGCATTTATAGATATATATTGGTTCTAATTGATCGGTAACACTTATAATAAATAGAGATGTCTACTGAAGTCATTTCGGCTACAAGCACCAGTGTATTGCATTATAAAAGCGAAACAGGACACAAACGTTTTCATCTGACGGAACACTGAACTGCGATTAGAAGTTCAAAAATCAGAACTGGTTGAATTAAATAATTGAATAAGTATATTTAAAGAGTTCCGCTTTGCTAACGATAGGTCGGTATAAAAAGTTACTTATGCAGGATGGACCTGAAATTAGAGAGCAATCTGTTCCTTTCTTAAATATAAAGTTAGCTGTATGAAACTGGCAAGGCAATTATTATATAAATTCGGTGCACATCCACCTCCATACAATACGTTCGGGAATTCTACACGGAATAGATTCGCACTGGAACAGATTTCAAGGTAATTGCTTCCAACAAATCATTTGTAATTTCGGCATGATAGATACAGCTCTTTAAATTAATTCCGTAATTTCGAAAAGTAAAGACGAACCGAAATTGGCAATCATCGAAAAGAAATTTAATAGGTCATTACTGAACGAAGAGCAATTAATTGTTTGATAAGATTGTGTGTAGTTATTTCCGGTGGGTCTTAAATCATTTTAGTATAGCCGCTGGCCACATTTAGTCAAATGTTATTTCTTTTACTGCATTGTTGGTCCTACGAAGTTTTCGAATCGTTATAGATATCAATCTGCAGACAATAATTTTTCGATAACATTTTATTTGCTTACAATTAGATTGCTCGCTTTAATTATGAATAAAATAGTTTAAAAACTATTCCATTTGGAGATTATGCTAGAACCTTTCAATCACCAATGTGACTGAATCTGAACGCACAATTAGCTCAGTGCATCGTTTAATTAACTCAGACCGCATATTAAAATAATAAATTAATTCTCAGCTTGTTTCCGACATGAGTAAATACCTCCCCGGTGGAATCTTGTTATTTATTTAACGTTAAAGTTGCACAGAGGTACAAGACCGCAACCGTCTGAATAAGCCAAGAAGGTGCACTATAACTCAAACCCTGCAAATTGATCCTGAAAACATTTTTTTCACTACTTTCACATTAAAAAGGTGCAAATTTGTTCCCACGGCCAATAGATTAATTTACAGTTACGATGACTAATAAAAAGAAGTTAAGTCATGGAAACTACTTATCAACACGAACAAAGCAATGGAGGCTCGTTTGACTCAACATCATGGAAATGGGGGAGTTTTTATATTTCCAAAAACTTACTTTTTAAAAATCGAATTGCATTGCAGCTTTATACAATCACGAAAAGTTAGGAAAATGCTTCTTGGATTGAAATTTCTGAGGAATAACTGATTACATGCTCAATAATACAATAATACTAAACGACGCAATAACAAAACACAATGGCTGTTGAAAGACGCTTCTAAGTAATTTCAAACATTAATTAAAATCCTTTATAACGTCATAGCATAGCAGCAAAGTTAATAACAAAGGAAATGTCTGCATTATGTGGCGAATCTAGGATCCGAGGCACGGATTTCGAATAAATTGCGCTAGAGACAGGCAAAATTGAGTCTCACTCAACTGATTGTATGTATAGTTGTATGGATTTTCTGTGTAATTAATGCTCATACTGCATTGGAGGCGGTCTTTCCCCTCAATCAAATTATTTAAAACGCTGTAATCACTGTCGTTTCTGGTTAATTAGTGACCAACCAACACACGCCAAATCTTGTTTTTTTGCGCTCTCCATATTGGGAAAGCTTCGTTTCCTGTTTCAAACCGAATTAATCACACCCAAGTAAACGTCCCGCTCATTAATTAACAGTTATAACTAAAATGTAATAAACGTAATTGGCGCGGAGTCGTCTCGAAGATAAAATGACGAAAATATAATGAATACATTTTGCTTAGAGGAAGGCTGGAGTAATGTGACTTCCGAGAATTTGCGAGTTAAACAGTCAGAATTTAATTAAATGCTGTCATGGTTTTTCTTCTATTGGTTTCTAAATGTGCTTAATAAAAATAAAAATTTCATCACTTATTGTGTAATGTTCGAAATAATTGTAACGCATTTTTGTTGTGTAAACTATCGTTTAGCCCTCCAAATATGTCAAGCGAACTTTTAACAATTTGGACTGAAAGTATAGAAGAATAATAATTTTCAATGTACCAAATTTCGTCAGTTCAATCGAAAATGGATAAATGTTTTTTAAAGAGATACTTTTACAACATTTTTCATATTAACTATTTCGATAATTTCTAAATATGAGTTTATTAAAACAATTGCTCGCCATCTCGATCAAAAAGCGAATAAAGCCTGTAACTAAAAAATACAAAATTTTTGAAAAATGTCTTTGTCTTTCAAAATGCTAACATACCAGTGGTCCCATTGAAATTGTTCCGGATACGGACACAAAAGAAGAATTTTATTGCCTTCCGCTTGTTAAGTGTCCTTAATTAAGGTAAAAACTGACGAGCAAAAACACTTCAATTTAAATCTCGTGGTGGTTTCCGGTTTGTCATAAAAACATTATTTTCTTGTAGAAATAATGCATTTTTACAATTGATTTGCACCCGTATGTCACGTTATATAATATAAACTAACCATAATGTTGCTACATTTGAGCGTTGTTACAACAAAGTGCACATACTACATTTAAAATGTTCCTTTCTTCTTTCAAACTGTTTCCTATATTGCGTCTGAACACTTAACGTGCAGTTTTTTATATATCTGGTTTCATTATTCATATTTCAATCTGCCTTAAAGCATAATTCCCATTAGGAACTAGTTAGCGATTTAATTAGTCTTTCAGATTCGGATAAAATCCTGGATCCGGTGTCATCTGGCACTTGTCGTAACAAATGTGTCCCTCGGGGCCATAACTTCTCACTTCCTGACGCCAGTGAGAAGCGTTTTCTCTTACGGAATAAGTCATCCATTAATAAAACATATCCCAAGTCACACAGACATAATGGGCATAATCTGCCTTCTAAAATGCTGATTTTCGCGATTTGCAATATCATTTTATTTGGAAATTCCATCGGGTTATTAGTGTGAACGTAATTCCATCGGTTGGTATACAACATGTAGTCTCATTCAGCCAGTTGTCGTTCGTTCTATTTTGAAAATAATAAGCGATTAAATTTGAGCTCAATACTGAAAGATTAAATTAAGAGCGTTTCCGGCATTAATCTTTGACTTGTTCTCTAAAGAATAAGATCAGTTCCTAAAAGAAAAACGGAAATGCTGTTCCTTTTAAACTTCCAAACCAATCTGCACGGTAATACGGCCCTAATGTAGTTTGACTGGAGACATTTGGTGTCCCTTTGGAGCCGGGCAAGTGCCGTCCGAGCTTATTCTGTTGATTGACAATTTCTCTGACGGTCAATCTCTGTTCTCTCAATCCGAGGTCTCACAACAATACATATGGAGCTCTAGGGAAGGCAACCATGTTATGTACTGCAAGTTAAATTGTGATCAAAGTTAAACAAGATTTTGTTATCGATTAGACGAAAAGAAGAGGCAAGAAGTATCATTACATAATTAAATATTTTCTGTGTTTATATATGTCACAATGTATTTTTCGTTACATGTTTGTTTTCCCGAGGTTTAACAAGGTTGAAAATTAATGATCGCCCCGGAGCCAGATAAAACATACGGCCTAAATAAACGGAAAATTGATATACACAATGAATCGTTTTAGCCTGTCAGCTCAATGGTCCATTTTTGGTGATCAAAATCTGTCCCTCTCTCTCTCATCTCTGCGGCATAAAATGTTCTTGATCCAACGATTACCTACATACATGTAATTTGAGCATCACTAATAAAAAGTGTTTATCTTTAAGACAAAGCCAAGATGTTATTGTAAATACGCCTAAACCCGATCGAATCGAAAAGTGATGATTATAAAAAAGTTTCCAACAAAATTATGTTACCCACTTCCCAATAAAATCACATTTATGAAATATGTGTTGAACCTGCCGGTTCAAGCTTTAAAGTGTCATTAAAAATATTTTCTAATACTGTAGTAAATATATCTTAATGACGGCCGAGTTCACACCTTTTCAAAACTGACAACCGAATATTGTTTAGTTTTGTTGCGGACTATGCAGCGAACAATATAATGTATTATCGCAAAACAATTCTGAAATGGAATTAATTATAACACGCCATAAATTTGGAAAGTTTTTGGCACACCGGGAATACTATGCAAATGGAAACCCGTCGTAAAAATGAAAACGTTTGAACAAGTATGTGGAATAATTCCACTGGAATTATTAAGTCGAACAAAAATAATCGTCCCGTCGAAAAAAAATTTTCAAATTAGGATTCGTTTTATTTTATTATGCATACATATGTACCATGTATATTTTTATTATTTTAAATGGTTTTTTTATTATTTTGTTTTGGCGCAGTTTTATTTTGCGCCTACTATTGGAATGTCTTTATTATAGGGGAACTAAAAACGAATGTGTATAGAAGAAGTAATTGTGTGCCAGATTCTGACTGGAACTACTTGATGTTGTAACTAAGGGTAATTAATAAAAATTCATGCTTTTTTGCCACGGACAAAATATTCGTGGTGCTGTGTGTCAATATTACGACTCTAGTTTTTATGATTGTGCTAATTAGACGAGTATCAAAACCATTGGCATTTGACGTTCAAAAGGAAGTGAAAACCTTGAAAACTTGATAAGTGTGCATTAAAACCGAAGAGACGATCTAAAGTTTCTTTCTGGTATAGGGATAGCACTTCTCCTTTTTTGATGTTAAAGTTTCTTTTGCCAGTCAGCAAACGAATTTTAGTGCTCCGTACACTGGGAATTCTGTACTTTACCGGACAAGGTTTCGGATTACTTTTTAAGTCGCCCGTAAATGAGTTTGGGATGAGGGCTTTTATTAGACTGCTGGTCCGGCCATTTTGTCATTAATAGGTAAGCTGAATGCAATTTTAAAGCTACGAAACTTTCCCCAAAGGCATGTTCGGATATGTCTACTCTAACATAAAATGAAAATGTAGAGTGTCAAGAGTTAACGATACATTTTTGAAGAATAATGCAGGACCAAAAAACAACAAAACATTTTATTGGTGAGTTTAGTAAGTAAGTCATCATATCGAGAGAGAAAGCGCCGGCATCAACACGAAATTAATTTAAGAAATACATAAATCTTCACCGGATTAATAAATAACACGCTTTTTTGCTCGCAGGAACTGTAACTCAGATATATAAATGGCGAAACAAAAAAGCAGGAACCATTTTATCAAGTGTATTAGCCAAAAAAATGGAGTCTCTAGAGAGTTACATTGCTTTATTTCAATTTCAGACTGATTATGGTGCGATATTATTAGGATTCATATTTTTTATATGTCCATGATTATACTAAACAGCTCATCATGTTTTAATAATCATTAAATACATTGTAGTTTGTATGTACTCAGTAGGTAGACTGTATAATATTTAAAATAACTAATAAATACTTGCGTTAGTAATGTTGATGATTTTTAGTATAGTCTTTTTTGGACATGGGACTTACTATTTACTTATTCGAAAGTTACGTAAAATATTCAAATTGGCTTTCAGTTCCTGTTCAAATAAGTTGATACAATTTATATAGTGACATTTCGCCTTTGAGGCACACGAATCCTTCTTTTTGTGGGTTTTAAACCCTCCATATAAAAAAATACCAAAAGAAAACATAAATATTATCTTTCTATCGCCTCCCTAAACGCCCCGGAATGTATTTACATTCTCTTTCTAGTTATGGCATCAGCGCCGGTGTTCTGCTCTCCTTATTTATGAGACCGTTTTTCCCTATATAACCAGATATGTGAAATTTAAAATAACTAACCCATAAATCTAGCCTTACGGAGTGCGAAATGGAGATAGAAAATTGAACAAGACGAAAAGTTTCATAAAATGTTTGCATCAATTATTCTGTTGGTACGGTAAAGAATGAAAGCGAACGTCAAGAAAAACGACCAATGTCCGATTAAACAATCAATCATTCAACAAGCAAACCATTCCAGAAGTCCTTCGAGTGTTTGTCTAATAAATTTATAGCTTGTCCATAAAACTTCGTTCTTACCGTATCGACACTTTCAAAAGATTTATCGGTATCACAGCCACACATTTTGTATCTGTCCACTTTATCCATGAAAAATCAAAGTTTCAAATGGGTATATCGTTTGTCAGTGTGCTCCCTTTTTAGGAGATGTTACTGGTTTGTTTGCTTTTTTTAAATGACACTATAAATCGTTGCCCGATTAATAATTTACTCTTTGGATGGAATCTTCTAGTGTTTTTTCTAATTTTTCCTGATCCACATCAAGAATATTCAATGTGAAGGATTGCAAAGCGACTTCAATTAATTCAATATGAAAAAACAAAATAGGGAAGAACGTTAATGTGAATTATGAATATTGTTAGCGGCCAAATGTCACGGCAGAATGTGGAAACGCATTTAGTATTTTAATTTGATTTAATTAGATGATTAATTTGCCATTGCTTCTGGTTCGAAATGAAAAATTTCGCACTAAATTCAAGTCATTTTAATTGACCTTTGGTGTTCGTTCGTAACGTGCTAATGTCCCTTTCAAAACTCTAACTTGAATTAGCGTTTTTTACGTGTCCTACTATCCAATATAAATATGTAAAACTTCGTTCAATCCGGCCTCTCCTTTAAAAGATCCGCAACATATTGCCATGAATATTCATGATCATGATTACTCTAGAAATATTGCTAAAAAAGAAATCCGTCAGTTCTTTATTTTGGACCTCCAGGCAAAATATTTTTCGCGAAAATCTAGCTCGCACAATTAATAAAAGTAAGTATAACAGTTATAACGAAAGCAGTGGTTCGAATTATCATATTGGTATAAAAACTCCATTTAATACTTGAATATGCTGTTTGGTGTGAACGGGATGATGTATATAATTATATACTTTACAAATATTTTTCCTTTAGCTGCACATGTCAATACCAATTATCATTTCTTCGCACATATTACTAGAGCTGTATAGGTAGCAAAATGTTTTCATTACCTCATTTCCGCAACATAAAAACATATCTCACAATTTTGTTTTTCCCTGTAATTAAGTACATTCCTTCAAACACTTCAACATACAGATGAAGCTTCTGGTAAACTTAGAAGAAGACGTAACAAGTTAACAATACAGGTATATTAGAAAATACAGTTTTCAACTATTTGTAGAGCAAATAACTTAAATCGGACCACTGTGTGCCAGTAAATCGTGAGCACTGTAAAAGACCGTCTCGCGAAGATTAAACGAATTAGGCATTGTGTGTTTTTATTTCGTATTGCGCTGAACTGCACTATACGGTTTCGTAATCGTAAGTAATAAATTACTTAATTGCTGTGTTTTTAGTCAAGAAGAGAATGGAAGATAAACGAATTTTTATGATGTGAATTTTACAGGCATGGTCAGGAATATTTTGGATATTTTGATGGCTGTGAAATATTGTAACGACATTTAGCGTTTATTCATTTCATCGGGATTATGGTAAAAGTTTTCAAGTTTTCCGATGGTTGATGCAAAAAAAATAACTGTTTGGGGAGTCAACCCAAATTTTTAAAACGGCATCGCTGTTTACTATTTATTATTCTATGATATAATTACACAGTACAAGTGATCGATTTTTCACACACTGCATCTTTTATTCAACGATGTAAATTATTTCTAAATTAAAAATCACCCGCAACCGCCTACTTCCATGTATCGGTACTGGTTTTTCTGAGACAGACTTTAAATTAAGAAAAAACTTTCTCTAAAATTGTTACGAGTTTCGACTTGGCCGCGGCATAGAACATTTTCTCAATTATTTTGTACTCTTAGTTTTTTGTACTCTAGCAGTAAAAGCTTAGTGTTAAATGCGATTGTTTTTTTAATAGACAACGGAGCGGCCATGTTTTACAAAACATAACGTATAATCCATTTTGTCAAATGTATTAATTATCCAATAAGTTCAGTAATCCGCAAATAAATCGGATTCAAGCACCAATATTTTTTGCGCAGATGAAGCCTTGCAAATTCAATTTTTAATCACTTTCGAATAACAATATGCGATATTAGCATAATAGAGTTGAGACTGTAACAAAATTTGAGCACATTAATTGATTCCAGGTACCAGAATGATTTGTAATCGCAGAGAACACTGAATTAACTTTAAAGGCAGTACAAAGTTCTAGTTTTAAATCTAGAAAATATTTTCGTGTCCGTAAAAAATCCACTCAAACCAGACATTTGAGACTTCTCTGCAATTTTTTTATGTATTTGTCATGATTTAACCGCTTGTTATCTCAGGAATAACTGCAGCCTTTCTCATTATCCTCCATAAGAGATCTAGAGTTACTCTACCATTTCCATAGTTAGTGCAGTGGGTGAAATTTTTAACAATTTATTTTGTCTTTGGGTATAGGATTATGAAAGGCCCTTTTTAAATACTATAAAGTCGTTTTATATGTAGCATACGATTTTTCTTGTTCTGGGATCTATAGTTATTTGACGGAGCACACATAAACATATATTACGTCAAGTGCGAAACTAAAATACAGCATTATTTACAGCATAGCGCCCCAGCGAGAGCTGCTGCGGTTGGTTTCAGCAATCAGGAAGCAAGTTTGCGGTTGGTAGATTAATGGTGATCGTATCCTGATTAGCTACACTCTGTTAGCGTTGTAAATCTAAAGGGAATACCTATCTTCACATCGATATTAATTAACATGAAAAGTTTGAATTGTGCATTTTGGAAAAGGCAAACATTCCAGAAGCATTCTCATCTTTGTAATGTTTAAAACAAAATCATGTCGATTACCTTTACATTATGCTGCAAGACCTAGGCAGATGTTCGGTAGCTTCGTACTGTATTAAATAGTTCATTTGATCGAAAGCATTGTTAGTAATAAGCATCGGTGTTTTTACAAATATAAATAAACATTCCTGCTTTTTCGAGTTTCCTTTGAGCGGAAAATTTCCCTCGAGACAAAAAAATCGCGCGTTAACAAAATGAGTGTCATAAATTCCGCTAAAATTGTGTTTTTCCAGATCTGACACAGGTTTGTCGTATCATGAATCATTTCCTTGAATTTCGGAGCGATATTTTATCTCATACATCTGAAGTGCATTCAGTCCATCAAGAACAGTTTCTACGTAGGTACGTTAAAGCAAAGTTCAAAGCAGAGTACCATTGACGTTATTTCATGAAATACTGTGTTCCAAATAAGGTTTTCTGCGGGACACTTTTTTTCAATTTTCCGATGTACATATGTGAAATAATTATACATATCAATAATATGTGGGACAGATATCAAAACTTAGATTTACAGAGTTATTTAAAAACCCATGCGTAGTAGTAGTATACAAAACCTTTGTATACTACTACTAGAAAATAGAAGATTGTGTATTTTGAAAATCCGAGTCAAAAACTGTATTTATCCCTTTTGCAGTTCTTCGTTGAATAATTCCAAAGCGTCCAGATTGCAAAACTCTAAAACAACAAACCTAAGTAATTAGTGTACTTCTTTGTCATCTCGATTCATTTATCACAAAAGAAATATCGCCTTAAGTGACACAAAGGCATGTTCCCAGTTCTTTCTTCTTCGTAATTTTGCCCGGGGCTATAAAGTAAACCAGTCTGCACTCGTTTTAATTTTAAATCGATAGCGCTAGAAGACTTGTTATGCAAAAAATATAATAAATGCAAGACTGAAAAAATGACAAATCCAATTGTTTCGAAAACTCTGCACTTAAAACTCGATCTCACGGTGACATTAATATCGTCCACAACAGTGTCATTGTCTGAACAGTTGAAGGTCACAGTGTCGTGACGTTAGTGTCACATATCGAAATGGTGTCGTATATCAAACGACACCGTGATATTGGTTGGTGTCACGGCATTAGATGTCACGACATTAATGTCACCTTATGAACGAGCTTTTAGTTACATCCTAACTGTACCGGCTACAGTAATAAGGGTGTCATCTGAATTTCAATGCAGCGTGACAAGCAACATTTTTTTTAATGTGATTAACCAAATTGTTCACTAAATATTTGATCTAAAATAGCTCGGTCAACGGAATACACCCAACACTTGACTTGGCCACGAGAAACCCCCCACGCATCGATTGCAAAGCAAACACAAGTCATTTAATAACAATATATTAGGGGATCAGAAACTAATATGCCAATTGCTGGCCTGCGTGCTGATTGTAACCGTTTTGCGGGAATATTTGCACATTCCAAATATTACTTCTAGATCTGTCTGAACAATATCGCATTGCTCCAGTTTTATTAATGAGCAAATAGAACTGGTGATTTTTTAATTGCCGCACATTATTTATTTGAAGAATCATGCAAAATCAAAAACCACATTTTTCTTTGTTCATAAGCTACCTTTTATTACTATTTTTGTGAAGATCATGCCAAGTAGAGATATACTTCAAATGTTTGGTTTTGCACAGTAACAGGCGACCGCAAATAAGTAAATTTTACAAAGCACTTCATCAATAAGGTGTTTCGAATTAGTTATCGGTAAGAATCGCTTATGAAACTAACCACGTTTCACGCAATAAAAGTCTTTAGAACTAGAAGAAAGACTAACTTGGTAGAACTCCTAGTGGGTCATCTAAGAACATTATAAAGTGAAGCCATATTAAAAATGTATCTAAACACAATAAAGAGAACAAAACACTTCCGATCACTAACCTTCAAAGACAGAGGAATTAGCACAAACACCGCCACCAAAATATATAAAGCTATTTGTAGACCCTTGCTAGACTTTGGACATATACTCATGACCAACGGAACAGAAAGGACAAAACGTTATACACAAACAACAGAACAAATTGCACTAAGACTAATAACACGAATAAGACACCCCCAAAACCCACTACACAACCCCCCCACCCAACTACTATACGAACGCACAAACATGACAAAGATCTCGGAAAGACTCATACAGCTACAGACAAAATGGACAAACAACCCCTACAACTGGACCATACTGAATCCCCTTTGTATTACAAGACCAACCCGCTTCCGTTTCCCTACATCAACGCTACTCGAACACTTACAAACGCAACTGACTAGTGGACAATAAAATAATTTTTTCTTGCCATTGAAATTTTATTTAATAATATTGTTAACCTAGAATAAGAGAATTTTCATATTTGTTTTTTATTTAGATTAAGACTACATGTATTAAACAAGGGCAGAAATACCGATAGGTCGATAGCGTTTTTTAGAAATACGTTTTATAGAAATTTTTAGAATGTTTACTACTACTGTATCTCAACATTTCGAGAAACTTGTGATATTTTTGCGCAGCTCTGTGACAAAAGAACGCTGAAGTAATTTGATTAAAAACTAAAATAATTCCTTATACACAATCCACACAAAATAGCTTGAAAAGAGCTCTTGGAGTGTGTTTAATCTTTATTGCGCTTCTGTTTAGAATTCAGAATTAGACGTAGATTACTGAAATTCCACCTAAAATGTTGGCCTTTGTTTACCCGAGAACCGATCATGTGTGGCATGATTCAGGACTTAATAGCTGCCCATTGGCTTCGATATGATAACTTCCCTCATATTCACCGATCTGTCACATTTGTCCACTGGTCGGTTTGCCCCTTTGTTAAAGGGCCACCTGCGAATAATAACATTGGACCCGATAGTCATTAATTTATTACCCGTGAATCACGGTTCTTATTCAATTGCCTTGATTTCTAGCGTAAATGGCTTCGGATTACTGGCAATATTGTGTAATTGTCAATGCATGAAATATGTTCAAGGCGTACGTTACTCAGCAAAACTGCATGATTTTTCTTCTTGTTTGTCACATTTAAATACTGACTAAGTAAGTTGTTTGTCGACTACAAGATATTCAATTTTATGTAAGAAGTTGCGCTTGGAATTATTATGGAATTCAACAGAATAATAATAACCGAGCCAGAATATCCAACTAAATCCAGAAAATTTAACGTCAAGAGGGTATTCACGATTTTTGCACCTTGCAAATACATGCACAACAATAGACTATTGCTGTAGATTTAAACCATCTCTTTATAATACACCTTTTACTATTTACAATTCCGGCCCATTCTGTAGAATGGGCTCCAGACATAGGTATAACAGGTATGCGATTTAGAGGTTAGCGGGTGCCGCATACAAATTAAGTCCATCATATATTGGAATATTCGTTGCCTGTGGGCTTTGCGAGTTTGCGACAAACTATTTGGGATATGTACAGATAGAGGAGAGGTAGTCCGGAACAGTTCCTGCCTGGATATTTAACGATTTCTGATTAATGATCGGTGCTGAAGCGATTGAAAAATCGCAAGTTTAATTAAATCTGCCGAACGCAAATATTAGTCTACATTAAAATGTACTTAGGGAATAGTCCCCAAAACAATCGCTTCAAGTAATTTTAAATGAATGTTTGCATTCGGTTCTCGTCGGTACCTGAGTAAAAATCAAATTAATTGTGCTGTCCGGGTGTTTGATTTTCATTTATATTTCAATATGTACAAAAAGAATAAAAGCGGTGTAGGGTGCCCACATTTTTCACCTGACATATTGGTCTCTTGTATTCGTAGATCTAAGTACTTAAAGCTAGAACTTGTGATTAGAAATATACATTAATGCAGATGACTAAAATTATGAAATGGCTTCAAACGCACAAGTACTAATGGGGTTGATTACGCGTGAAAATTCATCTTTAGAAAAGAGCAGATTTGAAAAAGCTATCCTTGCTAACGGCACAGTCGCATTCAAATAAGTATCATGACTTCGCAAATATATACCCATGTATTTATAAATATTCATAGCAACACTGCTGTCCTCCAGGTCGCATTCCAATCTGCACAAATTCGTAGTCGCACCTTGAATGGCTGACACCGATGCGTTTCATTATTTGGAAAAAAACACGAATTTATCCTTTCCCGCTTTTTAATTAGCATAAGGCATAGTAGACGCACCTTTTTTCTCACTGCGAATTATGAAGTAACATGTCCAATTGGAGATTGACTCTTGAATAATATAATATATTGCATAATAATAAAATGCAATAATAATGTTATTGCTTTGAATTTAGAGAACAACTTTAGGCGGGCCTATTTTTAAACTTCACCTTACCAAACTCGGGGATCTTTCGTATGCATGCCACGCGGACCGCTTGAGCATTCCTGAAATTGGTTCAAGGAGTTATGGGCTGATTAAAAGTGAGCTTTTAGGGAATTTAGAATGGTGCAATTCATTGCGATGCAAAGGAAGGGTTCACTTACAATACGAGCTCCGTTTACGACTCTAAGAATTAGATTTAGCCCTTCGGACTTCGGCTGAGAAAATAAAACCGAGAGAAATGACAGGTTCAAAGCATCTAAAAGTGGACTGGTATAAAATGTAAAACCCAGTTTGGAATAAGCAAGTATCGCTAGTATACTTAAGAATTTATGATCTGTAAGTTCGTCATGTTTATTACATTTACATAACACAGCAATGATTTTAAGAAGCAAATAATATAGTGTCCGTAGTAGCGTATTCCAAGCAAGTAAAATCTCTAGAACGACCTTGAGCTCCGACAATTCACCGACATAAAAATGTGTACGATTCACATTTCGAGCATAAAAACAAAAAGTTGAAAAGGCATACTGGAAGATCTCTCGACGTAAATCTAAATAATGCAATACTGATTCATTGTTTTGATTGTGGAAATATGGAGAATATATAACGATATTTGCAAAGACCCACCAGGAGGCAATATTCAACGTGCATTTAAAGTTACGCTTTAAATTCGAATTCGATTTGAAAAAATGAATTTGGTTCTACGTTTATTGATGCTAATGACTAGTCAAACAAACGAGAATAATTACAATTGGAAAATAGAGGAAAGGCATCCCTGACTACAACATTTCAAAACTTTTTATTCAACGGAACCTTATTGTAGTTATCAAAGGAGTAAAACTTCATTATTGAAAAATGATCGAACTTCAAAGAAAGCGCTAAATATTATACAAAGTTTGTATAATTCGCAGAACCTTAAAACAAACAAGTGAAAATGGCCCTTCCGAGAGTAACAGCACGGGACATTGTACTAATTTATAGCAATAAAATGCATACTGTTATGATCACTTATTAATTGTAGAAAGCAAGCTCAAGAAGCTAGCTCATATTTTGTCGCATTTTATTGACTTTTTAAAGAGAACACTACTGACTTCTATCTGCCTTCTATTACTTAATAAAATGCTTCGCTCGCAACAATGCTCTTTATGATTCGATGCTAAACTTATTATTATTTTTTGATAATATTTCGTGTATTGTTTCTTCATTCGCTTTTTAAATATTGGAAATATGGGTAGGCGGTAAAAGTTTATTTCTGAACATTTTTTCAGAGTTTCAACACCGACAATAGCACACCTAGTACCTAGTAAATCTAGCACACCTAGTAAATCATCACACCACCTTCTTATATTTATTATTCGCCTGAAATGATAATCACTGACCTGAAGAATTTAAGACATTGGGAATTATGCCTTTGATCCTTTGTGTGGTAATGAAAGTCCTTCACACAGATTACAAAAATCCCTTTAACCATTTACTGAGGAATATTATTTTATCTGGTAACATTTTTATGTTCAAAACTAGCATGACTGGAGCTACTTTAAACATTCCCCCATGCAGCTTTTAAGTATTTAAGGATATAATTAATCAACTGTAATAATTTACCTGGAAACGTCGATCTTAATTTATACATAGTACTTTTCAGTATTAGCATATCAAAGTAAATTGCTCCTTTTCGGTATTTCGTGACACTAATTCCCGACAATTCCTCCCCTATTAACGTAAATCTGCAAGCACCGTAAACCATAGTCGTACCCAAATTGCCAAACTTTTCCGCTTGGCATTACTTTTGAGTGGGTTTTTTGCCAAACTGACCTCATAAACTAAACCGTAATAGTTGCTTGCATGGAATAATTAACTTCAGTCTACTGTAATATGAAATAACGAATTTAAATCTTGAATTCTCAAAATCAAATTTGAAGCTGGACCATTGTTATTGGTGTATGGGTCTGGGAAATTGATCATTAACAATTATTGAACCTCAGATAGCAGCTTTGAAAGTGGAACCCATTTTCGAATTGGGCTCATAGTTCTCTGGGGCGAAAATGCTCGGGTTGAATGCCTAATTGAGCTACCTTAATTTAAGCAAATTCGACCGCGTATGTATTATTCAGAATACGTAAACTACTTGACGGCTAAAGAGCCCTGTCTGACAGTATTTCCGCTATCAAATATGCAATACCAACAGTCCTTTAAAAATATTTCTCCCATTAACTGAATATCATATTGTTTTCAATTTTAATGTGAACTGCCGCCTCATGGTTTAATATGAATTATGGAGGATCTCTCTAAAAAAGATGACTATCTAATTTTAAAGTAACTATTCGTAGAGATAGAGACTACGTAACACTTTTTTGTATTATTCTTATTTCTATATAAATTGATTCTGAACTATACTCGCTGCTCTAATATTGAAGTATTCAAATAGTATCTATTATATCTTTTATAAATAAAACCGTAGTGTCGTGTTTTACAATTTGAATTAGATTATCAATTTTCCCACAGCTGTCATCAACAACTTCTCATGATGCTACGAATCCAATCCTTGTTATTTATTCATATATACAGGGTGAATAACTCGAAAACGAAGATAAAAAAATTCTTAAATTGAACAACAAATTCAAAAATTTGTTCGGTCGAAGTCAGTGGCGCACCACAAAAAAGTTCGGGGGCTAAAACTGGGGTATGCCTCTAGAGAAAAACCCCTGAAGGTTTTTGCAACCAGTTGGCTTACCGACGGGTAAAGGATCTAAACAGTAGCCTATGTTCAAAATTTGAGCAAAATATCTCATAAACTGCAGGAGTTAAAGAGAAAATACCAATATTTTTAAAAACTTAAAACCCTGTATCTCGTTAACCATGGGCCTGAGAAAAAAACTTAAATGGAAACTCGACTTGTTTTTAGGTCCTCTACACGCCCCTGCTCTGTGTCCATAAGGTTGTGAATCAGCCTGTACATTGAGCCATCATTGCACAGGGGCAGGCCTTGTACACTAAACCACCCGTACTTACATGGCTTTGAATGACTACCTACCACAAAAGTTCGTTGCGGATCGTTGCTATCCCGAACTAACATCGTGAATTTTTTATGTGCTAGGATTTTACTGCTAATGGAGTTCAGTATAATCGCATGCTTTGGAAATCGAAACAAAAGAGCAAACCAATGTTTTTAACATTTACCATATAAAAATATTTAATAATGGAGCTATTAAATTTTCTAAATTTTAATTATGTGAAGCCCAGTAGAATTTGATTGCAGTGATGGTCTGCAATAAAAAAACGCACAGCAAAACGAAAACCGGGAAAGATAATAAGATTAATTGGCGCACTAATATTTGCTACTTATTGCTTGCTGCGTTCTGCTCAAGCGGGCGTCACGAATTAGGCTTATCTAAAAAGAGATTAAACTCTTTAACAATTTTACTTTCAACTTCATTTTATTATACAATTTTCGTAATTGATAAGGAAGAATTTAAAACCGTCAGAGTTACACAACGACAAGAAATTACGCATTAGCAAAATAACCTTGCTCCCAGATATGATCTTTCCCGATTGTACGTTGAAATAGGAATTTACCAGAAGACAATGACGTTTAAACTACTCGGTTTGCCATGTACGATTAGTTTTTGTAATTGTTAAGGCGAAATAGAAACACACTCCTTATAATTATTATTGATGCGTCTGCTGCCATTTCTAAGACCCTAATGCCATCACACAAATATAAAGGATTAAAAAAATAAACAAAAAGTTCATTATATCAAATTTATAGAAAGTTTCAAGAATCTGTATGTTGAAAATATCTTAATAATAAAGCGGAACAACGAGATTGCTTTCTAGCATTTGACTCAACTTGATAGTGAAAAAGCTTTTTAGAGCACGATACTAAACAAGGGTCTGATTAGGTTATAATCCTGCTAATTAGAACCCTCTAGGCTGATATTATTAATTCACTGGTAGAAAGTCTTTGTCTGCTCTATTTCATGGGAAAAGGTTTACGGGTATAATATTAGTAATTCGAGCGATTAACATAGCTTTTTTAAAACAAAACTTATTAGTGAGTGTTTGTTGTATCAATTAAAACAATGTGGCTTTAGAATATTACAGTGTAATTTTTATCCAGCTCACTTCATAAAAGTAATAATAAGTTAATCCGACGACCAAGTTTCTTCGGAAAGTATCTTATTAACAGCGGCAACATTTTGATCGAAGTGCAAAAAACACTTCAACAAACCCGCCAAATTCAATCAAACTTTTCCCTTATAAGTTATTCGAAAGGCGTCAGCTATTTTTAATTAAACTCCGATACTTTTTGATACCGATTCGGAAGGTCACGATTCACTTTCGGCAGACTCATAATTAGATTTTCAACCTGGATTATACCGAGCCTTCGGAGCAACTTTAACAAGATGGATTACGCGCTTAGGAAAAGCAGCTTTCATACTATCTGATTACTAAATCAGTAGTGGCAGATTGCAGGTGCACTAATAAAAATATTATATTATTGAATCACGTGTCATTAGTGGGTCGAATAACCTATTTGTTCAACAGCTAACATCTAAATCTATAGGACACTGCTCAAAAAAGAAGATTAAAATACTTTTTGAAATAAAACTGTTGTGTGTTTTATTAAATGTTAGGTTGTAGAAGTACTGCAAAAGCTCAACAACGATCTACTCCTTTCGCTTATTTTATTTCATTTAAGTTGTATTTTGGCCATTAAATCTTCAACATTTGTGCAGCGAAACGGTGTATTTACCGACGCAAAGTCAAACAGGGTGGTTCCTTTTAGCTGTCGTTTGACTGTTAAACATAGCACGAAATTTATGCTGAGCTACAACGTTTGGCCATTCGTGTCGGCGAGATTAGAAAATGCGATTAGACGCTACACGCCGCCAACGGGTAAAATAGAATATAACAATCAATTATTTGCTATTATTTATTATAAGCCCATCTCTGACTAAAGCTCATTGTTGTAATTTTCTTCTCCGGGACTTTAAATGTCAATTTTCATATTTGCAAAATTTCGACGAATTGTCGCAATGGCTGAAATACTTTCAAATTATTTATGCGGGACCGGTTTAATCGAATGTGCTAAGCAAATTACCTCGCTCGTCTACAATATGAAAGAAGCGAAAAGCATTTACAAGAAATAGCCGCGCTTACAATGTAAATAACTAATCCAAATCTTACAGAAACCGACGACGTCGGTTGAAGGCTCAGAAAAGATTCTGAAGAATGCATTCCTTAGAGATGATTTGAAAAGCTATTGATATGTGACCAAAATATTTCATTGAACTCCTGGGGCTTCAGTTCTGAAGCCGATGCAAATCGCAAATAAATCCATATAAAAGATCAGCTGTTTGAGATGTAAAATAACGGAATTGAATATTGTTAGAAAAATATCTCGCATGTGTCCCCGTTGATGAAGACGTACCGAGAATAAGAAGACGTACCGAGTTACCGTTAATAAACTGGAGTACATCGGCGGCAATTTCAAGAACCATTCAATTATTGATGAAACCATGCAAACAAGCACCAGACTAACAAAGAAACCGTTCTGAATCTACCAATCTACAGTAAACATTACTTTTTCAACGTGCATATTAAATGAACTTTACAAAATCTTGCATGTGTGCAAATGTTTGCCGTTTTCATGTGGTAAACGGCTGAAGAATTCTAAGGAAACGACAACAAGTATTTCAAAAAAATTCATTAGAGACATAACAAATTGAAAATGTATGTATCGTTAGCTTGCCGATGTATTCGAAGACAGGCTTGCAAATCGCGCACATTTCAACTGTTCAATATATGACCTGACTTTGAAATTTCCAACCATTCGGGACGGAAACCTCCAGGGTGTTTGAAAACTCGTAGAGAAAAAGAGAATGAAAAAGCCGTATCATCTCCGTCATTTATCATTGGAAGAGTTTACAACGAAACTGCATACGTTAGCATAACATACAACGTAAACACGATTGACAGGTCAATCAACCAGATTATTATATAAAACGTTGAGAAAAACTTTTCACAAACCAGATATTTCAAATTCTGTCATCATTACTAATAGATGATGATGTGAGGTTTCAAAAGTCTTTACTTTCACTGACAAGCATGTTCAGTCAAGAATCGAACACACTGTCTTTGGAAACGAAAACCAATTGTATACATACGCGTCCGGAACCAGTTGTTTCTAATGGGGAATAACCGAGCGGCCAAGGGCGGCCATTTGTAACGTAAACAAGCGCATCACGTTCGCTTTAGGGAGATAAACAAAACACAAACATGTAAATGTCTATGTTCCTCGGTGCAAGGCTGAGCAAACACGTATGTATGTCCTTTTTCCTCGAAAGGGATATCAATTTGAAAATTGTCTAACACGCGATATCTTTGACACTAATAGATTCGCAAACAATAATAAATAGATCAGATCGGTCAGTAGATTTGTAAACAGGTCATTTTTGGACTTGGTCTAAGTTGGTTTTTGCTAGGTTGACGTCTTCATTATCGTAATTGATTCTATATTGCAGAGAGTTCATTATACAAATGTATAGAAAATGGTGAGTAATTAGGCTTGACTTGCGTGCAGATGAACATAATATACCTATTTGCAACTCTTAAACGTCCAACTAAGTTGCTCGTTTCTTTCCCTACTAAGCAATTTGCATTGCTTATGTAAACAAATCAACAAATGTTCCGTATAAAACGTTTCAGAATAAATAAAGTCGGTCAATTTTGCGCTTCGCAACGGATTGTTCATATGTGATTTTGCTACCAAGCGGTGTGTTTGCCGTATTTGCCGTATAGACTATGGAACCGTATCTCTCTCATATTCCGCTACTAAAAGTTAAATATAACAATCTTGTTTCGGGCATACTAAAACTGGAAGACAAACAGAATTTCGTTGCGGCCAATTCAAATATTAGATTTTGAAGCGCTGCATTTCATGTTAAACTCTTTTTAGCTCGCTTTTCAACCCATACGTATTTCTACTTTTCAACGGTTAAATAAATGTTGCTGAGAAACATTTTTAAATATTAAGCAGATCAAATTTTAGGTATCGAAATGTCGTAATTACCGCAAGCTTAGATTACTGCAAAGTATTATTAAATAAAACGAGCTATATTTTACGATGGAGAATTTTCGTTTTTGACATACAAACAAGCTACATAAACAATAGTGTTTCCATCGCATTTCCAACGAAACGAAGTATTCTTTAAATATTCAAACGAATTAAATACAAATCACATGAAACGAAACGCATTTTAAACGAATGCCTTTGTTTGCGTTCCTTGTTAATTTGCAGTAATTTATTAATTTAATTCACTTTTCCCGTTCTTGTTAATTATGTTTTGTTTTATATTTCACTTTGGTGCGATTTGTTTAACGACTGTGTGTTAGGGAATTTATTCGTTCATTGTTCTATTTGTTTTATGATCCGAAAATATAAAAACGAGTACATAGGATGTTTCATTTCAAGCTCTTTTCCATTGAAGTCCATGGAATTTATGAATATTCGCAGGATGATATTGATATTTCTTTCTGTACTAAAACTAGTTATGTCAGATAGCTCAATTCGATTTATTATCGCATGGGCATTTCTCGTATATCAGTACAGTGGTACCTCGATATAAGAGTGCCTTAATATACGACTGTTTTGAGATACGAGCCGCCGAGCGAGCGATACATTTTGCTTTGAGATTAGAGCAAGATTTGAGATACGAGGAATCGTACACTAAATCGGTGCACACGGCTGTTTCTCCCACCGCAGACTAGACCTCGGTCAGTGTGCTTGTTTCCCTCGTTTTCGAAGCATTTTTGATAAGTTGGGTTCGCGTTTTTTTTGCTTTTTCAAATGCCACGTCACAAACCCATGAAGGATAGATTAACTCTAGCACGTTGCGCAAATGCGAGTGGCTACTGCAAAAGCAACTGAGGTGGTTTTTGGGAGCTGGAACGGATTAATAGCATTTCAATTAATTGATGGCATTGGCATTGATGGAATAATGAATTAATTAATGGCATTTCAAAAATTGCTTTGAAATACGAGCAATTTCACATACGAGCAAGATTACGGAACGAATTAAACTCGTATGTCGAGGTACCACTGTAATTAGAAGTTAAAATATAACCCGGCTTATAACCATCGCTATTTAAAACTGTTTTTAATTTGTTTTATGAAAATATAAATCCACGAGATATAAATTTTTAGAGCAGTTAATTGCACATTAAAATGAATTGAGCCATGGGGATTGAACCATCTGTAAAATCGGAGATCTTTCCCTGATGAGAGCAAGTAATCCAAAATAATTCTCTCAACACCAATTTGCATATATTTACCAAGTAAGCTCTCGTCCTAATCGAGATATTAAATGACTTAATCCAAAGTCCACTTTACATTGAAATTTCTGGATTTACGCAATGGCTTAAATCTATTCTGAAAAACCTCCTGAAGATTCTATCAGATCCATTAAAAACTTTAAGAAGTTCGAGCGAATCTAGTTTTTAGATTTACGTAGTTCGTGCAACTATGTGATTGAATTTCGCCAACAGATTAGTCTACTCGGAAGAAGAACTTTTCCACGTGGCTCTCTAATTTGTGAAAGACAAGTTATGTGTCTATGTTCTCGTTGTTCTCACAAGTTAATGAGGAATTTTTAACTAATAACAACATAAAAGTCAATAGGATTTGGTGGAATCCTGAACTAAATAAATTCCAGAATAATGTTCCACAGATTCGATTTTAAATTTACGAATGTCCAGTCGGATATGATATGGCAGTTTATGTTCCCACTACGAGTATTAAATTCAGATAAAGCTCGACTGAAGAACAGAATTTGATAGTTCAAATGAGGTTTGGTCAGGATCTATCTATTCCATTTGTATACTCCGTTTAAACTTCCATTACTTGTATCATGACATCTTCAGCTGGCGACAGCGCCACCCCCGACCAAAAAATACACGACAGCAGAAGTCTCTCGGAAAATTAAAGCAATGATAGGAACTGATTCGAATTTAAATTAAAGGAACAACGAAAGAGAATACGGAATTTTATGTTAGCCGGGTTTCGAAGAATCCGGAAATTATATTAGGTTTCAAATAACGATTTTCAATTTCTTTTTTACACTAGGGTAAACTTTGCCAAAGTTTCCAGAATGGAATGAATATTTTAAGTGCGATGTTAAATCGTCGGGGTCGAGAAGTTTAATCAAATTTTAAATTCCTGATTTGTGTTTTTATCTAAAATGAAATTCTATGATTAGAATTCAGTTCTAAATTAGATGGTTTGAAGACACGCACATTTAATGTACAACCTACATGCATGGTTATGTTTTAACATTTGACCAAAATAAACATTGTAATTTTCAAAAGATTTTGTTTTTCTGTCAGAAATGATCATTAGGCTCATTTCTCGTCTGAACAAAAATCCTAATTGCTGCCATTAAAACGACGTATTCATTGAGCAAAGAAAACTCGAATTTAAAAAGCTCACCTTTCAGATGCAGCCGGGCTTTAAAAGAAATGAGTTAATTTGGCAGATTACAAGAGACAGTAAAGAAATTATTATTTCAAAAAGTTTCAGCAATAGTTAGGAGCTGTTTGCTATCCCAAGTAAGGTTAATTGGAACTTTTTTCGACATAGAGCACATATTAACCTTACACAACTAGTAGCATTTAATAAAAAATTATAAGTTTTTTTATTGTGTTGTTTTACTTAATAGCGTAATTATTTCGAACAATATTTCAACCTTAATGGCTAGAGACACTAGAGCAACTAAAATTAACGCTGGGAGAAACGTGAGAAACACCAAAAATCTAACAACTCTAGATCAAATCAATCAAAGAAATCAAATCTAAAAAAAGTATGGCAAACTACAGTAGGTTTACACTAAAAACCGAATCCAGTTGTTGATAGCAATGATAATATTAATTGAAAACAGCTCGACATTTTGATATTAAAACAATAAAAACATTGAATTAATGCGCGTAATATTAGGTAAACACAACAAACAACATAACCAACATATATAAATCATATGGGCATACAATCTGTCAATCTGACCAATTAAATTCCAATGTCGGCAACTGCGAACTGCACAATATAATTCATTTAAACGCGAACAACAGCAGCGGCAACGGCATGACAACTGCACGAACGACGAACGGCACCAACTGCAGAGTTTTTAAATCCAACTTTACAGTTCGAGCTTTTTCAATTCTAGAGTACTTTGCGAATTTCTTATTCGCAAAATTTAAAAGTCCGTAAAAAGTCGTCAACGTTATATCGAAGAAATTATATAATTGTGAACGTTTAATAGTGAAGCGTGTGTCATCGCGGATTAAATTGTGAAAATAAAACACCCTTTTTATTTCGAGAATAGTATTCTAATACACATGTATATTAAATAAAAAATTAAAATATGAAAATTAGTCGAGTCGGCATCGATATGATTCCAAGATTTCAATTAGGTCGCAACAACTCTGCCTTGGCCTCTAAATTTCATTATATCAAGTTGCTTGCACGGATTTTCGAGGTGTTATTTTCTTTGCTGCTCTTTCTACCCTTTAAATTTGTTTTCTCCTTAATGAGGATGGACTTCTAAAAGACCGATGCGCACTTGCAATTCGAAAAAGTTTTCCTGATTAGATTAGGGAAAGGCCTTTCATTTCATCTAAACTGAGAAGTTTCTGAACGTGGCCGCTTCAGTGTTTCAAAGCTCATTTTATGCATTTTTTATCACTGGCTGCTGTTCATTGTAATTGCTATTAGTCAAATTAGATTTGAAATCAACCAGCAAGAGTGAGTAAGTGAGTTAGTTTCTGAGTCTTATTAATTTCAGTTTTAATACTCCAAACTGAATATAAATCACCTTAATACCTGGTTGAAAAAATGTAAACATATTACGCGTGCCTTGGTTTAATATCTTTAAAAGCTCTCGGAATATACCACTACTTCGTTTCATGATAGAGTTTAAGCAGAAGTGCATACATAAAGCGCGCTATTTATGCGGCAGCTTTAGATATTTTTCTTGAACGAAGGTCGAATTCGTAATTTTTGTCAATATTTTGCGCCGATCCCGATATTAAACTGGGCCCAACATATTGTTACAGCTTCCGTAAGTCATAAATTTCCCTACAATAGAGGACTTGAAATAAGTTGCTTAGACAGAAAATGTGTCCAAGTTTTGAGTGTCGACGAAATGGATGTGATGCAAAAACTGAACTTTGAAAAAAACAACTCCATCGCTTTAAATTGCTTTGTTGTATTGATTGTCGTCCTTATACTGAAGACTAATCAATTGGCACATTTTCGATTCCTAATTCTCAATTCATTTCTGGAAATACTTATTGGATAACTGCGATATGCAACCCGGACCCGTCGCCATACGTAATTAACGCTTTCGATGGCGCCTCCGGCAGATAATTCCGCAAATTCCCTAATATCTTCCTCAAATGCAATTATCAAGTTCCATGCAAAGACTTAATCGTTCATGAATTCGTTGCTAATTTCGTTAGGACTGCGGTTACGGATCTTCCTTATTCCTCTGGAACGTCAGACTATGGAGCTTTTGTGTAGTCTATATAATTGCATCTGCCATTCGGTAAACGACATTTTATTAAAGACCAAACTCAATATCGAATATGATGATAATGCATCAGTCCTCAGATTAAACAGATGCATTTGTTTATATTTTCCTTTGAAAGCAACAATGGTTCATAGTATGCGGAGTTTCTCGACTCGGTAATCAATGTTGCTCCCAAACAAATCGGGACTTATGAATGACTTTGCCTTTGTTATTGCCTTTGTTATTTGTTATGCCTATTAATGTTTTTGGATCACTCAGATTCGACTTCTAATAAAACATTTTTTTTGGCGTTTTGTGATTAATTTAAAAAAAGAATACGTATTTCTGACTAAATTCATGTAATACCCTTCTTCCTTGATCGGCAGCTAGCAGGAAAAGAAACGCCGCAGTATGTACCCTCGTAGTTCAATAAATCATAACCTCCTTGTATTTATTTCAGACTGTCGAGAAGTTTGTTAAATTAGTGTTATTGCGTCATTAATTTTACGTAAAGTTGCGCTTTTAATGCGAAGAAAAAAATTAACGAAGCGGGGGAAGTAGAAGAGGCATTAATGTAACGCGTCAGGTCTATGTTAGATTGTGATTAATGACGTCAATTATTTATCATAAATTGGTTTCAACTATGTATTTTCAGCATTTTAAAATTGTTCTATCCGCAACCAAAACAGAACACACACACATATTAAAATTAACGACAGTTGGAAACCATTAAATATACAATGTTTTTCTAGTTAAACACTTAATTTCCCAGGACCACTTTCCCACGGTTCAGGAGTTATTTTCATTCCATAAAGACAACCATTAATATTGGAAAAATTACAATATTTTACCCTATAATTCAATTGTTTTTCTATCATTTTCAGAGCAAATTACCTGTGTTTTGGTCTGACTTCAGTGGCGTTTCACCTAACTAATGTAGCCCTGCACGCAGTGGCGTGCCTGCTGTTCACTCGAGTATGTTTGAGCATCGTGGGAATGAAGCAACCCTTTGCAACTTTGGCTGGCTTGATGTTCAGCGTGCATCCAATTCATACGGAAGCTGTAAGTTGTTTATTTTTCAAGATTTTCATTTTAATGATGAAGTAGAAAATTACTGTGTTTTTAATTTAACTAAAAATATTTATGTTACCGCAGCCTCATTCATCCCTTATTCAAATATTAAAGGGCTTATTCTCATTCAAGACGACAGTCTAAATTTCATATTCGCAAAATTCCTTTCAACCGTCTTCTCCTTTGTCCAAAATGTCGATTCACTGACATTTTGTGAATAGATGCACACACACTCAGGATTTGTCAATAAATTACGTTTCGTTTAATTTGTTCATTGACTGTCTAATATTGCATTTGGTAAAAATGGGTTTAAAGAAACAAAACCTAGTTTTGTAACACAATAATCAACGAATTTTCAATTGGTATTGCGACTGCAAAATTATAACTCCAATTAAAACATTCTATTAAAGTGCCAACAACTGGCACCAGTATTCTCAGTACCAAATGAATATAAAGTACTTCTTGTTTCCTGAACCTTTCTTTCCAGCTTTCCGGCCAAAGTCTGCGGGCATTTAAAGTCACATAAAACAAAATGCCAAAACACTCTCACAACTCCCAAGAAAAACCACTTCAGCATTCCACGGCTCATTTACAAGCCAATCTAAAATGCAAATGGCGGCAATCCGGAAGGAAGTTCCATTAATGCAATTCATTGGAGAGGGCCTGTTCTTAAAAGCGTTTCAAGGTTTTAATTGACCGGGGTGGTTTGACTTAAGTTGGGACGAAGGCCTTTCTTATCGCATAAATTTATCACATTGGTTGTTTAGAGTGTGCTCTATTGTTTTTGACTCTTATCGCAAAATGACAAAATTTGGCAATTTTAGCTATAAGTTATCAGCAGGGAATGAGCCTTTTTTTCAAATTAACGCGCCATAGAAACTTGGAGCTTCGCTTCGAAACAGTGTTATTGCCCCCATAATGATCCAGTTCACTCTTCCGGATTAAAAAACCTGGCGGTAAGTTTTAAGACACACATTTTAGCACAGAATATCAGTTGGGTCAAGGAACGTTCCAATACTTTATACTTATAACATCAATTTGGCAACATAATGTTGACATCCGTGTGTTTATGAATGTCACTGAATCATTTATGAGAATCTCAGACAATTCCCCTGTCATGGATGCTCAAATCTCAAAAGCCATCTATGGCACATTGTATCATATTAAATAAATAATGGACCAGATCGACATTGCCTTTATTGTGTGCCCCTGCACGGCGGAAGTCTTGGTTAAGAGGCAGGTACCACGAAAGGCCATTTACAGACGAGAATGAGAAATTGTTGAATGTGAATCGTTAAACACGTGCCTTAAAATAAGGTCTTATGCACATTACAAAGTCTGCATCGGTTTCTGCCAGCACGTCTCTCTCCCAATGTAGCAGGAACGTGCCGCGCCAAGTAGAAACTTATCGAAAGGTTTTCTACTGTCGAAATCGAATTACCGGTTTTCAATGGTCTAATTTCAGATCCGGCGTCGAAATCAATGGCCAAACTCATACTGTTCGTCGTCGTCGATCTACATTCAGCATCTATGTTGATATGGTTGAAAGTTTTCAATTCAACTACAGAGCGGCGAATTTTAACGGAAAAGGCGAAAGAGGGCTACATTCTGAAATTACGAATATGGTAATGAAATAATTAGAACGATTATTTCACTTATCCATACTAATGCTATAGGGCAAAAAAGGTATTAATAAGCGGCAATTCGATAATTTTCAAAAAAACTTAAAGCTCCTTCACACGGTGACATTAACGTCGTGACATCTAATGTCGTCCACAACAATGCCATTGTCTGAACACTTGAAGGTCACAGTGGCACATATCAAAATGGATTGATATACGACACCGTGACACTGGCTTCTGTCTCGACACTACAGCAAATCAAACTTGTACAAACATTATATAAATGTTATGTAATTTTTGTGACTTAGATTTTATGTAACACTTTTACGTAACATTGATGTAACATAATAAGAACAGGAAAGCAACTTTTTGGTGACTGTGTTGTTACGTAACCTTGATGTTACATGGTTTACCAGATGCGTACCATCTGGTGTGATTCAAATTTCTACCGAATTCCACTAGGTTCTACGGACAACCCGTGGAGCTTCACAAAACGGTGACATTATAATGTCACCGTGTGAACAAGCTTTCACAGCGATAATGTCACATTGTCATGGAATCATAATAAATGTCACTGTCGACTGATTTATTTAAGGTGATTGATGTCAAATATATTCTGACAAATTCTTAATGTATTTAATTCGAGAAATAAGCTCACTAAATACTCCCGAAAATAGTAATACAAGTAATTGAAAAAATTGTTTCATTAATCATTTACAATATGTCCTAAACGTGGAATAGCAGCGAGAGAAACTATACATATACCAACATGGGAAATTGTGAAGTAACCAATGTGGAAGCCAATTGTTTTATTTTAATCACTATTAACAATTACTAGGTGTACTGTGTTACGTTTCTTTCACGATGGCTTGAGAGCCAATAAATTGCAGGCGAATCAAATAACCAAAGATTCGCCCAAGAAAACTACATTCTGCACTGTCTCAAGAACTAAACCATGTAATTGATGATGTTGTTTTGTAAGAGTGCTAAGTATTAATCAATCCCACCTGGAAAAGCACGCAGTGCAATAAAGCTGGATTTATATCTCGACCAAATCCCATCATTGGATATTTTCCACTCCTAGGAGTGACTTTATGGATAGCTACTACAGGAAGAACGCAAATTATCTCACGTCGGAGATTTTCACTGTGGATTTCATTTCAACGCCAAATCCCCAATACAAAATGTATGTCTGTTATTCTTGGGAGATCGTCGCCGCTCCTTTGCCCAACATAATATATCGTAGGTACTTTTTCCTGGAAAATATAAAGCGCAATCCCGGGAATTTCAATAACAATACGTACGCACGCATTCGAATTTATCCCCTTGCGCTTCTAATACGGGCACGAGAATAGAACAGAGGGTTTAGAGCAAAAATCAGATTGCCTGGCTTTTATTTTTACTTTCATTGTGCACGCAAATGGAAAATCGTGACAGCGAATATATTTACAGTAAAATATATTTCCCCTATTTCCTTTCGAGCGGCCAATAATAGTTCGGGAACGAGTTTAACTAATAATAATCCTCTGCCATTGTTTTTCATAAAATGATTTTTTCGAAAAGTTTCAACTTGCTCTCAGGTTCGGTAAATGACATGATGCAGTACCAGAAAAAAATATTTAAAAGAAAAACAGATTAAAAGAACTGACTGTTTGAATGCAACAGAAAACCTTGCAGACATGCTTGCCTGTATAAAAGAATCGCCCTTTGTGAAATATAGAATGCGTAAAAATATGTATTACTTTAAACTTTGCATTTTTTCGTTCCATTCAAATTGCTCAACAATATTTCTAGTCGGTGCATGCAGATTTAGAGCGCGGTGTCGAGGGAATAAAATTGCCCAATTCTTACAAAAAATCTCTTCTACGATCACTCCCCATTTGAACATTGGGATCCCTCGACATGTTCCTTTGGAAGGTTGAATCGCCTGGTCAGTCTTTATTGAGACCATTAGGCGGTCTTGCAAAAGCCGTAAAGATAGAGGATTTGTTCCCATGATAGAGCCCCATGTAATGAACGGTACAAATTAATTCTAGTTTAATGAACCTGGCACTAAAAAACAAGAAACTTGGGATTCCTCTAAAAATAACCCCAAAGTTGTAATTGGGATGTAATGAACGCTATGAATGAACGGTACAAATTAATTCTAGTTTAAAGAATCGGGCACTAAAAAACAGGAAACTTGGGATTCCTCTAAAAATAACCCCAAAGTTGTAATTGGGATTCAGCAATTATGAGCATTCCGTGATTTTCAAGGGTCATTAACCAATTTCCTTTACACAATTCGTATCTTTGTCATAAGGGCCACTTCATAGCGTAATATGGTTTATAACCCGAGAGTACAAAAAGCCACTAGACACCATACAACACAAACTAATTAAACTTAGGCATTTGCTACCAAGCAGATACGATTAGTTTAGATTAAAAACGTATGTTTTAATGCTGCCGATGTTTGTTTGGTGCGGAAAATTTAATAAATAAATCTTTTTGATGGAAGCAAAGAAGCGTACAAAACTGGGGAAAAATAAATCGCATTGTTCGTTTAGCGGTTAATGAAAATTTAAGGGGTGCGTCATTGTACAGCACATAAATAAAGCGGAATCAGTGCAGACAAGCTACAAAGAGACGTTGAAAAACAATACATACTGGAAAATATACTGGCATATATCGTATTAAAAGCCAAACATTCAACATGAGCCACTCCATTAATGACGTATAGAATATCGAAGAAAACATTATTTCTATGATTATGCAACATACTTCATTACGATTTTTATAGTAATGTTAACTAAGTTAGCTGCAAACTTAATATTCTAGATTATGCAGAACAAACACGTAACGAACTCCTTTTCACGAAATAGGGATTCAAACCAGCTCTTAAAGGTTTCTTGCCCGTGTAGTAATTACATTTGGCGTTCTTTTTATCAAAATATACTCTCTTTATATTTTTCAGTAGTTCCCCGACGAATTTTAATATTGATTCCATGCCGGTGACGATTGAACACCATTCACTAATGAATAATTCCTGTGCCTATGTCAATCGTTGAGTTATAATAATCCATGACGGGTCCCGTTTCATGGATTAGTTCGCTTGCAGGATTACCTAACAATAAATCCATTTTCCGATGATTTATTAATTATTGAATGCGCATTTTACAGTGATTTATCAATGACTTATAAGCAAGATGATTCAGATAGGATACAGACATTGATCGGTGTTAACTGATTGATGGATGCGCTATTAATTCTGTCATTGTAGAGTATTATGCCGTTTGAAAAAAAAAACAAGCTTTTGGCATTTCAATTACTGTACTCTCGTTATCTTGACCAAGAAAATTAGGTTTTGACAAATTGCCGGCAGCATTTCCTTCAGCCAAAGCGAGAGATGCATTACATCACACGAAACAAGGCCCCAGCTTGAGGCCTAATCGGATTAAGTCGAGTTAGTTTAGAAAGTTCCGGTGTGAGGTACGAGTTTATTGCTAGTTAAAGTTCGACAGTTTACGCACCGGAAGTTGTCCGCTTAATGGGTCGCGAAAGTCACATTTCGGATTTACAAAAACCAACAATATTGTCAAACTCAGGCACATATTTTACATAGTCGGATAAATTATGTAGACTGAAGGACGGGCGCGCTTATAACTATTAGTAAGTTGGTTCGTATAAGGCGACTGAGGCGAAGTTCTTTGCAAACTGGCTTCCGTAAATCAAATTAAATCCCCCAACGTGTAGAATTTCTTGTAATATAATGTGTACACTTCGTCATAAACACAGCGGATTGTTCAAGGAGCTGAAGCTAGTTTTTAAGCTAGAATTCAAATTGATTATGTATCAAACAAAACATATTTTTTTATGTTAAAATATCTATTGGATATATAATAATTTAAAAATCATTGTACATGCGTGATGAAAGATCCTTATTTCAAACATGAAAGCCAATCTAAAAATAATCCAGCTTAAAGTACGAGTACATCATTTGCCAATAATGAATGTTTTACGAGGCTCGAAAATGGTTCACACCCGTACATACAATCAATAATATCTCATTCTATCGTAGTTATATTAAATTCCATTGTAACGACAATACCAAAACTTGATGTACAACAGCTAGTTCAAAGTATAAAGGAATTTTCCGGTGAAATTCTGCCCGGAAAGCCCCTTTTGAACTATTCATTGAATGCGGCTGACGACAGTCTGTTTTCTTTTTGTCGAGGTATGTGAAGGCAAAAATTACTTTTTATAAAATTTAATTCGACGGGCGTTATAGTCGATTAAACAAATTTTGTCGGAAAATCGCGTCGTTCAACTTACCGAGAATCCAGGACAATGAATGAAATCTATTGCATGAGAACGACCAAACTTGAACTATTATTAAAGTGTCCTTAAGCGCCTTTACTATCTCTGGGTCCTTCATTCTGACGATGTAAATGAATTTAAATGCAAGGATAATCGACAAGAACTGGTTGCTAGATTGCATTGATAGGTTAAACAACATAAATTGTGTGTAAAACGTGAGTGTTATTAAAGTTAAAAATGTTCGGAAAATTATTGCTGCTTTCAAATTCAAATATTGACTAAAGTAAGACAGAGACGAGAACGGATCGTCGCTACCAGTGGTTTCATCATAGTCTTGGCATATTATTAGTATTGCCTGAACAAATTCCAGGGACCATATTTTATTCGCAAAATACTCAGTGTCACGAATTTCGATTTGAACATGCAAACCAAATAAAACATTTGATTTCGTTCGGATACGGATATCGCAATGCATTTGGGGTCTTTCAACTCTACGAGCGGGATACATGATGGATTTTCGTTTAACTTTTCCAGTTACATCGTCGTCTTTAATTAAACCAAGCACGATGATTAAAAGGCCAGACGTAATCAAAATACCCCCATTAATCCAGCGATAAATTAAACCTGACATAAGTTAGGAATGCGAAAATAAGTCACAAAATACATATCAAATATGACCGGACCGAAGTTGATTTTGCAGGGCAATCCAACGATTCAAGTAGATATACAAATTTCCGTTTCGCCCAGAAATGCGGGAAACAAAAAGATGTGGGATCAATTGTGGAGCAGCGGCGTCCCGAACCTATACCGTACTAAACTGTCCCCCCATGCCCAACTCTGGACAACTTCCAAATTTCCGGATATTACTTTATTACGAACGGGTTTCAAGGGACAACTCAAATAACCAATTATCGGATGGCTCGTTACGGGGGTACAAGGTTACACTCCGTTTTGATGTGATTTACTTGTAAACCCGGTCTCGGAATTAATTAAGATAATGCTGATGACATTTTAGATCTGTGTAGGCGAGCAACAACGATTATTTTAATGCTTCGTTAGTAAAAAGTTAATACAACGCCAAAATATCAAAATATTTAGAGAAAAGTGATAATCGATTTGTTTGCAAGTATCTGAAATTGAAATCTTAATTTGTTGCAGGTTACTGGAATCGTTGGCAGAGCTGATGTTTTGGCATGCGTGTTTTTCCTTCTTTCTCTGTTGGCATATCATGGGTAAGTTTAGTTTGCCACCTATTTCATATATTGCTTAAGTAGAGTCCCACTTAAGTCTCAAATGGCACATGAAAAGTTTCTACTCAATATAGCAAGCAATTCGGGATTTTCAACGACTTCCTGCAAAGGCCTCCAAAGCATTGTTTTCTCTATTAGCTCGCAAATTACAAGTTTATTTTCTTCCATAATACGCTCAACCATTTTACACCCACACGGGTGAGCATTAATCGTGGTGAACGAGGGAGTTCCGACTTTGCCACCAGCACATTTTTAGCGGCTTAATTATTGGCCCTATAGGATCCCTAATACGGAGAACCGAATCGACCGGATTTATAGTGTTCAGGGAATTTTTCCTTCGGTCTCACACGAAAACCAGCTTGTTTTTCTCGTATTTCAGCAGAAATACAAGACATTTTAAATGTGCGCCCTTGGTCAGGACAGTCGTTCATTTATTATCCATGTAAATTAACGGCTATCCAACCAATTAATCCAACCATTTAATACTAATAATAAGAAGTACGCACTCATTGAAAAATTCCACATTTACTTCAATACGTATTAGGTACCTAAATTACTCCGGGCTCCGTCAAATGTCTTAGGTTGTTCGTCTTGTCTCATTGCGATATTTTATAAACAGCTCTTTGGATAAGTAACTTGTTGTGTAATTATAAGAACTTTCAGATGAAAAAGTGGCTAAAGTCGAATGTTCCAAAGGTTCACCCTACTTGAATTAACCCTTTCACATTAATCGAGACCAACTGAGAGCGTCCCACTAGGGCTACCATCGGGTCCGTCAGATTTTTTAAGGATTAATTATTAGAGCTTTACGGCCCTTAATCCCTAAACGGAATCTGTGGGATTTTCCCGATTTAAGGCTTTTCTATAAATTGCCTTCATTAAGCGACCGAGGTCGATATAAATTTTCGGGATAAGACGGGTAATCACAAAAATTATTGCTGCTAGTTTTGGGTTTTAGTAATTAATTTTATTATTTTAAAGCGTCGCGGCACAAACCGAATATTTACTGCGCAAAACGAATTCTGAAAACTGAGTAACTGCACTTAATTATTTCCGATAAATACAAGGTGATTCAAAAGTGGCGTCATTCCTCTGGGGGTGTTGTCTGGGGGTGTTTTGGGAGTACAGGAAAAATAGTAAAAAAACTTCAAACACTAACAGACAATACAATTGCTTGGTTCTACAAACGGAGACTTACACCAAACGCCACGAAAAACCAACTACTTTTACCAAACCACCAAATTAAAGACGACTCTCCATCAATAACAACAGACGGAAACAGAATTAGACCAAAACAAGAGGCAAAATACCTAGGAATGACACTGGACCAAAAACTAAATTTTACAAAACACGCACAGAACGTAAGAACAAAAATCATTCAAGGGACAAAACACTTCCGATCACTGACGTACAAAGACAAAGAAATCAGTACAAAGACCGCCACAAAAATTTACCAATCAATATGTAGTCCTCTGCTTGACTACTAAACAACACATTCAAACAACAGAACAGATTGCCCTGAGATCAATAACGAAAATAAGACATCCTCAAAACCAACTACACAACCCCTCAAACCAACTACTCTACGAACGAACAAAAATAACGCGAATAACAGAAAGACAACTCCAATTGCAAACGAAATGGAAAAACAATCCCTACAAGTGGACTCTACTTAATCCCCTTTGCCTCACGAGACAAACGAGACAATCCCGCTTCCGCTTCCTAACAACAACACTACTTGAACACTTCCAACACGACTGAACCAACCTGCTAGACGATGAAAAAACATGACATAGAAGAGAGATTTTTTTTGCTTTGTAATAATTTTAAGTTTGCAGTTAAGATAGTTTAAGATAGAAAATTAATCCAATACATGTATATATACAAGGGCAGAAAGGCCGAGGGCCGATAGCCTATTGGGAAATAAAGATTATATATATATAGTAAAAAAAAATTAATTCGCATCAAAAACTAGATCAGAATTACGGCAACGATGCTTCGCAAGGTAATAAGCCTAATTAACATTACATAAATACCTTTTGCTTATTAATGATCCAGAACTCGGATAACCATAACTAAACATTGAAATGAAACTCACAACTGTCACAATGATACTGAAAATTATATTTGATTGGGGTTAGGACAACCTTTCTGTCAATTGGTCTGTTCGGAAATTAATATTTTATACTAGTGATGACGTCATTTGCAAGTACTGATTTGCTAGTACATTTTTGTATTTAACTAATGTTTTGATGCAATTCCAGATTTCGGAAAATAAATGATGCGAAACAAAATAATTTTCACTAAATAAGAATATTTTTTAAATACGGCGCGGCTTAATAATTTAAAAATTCAATTTGATTTCAATAATACCTCCAATAAAAAGTTATAGCTTAATGAACCCAACCTACGGTAGGTGAAGAACGTATAAAAATTGAGTCATTAACCTTTAAATACGAAAATCATATCGGTGCTTGGTGGTAAAACGAAGATATTAGATATAAATCTGTCGTTCTGAAAAGTGAGTTGACCAGCTTCTTGTATTCGTGTAACTAACTCCTGCTCATTTTTTACCGGTGTTCGTGTTCGATAGACAAGAGATTTAATGTGTCCCCAAAGGAAAAAAATCCATAGGAGTCAGGTCAGGAGACCTTGGTGGCCAGTTTACTGGTCCATTTCGGCCTATCCACTTGTCCGTGTGCTCCTGATTCAGCCAAGCTCTTACCGGAGCAGCGAGATGGGCTGGAGCCCCGTCCATTTGGAGCCACAGATTTTGAACGGAAGCTAGGGGCAGATTGTCAACAAGATTTTCAAACTCCGAATGAAGAAAAAATAAAAAAAATTCACCATTGAGCCGAGATGGCAAAATTACGGGTTCCAATAGGTGAATACCCAGAATACCTGCCCAAACATTCACACTAAAACGGTTTTGATGATGTTGCGAAATGGAAGCATGTGGGTTGTCGGTGGCATAAACATGAGAATTGCGGGAGTTGAAAATCCATCTCTACTGAAATTGGCTTCGTCGGTCCATAAAATATGTGATAAGAACTGAGAATTTCGTCGATTTTGCCCCAAAAGCCAATTACAAAAACGCTGCCTTTATGGAAAATCTGAGGGTAAAAGCGCGTGTGGCTTACATAAACGGTAGGGATGAAGCCCTTCCTCGGCAATAATCTTCGGTGTACAGTTGATTGGGAAAGTGTCAGTGGTTGTGCAATGCTCCGAGCACTCCTGGAAGGATCTGCTGCAATGATATCCAATACATGTTCCTCTATGTCTGGAACCCGAGCACCTCTTGGTCGTCCAATGTCTACTTCAATTACAGGAGCCAATCATCCAGTATCTCTAGTAAGTAAGTCACAATTTGACAAATGCTTGTTGTTCTTGACAAAAGATGTCTACCTGTGACTACCTGATAATGACAAAAAACATCATTGCCGCTTTGACTTTTCATCAAAAAATTGTAGAAGAGTACTTTTTTAATATCGAAAATTTTCGTAATTTGAAGTAAAGGTGGTAATTTCTCTTTTCGAATGCTTAAGTATTCCAATATCCTACCAATAAAACATGGAACAATTTCAGAATAATGCTTAATAACAAAGTTGAAATTCGATTTTCAACTGTTAATATCTTCTCTAAATTTTCGAAAAAATTGTTTTCAATATTTTTCCCGTACTCACCAAGTGAGCCCCTATTACCCCTTAAAAGGAATGACGCCACTTTTGAATCACCATTTATAACCATTGCTGAGTCGAAACAACCATACAGCGGAACCCGGGATGTTCCAACTAATTTAAATAATTATTGACGACAAAAGAACACTGAAACACTTGCCAGACTACACAACTACTTCAACTTTAACTTTGAAGGTACATATAAAAGAAATTCGCCAAAGTTTCTTGTTTTATATAAAGCTTTGCCAATTTGTTCGGCAGGTTTGCGTAAGCAATCGATTTGTCAATTAAGACATATTTGCTATCCTTCTCCCCTTTTCCGGGCAACATAAATAGCTCTGGAATGTATTTAGCCTTTGTGACAAAAAAGCTCCAGGCAAAAACCGAATATGTCAATGAAGCTATTAACATGAATAAGTAATTGCCTTGCTTTAATCCTTGGTTATGTATTATGTTCCGTAAAAGCTCGTTCACCCGGGGACTTTAATGTCGTGGCAGCTAATCTCGTCCACAACAGTGTCATTGTCTAAATAGTTCAATGTCACAGTATCGCGACGTTAGTGTCACATATCAAAATGGTTTGATATACGACACCGTGACATTGGCTACTGTCACGGCATTAGTCGTCACGACATTAATGTCACGGTATGAATGAGCTTTAATTTGTTCCGTTCAAATATAACAGGAATTGAATCAAATAACCGTTTATGTCCGATATGTCACTTGATTTTCCTAAACAACATAGAATGTATGTTGAAGATAGAGAAAAGTGGTCTGTAGAATTGAATTGGATTTCATCTGTACTTAGCAGTTCACTGTTCGAGCAGCAGTAATTAATTTCAATTCTGAAAAGCTCGTACAACCACCATCACAATTCGATGCAAATATGGTGTTTTCTTACTGTAAGTTGTTTAAACAGTAAACGTGTCGTAACCATGTGTCTGTGTATGTTGGCTCAATCCAAACAAAATTATGGAAATTTATTAAAATCCGAGGTGTAAAAAGTCGGAAACGCATGCATAACATCTAAAACACATAAAACGGGAAAGGCTTCCATCGGAAATTCAAATTTTCCCATCACGTGCCTGCTTCCCCAACAAAAGTTTTCAGAAAGTACTTTCAGGTAATTTTCTCTTTTTAACTCGGTTTATGGGGGGTCGAGTGCGAACTTTTCTTGATAAAAAAATGAGTTTACCGGTTCCGTCCTTGTCCCAACTAGGTGCATTAATACGTATTAAAATAGGCATTACCTGGTTTCTCGACCGAACCGAACTTTAGTTCAGTACTGTCTCAATTTAAAAAATAAACTAGCATAATGGATAATTGTATCAATTATATATTATAATGGCAGTATAACATTCCACCTTTGTCACACATTGATTAATCGTGGGTTTTAATTCGGCCATATTTAATTGCATGTAAATTTATCCTGTTTTTATGCTTGAGCATTTGAATTGGAAGGCTTTTTTTTATCTCATTTCATTTCCCTAAAATGGACACTTTTGTAAAATTTTCTTGAAAAAATGGGCTCAGCTTCTGTAAAATCCCGAGTGCGGCATTTTTATTTATTGGAGTTAATATTTCAAATAAATACGAAAAGTTTTTCCATGGGAGGATGGATATACGAGTCCTTATTTTTCATTTTTCAATTTAGCGCATGTTTATGTTTGTGTGTGTGTGTGTGTGTGTGTGTGTGGGTGTGTGTGTGTGTATGCGAGTATATGTGTGTTTCGGAAAATTAGGATTGACTGTCTGATAAGGGCAAAAGGATGTTATTACCGCCATTATTCCATAAATTGTTCGATGGTTATGTTAATTATTGTTCATTTCTTTGAACCTCAATATAATACACTGCAGTAAAACTGAATACAGCTCCTGTGGTTAACCAATTAAAATGTCAACTGTGAAATTGTAAATTTTGAAAAACACTTTGGCCGGACGACTGGAGTTTAAAAACATTTATGTTTCTTATTTCCATAGTGCCTGCATCCCTAGCTGATCCTGACCGGATTACTGAAAATCCAGTTTCTTTCTTATTTGAACCTCTTCCGGGTTTCTTCTGAGACTTGAAATTTATCACATTTGCTTTGTATTGTATTATTGTCCAGAGAAAGCATACCAATTTTAAATCGTATTCATAACAAGTTTATAAGTAAATTTCCAGAAGAGTCGGATTGGTTAGAATTCAATCCATTTTTCAGGAAGCAGGTAGGTTAGGCTTAGGGTATAAATTTATCTCGAAGGAGCACTTTGGAGCGCTGCTTCTACATTTCTCCCAAGACCCGGATAAATACACCTATAATACATGTTTTTATGCATACTTACGCCATTTCTGTTCCTGAAAGATTACCTTGTGTTGTGTAAAACTTGAGTACAGCTAATTTAATAAAACTAACAATCTAAAAGGTGATTCTTCGATGATATGATGCCAGTAACTATGTACCATAATATCGATAAAATCAGCAAACGTTTTGAAAAAACTTCGATTTTTCAATTCAGAGAAAAACATATTATTCTTAAATAAACCTATTTTTTGACAAAACCCCCTTTGATCATATATAGATAAAACAGCAGAATACATTTAAACTTTCCGTTGATCTTAATTTTCCAGGGCTATTTTTAAGTTACCAGTTGATCGACTATAATTTCCATTTAATACCTTCATTTCCAAGCAAGTGAGCTAAATAAATTATGCAGTAAGGTCAAGATAGCATTCCTGGAAAGTTATTAAAACTTCTCACAGAGCAAAAATGTTTTGTTTCATTTCAACTCCGACACTGAAATTAGCGAAACGTCGAAAAGAAAACCGGGAGAGGTTTTTAATTTTGAAAGATATTAATAGTCGCTAGAATCAACTTAAGTTAAATGCCCAATTATTTTTCCATTAGAGTTTTGACGTCGCTTAGGTTTCTTAAGTAATTATTTTTTATTATTCTGACTTTAATAAATTGCTGAAAAGCTGTTTAAATAAATCCCCGGGAAAACATTGTTATGGATTATTTTACGAAATATGACCGACTATAATGCCCGCATAGATGTTTCATTTGATACAAAAATATAGATGGTTTACACAGATAGATCACAAACATCATTATTAGAAAACACACAACTGTCGTGATGACTATCGTTTAATGACCACGTTCGCTTAATGTTCAATAAAAAATAATGCGTTTATTTTCTTAAACAAGTACCCTTCGACAAGACCGATTTCATGTAGTGTAGCTAAAGCAGTTAGAAATACGCATTTAATTCCAAACATCAACAAGCCGGGCATTATTTTAATATTGTGCAATCTCAGCCAAATTGCTCCGTCAAAAACATTACAAAACAACGTGTTTATGCTTTCAAATTGACTGCATTAAAAACTTGAAATTTAAAAGTTTTTATTGGCATTTGAACACCTTTCACTGTCTGTATCGGATCTCATAAACTTTGAGGCCTAACACGTTTCCCGTGGTAGTAAAAATCAAAAGTTAAGATCGGTGAACATGAGCGACACAGACATGAAATTGATAAATATCGAGTATGCAAACACGTTAGACCCACTGCAGTTTTATATATATATATATATATATATATATATATATATATATATATATATATATATATATATATATATATATATATATATATATATATATATATATATTTCTGGATAAAATATACACGCGTAGAATATAAATATAAATCAAGACTATGGGCAACACGTGGGTATGAATATTTGATTAGCCGCAGACCGTGTTTCCAGACATGGAAAACGCTCTCGAATCAGCAGAAATGGATGTGAGCCTAATACTAAAATACGTCGGTCTTTTGTTTCGTATACGCTTTCTAATTTAATATATTGTTTCTGAGACCGACCGACACAAGGAAAAAAATGTGAACATCAGATTAAAGAAAGCTATAACGATTCAGATCAGTTTCAGTAGTTATATTTATTGTCGATCCGCGATCAATACTAACATGTTATGGACGTGATACAAATATGTGTTTAAAAAATGTATTATTAAACATCTCAGATTCCGTTTTAGTAATTTTATTCACGAATCCTAATTGACATATAATTAAACAATTATATGCTGATACATTATCATTATTTAACAGCGATATGTAAATTTTTCGTCACAACTGGAACTTCTATCCTCTTGGTTGTCGTTTCTGATCGTCATCTGGCTATTTCGGGTGCTTTTGTCCAGTTTAATTGAAAAATACATTCTGAATACAACGTCGCTAGTTAATTAATCCGGAATTCGACCAGGTCCATAAATTACGGCCAGTTTTTCAACCGGCTCACCTGCACAGATAATTTATAACTGATTTTTTTTTCGCGAACAACTCCCGTGCAATACAATCCAGAAAATAAAATAAAGTCATCCTTCAACTTACGAACAGCTCTAAATCAAGTTCCAGAACGAAAACGGCGATGGGTACCAACTTTAAAAATCTTGGTCAATGACACCTTCGCCAGATCGCCTTTACAATGATATGTTTTTTATGCGTTTTATTTCTAATCAATTTCCGTCAAACTAAGATTCCTGCTTGATATTGAGGCCCTAGTTAAGTTAAATTGGATTTGTTTTTAAAAGTAATCTTCATCGATACTTCACATCGCTTCGAGTAGTTCATTCCTGCTGAAGTTTTAAGAGCTTGTTATTCTATTGGTTTGGTTGGGGCACACAACTTCGATCCACCATGCTCAAGAAACAAAGACATATTGAAGTGGCGCTCAACTAACAATCACTGTAATTTTTCTAGTTTTTCGTTGTAACTGAAGCTTAGCGAAAGGCAAAAAATCGGATGTTGCTGAAACTAACGAGGCAACTCGAACAAATGGTTCATTGGTCATCAAAAAAATTGGCAGTTATGCACTAAATCGGTAGGTATTTATTTCGGGTAAAGGCACAAGCCGGGCAGAGAGTCAGCATGGGTCCTGTCCAGTTTGAGCAGTCAGCGTCCGTTCCCGACATTAAACTCGAAAGCTCTGGTCCGCCTTCCTTGGATATCCCGCTCCAAAGGAGGAAGAAACCGTTTGCAAGCGTAAATCTGGAAAAGTAATGGCCACCACTTTGTTTCAGAAGGACCTCTTTTCCGGACATGGGCCACTCACTTACTATGATAGACATTAGAGCTGCAAAAGAGGTCCTCAGGATTGCGGTGTTTTAATCATGACTTTCTATAGATTACCTAGACGCGAACGAATTTTCAAATTCCATAGACTAAATTTTAGATATGTGGATAAGTGCACCCAATATATTTCCTTTTGCTGATTCACATTTGTCGCGTTAATTAAAGAAAAAGAAAGTTGATTTAATTCAATAAAATATTGAAAATCTTCTCGCTCTGTTTAAACCGTCACTGGCTAAATAGTTTTATCGGTTTTTCTACTGCGCGATGTTCAGAATTTTTATTAAGGTGTTTTTTTTTTATTTAGGGTGTTGACTAAATGAATAGAGAATATTGATGAGAATTTCAAACCGACAGTCATTTATATTCATGAAAGAAGATGTGCGAGGATTTTAGCAAAAATCGAAAATGTTGGAGAACTGTTTTTACCGCCAGGAAAAAGATAACATTAATTAGTTAATTGTTACCGATTGTAGTGTGCTTTATTAGTCCACAAACTGTCATGAGCTCCTTCAGTACATTGTGAATGAGTGTTTGTTTTCTGCGCTGTCACCAATAAATGAAAAAATATATATATAAAATAAAAGATAATTAGATCCAAAATCTGATAAAACTCGTTTGCCTTTTGTTTTTTGAGCAAATAGAGCAGCGGAACCATTATTCCAAAATTTACACAGAAAGCAATTTGACTAGAAAATTTTGCAATTGCTAACACAATCCTATACTGTTACCAGCTTAGTCCTTAGCAGCGCTCATTGACGAATTCATGGGAGGGGAGGCTATGAGGCTGTAGCCCCCTCCCCAAACACAGTTCAATAATTTATATTTCATCGTCACGAATATGAATTTAATTTTATAATATTTTATAATTTTGTAAATTTATAAATAGAATATTTCAAAAACACGTTAATTTATTAAAGAATAACTTGGAAGCTTAGATACGTCGATTCAACGATGTAACTTTTTTATGACTCAGCCCCCCCAGATCAAAATTCTGGATTCGCCAGTGATCGATTTTGTGTAATATTGGGAAGAAATGAGGCGAAGCCATTTCATGGATATAAATCACCTGTTTACGAGAAATTCTAAATAAAAATCAGCTTTAAGCCGTCGAGGCAGCACAAATCGGAACTAGCAAAAATTCCAGGGGGGTATGGGGCTGCAGCCCCCCCCCCTCAGGCACATTCAATAATTTCTATTTCATCGTCACGACTCTGAATTTACTTTAATAATAATTTAATAATATTTTATATTTCTGTAAATTTATAAATAAAATATTTCAAAAACACGTTAGTTCCTTCCAGAAGAACTTGGAGGTTACGATACGTCGGTCGGTACAACGATGTAACTTTTTTATGACCTAAAAAAAGAAAAAATACGCTTTTTCAACTGTTAAACTCAATATGTAATAGTTCGACAGCACGTTTGTACCATTTTTACTTACATTATGATTTGCTCACGGGAAAATAAGTATCGGAAATAATCTCAACTGTTCAAACTATAATAAATCTCGATTCCTAATTGAATAAAACTTACGCATATTCAACTTTCAGGTCGCCACTTTTTGATTACTTACAACTTGGAAGCAAAACTTAATGTAATCGCGGATAGGCACTTAAAAACACAATCTAAAATACAACCGACGTTTTTCAGTCGCTTTAAATTTTAAAACCAATCCCGAACTTCCATTGAAGTTTGCCAACATAGCAGGCAGACAAGCCAGTAACAACAAATCATACCGAATTCGCCCCCAAAGTTCGAAGGAAAAGAGGAATAAAAGCAATCTTGGCTTTGGTTGTCCGAAATCGAGGTATACATACTTTATGGGCTTCTTGCTTTTTGGCACTGAAATCGGCTCGGGCAGACAACAAGATTTTTTGGAAACTTAATTACACTTGAGCCACCTTATAAATGCTAATTTTATACCGTTTAAGTTGACGAGGAAAGTGTTTACACGTGGTCTCCGATTTTAGTTCAAAGACTCAAATAAAAAGGTATATAAGATTATAAAATAATTTAAATGTAATACATTGTAAATGCGATAAACATGAAAGTAACTACAAGGTTACTGACGAACATCCCGTTCCCACTTGAGTTTTAAGTGTGAGGAAATACTATTTCATTCGACATTGCAGGTGGTCACCACGACACTCCATCTGACCTCTGAGTAGCAAACATTTTCCCCCATTCGGCACAAAAATTTAAAAAGAAAAATGAATTTGCTTTGGGACTGGGAATTAAGTCGTTACTACGGATTAAGACATTATAGACGCCATGAAACAAAGATAATTTCCAGACTTTTTTCTCTTAATGATTGCATTGAAAAGACAACACAGTGACTCTCTGTTCTACAGGAACACATTTTGAGCGTCTAATAACATCTAAAATTTAAAACATGCCGGAACTGAAGCCAAAGTTTATTTCAGAGTCGGACACCGTTAAGGGCCGGCGGGCCAACAGGAAGTTCTTCGCTTTAATGAAGCTGGGATATTGGGAATAGTCCCGAAACTTCATAGGGAATGAGTTAAGGGCTCGTTCTCGTGTCAGACTTTGAATAAATATTTCCGTTTCGGTTCGAGAATGGTAAAACTAAAACAGCAATTTATTTGTTAAGTTATCCCGTTCTTGTAGGGAATTCATGTCGTTACAGTCATATTGAGTAAAAAGGCAATATATCTAATAAAAAATATATTGATTTCAGGCATTCGCCAGAAGGACGTTCCTATGTTTGGATTAGCATAGTGATGGGTGCGATGAGCATGATGGCAAAAGAAACCGGAGTGACCGTTTTTTTGATAAATCTCGGTTATGACATGTACCTGCAATGGCCAAACATTAAAAAGTACGTGGTAGATCTAGGAAATGGTAAAATAGGACGTTAAAGTATTAACCTCGTCGTCATGGCTAATCATTTATAGAAAATTGCTAAACATTTATTTCATTTTAACTATAAAAGTGGCCCATATGATTTTTTACGATCGATAAAAATGCATGCGAGATGCGCACACCGTATTGTTGTCGTAAAATCTGCTGAACAGTAAAAGTACGAAGTACCAAATTCAAAATAAAAATAAAACAGATCTCCGTTTAATACGTTTTTATTGTCATAGACGTAACAGGATTTATTTTATATACAACCCATAATTTCTATGAAGATATTTCTATATGCAATTACATTGTCTGATTATTAGATATAACTTTTTTTATCATTAAACATTGATCGTCATTTCAGAAATAGAGTCATGTCCAATTGAAGAAAGTCCTTGAAAATGCAATTAAATAATTTATTAATTTCTAATAGCTTAGACTGTAAAAAGCTCATGTCAACATTGATTTTTCGTTTTAGGACATTCATAGAATTGCGGTGGAATCAAGAATGTTTAGATTTCAGGTGCAGGGTAACTAAAGTTTTGTGCTCGGTAAGTAATATGTTTTTTTTACTTACAAAAGCAGCTTAATAGCACAATGAATCTGATAAATATACAACCAGCTTTAAAAAGCTATGGTCTAAAGTAAAATCGATATTGTAAAAGAATATTTTTTTACAATATCGATGAGCGGGACAACAATCACGTTTTTCTTCATTGCTCTTCCAATTTAGGCATTTAAAAACAGTTATACAGTGGTATATTTGAATAGATAAATCCAGTGGATATCCAGCCAAATTCTCAAAAATAACCGAGCTGAAAGCAATAAATTGCAGACACAAAGATTTCACAAGAAAACTGCACTATTTTGGTCGGAACTGGCTGGATTCTGCACCGTTTGCAAAAAGTGAATTCATAACACATTCAAGTCTATAAAATCTGATAACATTCAGCAATTTCCTAATTTGAATCATTATATTAGCAACGCTCTTCACCAAAATGTTGATTTATATCTCGAAAGTAACATTATAATTCCATTTTCCATTCGTTTCACGCTCGTCAAGTTATCTACCGGTATAGCTATGAGCAATATGAGAACAACTACCAAAGTACCAAAACTAATTCGATATTCCGATATTATTTCAGACTGTCGTGATACTCGCTCTTAGATTGGCAATTTTGCAGGGATCTCTACCGAGATTCTGTGAACAAGATAACCCGACAGCTTTTCACAGTTCAATATACGTCAGGTAAGCTCATCTTCCCTATTTACATGTTATTGCTGCGGATCGTGCAATTTTCCATTCTATTGCTGAATGTACCGAGTATTTTGTATATATTATTGAAGACAGGGCAAAAATGACTAAGTTCTTGTAGAACCATGACTACAAAATTAAAATGTGCTTGCTGATCAAGCTAACTCAAAAAATAATAAAAAATATTCAAACAAAGTTCAAATTAAATTAGTCAATTTTCAAAATAAAATAGTCAAATATTTAATCAATTAATAATTAAATAACGCTGGCCTGGTTTACTTTATAATGCAAAAAACATGTTCATGTAACATTCAACTCTGATTTATGCTTAATAAAATGTTGTTTGCCAATTAATGAAACTTTGCTCTTGTTTTTCCAGGCCTATTAAAGAAATGAAATATCTCGTCATGCAGTGTTGCCACGTGCATATACGAATTTTTCAAGCATAATTTTTTGCAAATAAAGCACGAATTTTATAATGCCACATCATATTTTTGTTCACGGCCATCGTGTGTTTATTTCCCATTAAAAAAGAACTAGTCTACTGTAATAGTAATGGCGTTTTCTAGTTATATTCAAACTAAGTCGTTTTCCAGACCAGTGTTTTCACTGGACAACACTGAAAAGTGGCGCCGTTCAATTTTAGATAATTAATCAACAGTGGTCTAATCCATTAGTAAACTACACAAAAAAGCTGAACGTGTTGGCTAAACCCCATAAAACAAAGCTAAAGCGTATTATTTAGAGACTGGCAAAAGTTTCATGTTTCCCAAGTTTTCCTAACATCGCACTTTTGATGAGAGTCGTCATTGCAGCGCATGAAAATAACGATAAAACATTAAGCTGGTTTCAAAAGTTTTAATACTTTTATTATTAATGATTGGTAGACTAACGTTCTTTCTCTAAGCATACTTTTCATTAAAACGAATACCCTAATAAGTACAAGTGAACGTATTAAAACTTTGACAATCTAGCACATTATAATGTTGTTTTACTTTCGGGTCTGCCCGTAATGGCGCCTTCCTCATGGGAATTAAGCTAGGCCAACATTTCGGGGAGCTTTCCAGCGGTTGTCTACTGCGAAGCAGTAATTTATTTTGTAAAAAATCAACTTATTCCACATCAGCACATGAGCTGCAATCCTAATATTGTCATACATAAATTATCCTAACTTTTATCAAAATTATTGGGCGCGGTTCGAAATTCCAAAGACCCAGTTTATTTGTCGCGTAGACACTCTATTTGGACGCAATGAATAAAACATTGTTTTTCTCTTTGAAATTCGTAAAAAATGTACATACCTAACAAACTGAATCTAATCTGAATACATTTGGCAGTCGAACAAAGAAAGAAACTGATTACAAATATTTTGAGTTGATTTGACTACTACGAACTACCGTAACAACCCTCTAGTTATGCGGCGGCCCATGCATAATTTCCACAAAGGAATGCGGAAATCGACTAAACTGGGAAACGTCGACCGTGCTAATTCTGATTCGGCAGGATTTCTTATTGCAAAACCGTTTTTAATTGGAGGTGAATATTTCTGTGCAGTCCCAAGTTCTTTTTCTAGATTTTTGACCTTTTGCTATCTGGCCGCTTTCAACCTATGGTTGATGCTATGTCCTGCAACTCTATCACACGATTGGCAAATGGGGTCCATACCGCTGGTGACAACACTGGGCGATTCAAGAAATGTTGCCACCTGCGTCTTTTTAGGGCTAGTATTCCTGCTTGCAATACGCAGCATTATTGACTTCGAAGTAAGTACAGCAAAAATCTTTTTGGTATTTAAAACTACTGCTTTACCACAATTAATTATGGGTGTGATCAAGTGAAGTCTTGACATACAGCAAACACTATATGCAAATTAAATAATCAAATAATAGGCAGTTTATCAGCTTAAGACCTGTGGTAAAACTGCGACAAAAACATAGTTTAAAGTTGAGAGACAATACCTTATTGTTTTAGTTCGAACAGCGTTCTAAACTTAAACTTACGAGTTATAGTGTATTCGGGAAAAGTTCTCGGTTTATTTCCCCCCATTTAATTTTATCCGCGAACTTTTACTTGCCGAAACTTTTTATTTCCTAAACGGTTTTCGAAGGAGCAATACGTTGCCGGCCACAACTTTCTTAGCTTGGAATTAAAAATTCCAAAACGTGTTTAACTTTTTAATGGAGCTTGTTCTCTTTTAGTTTTTTTTTGAGGGTTTGAATAACTTTCCATTTATAAAACCATCGTAATCAATACCGAATGACGAAAACAATAGGCTGTTATGAAAGGATGCATTTTATTATTTTCAGAATATGCGACACCCACCACTGGTTTTGGGTTTATTGCTGCTGGTGCTTCCTTTTTTGCCAGCTTCAAATCTATTTGTTACCGTTGGCTTTGTAATAGCCGAAAGAGTATTGTACATACCCAGGTAAGACTAATTGAAGGCAAAGTTGACGACATATGAAGACAATATGTATTAATTCAGAAGAGAGAAATAAACGTTTCAAAACAAAATTACTAAACTTTCTAAAACATTGTGACTGAATGAATATTAATTAATAAATGTTTCCCAAATTCCACTAATAAAGCTATATACCAATTTCGAATTTCCAGTCTGGGTTCTATTTTGCTGACCGTATATGGAGTCCAGCTGCTTTGGACTAACTACTCTAGACACAGGCAAACAATACTCGGCTTGGTGATCCTGGTCCTAATTAGCAGCATTTTAAGGACCATTGTCAGGAACAAAGATTGGAAGTCCAGGGAAACTTTATTAAGGTATAAGAAAGACTATATGAATTCAGAATTAAAAAATAATCTATAAAAATTTACGTCACTACTGATTGATATGAAATAAACTAAAATATGAACAGTGCTCTCGAAAGCATTTTCCCATTAGCCGAGATTATAAATTAGAACGTGTCGTGTGGTGTTGCATCTAAGACTGACATCAATTTCATATGCATTATGGGAATGTAATAAAGCGAGAATGACAGGAATTCTGCAAGTTGCAAGGGCAACTATTTCGTTCGTTTTTTCGGTTCAAAACCAATCCTATGCAGACAGGCATCTGTATAGGATGAATAGGACACTGACTCGTTCAGTTCCCATTCAAATTATTACAATATGGGTTAAATTATTCTACCCCTTCACATTCAAAAGCCATTATGACTTTTTACGACTGGCAACATGGTTTGCTACTTAACCCGTCATTAGGGGGCCGTAACTGCGCGGCTTGATAGGGACAAGAGCAATTAAAGGAAAGTTTGCGGATTAAAAATTATTGTGAACCGGGTTAAATTGAATGGAACTAATTTTATTTGCCAAAATGCCAACTTTTCAATTCGTTTGAATCAATTTCAATTTATTCTAGAGTCCATCACAAGTGATCTTAACTCTGTGATTTTGTGTTTAAATGTGAAGAATGGATTTTCTCTTTAAAGAGATTCGTTCCCATTGTAATAACGTCAAATTTTCGAACCTAAACTATCTATAAAAACACTATAACTTTGGTGGCACGTCATCAATCGTCGGTCGAGCGTTGTTACCATACCCGCCATAAATTCGTTCTAGTACCAATTAGGAAATCTTTAAATCCAGATTGTTGATAAATTATCTGAATGCTGTCTCGCTTTTGCTGGTTATTCTTTATGGAATAATGGTTTATTTGAAAAGCACAACTATACCGTCAACGCAAAAGTCATGGACAAGTACATAACAAATGCAACAAGCAAACGTCATTTTTAGAACACTTCACTATTCGTTATTAAATCGATCCAAATCTGTTGTGTGTTCAAACTGAAAAAGTGTATTTTGAAAATGTATCATCAGTGACTACAACAATTCGACTTAGTAAAAGTGAATCATAATTGTCTCATTATAAGTTCCTAGTATCAGTAAGATATCCAGGCAAAAGTTGCGAATTACTCAAAGTCAAATTGACTAACTCTCGTTATAAAAATTAGCAAGCGCTGCAGAACATTTTATCGCGCTAATACTTAAGCGATTAAAAATTGCGTTTTGGCTATGCAGGCGCGGGAGGGTGAAAAATTTGCATCTGGATTTAGATATGAAGGCAGCTAACTGCTGACCCGTTCTGCTGTTAATTACCAGTTGGGCTTAGTTTACAATTTAGAGTGCACACATAGGACGAATGGAGACAACTCAAGAATTGTGGAACTTTTCGAGCAAGGTTTATTGGACTGATTCCTTATATTTTAAAGGCAAATCGATGAAACGAAATGAATCATGTAAACGAACCTTATGACCACATCTAAGAATTCAAACGAGTATAAAACTCAATATTGATTTTCCTGTTTTACCTCCGATAAAGCGGTGGAGTTTTTCAATCAAGATCATCGAACGAAAATTTACTTGCTTTCATCCATGAAATGTATGTATCTCTTTAAAAAGTTTAGTTTAGTTCTAAATAGTTCAAAATTCAAACAGCGGATTGATTTTTGCTATTTTGCTAATCCCAGATCCCCTCAATTAAACACGGTTTAATCTCATGTAAGATTAATTGAATATAATTGCATACGAACATATTACTTTTGTTGATGACACTGAAGATTATGTTTAGAAAAATTTGCTCACCGGTTGGTTCAAATTGAGTGTGTTGAAAATGTCCTCATGTGAATAGTATACTATTTAGATAAATCTTTTTGGTATATTGCAGAGCCGGCCTTCAAACTCTCCCACACAACGCAAAAATGCATTATAATTACGCGAATTTTCTCCGGGATTCGTCAAGGCACGAACTAGCCAGGTCCCATTACTACACGGCCTTAAAGTAGGTACCACATGAGTTACTTCCTGGTTTGAGTTATTAAAATAATATATCTTTAGGCTATGGCCAACATATGCCAGCGCTCACAACAACCTAGGGACAATACTGAAGAACAATTACGAAGCTGAACAACATTTCCTAGCTGCCATCAAATATGCCTCAAATCACGTTAATGCTCACTTCAATTTGGGGCAATTATATCGGTGAGGTTTCAAATTCATTTAATTGATGACTTACAAAGAATTTTAAAACATTAGAAAAAACAACAAAACAACTGAGTCGGAAGAAATGCTCACAAAGTGCATCAATTTGGAACCCGGATTCACACCGGCCTACTTGGAACTGGCTCGACTTCGTGGCCCCAACCACAAAACAATTTCCGAGTTGTTGTTGAAAGTAGTGGAACTGAATCCCCATGATCCCTATTATTCGTCGAAATTCGGAGAATGGTTGACGAAAAAAGGTACTTAATTAAAAATAATATTCAGCAATTTATCAAGTTTGCAATCGACTCCTCTTTTTCTTTTCTATCTTCTTTTCTGTCCTATGCTTTTTATGTTTTAGGTAATCATTTACGAGCCTTGAAATTATATTGGACCTCTCTCAGGATAGACGCAACACATCAGGACTCTGCAGTAGGCGTATTCAGATACTACAGAAAATTCGGTCAGCATGCTCAAATGTTCCAGATGCTTACTAGGTACGAATCTCCCCTTGAGACACCGTGTATAAGTGTATAATGATTATGATTCGCTAACTAGCAAATTGATAGATAGATAAATAGAATTGGCACTTAGGGAAAACTAAATTAATTTCAAATCAATTTTAAAAAACTGACAATGAAATCGATAATCTTTTTCATTTAGGTGGCACAACCTACTGAGAAAAAAAGGCCACAACGTGAAGCAGAATTTTTACCTGCAAGAGTGGCAGTTGAAGTCCGAATTGAGATATAAGATTAAAGAATACTCAACTACCTTATACACAGTAAGTTGATACTTATACACAGTAAGTTGATAAAATTGAACCAATATACATATATCTTTCTCTATGCCTTATCTAAAAAAGAAGCAAAGCGACCTTTTTACTTGACTCGATTATACGAGTATACTTATTCATTTCTAGAATCACTATTCATCGGGAGAGAACAGTGGCCCAGAAGTGCAACGATCAGGCGAAAAACGAAGCAAATGGACGTTACAAAAAAACAAAACAACCGACAAAAGTTTAAAAGAAAAGATGAAGCTGGTCAGAAAGAAAAATGGTGTACAGCCGCAAAAAGCGTTAGATTTTTCGAAATTTGCTCTACTCACGCGTTGCAAGTCTTAGGATGAGATCGATTATATCTAAATTGTGCATTAATTGAAATAATCGCTTTTAGAGCGCTGAATAAACTTTATCTGTTCCAAAGAATACAACGAAATATCGCACAGTCTAATAACAAAAAAATTAAAAGGGTTTGAATATTAGTGACACAGTTACCAAAAAGGCAGCAGCTACTCACAGGGTGAATTCGAACTTTTTGGAACCAATTAAAATATACGTAGCAAACAATCTATAATAAATAATTTGATGGTTGAGAAACTAAATCAATATTAAAGAGGCATCAGTATTAAACATATATAGTAGTTAAGAATATTTCACACGTGCGCCTCACTGTTTAACGCTCCTTAATTAACTACTAAGTGATATTTTACATAACTTTGAGGTGATGTAAATATATAAATAAATAACATTATGTAGATAAATGCATCACTTGTACCGTTTGTGTTTTCAGTTCAGATTTCCAAGTATTACTAGGATAAGAGACCGCTGGTTTTAAACCTAAAAGAAGTTTTGTCGTCGCTAAACTCTTTTTTGCCCACTTGTTCAGTATTAGGTACTCGACCGGATTGCACGAAAATGTCAAACGTAATGCCTTAACGACTGAATTATAATTTTTGAGCTTCATGTCACTGTGCTCCCTTCAGGTACTTGCTGTAAGTCAGCATTATTTAATAGCCACAACAATTGGTTTCTCATAAACGGAAAGTATAGTCGATTCTCAATGTATAAATTTTCAGGCAATTTTATCCCACAACGTTCAAAGGGAGCAAGTATTACTTCTTTAGCTAGATGTCGCGCAGCATTACGTAAAAACAAATTTTTAAATATTTTTGATATGCATTAGATTATAGTATGATAGATTGTAAAATTATAGAGGACTTATAAAGGTGATTATAATATACTTTTCCCACAATAGTTCCAACTGAATATGGGAAGTACTATGAAGATAACTGAACAGTTTTTCGCCAAAAATCAATACTTGGATCTTTGACTTTTCTCTCGTACCTTAATATATCCCTTGCTATCCTTATTTTATTTTCCCAGTTCTTTATTTCACCTCTAAAGTGATCACCTTTATAATGCAGCGATAAAGTTTTGCTTAAACTCATGTTTTCTAGTGGTGTGTGTAAATTGTCATATAGCGTTTACAATTTCAACCATACAAATTTACAGGCGGCGCCCTAATTAATCAAACGAACATATGACTATTTAAGGGCACTAACATTTTGCGAATTTTTTGTGTAGTGACTGGGGCCATTCTAAAGTATACCTTTGTAAATTTTACATTAAAAATGGCAAAACAGGGCGATTGAAAATGAACAACTCAGTTTAGTTCATATTTGCGGTTTGAAATCATATTTACCTGATTATAAATCGTTTGTAACCGTTTCAATTGTAAATAAAGGTTATTTATTTAAAACGCGTATTATTTTACCACAATGCAAATATTTCCATACCAGTGGTACAAGATCCAACGATAAAACACGCAAGCTACATACAAGGTTGGTGTGCTACCATTAAAGACTCGGTTTTTTTCTAATCTACGTTCGACTGATCAGACTTTGATAGAAAAACTATCGAAAGCTGATTTTAATGCAAGGCAAAAGTCACAAGACTTCTCGATGCTAGCCTTTCCAACGCATTTCAGAGAAAAGTGGCAGCGCATCAATTTAAATAAATACTACTTGTACTGCCGGCGATTTCCTTCTGTTTCCTGTCTTCTAACTTATAAACTTTATCTCTTTCAATTAAAAAAAACATTCAAAATAACAAAAAATCTATTTTTTTATGTTAAAATAAAATTTCGACAAAGTGGTAAAATGACAAGTCATTCAAAGTGCGGCGCAGTGAGACGGGATGAGTTATCACTCATTAGTGCACAGAGAGGCAACAATACAAAAGTCCAACTCAACACACTGTTACTCATGCCTACCATACTAACCAACTACTAGCAAAAGTAAAAAATAGAACAAGCGAAAGAAATCTAGAATAAACCAAAGCCATTGATACGGATCAACATAGAAATTCGGTATTGACACACATAAAGGTATTGAATAAAACCCACCCTAGAAGGTAATCATTTCTCGAACTTGTGAGCTTTTATTGCACGTTTATATAGATATCAAATACATTAATGTAATACATCTAGCAATATTGTGATGGTACGATGAAAATTGACATAATATCGATAATATAGAATGAGTGGTGGTATTGTGCCATTTTAGATGCTACATTATCGTGGTATAATTTGAGCAAACATTTACGGGTAATAATTTTTAAAAATATTGTTTAAATTAGGACACTACAAGTAAGTACGCAGGAAAAGCAAGTATTGAATTTTTCCAACCCGTACCTAAAATGAAATTCTATCAAGTAGTTGAAAATATTTTATAAAAACTTACATTATAAATATATTATAGTATAATTTGAACAATAACAAAGTACGTCAATAGTATAACTTTAATGTCAGAGAAAGTCTGTGTGGTGTAGGAGTAAGTTTTGAGCAAGACGTGTGTTTTATAAATACTATGGTCACTTTAAAATTGACTAGAGAGTTGCAAACATGCAAACGTTTCAATCAAATGTATTATTTGTGAAAAATGGAAAAACTAATAGCTGCGCGTAAATGAGTGAAAATAAATAAAATACTCGTGTCAACAGAACTCTAAACCCAAACGATGTCTTGGGAGAACAACTGTAGGTATAAAACACATTTAAAAATAAACGCATTTTTTTTAATGCACATTTGATTGAAAACGGATTTCAATTGAGTTTAAATTAAGTACCCTAACTCAAAAACTACACACTAGAATTGTATCACAAATTAGTTGGAATGTACGCAAGTGCAATTTTTACACTAATGGAACAGCAGTGTCATCCTACTCTTCTGTACTATATGTGTTAAGATAGAACCTAACAACATTATTAAATTCAAAAGAAATTCCTGGGTTCCAGTCAATTTTATTGTTTATTATTTAACCATTTTACAAATACGTTTCGGTGTCTTTCTCCACCATCATACAAACTGATGATGAAAGACACCGAAACGTATTTGTAAAATGGTTAAATAATAAACAATAAAATTGACTGGAACCCAGGAATTTCTTTTGAATTAAGTTGAAATACAGTCAGGAAAATATACACAATAACATTATTAAAGTAAAGTCAAGTGCATTTAATTATGCCTATCTTAAGCGGCTTATAAATGATCGTTGCTGACGAGTGATCATGAGTGCTGTATATGAAACATGTAGATCCAGAAGTCATATTCTGTCCAGCATCATAAAAAACAAAAATATATTTTGCACTTAAATTTACTTACCTTTCATCGTTTCCAGGACATGTCCATAACTCATATCCAATAACTTACACTACTTCCAAACAAACATGCTCTAGTAAATCTCAGTCTTCATTCCCTCCAGTTGTTGCATCTCATGCAAAAAACTCCCACTAAACTAGTTTTTAGTGTAGGTAGTGTCGAAATAGATGTTTGTAATTGGTACATTAAGCCTGGTATTAGGTCAGGTTTTTCAGTAAAGACAGAAAAGAAAATCGGGCTAGCCTAAGTAGGTCGCAAAAACTGCCAAAAGCGACAAAATTTGATTCTGTTTTGTACCAAAAATTTCTTTCCTGTTTTTGTACAGGTTTAACGATTGAGTTTTAATAACTAAATAATGCATAACATGAACTGCACCCACCAGATACCTTGCCTGCAGGTGGAAAGAGCATTTTAGAAAAGGCCAACATACAAAAATACTTTTTCAAGAAAAAAAAGATTTAGCTAAAGCTGTTGAAGCTACAAACGTATACTTATTTGTTATCGCCCAGTAGGGTTGCCTTGGAATTGATCTTTGAATGTTCAGCAACAATAACTCTTTCTTTCAGCCCATTAAATTTTCTCTGCATCATTTTTAACTGGAGATTTAATGAAGAGCTGAGCTGTTTTTGAAGACCTTGCACCTACGATGTCATGAAACTTCAACTTCTTACTTACCTTTACATTTAATCTAAAATCTTACCTCCAAAAGGTCTTTTCTCAAATTCTGGTAGTTATCCTTCACTTCATTCATCGACTTTAGCAAATTGTGTACTTCCAACTCCTGTCCTTCTTCTGTGAATATTTCTTGTTCAATGTTTTCGACTTGCAGGGCCAGAGTGTCCACTTGAGCATCAGTTTTTTTCATCTGCAAGAAACAACTAAAAACAGTTGAGCATTGAAAATATTTCAAAAAATTCATGGGTTTCAGTCAATTTTATTGTTTATTATTTAAAATGTTACAAATACGTTTCGGTGTCTTTCAATAACCAGTCAAATGTGAAGGTAGAAACAACTATACACACAAACTGATGAAAGTGGAGTGTAGTGGAGAAAGACACCGAAACGTATTTGTAACATTTTAAATAATAAACAATAAAATTGACTGAAACCCAGGAATTTTTTGAAATAAATTGAAATACAGTCAGGAAAATATACACAACATTGAAAATATTGCAATTCAGGTTTTACTTAGTACTGCAGTTAATGGCGAAGGATACATTGATCCTTTAGGAAAATATAATTTTACCAGTTAGTGCAATTTTGGAAACTTCATCACATTTTAAAATTGAGATGATAACTGCAAATTTCAAAAGTAATATCTATTATCAAGTTATGTAGTACATAAAACATTAATTATTTCCCATGTCTTATGAGAGACTTATATAGTTGAAAACTTTATGGTCAATTTATCTACGACTACTTAGGTACATGTACACTAGACTTCAATTATAAATGTTCAATTTTCTAAAAGTAAAAACTCACCTTTTTCTCAATATCTTCCACTACTTGTTCCATTTTTCGTTGAAAAACCTGAAAGAAATAACTAAATCCGCAACTGAGTAAAATCAATGTCCAGATCACAGAGGTTAGTTTGGGTAGAGACTCTATCAATTTATTTCGAGTGGATAAATCTGCTGCCACCTGCGTCACCAAACACAAACTTCTGATACAAGCTAAAGGACCCTACTCAAGTAGAACCTGACATAACAAGCATAACGTATATAACCTAATAATCCAGATCCAGGTGATTGGTGTAACTTGGATAATTTCCACTTTAATAAACCACCAATTATAAAGAAAATATGCAATCCGCAACCAAACTGGCCCTGAGATCAATTGCCAGACAATGGAGGCAACTGCATACGAGGTATTCTTGCTGTTTCCTGTCCCCGATGGGCTGCAATTTAACTAGATTTTTTCACCTTAGCGTGCCGGCGCTGCTAACCCATGAGGCTCAAGTGCCTGCAGTGGAACCACTAGAAATGCCACCTCCCAGTGGCATCGAAAAACCAGTCTCCGAAAAAATTAACAGAATCGCCACCGACATTTCCCAGCTGAATCTGATCGAAGTATCCGAACTGAGCAGCGTGTTGAAATTGAGGCTGAATCTGCCTGACGCCCCAGTTTTTCCTGCTGGAGGCTTTGCAATGGCGAATCCAGCAGCCGAAGAGGACGAAGAGGCCGCACCCGTCAAAGTGCAGACTTCCTTCACGGTGAAACTGATGAAGTTCGAAGATAAACAGAAAGTCGCCTTGATCAAAGAAATTAAGAGTCTGATGGAGGGCATGAACCTCGTGCAGGCGAAGAAGTTCGTTGAAAGCAGTCCTGCGGTAGTCAAGGCCGATATTCCCAAGGATGAAGCCGAAAAACTGAAGGAAGCCATTGAAAAAGTTGGCGGAACTGTGGAGATCGCATAAGAAGGGACTGTTTTCGATGTTTGTATGTAGGTTCTGATTAATATAAGACTAGAAATTTTCTACTCATTCCTATAACAGTTTTAATGGAAAATGATCGTTTATTACACCCCAATTAGTGGAATAAACTACTCTGGAAGTCGAAGTGTTTTCCGGGATACATTCACTGATTATTAATCATTCACCATTATTTCAAGTGTTACAACGCCCGGGTGAAAATATTAAATTTATTAATTGTGGCCAAATGACTATGGATATTTAAACGAAATTTTGCAGGCGTGGCCTCCGTACTAACACGTTAATGGGTGTTTTTAGAGAAAAAAATACTGCACGGCTTTTCTTCATTCGGTTTGAAGGAAAAAAGTTTCCTTTCAATTTATCTGCACAACTGAGCGATTTCAAGTACAAAATAGCTGATAATCATTTAATGAAACAGAAACAAAAATTCCAACATCTATCTGTGATGTTCCTCATTAACGAAAACTATATGAATTACTCGAAATGTAGTACAACCGTCTCATAATATATCTATATCAATTGTTATGAAAATGGCAACAGTTACACTACGTCAATGCAATTGCACCTATAACAAGAGAATATTAATTATCCGTGACGTTTGATTGACCGGCTAGGAATGAATGAAATAAATGAAAATGTGGTGAATAGAATTGGACTGATGCCCATCCAGACCAGAGGATCTTAATCCACTAGACTTTTACGTTTGTAAACATGTAAAAGACAAACTTTATGCTACTTCAGTTTTAACCAGAGATTAATTCGTTTTTAGCATTCTTCTGCCTGTAATAATATGCGGCCAAATTCCAATCAAGTATCAGCTGCAATAAATTCATTAGTTACACGATGCCGAAAATTTATTGAAACGGGTGCACTTCAGTTCAAACAATTTCGTTAATTTTTTAACGCGGCTGGATATTATTCCTAAAATGCTATGTTGTTTATGGCATAATTTATGTTATTTTATTTTCTCCATGGCTTAGAGAAAGTAAAATATTTTCTCTTATTTTACTTACTCTATGGTTTATGGTAAATGAAACTAACCTCATACAGATATTGACTTATCTCTGCCTCATAATTACTTTTAACCACGTTTACGATTGAGCGGTCGTGTTAAAATCATTTCTATTCCTAATACCGACAGATTAATAATAAATTAATACAGAACCTACCAATACAGAATATTTGCTGTCCAGACGTGTGGTGTGCAGTGTGTGAAGTGTTGCAACATAATTGTTCTTTTTTGAAGAATATTACCATTCTTGTTTATCTCTTTCTTGTTTGTTTATATGTTTATATAGTTCCTTCAATTAGTATTTTTAGTTTGAGCCAGAGACAAGACTACTTGTCTCTGGTTTGAGCCAAACAATTGACCTTCATGTGTCTGCATTCTAATGTATAATTGTAAAAGGGTGATCGTGTCGTTTGAGTCCCCCCGAATTTTTAGTTTTTTCTGGTTTTACCTTAAAAAGAATTCTATATTAAGCAGTTTTAGCAAATTCGACAATTTTGCATGTGGAGATATGAATTGTGGACACCTAAAACACGATTTAGCAGCAAAAAGCATCGGACAATTTCATTTTCGTACATAAATAAGTGGTTTTGGGAAAGCAAATTTCAAAAGTTTGTAAGTGTTTTCTGGCTTAATTTATGGAATATCCAGGATTTTTTCGCTGAAACTGCTTAATTTAAAGTTTTCTTTAAGGTAAAACAAAAAAAAAAGTAATAATTCGGAGGGACTCAAACGACACGTTCACCTTATAAAAGTACCTGAAGTAATTATGACTTCAACCACAGAATCAAAAATAAGCCATGATTAACGATTTTGATACGCTAAATAGACAATTTGTGTTTTTGTAACATACTTAATAAATGTTATTTTAGGTGAACGTGTCGTTTGAGTCCCTCTGAATTTTTAGTTTTTTCTTGTTTTACTTGCATTTGAATCCAAACTTAAACACCCTGTATTTCCTTAACGAAGCGCTTCTCGAATATAGTTTATCATGCAAACTCATTTTGTTTTTTAATTCTCTACCGTTCACCCTGTATATGCAGTCTGAGCACTTCAGACAGCACTCATTAAAAGTGTATTCTTTCAAAACGTTTCGTTGTGTTCGTTTTAAAAATACTAAAAACTCGGCGACCTTGTCTGTCAAATTTGATTCCACTTTCAGTATTTCCACAAGTGCACAAACCGCAAGTACTGAATATTCAGCTAAGTATAGATTTTTGTCAAATATTGCACAGTAGCAGCCAATTGAAGCACACTTGTAGACACATTCATTCTATTCAGACAATCTCAGCTTGTAAGATAAGCCAACTTGTCGGGCAAATCAAATGATTGCAAACAATGATCTCGTAACACTTATTCGGATTGAACGATAATGTTTCATACCTAATTAAATTTTTCAAGTTCCATTTTATTTGATTAGTTTGGCGCAGCCATGAACTGAGTAAATTTCGATAAGTGTATAACATTCCCATTTACAAATGCAGTCATCTTCAGCTATAAGTACGTATAGTTAATTATAATAGTTTATTTTAGGTGACCATAAAACATTCGGATTAAAGCAAAAGAAAATGTTTTTTGCAGACGAGCCAAGTCCTCGCAGAATCGACTCGGCCATTATACAAAAAATTGTATCAAACAGGCTTCCTATTCTATCATGGCTGCCCTCGTACACCATCTACCTATTCTTCCAGGATCTTCTGGCCGGATTTACCGTTGGACTTACCGAAATCCCTCAGGGCATTGCTTATGCGATCGTTGCAGGTATTTGAAAAATCCTTAATCGATCAATCAAATATGTTCTAAAATCTGAATTATTTTAATAGACTGGGTTTGAATTGATTTTTTTACGCAGGTCTTCCCACTCAATATGGTTTATACAGCGCTATTATGGGTGGATTTATCTACTGTATTTTTGGTGGATGCAAAGATATTAACATGGGACCCACCGCTATTATGGCGCTGTTTGTGCAAAGTAGCGTCACAACTATGGGACCAAGTGGCGCTATTTTAATAACTTTTTTTTCGGGAATTTTCATTTTTATGGCTGGAATTCTACGTTTAGGTAAGAAGGCATTGTTTGAAGGAAAGCCACTAAGTTCTGGATTTACCAAAGTTATGGTTGTCAAACCAGCGTCAAAAAATGTCCACAGTCATAATTCTGGTTCATAATTCGATCGCGGCCATCGTTTGAAAAACTGCCGGTTTTCGTATTATTAAACCGTCATCTGTAGGAATTTGGTCCTAACGTTTCGCTAGCACGCAATTATAGGTTGTTAAAAATCGAATTCTATCGGAAAATTGACATGAAACAAGTCGCGCCAATTAGCGCAGCTGAACATTAACCGCCTAATTAGTTTCACATGTAAACACAATTCGTGTTTCAACTATTTCAGCTGCTGGAAGCTGAATGTATCTAGTTGCTTAATTGTTGGTGAAACCTCACCTGGTAATTAGATGTTTTTATAGTACTATAACCTGGGAATAAATTATTTTAAAGAAAACGCTAAATATTATTAAACAGTATCTGTTTAAAAAAATCAATAAAAATCCAAATAAGCTCATGTAGAGAACTGTCATAACTCTAAATTAAATTACTAAATTTAATTCATGTGCGCTCGCCTAATAACCCGAGAACTGGCAGTTTTAGCGTTGATGTAGATTTTTTCGTGATTTAAAAAAAAACTATTGTCCTTTATATATAACTGTATATTTCAGGTTTCCTCGTCCAGTTCTTCTCATTCCCGGTCATATCAGGCTTTACCACAGCCGCAGCACTCAGTATAGCGTCGTCTCAATTGAAGCAGCTCTTGGGCATTTCAGGGCCAGCGAACATTTTTTTGGACGCCTGGATATCGCTTTTTAAGAACATCGAAGAAACCAGAACATGGGACGCTATTCTGGGATTTATGACCATTTTGATTGTGTTCGCATTCAGAGTGAGTTGATGAGAAAAATTCTCCAAATAATCAAGCTACATGGCATGTTTTTTTTATCAGGAAATCAAAAAATATGGATCGTTGAAACACAAGCCTGAATGGTCGCGAAACCGGAACCTGCTGGGGAATTTTATTTTCATTTTTTCTTTGGCTGGGAACGCCGTGGCCGTTATAGGTGGGACCTCAATCGCATATGTGGCTCACAACAGCTACAATGCCACCCCATTTATTCTAACAGGTGAGTGAAAATGCCAGGAAATTTTTCAAATAATTGAGTTATGTCCTTATTTAGGTGATGTAGCTGGAGGTTTGCCCGATCTATCCCTGCCTGCATTCAGCGTTACTTGGAATGGCACTTATTACAGTTTCTCAGCTATGCTGTCTGAATATGGAAGCACTTTGGCCTTTTGCCCAATAATAGCCTTTTTAGAGCATATTGCGATAGTTAAAGCCTTTTGTAAGTAACAATTACAATCGATTAATCCTGAATTAGCATGATTTCCTTCACTGAAGCCAAAGGAAAAATCATCGACGCTACTCAGGAACTAATAGCCTTAGGAATATGCAACATTGCAGGGTCATTGGTGCAATCCATGCCCGTCACTGGATCATTTACCAGAACTGCAGTAAATAATGCATCAGGAGCCAGAACTACGATTGCGGGTAACTTAGGAGAGAAAATGCTCAGAAAGCAACTTTAGTTTTGTACATAAAATTTTATATTTAAGGTGTAATTACCAGTTGCATGTTACTGGTGGCACTGGTTCTGCTCACTGGAGCCTTCAAGTATATCCCAAAGGCTACTTTGGCTGGAGTTATCGTTGTGGCCATGTACTATTTGTGTGAGTTTCATGCCATTCCCATTATGTGGCGAACCAAACGTAAGCTAATAATACAAAAAAATTAACAAGCTATCTTTTCGAGCTTTTAACCATTGTTCTTCGTCAGGATTGGACCTAATTCCGTTCTTCACCACTCTGATATGTTGCTTGCTGATAAGCCTAGAATACGGGATTATCATAGGAATAGGAATCAATTTGACTTTTATTCTATACGATGCTGCCAGGCCCAAGTTGTACCTTGAACGGTTGGTGCTTCAGGAACACATTATTTACGTAATACGGCCGAAAACCAGTCTTTATTTTACATCAGCTGAATTCCTGCGGGAAAAAATCATCATGGATTGTGACGAGAGTGAGTCCCTAATAGTTATAGATGGGGAATTTGTTCCCAGTGTTGATGCCACGGTTGCAAGAGTAAGAACCAGCGAGAAAAGTGTAGCTTATTAAATTAACAACAACTTTCTTTGTTTAAGAGTTTCTTCAATTTGCTACAGGACTTGGACCTGAGACACCAAACAGTATTATTCTGGAACTTCAATCAGACAGTCATTGATATATGTTCGGGAGAACACGAAAAACTTGGATGTTTCTTCAGAAATGGGTCTTTGGAAAGCGTAATTAATGGTAGGTGAACTGAAGATGATTCCATATTTGCGTTAATTTTTATGAATATTTCCAGATATTTCTAAGGAAAGTGCAATCGAGACAACAGCACGGAATTCCGATGTGCAAGCGTAAATAAACATGAGAAAAAAATAAGTAAATTAGTTTCGATTTGTAGCAGATACAAATGCAGCATTTAGTGACGAAACTAGTCAGAAGGTTTGCACATGGTTTTTTTGTAAAAGAATGCTAATAAAATTATTTTTTGAGCTGTGTGAGATTTTCGGGTTCACCAGTTCTAAGCACAGCTTTCTGAAAGTCCGAAAAATTAACCAATTTTCACATAAAAAAACGTTCGGCTAACTTCCACAACGAACAACAGATTCTACTTCATACTAATACGAAATATATTACCTTTAATTCCCTAGCTTTGCCTTAAAAATGATTGAGTTACTTTCATATATTTATACAATAAAGTTTTGTTTTTACATACCAGTTTTCAATCGCAATTTAGTTGGTAGAGTTGATTCTTATTGCCACTTACTCTTAACTACCATTAATAGAACCTAAATAGTAGCTAATCTGTTGATTAGGACTTACTTTGCAACAATAATTATTATACACCGGAAATTATTAATAATATACTTATACAATAAAAAAACTGCTCGAGCTGAAAACCAAATGAAAATTCACAAACACATAAAAAGTAATTTTTTGTTCTCTGGAACTGTTCACACTTACTAGATAAAAAGCCTTTCGATTGGGAATTTTTTTGATTTTTTTAAAACTAGAAGCGAGTATCATATAACTGCATATTCTCTATAATCAATAAATCTCAAAAAAATACAATATAAATAAAATAAAATATTTGTTCGACTATTAGGAATGCATAGAGTTAATACAGATCATAATGTTAATCTCAGATATTCTAGAAGCTGACAACAATGCATATAGAGAAACGATAGTAAAATGTTGTTGAGTTGACGAATCTTCAATTGGCAATATAATCTAAAACATTTGCAAGCGTGAATTTTAAACATGAGTCATTTCTCAGGAAAAAAAGGAAGGTTTTCAGTTGTTCAACCAATTTTTATATCTAGTGATTTCGTTTCTGGTCTAACAGTGGCTTCTGACTCATCTATTATATTCTTCTATTTCAAAATTCTCCACTCAACAACACAGATAATATATGGAAGTACATTGCTGGCAAAGTTTCTGTGAACAGAGTCATTCGTCACAATCTCGTTTAAAATGGAAATGGTAGACTTTGAAATCGACCCCCAATTTGTTGTCTGTTAGGTTGCAGAGATTCTGAAATAAAAAAATTGCGGGCAAATTACAAGCGAATAACTATGCTGTCGAAATTACCTCTTGGAAACTGTTAGATCCAATGCGGTATGTCACAAAATTGGACTGGAGATCGGCCATATCCACTAAAACCGTTACATTCGGGCCTCTATGTACAGTGTGATCAAATCGATTCAGCTTATGCACCTCATTGTTCTGATTAATCAGGGAAATTGCTGAACAGGGATGATATTTCACTTCATTGCCGCAGTTCTGAACAAACCGATCTCTTAGAGAGTTTAGCCTACAAGTATATTGATTGATTAAAAATTAGTTTTAAATAATGGCAACTGTTTACCTGAATAGGATTTTGATATGATCGTCTGGCATATATTTGGATATAGGAATGTTATATGTAAAATTGTATGGTATGTAGTAGTCTTGATTTAGATAATCTTGATCTAAAACAACACTGAAGTTCATTCCTTGAATAGTTATGGAAACTAGTGGGTCATCTAAAAACACATTGAAATAAATCTTGCTACTCAGTTTCCATCCAGTTTCTTACCAAATAATTCATTACTGATATCAGGTACTTCTCTTTTGGTTCTAGGACTTCTCAGATTGTCGATATCATTGGAGATAGTGTTTCTTCTATCTTTTGCAATAGCTGCTATCTGCTGATTGAAATCTGACGACTGTGCGCCTGTTTTGTTCAAGTTTCTTGGCTGTTTTTCCGAATAGATGGGCTGAGATAGATCGCCAGAAGGAATATTAGTAGACGCGCAACAGTAGAGCTGAAACATCGAAAGAAGATTTTTAGATTATTAATTTTTAAATTCATTAACACGTACCGGACATAGACCGTATTCCAGAGCTTGGTTAACGTCTTCACATTCACTAGGGCTTCCAATTATTCGGGAAAACTGTTGTTTTTGGTTGGATCCCTGCTGCACTTGAGACGTCTCTATATAAAAAAATGTTTGCTATTTAATTCGCTTCACTCATCTAGTCCCAGTGTATACCTTGAAATCGACTATAGGAATTAACGTTACTCGTCGGTGAAAACTGCGTTCCAGTTTTATACGATTTCAGTTGCACTAAGGGCTTCTTCGTCGACAAAATCTTGTCGGATATTGGCGAGTTATCAATGCTTGATCTTTTAGGTGTGACATTTCCTAATAAGTATAAGGTAGTTATTGCTGCCAAACTGGAATAAATAAATAAATTATTATGTACGCAAAGTATGAGTATGAGGTGCAAACGACTACTTACCATAGAGCCATAATAAGAACTAGAATAACTATAACAACTTGTATAAACTTATTTGAACATAATTCCACATCTTTTCTTTCGCAGTATTTACATGTGTGTCGTTTTGAGCATTTGCAGTGAGATGCGTACTTTGCATACTTTGCGCTATTCACTGGAAACACGGTTTTATGAAGTTCAAGGAAAATTTGTATTTAGCTGCTTAATTACCTGTACTATCTGATCTCAAACTATCGCCTCTTTTGATTCTATTGAGCGTCTTATTAATCCTCTCCAGCTCGACTATTCGAGCTTTCAGGTTTTCAGTGACTTTTCCCAGCTCCTGCACAGCGCCAACGCTTTCCATGAAAATCCTATCCTGCGAAAGAAGTTAAATTTGTCATTTAAACCCCAAGGGAATTGGCTTGAATTACCTTATTAACCACTAAGAAATTATCGATAATTCCGCTTTCCAATACCAGCGCGCCTGAAGGCCTGACGGCGTCTGGTAATACAAGGGCTACTTCTTGAGCAATCACTCCCGTGTCCGAAGTCTCTTTTCCTCTACTTAACTGTAGAGCTGGGTCTACATCGTACTTGTAAATGTTTATTTTGCTCATATTCCTCAACTGTTCGCCGCTATCCAGTTTAACAATGTTCTTTTTTGCCCTGATATCGGAGGGTTGAATTATGTGACCGGTGATTTTTATATTGCCATGTACAACTAGAGCCTCGTCCGGTTTATCGGTGTTGATGCCCACTTTGCCGTTATGAAATACTGAATCCTAAAAGTACACTTGAACAATTGGCGAGCGATCAATTATTTTCTTTTCATACCTGAGACTGCCCCTTTTGCCAACACATTTCACTGTAATCGCTTTCAAATTGACCGGGGTTAGAGGCCTGAAGAAAAAATGTTTTTTTAGTTAACTGCATTTTTTTAATTGATAGAGCGTGTTCGCACTTACCCTAACTATGATTTTCTGACTTGCGTGGCTTACAACAGGAAAATGCCCGTCTGTTGTGTGTGCATGAAGGCCCACTACTAACTGAAATTTAGAAAAATCTTTCGTAAATGCCTTAAGCATGTTTGGAGTTTAACTCACCTGAAAGTACCTTTGCTCGGGATTTGGCTTCCCCTTTTTCCGCATGTTGTTCGATGTGGTTTCGCTGAAATGCAATCGTCCCACTGTAACTTTTGTCACTTGGGAGTTCACTAATTCAACTCTAAAACAATGACAATGATGTTGAGAAGAATTCAGCTTCAAAAAGCAGCTAAATGTGATGAAGAATTTTCAAGTGCGTGGATTTTTCAGTATACTTACAACACTGGATGAAAAGGCTTTTTACTTCGATCACTCTGACTTTGTTCTACGCGAATCGTTTGAGTGGGACAATCGTGTTTGACCCCGTAAAAGTGCAAATGGAAGCTGGAAATCTTCTGCAAGCCTTCCGGAGTTTTAACGAATTGAGCATTTCCCAGCAGGCGGACGTGGCAAGTTATCTAAAATACATTTAATAATTAGAACGCATCTGTAAATCTTGAAATGATGGGTTCAACAAGAGTAGTTTTTAACAAGCGGAAGGTGGATTTGCAAGGTTGGATATGCCCAGAATTACAATAGAACTGACTTTTTCTATGTAAATTCTGGTTAATAATGAAATGGAAATTGAACTTTCCCACCCACTTGGAAATGGTTTTTCTTTTGGCATACGAAAGCATCATCTGCATTGGAGAAGTTGAATCCTTTATCAGCGTCCACCTTGTAGTGTGGAGTTGATCTACAAGGAACCAGACCGGGTTCATTTTTAATTAATTAAAATTTTCGACTGAGTAGACTTACAATTCGGTGAGGTCTTGTCCCCATAATGTGTGCCAATTGGCCTGCTGGAAAGGACTGAATCTGATGCATTGATATTGGGGCTCAGAAAGACATGCCTCAGAAGATGCATATTCCTCCTCGGTGGGACTTGCGAACTGCTCAGAAGGGCTTAGTTGAGAAATCGGCGTATGGTCTACAACAGTGAATGAACAAAATCAATAGTTTTGGGGTCATTTGCATTTGCAAGCTGCTTATCGAACAGCTTGAATATCAAGTTGCAAATTCATCAGTTATTTAATAATAAAGTATACAAATAATGAGATTAATAGCGTAATTTTTCCAGATCAATTACCTGGTTCGCTTTTTACCATAGGGCTTTCCTGGCTGAGTTTGCGTTTTTTACAAGGGCCCTGTAGAGTCGTGTAGACATTGGGGATACTTTCCATATCCATTGCACTTTCAGGATTTGGACGCGAAATATTGTCGATATTCGGTGTGAATGTAAGATGGACCATGTGCTTGTCTTCGATGAATTCCTTCTGCTCGTACATGGACGGATTGTAGATTTGCCCTGTTTCCGATGCATTCGATATCAGTAGTTGTCGATTGTTTTCTAAAAAAAATAATATATAAAATCTGGATTCTTGCGAGCTTTGCTCACTTACCAGGTTCATGGTCAGCAAGCAAAATCCCATGATTGCCTGACAAGCCATCCTGAAGCAGCCGGTTGCTCAGAATATTGTTGCAATCCCTTAAATCATGAGACACCAGCAATTGACTGTTCTGAAACATTAATAACGCTCAATAATAAAACGCTTAATAAAAAATGTTCTTTTATTGTACCTGTAGTATGTCATTATTGTCGACAAGTCTCTCATTAGTCTGATCAGAGATAATTTGCGACGGTAGAATGAGACTATGAATGGGATTTAACAGCTCTGGTTTATAGTTGCTGGTTCCCAGGTTGGAGTAAATGGTTTCTGAGGCATTTAGGGCAGGTTCGCACGCATCTTGTGGACTGTACTCCGAGCTGGAATCAGGCGGACTTTCAGGCAACAAGTGGCTGAAAACAAAACACTTTTGCAGCATTTCAACGTGTTGGATCACTTATTTCTACAGTGATTGTTGAGAAGATTTATCAGATGGAATATTCAAAAACTTTGGGTTTTCCCTAATGGCCCCAGTTTATATCATAACAGTTGAAAATTCTCTGATTATCTTCTCGTTTCGTGACCTTTAGCTCAAAAACAAATTTGCAGCCAGTATATTGAAGGGAAATGTTAAAAATAACCAGATGATCTTACCCGTTGTTATTGCTTCGTGTCGTTTCGGTGATGACTTTGCCTCCAGACGAATGGGCAGTTAAGTCTCCAAAAGCGTCATTGTTGATGAAATCTTCTAGGGAGAAATCGATGCCGTCGTGTTCAATGCCTGTTGCAAACTCTGTATCTCTACCTGCAATTAATATAACATTTTAGCGAGCCTCGAATTGTCGGGGTGGTTTTGAGATTCAAACTCGCTCTGAATGCGAAATCCAAGACAAAGAGTTGCGTATTGTATGGATTAGTGGCGAATAGTTTAGAAAGAGATTCAACTCGAAAAAAAGTGTTTTGTATTATAATTATATACAGGGTGATTCATGGATACCGGCGTAAAATTTGGAATTTTAATTCATTATAAATCATAATTAATAAAGCGTTTTGACAATGTCGTGACATTGAATTTTTTGGATATTTTAGAGCATTTTAAAGCCCGAAAACGTTGTAAAACGACAAGTAAAAAGTCAAAAGTTTGTAAAAGACAAACTTCTTTCAAAATTGTATCGTAATAAATAATATCGTATTAAAATATCAAGATAATGAATTATATTCATTAGAATCAATTAATACGATTTGCAGACATCTATTATATTTTGATTTTTTAAAATTTTTTGAGTCAAGAAAACGTTCAGAATTTGAAAAATGTATCCTTCGATCTCGACGCTTTCGGACTCAAACATGTTTTTTTCCTTGGTTTTTGAGCCAAGAAATTGTAGCTTTTGGTGAAATATCAATGAATCACCCTGTATTAAAACAGCTATTGAATAGAGAAAATGAAATAGTACGATAAAAGAAAGCTACCATTTATAGATATCAGAGCTTTGAACAATTGCAAAAAAATTATATGAATAAAACCTAGATGCAGATAGAATTGAAAAAAAACTTGTTTGAAGAACCTCTCAAAGAATTTTTTTGCGAAAAGAAACACCAAAAACATCTCCAAATCAGATCTAATCAACTCCAATCGAATAATTGCATTTCTCAGAACGTAGAAAGAGTCATATTTACCGGCTGAACTTATCTATATGGAGATATAGCATCGCCATAGTAACAGGCAAACAATGGTCAGATATATTGAACAAATAAACCGAGAATAATCCAATTATATAATTCGATCAACTCCTTAATTTGAATTGTTAATAGAAATAAGAGCGATAAAAGCAGCGTTAGAGAAGCAGGAAATTAATTAATTAATTGTAAGAAATTATGTAACGATTAATCAAATAACTCGCTTTTGGTTTTGACCACTTTGATGTTATCTAGTTATATATATAGAGTGGTCATTCACAAACTGTAATCTAGACCGTTTGGACTCAAAGACCCAGAAAACTTGAAACGTTTAATCAAAACTGCATTTTTCTTAAACAAACACTTCGAACATCCTAAGATTATAATTAACATTAGAGAAATGTCCAAAAGACGCATAATCTGGCATATACAGGGTGCCCAGTGATTCAATGACTATAGCTCAAGAGCGTATTTCTTGGTCAATTTTAAGGCAAAAATGCCTTCTATACACATTGTTTTGCAATACTCAATTTTGAAGGAGTTCTGGCCAATATAGTTCTCAGGTCAAGAATATGTCGATATTCATTTTATTTATGGATTCTGAAATGCAAGAGAAGAATACCTAATAAGGAAGTATTTATCAATGTGCATGGTCATATGGCAGATTCAGGTCATTTTCCTAAACCTGCAGCAGAATGTTCCGTACAGCCAGAACTTGATGAGGAAGCGATTGCTAACATAATGGAAAGTTCTACTAGTAAACCAAGAGTATCTAATAGTGTTCATGTTAGTCGAATGAATGAACGGATTTGTGGACAAATTCTGTTCACTAATTTCAACAGAAAATCCGTGAAAACGCACTTTCAACACCGATTTCGGGGAATATTTGGTGTAGTGTTCTTAATAATCTTCTTATTGGGATATTCGAATTTCAGGAACGATTAACATTAACTTTATCTAAAAATTAAATGAATGATTAGAAAAATGGGCGACATATTTTGCCCAAAATGGGCGTTAATTCGTTGATTTCAAGCCGCTCATGCTGTTGAAATTATTTTACACGACGGCCTAAAAGCCTTAAAAGCTTACCGGTTTCTACTCTTAGAAAATGAAAATAATCTTTAGTGATTTTTCAACTGTGTAAAGTTTTGATTTTTTAAAAACTTCCCTTCCTGTACATTGTGCCATTTTCATTGGATTCAATTCATTTCAATGTACAGGATGGGAAGGTTTAAAAAGGCATAACTTTAAACAGTTGAAAATACCTAAGGATCATTTTCATTTTCTTACCATGCTGGAAACTGGTGTGTTTTTCGGCCTTTTAGCCTGTCGTGGATTAGAATTTCTTTCAGACGTTTCGCGAGCACGAGTGACTTGGCCGCAAAAGCCTCTCTGGTAGTTGGAAATGTTAAGGTGATTCGAACCAAAGTGTCTGCTCCTGGATGTATTATAAGAAAATAAAAGTACCTTGGACGTTTTGTCTATTAGTTCTTGTCTCTCGATGACCATCCATATCCCAAAATTCCATAATTCCTTATGTGGAACTCATGATCAAGGAAAAGTGTAAAGGCGATTTTCCAAACGCTTCTCAACCGGCAAATTGCCTCATTTTAAATGTACGGTATTAAGGTGAAATGAAAAACGCACTTCTTCACTGAAAAAACCACAAGTGAAATCTGGAGGAAGATTCCTCAAGCTTTCGTGCGGTCTAACAAAAGAACCACGAAACGATCATTTCGCGTACCTAAATTGTGTGCTCAGAAATTATATCGATAAAATAAAAATTTGATTTATTCCCCCCTGCCCTCTTTGTTTAACTGTTGCTTAGCAACCAATCTACCATTAAGCTGGAGGGAGCTTAACGACTTTTAAGCTCAAAATACTCAACATTTTTTGAATCTCTGATTTATTTTAATTTATAGTGTCACTTATTTGTGCTTTTTTTATCTTAATTTCTTCAATTAATTATTAGGTGTCTAGGAGTAGTTACATATATTTATTTATTTTTAACTCTTTTTGCTGTTTTTATTTTTTGTGATTTATAAATAAAAAAAAAAAATTTCTGCCGCTTTTGGGCCCCAATTGAGATGGTTGTAAGAGCGTAATAGGGTAAGTATAACAGAGATAACAAAAAAACAAAGCTATGACAAAATGTCCAATTAAAATCTTCTTGTCGGGTTTGTTTCCGTTTAGTTAGCTTTAATGGTAAGTGGCAGGCATTTATATGGGGGTTGGAAGGATAAATCAACCCTTGGCCACTTTATTGATCAAACAAACCCGCTGTCATCGATGCATAAAAATATTGTAAATCAAGATGGTGCTCGCACGCGATTAGAACATTAACTAACCGAACATGTACGTTTTTTATTCGGAAATGATTTATTTGAAAAAAAAAACACACTCAGGATAACAAGAGGGGACATATAAAAAGTCTTTTTTATATCTTTGAGAAATATTTTTTTTGCTGTTCTTTACTTAATTTTTTTTAATTCTAAATAATATAAAAAAAAACATTTTTTGAATACAAAACAGCTATTAAGGAGGTAGAGCTATAAAACCGTTGATGTTCAGATTTGTTGTTAGAGGGCTTTCTTGAAAAGGTTTTAATTTTACATCTGCTCACGTAAAAATATGTAGGGTGACCCATTCAAAACAACCCAGAAATTTAAGGACAAAGTTGCTGAGTTTTAAATCGCCAGTTTTTGAGCTATTTCTTATAAATTTCCATAGAAATTGAATATGCAATCAATAGTTCAAACATTCCATAAGTGTTCCCCAAAATATACAGGGTGATTAATTACCGAATTTCTCCAGAAATTTTTTAAACATTGTCCTACTATACCAATTTTCCGCGCATTATCGCAACTTCCCTGTATTTTTTGCCTTGAATTTAAGAAAGCAACTTTTAAAAAATTAAAAACTTTAAACAGTTGAAAAAACATGACACGTCCTAAGGATCATTTTCATTTTCTTATCATGTTTCAAACTGGTGTGTTTTCGGGATTTGGGGTAAAATGATTTAACTGAGTAGTAGTTACTTTCTTAGCAAAACACTTTAGGGAAATTGCTATAATGCGCGAAAATTGCGTGAAGCAGTTTTTTTCAGCATTTTCATTCAGACCTCAACCCGTTGGATTTTTTTATCAGTCACTCATCGGAAGAATTCAGATACGGAAAACTACAACTGAGAACGAAAGCTGCGACGGCGAATTGAATTATTCACATTGAGCAGCTTTAGTAATAATTACACTGTCATTGCGCTTTAATTAAATTAATTTTTTTTCACCGCCACTAATACGACTTGGTCAATTAAAACCCTCGATGTTCCATATGAGCTGTTAAGAAATGGGGAAAAGTGAAGATAATATTTTTTGCTTAAAATTACTCATATAATTCATATCTGGCTTGTATGCCGGACACTTTGAATTAATAAATAATTTTAAAAATCGGTTCTCATAAAATTAGGCTCCAGTTGAATGCCCAGTTTCAGTTTGCGAATGAGCTTTTTTTACTTCTCCGAATAAGTTGTTTTCTATTGGTGTTAATATGGCGAAACCGGGCATAACTAGATGAATATGCGACCAAATCATATGACATGAACATGATCAAAACAAATGTCCACCTGTTGAAGTCAATGCTCCTCTTGTTGACAAATAATCAACATCATTGTTCACTGATCATGAAAACTGAAATGGAATTGAAGAATATGACGCAACTGTAAGTGAAGTGTATCAAACTCTTATTGAACTAACAAGAATAATAATAACAAAGGCTGCATTTTTCAGTGTGAAGATTGGGATGAGGAATTGAAGAAATTAGGGCAAAACGTGAACCCAATGAAGATCCGTTTTAAGCTGAATGAAGCTATTGAGAGTTTGGCAATGATTCCAATGGCAATTTAAACATAATGTTATGTTATTATGTCTATTTGAAAACATACTTAAGTAAGTGTACTAAACAGTGGGACTTACTAAGAATGGCAGCCCAATCAGCTGTTGAACCATCCATTTTAACGAAAGGCACTAAAAGTAATCGAACATTTTCGTCCACTGCACTGGGTCTTCAATTGAAGCACGATTTCCACATTTTCACCAAACTTTTAAACTTTTCTTCTTGCAACCTGTTTTCCACGTTCTTTGACAGCTGCTACTTCATTCGCGATTCACGCAGGCTTGACTTAACGTTACAGAATAATTATTCAATTAATACTTTTTTTCACAATCGTATTTAGATTTTTAGTCGTTCTCAGTCAACTGATTAGAAAAAATCTATGATTTTAAATAAGGGAATTTCCAAGAAATTCAACGAGTTGATACTGTGAATTCTTTTCTATGCGATAATGCATGTAAAGTGGTCGTGAGCGTGAAATAACTGCGCATTCAGCGCTTAAATACTAAGTTATCGAGGTTTAGATACCCTGCTATAACTTAACTTTATCAAAAGCGACTTTCGTGGCTATTAATTGAAACTGGTGAGTCTTTCCGGCTTTTAGGCCGCCGTGGAAAATAATGTCTCTCTGACGTTCCACATCTTCAGAGGACGTTGTTGCGTCTAGCAAGCGACTTCTGAAGATGCAAACCACTCGTTCGTATCCACTACGGCTACCCAAAAGCCCGAAAAACTCAAAAGTTTCAGTGCAGAGATAAAGTCAAATTGACTTAATAAGCGCAACCCTACTTAAGTTATGGGGCCCCAACCTATTGGGCTTAATGCCCCAGCAATTACTGCAAGAGGTAAATTTCATTGCATGAAATATTATTTGTTTAGTTGTATTCAAAACTTTTTCAATTTTAAACTGCTTCGTAAATAAGCAGGAACACCGTGGGAACATATTAAAAAAAAAACAAACCTGAAAATGCTTGTTGAGCAGCATTTGATTTTCAGACAATCAAACTGCTGTTATGTAGAGCTATAACATGGGACTGGTATACCGCCATTGACTTCTATCTCTTTCTGGTCAAAGCAAATAGTTGGCGACTGAAGATGTCAACACTAGCGATAGCAGCCAGTTCATCTTTTTAATTCCCTACTGCTCGGCAACCATTAATACAAATTATCGAAAATTAACAAGAACCACCGCAAATGTGTACAATTTGGGCTCAAAACCCGGCACAAAAATGTAAAAATTAATCAGCAGTATCTAGATCGGGCAATAAAAATTTAGACTATACAAAGTCATTGATAATACCTAATTTCATTCATGCATTTCGACGTTATTGATCCAAACAAACATCTGACATTTCTTTGAGGAAATCTAGCAACCGATGACCTACTCCACTAGCCACTAGCCCGAGTGTTTACAAATTTGTGTAGACATGGCCGACTGTTCTTGCCAGCGAGATTCAGAAATGTTCGGCGAAATGATCGTGTAAAAGCCAAGTGAAATGACTGATAATGAAGGAAATTGCCAATGCAGTGACCGATTTAGTGAAACACTGAGACAAGGACGTTAAACTGTGTGTGTGCGTTAAGTGGGCTCGCTAACGTAAGTCCTAAACAAGTAAACAAATGAGTGGTAATCTCTATTCATTGATTAAAATACCGACCTAATTATTGCAACAGGTATTGTGCTTGTTTCATTTGAATGAACGCCCATTTGCGTTCAATTTCCCGCACGAACACTGTTTGGGTTGCCTTTGATTTTTCGCATAGTCCCATTACAACATTGGAGAATAATATAAACAAACATGGTTCTTAGGTTAAGTGAGTTTCGCAATAATGTTTTCCTGCTAGTTGCTCACGTTGTTGCTCTGTTGATGTTGAGACCGTGCTGAAATAAACCTGCATATTTCCATTAGAGCTTCCGATATCAGTATGGAGCCAGAGTCGTATGATTCGAAGGAACAACCCCACCTCACCATAACAGTACCCAAGAAGGAGCGGAAATTCACTGCTTTGGATCTAACAGATCAGTCATTGACCACGAACCCTCAGCCTGTTTTGGTGGTGCAAAGCCCCAAAACTCCCACCCTATCTAGAAAACTGAAAGCGGTGAGTTTGGACAGTGAGCCCCAACCCCAGAGCAATACTTTGGAGGTGAGTACTATGATTGTATTTACAGAGTGGAAGTGTTTAATTGAACAATTAAAAACTCGTCGTATATCGTAAGTCCCAACCGCGGTTATGAAGTTATCAAACTTCAAATTTAAAGTTAAAGCGCATTTGTACACATCGAGCGAACAAAAGGAATGAAAATTAATATTTGCAGGTATACATACGGATGATTCGGGCGGTTGTTCCTTTAAGATGACTCCCCTTTGATTTTAAAACACCATTTTTAAATCGCCATTTGACAACAAACGCCAAAAAGTTTCAGACGAAAAATCGCGTTTTTTACTGAAAATCGCTGAACCGAGCCGAAAAAATATCACCCAACGATGGAAAAACCTTATTATTCGAGAAAATCCACCAATTTTCCACACAAAAATGTCAAAATCCCTTGAGTTTTTTAAGTTTTTGCAGAACATTGGCGCGCAATCCATCACCAAACAATAGACTAAAAGCATTTCTACCTCTTTTAAGGCGATCACGCATATGTTCACATTGAACGAACGGAACAAATAAATTAATATTTGTCTTATTTTAAATGAGATAAAAATAATAAAACAGTATATATTACTACCGAAAACCATTATTTTTCAGGTTTTTCGAGATGTATTCTCAATGCCAAACACGCCGAAAAAACAAATCAAACAAAAACTCTCGTGTGACTTCAATGATGGCCCCCCTAAAAGCACGCTGGCGCCCAGTTTTAGCTCCAACTTGAAAAAGTTCGCGTCGAACAACAGCATCAGTGGTTCGCAAACCCTGAAGACTTTACCCGAGGTGAACGCATTGCAAGATTTTTCCGATTGTCCCAATCCAGAACCGCAGAAAGTTCGCACTAAAGGACTGTTGGAACGACGAGGTTCGAATGCCAGTTTGACGATTGATTTGGGTTCCACTCAAAACATTGGCGAAGTGAAACCAGTGCCATTCAATAGACTGAATACGGCCAAAAGTGTGTCGAACTTGTATCTGAGCTCTCTAGCTGGTGGAGATAACTGTGGGTGTGTGAAGAAGGCTGTGGAAGTTACCACTAAGGTAACCTGGGGGGGATTTATTCCCCAACTAGATTTATCCGAACTAATAATAAATAGGCTTTTGTGCTTTTTCCCATTCACTAGGTCAGTAATGAGAGACGCAAGTCCCAAGAGGCGTGCGGCAATTGCACGATATACGAGTCGGAGTTGAAAATTAGTACCTGTAAAGCACGATGCCAAAACCTGAAGAGATGCCACGGATGTCCAAAGTCGCGTCGAAAGTCCCTTTCCAATGAAAACCTCTATGTGCCACCATGCGGGTTTTGCGAGCTGGAAAGCAAAGAATGCGCCGAATTAAGGACTTGCAAAGGTCCAATAAAACAGTCAGAAAAATCAAATATTCAAGTCGATAAGAATGTTTCTAACGTTTCAGGCAGCAATCGCAAGGCAGTGTTTCCTAGACAGCCGGACTTGGATTCATCTCAGCTACTTTCCGATGACTTCAAGTTGCATTTACAGAACGTCCAGTATCTTCAAACTGCCGGCAAACCAATGTCGGTTGAAGAGCTGAGGCAGTCATGTGATGTAAGCTGTTTGATTGATTCACTTACTAGGTGAAAACACCACGCGAGTTTTCGCAGATGACCAGAATACCAAAGATGCAGCAAGAGTTCTGGGAAGTGCCGTTAAACCTGCAGGAAAAATGCTACATTTCGGGCAGTCAAAGTAAAAACCGATATCGAGGCGTGTTGCCCAATGAACATAGCCGGGTGCTGCTTCCAAATAGCGGCGGATATATTCATGCCAACTACATAAAGGTAAAGTATATCATCACTAATGTGCCAAACTTCACTGGCATTTTCTTTATTTTCTATATTTTATTATTTTTTACTTTATTTTATTTAGAGTTGCAATTTCAGTTAAATAGTTCAAAAAATCACTAGAGGTTTCAATGTGAAATATTTCGAAAACGGTGAAAGATATCGAATTGGAACAAGTATGAGAGCAACAATCAAAAAATATTGCCACTAATGCTTAAGGCAGTTAATAAAATTTGGAGTCCTCGATCTAAAAAATGCCCAAAACACATTTTTTTTTGGTAATAATGAAACTGGTTAAAAATTCATTAAAGAAAAACGAACATTTTATTTATACTTTGGCACCTTGGAAACTATAAACTTTCGGGTAAGACAAATTGGCCTGAAATGCAAATTTTGGCGTAAACAATATCAGTGGATTTTGACACATTATTTGAGGACCACCCTATATAAAGATGTGGAAAATAATAAGATTTTGTGCTTTAGGGCCCAGATTACACTGAAACAGCTTACATAGCCACTCAAGGGCCTTTGCAGCACACTTGCATAGATTTCTGGGAAATGGTGTGGCACTCACAGGTAACTATGAAATGTTTTTCCCAAACCATTACAATTAATCTGGTTGTTTTCAGTGCAAATGCATAGTGATGTTGACCGGTTTAGTAGAAAAAGCCCGCAACAAATGTGAGCTCTACTTTCCATTGGGCAAAAAGTCCAGCCTAAAGGAGAAAACCTTCTTTTACGTAAAAACATCCAAAGTACGCGACAAATTCACCTTCGACTGTTCGAGTAATTCCAATGGCTTTGATTTCGAAACCTATGAATTTGAGGAGAAAAACGAAGTCATATTTGGCAAATATCGCATAACTTACGTGAAACAGCGGGAACTGGACGACTGCCAAATCAGGCAATTACAGTTGAATAAAACCGATCTCAATGTGGAGCCGAGAGTGATTTTTCATTATTGGCTTGCTAACTGGCCGGACCATCAGAAAACCAGTCCTGAACAAGTCTTGAAAATCGCGGTCGATGTTTTGGACTGTTTAGATGGCATTAAAGTCGACATATCAGGTATGATATTTACATTCCGAAAAAATCATGCATTTCTCCATCTCACTTTTTATATTTGTTTTTACATTTAGCACATCAATATTTCTCTAAAATATCAATCAAAATACACAGAGTGACCCAAGTTTACCTTCGCATGTTTGAGCTTTCAAAGTAGATCAAAAATGGGGTTGTTTGAGCTTTTTTGCCACTAATTTTTATTCCATTGGAAAAAGTGGCAATTTGATTGCATACTATTAAAGAGCGTTGTTTTCTGCCCAAAAAAGCACTCTTAGTCAAAAGCCCTAAAGTGAGCCGTTTCCGAGAAAACGCGCAATAATGAATTATAACGCCAATTTCTACTCTACTCCTAACTGACGAGTGTTTTAACTCTTTTGCAGAATCTCTAAGTACAATAAACAAATCGAAGGAACCAGAAGTACAACAATTTGATCTCAAAGGCCCGGAATCACCAGACAAGGATACGGATGCCGAGTGTAGCAGCAATGAAACGATTTATTCGAGTAACCCTAGTCAAAGCAGAGACACTGGCAAGCAGAATTTCAGTTTTGACCTGTTTAACAGTGAAAATGGCACAATAGTCGCACACAATGTTACCACAGAGTGTCACAAAGAAACGCAGTCCGCCACCACGTTTACTTTTAGTGTGAATTGTAATAGTATTAATCAACATTTTACCTCCGAGTCCATGCAATGTGAAGGTGCCCAATCGAACAGTGCGTTTAGTTTTAGTGAGGTGAAGATGAGTGATAGTGAGTCAACATTTCAGGAATCTGTCGGTGCAAAGCAACGAGAGCGAAGTAAAATCACCTCAAAGCAAATGAAGACTAAGAAAAGTTCGGTATCAGAATTTAACAAGGAAGTGTTGACAAACCGATGCAGTTTAGATTCGAAATTGCAGCATTTGAATAAAATGGCAGATTTCAAGTCGCATTTTAAGCCGGATGTTTGCATGAAGACCCTAAAGACCAAACACGTAGGCTTTGAACGGAAGAGATCTGCAGAAAATATTCGATTGCCCTTAATATGCCATTGTAGCGCCGGTATAGGCCGGACCGGTTGTTTTCTCGCCATATTAAACGGTATTCAACAGTTGCGAATGAACAACTCTGTAGATGTACTAGCAATATTGTGTTCTTTAAGACTAAATAGGGGCGGTATGGTGCAAACGGCCGAACAATACGAATTAATTCACAGAGTGTTGAGCCTTTACAGTAAATCGATGTGAGATTAGAGGTAAATAATTTACATGTTTGTTGATTTTTGTCATCAGTAGCTGTACATATATTTTTATGATAGTTTATTATTAATTAAGACATTCGACGTTTGCTCTTCAGTTGAACTAACAGCATTTCGCCGCAAATGAAACCTGCTGTAATTGACCTTTCTGTGGCTCTGTTTAATACATTAACAATATGACAATTACCTATCCAAAGCTATTGGGGATGTGCTCAATTCAGAAAGTAATAAATTATTTTGTTTCCTATTCAATAGAATTTCTTAAACATTGCGCAATTTTTAAATGTTTATTGAACTTATTCGTAGAAGTAGATTGGCAAACCATGAAGAAGGAAAAATATCAAAAGAGCTTATTAGCAAGCCATCGATTATTTTGCGAATTCCTAGAGGAAGAAGCTGGTAAGGATAAATTAGTAAATTATTTTTAGAGCCAACAAGGAGCAATCCCTCCATTGAAAAGGGACGACCGGTTACCATAATGTGTATTAAAAATTATTGCATCTATTTAATTAATAAAAATAGGCGAAATTCTCTTTGCTCTCGGAGACTCAATTGCTCTTTTTTGGTGGCTGTTTGAAGCCAATATAGTTTCTAAACTGACCCCATTTTCCCGCCGTTAAGTCTGGCACCACCGGATTTATCCTTCATTCCCTAGCTCTCAAGTGACATTTACCTTGTCAATATGTTTCAATTTTCATAATAACCTATTAAAAATTGTATTTACAACAATAATCAGTCCCTAACAGCTATTACTAATTGTTTAAAAAATGGCTAGTGCAAAAATCATCGAGTTAAATGAAGCCAATACCTGCAAAGTGTAAGTTTCCGAGCAAAAATAGTTTTCAGTAATTTTATAATAATAGGCCTGACAAGGTCTTATAGCACAACTCTTTGAAGTGTGAATAACTAAATAGAAACTATGTAGTAGTCAGCACTTTAAAACACTAACATGAAACTATTAAACAATAAAATAAACAAAGTTACACTATATAAGTATGCGCTTGCAAGAACTTATTACAACAAATGCTTTGGAACGGGCTGCATTGCTATAGAGCGGAAAAAATGCGATATTATTCAATTTTGAATCTTGACAAAAACCGTCATCAAATAGATAATCTCCATAACATTTTTTTCTTTTTAATGTCAAACATTGGAAATAATTAGAACTCGCATAGAGGGGAAACTGGAGACAGGAACTTCTTCTCAATTTGGCAAATAAGATTCCGGACGAGTATGGGGATTGGCAACAGGGGCGGATTAACCGAGGGGCTGTAGGCCGGGGCCCCGCTATCTCTGAATATGCAAAAATGTTCACATTTTACTGTCCTTAAGTGGGCCCCATATTGGTATAACACTTTTGACAGTAAATATAACTGTGAACTCTGGTGAACTGAAAAGCTTTTATTAGAAGTTCTTGTATAACATTTCCCAAGTGACCTGCCCCCAGTGTCTTGTGTATCACAGTAAAGTGTTCATATTAAAAGAAACACTCATCGGTTTCAATAAAGTGTTCCATCAATATTTTGTTTTCAGTTGTGATAATGCTCTAGCCAGATACTCCTGCCCACGATGTAACATTATATACTGCTCCTTAACCTGCTACCAAGCAGAGGTTCATTTAGACTGCTCAGAAAGTTTCTATAAAGAAAACGTTATGAGTGAACTAAATCTGAACACAGATCATCCTGAGAGTAAAGCCAAAATACTGGAAATCCTGCAGAGAACCCACGAAAACAACAGAATCGGGTCGCCTGTAAGGTTTGCGGACAGCGATCAAGAGTATACCAGGTTTGGGTCGTACTCTTAAGCATAACATGTGTCTGCTTCTAATGTACAATTTCTGTTTCAGTGATATCGATTTAGACGATCTTGAACTGAATGGTGCTGGACCGTTCTCTCAATTCGTTGATATTGAAGATTTAGAGGAGGACTTGGATTCGGATGATGATATTTATGTTGATTTATCAGAGAGATTAGCCGGTAGGAATATCTTCACATATTACTTTCTTGGAAAAAACTTATTTACTTGGTTTTAGGTGTAAACTTGGATGACGCCGATACAATATGGGATAAATTAACTAATGACGAAAGGCAGGATTTTGTGGCGTTTTTAAAGTAAGATCAAACAAAGAAAATATGTGCCTAATACACACATCAAAAGATTACATTTCTTTATGTCCGTTGATTTTCAGGTCTAAGGATGTCTCTAAATTAATACCATCTTGGACCCCATGGTGGACGTACAGTGAAGCGAAAGTTTCTGAAATAAATCCAGAAAGTTCCGATTTTAAATCCGAATGCCCCAAAGTGGGCAACGTTAAGGATTTTGCAACTGTCACCGTAAGGGGATAATTTAAATCCAAATAACTATTCTTTATTGGCGTTGTTCTAGGCAAAACGTCCGGCAAATTGTGTAAAATATAATCTGATTAATCTACTATGCGCCTACGCTTTTACTGTGCGCTACTACAATGGCGAATACGCTGATTTTGCAAATGAAGCGGTGGCTACTATAGCCACCCTATCTTTGGCCCTTAAAAAGGGCCTGAACTTCGAAGACTACGAGACTGCCGTTAAAAGTGTAGAACAAGAGTGTATTAATGTAAGTACTGTGGTTAAAATAGTGATGCAGTTATTACTGATTAATTTTTGCAGTGTGAATGGACTGTAACAGACTCGGAAAATTTGGATTTAATGAAGGACGATATTGTAAAAATTCTCAAGGGGCCAAATCCACAGGAAAGCTCTTTTTACGTATTATGTGCGTTAAGTGACTTTCAGAACCTGCTGAAGGAATGTAGGAAACCTAAAGAACAAAACCAAATTGGTGGTAAGTTGATTTACTTGTGCCTTACAGGCCCAAATCTAATTATAAATTTCAGGCTTCAGTGCTCAATTTCCCAGTGATCAATTCCCGCAAGTCCAATACGAAACTAAAGATAAAATTAAGAAGTATTTAAAGAAGACCGACTATTTCCTTAGTTTCGCCAAAGATGTGCTGAAAATGTGATCTAATCTATTGCAAGTCTTAATGTTCAATTTCCTAACTGTCCAATAATCCAGATTAATTACTGTGTTTCAATATATCACTAGCATATTTTTGGTTGAGGTGTCCACACGTTTTACATACCTATGTATTTGTATGCATAACGGACAAATATGATGTGGCTAAGCGAACTGTGAAACCGCCAATAACAAGTAAATAATTGCCCCTTAAACGACAATCTTGTTTGGAGGCATTGAAGTTGTTATTAATAAAAGTGTTATTCTACGTTTGTTATTCAAGCTATACTAAAACCAGTTTGAGAAAGGTCACAATACTATTCTGACCCGATATACATGCCTTAATCTATAATACGTTAAGTATTTATCGCTACAGTTTTTTTTATCTGCCTAATAAATAGTCAGGTTCATTTCAGTCTGACCCAGTAAATGCTGAACAACTTTTTGCGCTTGAAGTGAGATAAATATAGACTCGAGTCTGGATTATATTTAGTTAACATGTGTTTATCATTTTCCTAGTTCGAAGAACCTGCATTGAATAGTATACATTTTACGACAACCCGGATAAAACCAGTTTTATTTCTGTGTAAATAGTAATACTTAGGTATGTAGGACTTGAATCTTAGACATGTAACATCAGATTGATGTATTTGCTTAACAAATTGAACCTGCGTGATCGCCGTTGATATTAGGATAAAGTGTTCTTACTTCATATTTAGTTGTTGTTCACAGATGTGCATATTGTTTCATGTAGTTTTGTTTTAGATTGCAGTAAGTACTGTATTTTCTACGCAATTTTTAATGAAGCTGACTGTTTTAGTTTGCATTTCAGGCTAAATCATGTCGGGCATAAAGGAATTTCAAAGTGTGGAAAGCATTTTGGAAAAGAATCTCTTAGGAGAAGATTACGAGAAAATTCGGCAGGTTCTGTACGGGCGTCCAGTCGTGTAAGCGACTTATAATAGTATTAATTCAATCGATTTAACCATATTTGATAATTGTAGAAATTTGGAGGTTTTATCTATACCGCAAAAGAAAAATGTCGACATTCAGGCCTACAGTATTCCTTGCCCGGAAGAACAGCTACGCAAGCCTAGATTAGTTAGGGTTGCACTGTTTCAAGTACCTAATTCAAATTTTCTTTAAAAAGCCACATTATTGAAATTTTTAATAACTTTCCAGCACCAAATTCCGCTGCCAGCACCATCAAAGGTCCAAGACATGAAAGAGGCAATGTTTAAGATGGCAAGGGATGCTTTGGATGCTGCCGCCTCGATGAATGCGAATGTATTTTGCTTTCAAGAGGCTTGGAGTGAGTGTTTCATCTTCTTAAAATTGAAATTTCTGTGCATTTAATGAATTCTCTTAGATATGCCGTTCGCGTTTTGTACCAGAGAAAAGTATCCGTGGTGTGAATATGCTGAATCTGCCCAAAATGGATCAACCACTGCTTTTTTGCAAAAAGTGAGCTTTGATGGACACTAAACAGCTTTTGAGTGAAACATTTACTTCCAGATAGCCAAACAACATAATATGGTGATTATTTCTCCTATCTTAGAGCGCGATGAAATTAATTCAGACACCTTGTGGAACACTGCTGTTGTCATTGATAATCACGGGGATTATTTAGGAAAACACCGAAAAAATCATATTCCTCGAGTGGGCGATTTTAATGAATCCACCTATTACTTTGAAGGAAACACTGGGCATCCGGTCTTTCAGGTACCGATAAAACGAAACTACCCAAAAAGTTAACTGGATTAAATGGAAATATTGGATTTTTAGACAGAATTTGGCAAAGTGGCAATAAATATTTGCTACGGAAGACATCACCCTCTTAACTGGCTGGCTTTCGAACTGAATGGGGCAGAAATAGTGTTTAATCCTTCAGCTACTGTGAGTGCGATTAACTTAGTTCTAGAAATTGATAAAATATGCGTTGATTTAGGTTGGTGACCTAAGTGAACCTTTGTGGGGGATTGAATGTCGAAATGCCGCTATAGCTAATGGATACTTTACCTGTGCCATCAACCGAGTTGGAACCGAAGTGTTCGAAAACGAATTTACTTCCGGCAATGGAAAACCTGCCCATAAAGACTTTGGGCATTTTTATGGGTCAAGCTATGTGGCCGCTCCTAATGGATCTAGAACTCCTGTAAGTTACTGAAAAATTACGTTATAATTTGATGGAATCTGTGCATGTTGCAGGGTTTATCTCGAATAAATAACGGCCTTCTGGTGGTGGAGATTGATTTGAATATGTGCAGACAAGTGAAAGATCACTGGGGATTTCAGGTAAGGTCATCACTAATCACAATAATACACTAAGTTAATCTTTTATCTATTTTTTCAGATGACACAAAGACTAGACATGTATGCAGACTTGCTTTCAAAGGTGCTTGCTCCTGATTTTAAGCCGCAAATTATCAAAAAGTAAGATAGTCATCAATCAGATATCAAAGAGTAAGAACTGCTTTCAATGGCCAAATAAATAATCAATACATTATTCTACGCAACCTAGTATATGTAAAGTTCCTATAGCTAAAGGAGAATAAATTAATTTTACTGTTACTACCTTTTACACGTACATTCTCATCTGATGAGATGGGGATGATTCGTAAACAGTTCTTTTTTTAGTTAGTTGGCAGGCTCTCAGTTAATCACACCAAAGTAACATTCTACATCTAGCAATATCACAAATCATCATACTCTCTGTCCAGCGTAAAATCTAATACTTCATCAGCTGTCAAAAACCGCACATCGCTCTGACTGTCCCCTTGGCCAGAATTAATCCTTCTATTGCTCAAGCCAAGGAATTTCAACTTAATTAAAGCCACACCGACAACAATGCCCACCATAATAACACCACCCACTATAGCAATGGTTAATAGAATCGCCCGAATGTTAGTTTCCTCGGTTTGGGTTTGTTTCAGCTCCGTCTTGATTTCCCCCACATGTTCTGAGCTCTCATCTAGCACTTTGAAGGGATAATCTTTTTGGTTTGTTATGTCCTCCACGTCCTCCTCTCTTTCCTGCATGCTGCCTGCATTTATGTCGTTGCTGTCTTCAATGGGGGCGGGCGAGCTTTCCATGGGCAGCATTTCATTATTGCTCAAAGGATTCATGGGAACTTCGACATCGTCGTGATATGTCATTGATGTTATGGGTTTTTTCGGTTTAACAAACGTTATCTTTGAATCGTTTTTACCCGGAAGTTTTTTTTCTATTATAGCTGGCGCGGTTGTTGGTTGCAAAATCACTATAGTTGGCATAGTATTCACTTTTCTGGGCACTGAAGAAGGAAATAGCGACTTCTTAGGAAGGTCTTGAATACTGGTTGTTTTTATCGTTGTTTGCCTAGCAAGATCTTCTGTTATTGCTTCAGGCGATGTACTGTCTTCAGTAGTTGTGAATCCTGAAATAGAAACGAGTGTTATTTATTAATTTGCGTAAATCTAGACGGATTGTGTTTGTTTCCTTACCTGCAAAGCACATATCCACCCAGTCTGGGCAGCATCGGCTAAATTCATAGCAAAAATCGTCGCAATCGCAAGCCATCACGAAGGCACTCTCATTTCCAAACGATTTATGGCCGCAACGATTTTGGCAAGTATCCATGGTTTTAATAATTTCGGAGGATGGTGTCACAAACTCTCTATAAAAAAATCTCAATGTAAACAAACTCTCTATATAAAAAAGTTGAAAACCCTGTAACGAACAGTTTTTTGTGTTATAGGGGCCTTACACAATCTTGTCACATATTCATTGGTTCACAAAGCTCCACGATTCTATAACTAAATTGATTCTAAATCTCAAATAATTTTTTTGCAGTCAACTAAATAGATCGGATAAAACACACTTTCCTGTTAGTTTTCCCAAAGTTTCACTCAAATATTGGAGTACAAACGAGTCCTGGACGAATTTTCAAAACCGACCCTGCAGAGTGAAGATTTCACTTTTTTGAAGGACAATTTTCAAAAATTTACATTTTTGAAATTAAATGGAGCGCACACCGGAACTTTCCGGCCCGTGTAAACGTCATTTTCCTCTGTTTTCCCAAAGTTTCACTCGAATTGGAGTTCAAGAGGAATTTTCAAAACTACGCCTGAATCGTGAAGATTTCACTTTTGAAAGACAATTTTCAAAAATTTGCAGTGTGGAAATTAAATGGAACGGACACCAGAACTTCCTGGTAAAAGATACATTCCTCTACATATATGTTTCAAAAGTTTCACTCCAACTAGAGTATAAATGAGTTTTGGAGGAATTTTCAAAACCGAACCTGCACAGTGAAGACAACTTTCTGGTGGGTCTTTTAAATGACACTGTTCTGTATGTTTTCCCAAGTTTCACCACTTTACAACTGAAACTTCAATTTTACATACGTGCTAGTCTCCATGTAATCGTCAATGTTGCAATTTGGAATCAATTTAATATCGTCTACAGCCATGTCGCTTACATATCCATTGCCGCGCACTCCTTCCAATATAATCTGCAACGAACATTCCGTTCAACACGAATAAAAAATGCTGCTGTTGACGGCTCACACCTGGAAATCCTCCTGAATTGGACCCATATCAGTGATTTGCCTCAGCCAAACGTTCCCCTTATTTCCACTCTCGGAGAATATTGCGTCGATGTGCTTCAGAGGCCAAGGATCCGATATTTTTTTTAAGTACGCTCTTAGGGTACCTGTTGGACAAATCAAGCATCACCCAATTTATAATAGTTTAGAGAATACAGTGGTTTAAAATTTGTGTGAAATGAAGAGATTACCTATTGTCTTTCCGTACATATGATACCAAAATTCCAAGCACACTTTGCCATCCATTTTGCCAAAAATCGGCGATATGAGTCGAGCAGTATCGTTTATTCTTCGTGATGACGACTCGATGTACATATAATGACCTGAAATTGATGCTCCCCATTAAATAGACTGGAATTAAACCTAAAAACCTGGATTGTTTTACCATTTTTGCCCACGCCCAAAGTATGATCAAAACTGGGCCCGGTGGGCATCGAACTTCCTGTAGGAGTTTGGTAGTTATCCCTCACCCAGTCCATATCGTGGTTTATATCCTGCGTCCAGTGGCAAAGATCGTCACTTTCGAAGTCGCAAAACAGACTGGGTTTTGTAGTTGCGGCTGAAATTAATGCGTTTTTCTCAATTTACATGTTTGTTCAATTGAGTCCTGATAATTTGCTGGCAAAAAATTCGTTTCAAATTAGACTTCCTCTCTTTCCTTGCATTTAATGGCTCATCAAGACCGGCATGTATCTGAGTATAAAACTGCCCTTGTAAAACGAGCATTCTGATGAGTACCATTCGTTTAAAAATGCGGCTGATTAATAATACTTAATGCCAACTTACGAATGCACGACGGTACGTGATTGTCCCATTGAAACCCATCGCAGTAAATTGTTCCGGGCCCATTTATCTCGTATCCCTGCTGGCAGTAAAACATCAGTACCGCCCCATTCAGTGAAGGCAAAGCCACTCCATTTTTGGGTGAAACATTATCTTTTTTGGCGCATGATGGACCTAAAGCAATTGCTGTTATTATCCAGAGCTTTTTAAGCTAAAATTATCTGTTGGTGCCTTATTATTATAGAAAAAACCGGCAATAGGTCGAAAATTTGGAAGGTAGCAGTTTGACTTCAACAGAAAAAAATATCGAAACAAACCCTAATTTAAACACAAACTATGGAAGTGGCCACATATATCGCAGCTCCTAAGTTACTTGCAGTTTGCATTGCATTTTCTATTTGAATTATTTAAACTTTACAGATTCGTCCAGACTTCCATTTTGTCAGCAAAATGCAGGCATAATCTAATGAAATACACGAAATACTATCGCATTTTTACGAAAAAAAAAACAGTGAAAAATGTTAAACATTTGAAAAGCAGCAGCGCCTTAAAGTTCGTATATTTTGCAGCATCTTCCTTTGAATAAAACCTCTTTTTTTCATGTTTGCAAAACAACTCCGTATTTTCCAAGTTCAAGCAATTTACTTACGAACACACTTTGGAATAGGCACATCCCAAGAGCCATTAATGCAAAATGCTGTTCTATCTCCAGCCAATTGGAATCCTAGATTACATAGAAACTTCACAGATTTTCCTCTTTGTCTTGATCGTATTCGTCCGAATCGGAGAGTCGGAGTTTTACACGCTGCAACATAAAAAGAGCCTTAGTGACCCACTGATATACAAAACCAATTTTTAATAACTGAATAATCTTACCTGACAAGACAACAAGATATTCAGGACCTTTAGTGATTACAATTTCGTTAAAAAATGTCAATTTATTGCTATAAATACTTTCGAAATCGAAATATTACGAAATAAATACGAAATCCTTATCGAAACCGTCAATAATGTGGTTTCCAACAGATGTAAGAAGCCACTAGGAAAACGGGCAATTTTTCACATATTTCAACTAGAAATTTGCGCCAATCTCGTCTATTGACATTAAATAGTTTCTCTAATATTAACTGAAACTACTGTATCTATGAGAGTACCTAAACCATAGTGGAGAATCGTAATCAATCTTGTTTTAAACCAAAAAAACCGCGCGCAAACAAATAAAAATACACACTTACTTGAAAACCCCCATGAAAAATTAACAACAAACAAAACAAACACACACACACAAATTATACACAACTTCATATTTGCTTATGATAAAACCCTTAAAACGCGCACATTGGGTGTTATTTGAAATACTGAACCTGAAACGCATATTTTAATTTCAGCTATCTCTTAGAGCGGATGTTCATTTTACTATCGAAACGATAATAGCATCTGGAGAAGGAAGTTAGTATCAGTACGAATATTTTCTCTTTCGGCTTATCAGTTTTCATTGAAAATGGTTGACAAACTATGCGATTAGCTCATCCTCTCTCTCCGCAAAGATATTTAGGAGCTAATTCGAATGGAGCAGGGATGTAGTTTCGAGTTGGGACAAAATGTTTGGCGTAAAAACACGGTTCCTGTAGGTTGTAGCAGCTATTTTTATTTCACATTAACACCCATTTGTCTTCGACGCTTCAGTCTTTTGAATATGATATTTCTTGCTGATTTCCAATGCCGCTCTGTACAACTGCGAGTTGACAATCCTCAAGTTTACATTCTGCTCATCCAAGCATTTCCTTGATAGTTGCTTTTCCAAGCTGTTTTCGTCGTCGGAAAATTCGATGTCTTCGTTTTGCACTTGGGCAACAACAAAGTTATCCGAGTCCGCTTCAACGTTCCGTTCTAGCGGCTTGAGAATTAACTGGGGCTTCAAATTCTGCACGTAGAAATTCGCGAAGTCCGGCACAAACTTGAGATTGGTGATTGGCGCAGGATGTTCGAATTTTTGCAAAATTTGCCGACTCAAAATCTCCCAGGTGAACACGGTTTTGTCATCGGCGCCCGTCGCCAAAATGCTATTGGAGAAATTTAATGCCATGCCGACAATTTTTCCTTTGTGGCCTAGAAAGTCTTTACTGTCGTTTCGTCCAATGTGGTGATTTAGGCTTCTGGGGGGACTTTTCAGACTATACTGTTTGACAATGCCAGAATTCGTGCCTACGTATAGACTCCAACAGGGCGAGTCGAACAGTACCGATGTAAGGGCCTCATTAAACACCAAAGTAAGAATGTTATCTCCACTAGATAAGGTGTAAAGACGCACTGTATGGTCCAGAGAACATGTTGCAAACCTTGAGTGTCGTCCTAGTGATCCTGGAGATAAAACTAAGTCTTAATAAAGAGAATAGAAGAGCGAATAAAGTTCAATGTGCAAATTTCGGATTCTTTTTAAGTTTGAAAGTCTGTTTTACGTTTGTTTGGATCAAAGTGTGGATTTTCCGGAGGATTTTTGTTTTTCTTTCATGTTCGAATGCAATTTAAACTAGCTATTACCCGAATGTATATCCCGTATTGGCATGCTATGTTCATTTTTCGTATAGACTGGTTCCACTTGTCCAATGGTTTTCTGATTCAATAGACTGTGATTTATCGAAACCAAATCAGCCAAGAAATACACTACCTGAAAAAACCGAAGAAAATTGGTTATACAGCGAATTTCCTTGTTTAGATATTTATCTAAGTGAGTGGGTAAGATAGAAACTTACCAAAAGTCCATCCTCACCTCCTACTATCACATATTCGCTATCACTAGAGAATTCTACACATGTGATTGCTTGATAGTGTCTCTGTTGAATTGATAGCAGTTTTCCAGAGTTGAGCTGCCAAATGTACAATTTGGTGGATATGCCCACTACCAGATAGTGGTTTTGGGGACATACTGCTAAACATGTGACCGCTCCTGGTAAAACAAGCCTGAAAGTTGCCGAATAAAAGCATGAATTAAATTAGCTCAAGTTAACAATTTGCAGTACTAAAGACTTGCCAAACTTCGGCGAATAGTTTTTTTTTACCTGATATTTTTATCAGTTTCCTGGCTATTCAATTGCCACACGTGTAACAACGGCTTTGCCGCTTCTGCAGTCAAAATGTAGTCGTTACCGACAACCGATAGGCTCCTAGGGGGCACAGGGCCCCCGTTTCTGTACGTTTTAAGCACGTTTTTCGTGTTGTAGTCCCAAAGACTTGCTGAGAACTGTTCAGCAGTCTGGCAAGCTGTCAGAAGCACTTCCAATTTTTCCATTTTTTACTGAAACTAGTAAGTTTATAAACTCAGGCGAAAGTGATACTCAAGAAACCGGAAAAATAATTCGAGACAGATGAACACACAGATTACAGATCTGTGAATGAATACAACAGAACTTGCGCGCCACCTTTGTACACTGAGTATATATTATTACAAATAGGGCAGAAAGACCGATAGGTCGATAGCCTTTTTTAGAAATAAATATGTTTACTACTACTATTACAAATATTATATGTAATATACTATTAAAATTAATGTTATATAGAAAAAGAGCTTCATTTTCTTTTATAATTTTGCACATTGTTTATTTCCAATTATGTATGAAGTTTCAGCGGTATATTGAAGTTTCATTTAGAAAAAATTGCGTTTAAATATTTAATATAGTCCCTATTAAAACTGTTAATATGAAAATCTACCTTAGATATAAAATGCTTTTCACTGACATCTGAATTAAAACCATTAAAACTTATTTTTCCAGCGCAGTATTTTACAGAAAATTTCCGTTGACAAAAGTAACAATGGGAGCTGAAATAAACTTCAAAATCTGCCCTATTCGTTAAGCATTAGAACAAATGGAGCAAATTAAAATGTCCTGTAACTACTACAAAGGGGATGAGCGCATTGAAATGTCGTCGTCGCAATGCTTACGAGCGAGCACAACATATTAATCGCCATGGAAACCGCCCTATCTTCGTCTTTCCATCTCGATATACCAGAGCAGTTCAAAAAATACTTCAAACAAATCTAGCCAATTGAAATATTTAGTTTTTCTGTAAAATCACTTTTTTGCAAAAATAACGCCTAGTTTACTCGGTATAATGCAGCAAAGCCCAAGAATAAGAACGGATTAAAGAAAGCGCAATACGACGGGCAAGCGCAAATCGGAACCCAAATCAAGTAGGTTAAGATCTTATTATTCTTATGTATGTTCGTAATCTATTTTTAGATTTTCAGTTTCTTCTGTTTATTAATCAGTGTCGGTTGCAAATGTCTCCTTAAAAAACAATCGCTCGATTTCCATCAGATTACCATTCCCATTAAGTGTTAATTACTGCGAGTGTATATTTAAAAAAAAAGTGAACAAATTGACTAAATAGGTGAATTAGTCCAGAAGCCAAGATGCCAGTTTTTCATACAAAAACCATCGAATCTATTTTAGAGCCCGTTGCACAACAGGTAACTTGATTTGTTTATCAATGTATTTTAAAAATAAAGCCTTACTCATTCGGGCTGTTCACATTGGAGCTGAGTTGATAAGGCATTGTTAAACCAACGAGAGGAAGACGGAAATTGTCTGGATCGCGCTCAAATGAGTAGGCGTTGGTCAATTTTCATAATTTTATGACAAATTAAGCAACAGCAGGAACGACTTCTCAAGGTGTTCATGCCATATTAGCCAATGTGGCCAGCGTTTCGCTTAAAAATAGACGTAAAATGCATTTCATTCAGCTTCAAGAAGATTTGAATGTCAGCAAATTAGAAACTGCAGCCATAACATTACCATAACGATTAACTAAGATTAAAATCAGCTGGTTTGCCTTTGGGCAAACTGCTACATGTCAACATTAAAGTTACCAAATAAGGTTAGGTCATTTTCATTCATAGCTGAGCCCCCCATTTAATAGGCGTGAATAATTTCATTAATCCAGCAGGTGCCATCTACACCCACGGATAACCCGATTGTTTAGTTATCAATTGTTTTATCTTCATTTTTTTCTGGGCAACATGATTCATTAGTGAATTAACATTTGATTGGTATGCTCATTGACGTGCCTAGCAATGCTTTATGGCATAGCGACCATTTTTATGTCTTCAGTTTTATTGTGAAATTTCGAAATTTTACTCCAAGCAAACAGGACACTTCTGAGTCTGATTCTCTTTTTAACATTTTTGTGCACTTTGTATATTATTGCGATTATATACAGGGTGGCTCATGGACATTAGATGTATGCGGAAAACGTGACTGTGAATTGTTCTGAAAATTTAGCTACTTCAAATGCCGGTATTACACTATCTACTCTAAAAAATTTAACTTATTGCATACAACACAGGTTTTCAACATCTAAAACACAATGAAAAGAAAAAAATAACCAAGCCCTTAATTTCTTGTCACTTTTTTTCAATAATCGCTCCCAACTCCAACATCGTCATTACACATTTAGCGAACAATAAATAAAACCAAAAATTCCCTATAAATTTTCACAATCCGCAATAATTTCCAACATGCTCCGAAAAGAACCTGACTTACTAAAGAAAATAATTTGGACGGATGAAACTTAATTCTCCAGAGAGAACATTTGCAATAGAGGAAAGGAGCATTTCTGGACTGATCAAAATCCATATGTTGTGAAGGAATCGGGATTTCAAGAAAAGTTCATCTTTAACGTCTTCTGTCTTCTGAAACTCAGATTTACGATCAATCGCCAACTTGAAGATGCAAGCCTCTCGTGCTTGCGAAACGTCAAGAAAAAAATATTTTTCACGGGGGCCTAAAATCACGAAAAACTAAACAGTTTAAAAAAAATGGCCGCAAAAAAACGCCGAAAGAATAAATTCTGCAAACTTCTCTTGGAGAAATTACTGCTTTAAACGTGACACAGTTGTACTAGGAAAAAACGATTCTTTTAGTCATAAATTCTCTTATCGCACTTGCTTTTCTTGGTAATATGATCCCTAAATGCATTAAAATTGAACTTTAAAATTACTTACATGCTTATCCATACTTTACTGCATAGCAACTATTCTCTAATTACTCCGTACGATTTATTGGTTTATTTTTTATATTTCCAACGTTTTCTCTTAAAAACAATTAGCACGTTTCTTCTTTTTGTGTATGAATCAGCCCAATTTCTTCTAAAAAAAATTATGTCTACTCACTATACCCCATGATCACATCACATTCAGGCTTCATGGGCACACAAAACCAAAACGTTTCTTCTGTGCAGGTATCCAAACTCGTTATTCTACATGAAGAAGCTGAAGATGGCATTCCTATGCCAGATTTGGAACAGCCTGTACGCACCGTTAGCAGTGCAGTTTCAAATCTGGTCAAGGTAAGTTTAAGGTACTAGGGTCTCAAGTCGTTCTTCATTGTTCTTCAACTTCTTCAGGTCGGAAGGGACACCATTAACAGCTCGGATGATCCCATTTTACGCCAAGACATGCCAGCAGCCTTAATACGTGTCGAAAGATCTGCCAGATTATTGGAAGACGCGAGTTCCAGGCTCAAAGTCGATCCCTGTTCCGCTCCGGCTAGAAAATTATTAATTGAAGGAAGCGGAGGGATTTTACAGGTATCTTCAACAAAAAAATCAGTGTGATTTACAGTGTTCCCTAATATATGCCCTTCTTTCTTCTCAACTTATCACCCTTATCTTGCTTAGTAACGCGCTATTTTTTTAGGCAACATCGGCCCTACTATTATGCTTTGACGAATCCGAAGTGCGAAAAATAATCAGAGAATGCCACCGAGTGCTCGATTATCTTGCAGTAGCTGAAGTGATTGAAACTCTTGACGAATTAGTGCAATTTCTGCGCGATTTGAGCCCCTGTTTGAGCCGCGTGTCGCGCGAAGTAAGCGCCAGAGAAAAGGAACTTACCCATCAGGTAAGTTAGAGGAGGATTATCAGCCCATTTCATCGAACTTCCCTCGCTTAACAGTGTCTAAAATCATTAGTAAAATGTATATATTTTTCGCAATTTTCAGGTACACTCGGAAATTCTGGTCAGATGCCTGGAGCAAGTAAAGACACTGGCCCCCATATTGATCTGTTCAATGAAAATCTACATCCACATCGTGTCGCAAGAAGGAAAAGGCGCCGATGAGGCAGCAGAAAACCGCAACTATTTGGCCCAAAGGATGACCGATGAAATCAATGAAATCATCCGGTGAGTTTATGAACAGTTAGAAAAGTTAAAAAAACCTTTAAGGTCCTTTTTAGCGTGCTCCAATTGACCAGCTATGATGAAGAACAAAGCGATCTGGACAATTTAACGGTGTTGAAAAAGCTACAAAACGCCATTCAGAATAAACTGAACGCTGCCAGTGATTGGTTATTGGTAAGCAGCCATTAGAATAACTTAACGTTGTTTGTAATTAATTGTTTTATTCAGGACCCAAATGCAGTTCGAGGTGGCGTGGGCGAGAAATCATTAAGACAGATTATAGAAGATGCCCAAAAGGTCGCTGAAAGGTGAGAATTTAAACAGGTTTTGTCCGGTGAAAAATTCAAGCGAGTAAGTGATTAGGTGCTTACCCCAAGATGCCCACAACATCAACAAACTCTGCTCTGATTTAACAACAATGACTGATGCCTTGTGTGAACTGCGTCAGGATGGTAAGGGCGCTTCCCCGCAAGCTGAGTCGTTGGCCAGAGGTAAGCCCGGGATTTTTTCTAAATTCATATTTTCACTCCGTACCAATTCCAGGTATTAAGGAAAAATTGGGACAACTCCAACAAGCGGTTAATACTGCAATTATCAACGTGGATAAAGCAGGCCTGCAGCAAACCGCTCATACGGTCCAAGGAAGGTACGCACTTAATCTGCAGCCGGTTAATGACGAAAACTAACTATTTATTTTGTCTTCAGATTGGAGCAAGCCAGAAAGTGGCTATCGAATCCAGGCCAGGACGACAAAGGATTAGGCCGCCGAGCCATAAATGCCATTGTAGAAGAAGGCCGCAAGGTATATAATTTCCCTTAAACTATGCTTTCGTCCCTTGAGGGACTGCTTGGTATTTGCAGGTGGCCGATGGACTTCCCGGCGTCCAAAAAGCTGAGATTCTGCAGCTTTGCGACGAAGTCGACTCACTTTCCCGCCAGCTAGCTGATCTGTGCGCCCAAGGCAAAGGAAACTCTCCACAAGCGCATGAAATTGCTCGAAGGTAAGCTATTTGTAAAATGTACCCTCTATTAAGATATTGGGTTTTAAAGTGATCTTTCTTTGCTTCAGATTGTCGCAGAAATTGCACGAATTGAAAGAGAAAATTCAACAAGCCGTGACCAATCGAGTTGTAGAAGATTTCATCGACATTGTGACGCCGTTGAAGCTGTTTACTGAAGCGGTATTGGCTCCTGAAGGAACCCCAAGCCGCGAGCAAAACTTCTCCGATAAAGCGTCCAATTTGCAGAATTTCAGCAACCGGGCGGTTAAAACCGCGCGGATGGTTGCTGCAGGTACAGAATCTGCAGCAATATTGAAATTGTTTAGTTTTGAATATAAACAATCGCTTAATAATGTTTTTTCAGGTGGCAGTGGTGGCAATAAGAAGCTTGCGGAAGCCTTGAGTAGCGTGGCAAGTCAGGTGGAGAGTCTAACACCGCAGTTAATTTCTGCGGGAAGCATCCGCATGAATTATCCATCCAGTAAGGCTGCAGATGAGCATTTCGAGAATCTTCGACAACAATACGCTGACACTGTAACAAAAATGAGGAATCTCTGCGATGAGGCTACAGATTCTGCCGATTTTATTAAGGCTTCAGGTAATATCTACTTAGTGTGCGAATAGCAGAAAATAACATCGATTTTTAGAGGAGCAAATGAAGAAACACAGTTTTTTGTGCGAAGAAGCCATCAAGAATCGTCAGCCGCAGAAGATGGTCGATAACACTTCGGCAATTGCACGCTTGGCCAATCGCGTTCTTTTGGTGGCCAAACAGGAATCGGATAACTCTGAAGATCCCAATTTTATCAACGAATTGAATAGAGCTTCGGATACTCTTCAAGGAGGTAAACATTTTATCACGGAAATTATATTAGTTAAAGCTTGTATAAATCATGAATTATTTGCCCTTTTAGCGGTTCCTCCCATGGTTCAAGACGCTAAGTCTGTGGCCGTTAATCCAGCTGATCATAACGCAGTGTCTAGATGGCGAGAGTCCAATAAAGCGGTAAATAAACTTAGATTATAATGATCATGCATATTGGTCTTCTCTTCATTATTTCCCTGATGATTTTTTTGTGCTTACCAGTTGCTAAATGCTGTTGGGCAAGTAAGAGGTGCCGTCCAGGTCAGTCCTGAATTGCCACCACTTCCCGACATTAACAATCTTCACATTGGTAAGAATCGCATGTTTTGGTTCATTTATAATATCTTCTGTTAGTCAACCTAATCTGGCGCTGGTGACTCCTGTGAATAATGATTTTAACATTACTTTCTAATATTTTTCAGAACCGCCTTCGAATCAATATTTTGTAGAAAAAGGTATTATGGGTTTTATCTGCATCCTTCTAGCGTAAAGTAATGTGGAATGTTGCTAAAGATATATCCAAGAAAAGGAATGTATTTTCAGTTTTATTTAATCTGAAGTCAAATCATTTATTTTACCTCTAAGCAATCTTGTTCAATATCTGAATATGTTTTTAAAAACATTCCAGTGTTAGTTATGATAATAATTCCAGAAATTTGCTAACGCTACTTATTATGGAGGAGGATTATTTTAAACGTTTTTAGCAAATTCCTCTAATTAAATTATCACAATTTTCCATGTTTTTCTCTATTGAATGCCCTTTTTCTTTGCTCTCCGTAGACTAACCACTCGCTTGTTTTACTTACCAAGTTGGGAAGGCAAACAGTCGTTTTAATGGCATAATTTACCTACAGCCTAATTGAAATGTTCTGCACTTTAATGGTGTTGTACAAATTTGCATGATTTCGTTTCAGCTTTGCCACAGTGGTTTTCACTTAATTTCCTTTAAATGGGCACTTTTCTATGTACAGCAAAACGTGCTCGCACGAAATTCCCGGAATTTTACGTCCAGAAAATTTTAATTGTCATAAAAACTGCTTTTTGTCTTCCTAAAATAACAATTGTAGTTGGGTCATCTTTGAGGGACGCACCAACTCCAGGAACGGAATTTTATGGGGGCCAATATAGCCCCAATCAACACTACGGAAGGCCTGTTAGCCCGTTCCCAAAGTGGGCTAGAGGTACTTATTGATCCTTATTTTAGAAAGTAATAATCAGTCACAGAAGGTTAAATAAAAGGGTTAAATCCATCGAAGTTCTTCAATAAGTCTGTATCCGTTGTATATTTTAGGGGACAACTCTGATATCCTTATGCAAGAGCTAGTGCCTTCGTGTAAATCGACCTCAGGTAAATCCCAGATGCATTTTGTTTTAAAAAAAACTGCATCATCAAGCAGCTGTTGGGATTATTTGTATTAGGCATGGCTGTTTTGTCCCCAACGATAAAAACCCGAAGAACTATCTACTTCTTACCAGTTTTTATGAATCTTTGAAGGCATCATCTCAACTCCTTTCCAGTGTTGGTTCGCTTTGGCTGCACATAAAACGCTTGCTTGTTAAACGGCGCCTGGTCAGTTTCAGTGTTGTTTGTTAATTCTACTAACATCTTCGTTTCATGCTTACTCAGGATTTTACAGCTTCATTCCTGAATACATTTTAGAGGATGGTATGTTACGTTGCTTATCAAACTATTTCCGCGGTCAAATTTTGTCTGGCAACTAATTTGTATTGTTTTAATTGAAGAACAAGCTCCTCCAAGGCCTCCGCTACCTTACGATGGCGCCCCATTGCGTCCTCCTCCTCCAGAAACCGACGATGAGGATGATGTGTTCAAGACCATTCCTAATCCCAGCCAACCTATCATGGTATGAAAAGAAAATTTAATGAAGATGTTGGGTGAATGCTGGGTGTGTTTTAGGTGGCCGCCCACAATTTACATAGAGAAGTACGCCAATGGTCGGCCAAAGACAACGAACTCATCGCTGCCGCCCAAAGAATGGCCAAGTTGATGGCTCGACTTTCCGAACTCGTTCACAACGATGATAAAGGTAATGTTATGGTGCATCCAGACGTAGTGAGACGAGCCTGAGCCGCAGTAAAATTCCTTTGCTGTTTCGTCAAAACACCGATAGGCAATCGATTTTCTGTCGGTTTTGACAAAATACCCATGGAATTTGCCGCGGATCAGGCTCGGCTCGTTAGGTTTTAACTCGCAAGGGATCTTGGCTAGCCTTTTTTAAAGCCCTCTGTTTCCACCGCCCTGAGTGGTTATTTTTGATACTTCTATCAATTTTAACCCGGAAAAAAAACAATTTTAAAGGTTCAAAACGTGAACTGATTGCCACTGCCAAGGCCATAGCAGACGCGAGTGCTGATGCCACCAGAATAGCGAAGCAACTGGCCAGAGAATGTACGGACAAAAGGATCAGAACCAATTTGCTTCAAGTGTGCGAGAGAATACCAACTATTGCCACGCAGTTGAAGATTCTGAGCACCGTGAAGGCTACAATGCTCGGTTCGCAAGGTATTCACTCACATGCTTTGCTAGTTGGGATGGATTTTGCAACGCTATTTTTCAGGTTCAGAAGAGGACAGAGAAGCTACCGAAATGTTGGAAGGAAACGCGCAGAATTTGATGCAAAGCGTCAAAGAAACTGTTAGAGCCGCTGAAGGAGCCAGCGTAAAAATCCATGCCCAAACCCATGGTCGGCTAAGATGGGTTCGTAGGCAACCATGGTATGCTTACGCTTAAATTACTGTATTTCCTTGGGCGTTGCTTGATATTTTAGATATTTCCCTACTGCCGAAACGTGCTTGTTTGGAAATATCTAAAATAGAAAGGGACGTTTTAAGATGAATCGAACTGTACGCAAGCCTAAATTACTATGTATTAGAAATCGTAAATTCTTCAAAATGCACTTAAAATGCAAGCGAGTGTGCTAGTCTGGGAAATTTTATAGGTTTTATCACTGTGAAAGTACAGTTCATTGTTATTTGATCAACACGAAAAACCCAACTAAATTTGATATAACGATTAAAGCCCTATATGTCCCTTTGTGTTCATTTTATCGTTATCAGAATTCGTATTTATTGAATGATTAATTTTAATGTTAAATAACCGGTTGTTTTAACTGAAACTAATCTTTTAATATAGAAAGCGCAAAATATGTCCAAACAACTCTACCGAAAGGAAAATTTCACCATATCATATATTTTGATGGTTTGATCTTTAACTGAATGGATTTAAAAAAAACGTTAATAATTTTTTGTTACGTGTTGTAATAATTTCAATCGATGTGAAAATAATCCTTAACTAATTTTGTAGTCTTTTAACCCTGATATAGACTGGCGTTCTTTCCTAACGTATACCATTTAGATTAATAATCGCAAAAGGTGTAAAGGTGGGAACCAACCTCCACAGTATCCTTGTCTTGAGCCAAACTTAACTTACATTCTATTATTTGTCGCGTGCCTTAAATTTGCCTTACTCCCTGTTTATGCCATGGTTTCATTCACTCTTGTGTCTTCCATTGGAAAGGACCGAATTCGGTAGGAGGTTGGCGACCAATCTCGAAGTGATGTAGACTTGCCTTTGGAAAAATAATCTATGATTTATATCTAGAAAGTTATTTTTATAAGCTTTTTATATAGAGATGAAGAATGTACCGTTTACTAAGAGCAATACTGCATTTTTTTAGTGTAATTGCAAGGCATGTTAAAAGTTATTGTTAGATAGATAGATTAATAAACATAAAAATTATATAACAATGTACACCTTCGAGGTCTTTTAACTGTCTACAATACATTTCAAATGGTGAAACATTTCCTTTCATTTTCGAGCACTTTTTACGTCCAGCGAAGCGTTAGTTTGATTCGCCGACTGAAAGCAAAAAAATGTATTATTCTCAACTATTTTAATTATTGGTGAGTTATCCCCGAGCAGCGTGAAGACTGTAAAAAATTGTCAACAATAAACAAGCTGAAATCGAACTACAAATAGCGATGATTCATCCAAGGGACGTTCAAGCAAACGATTATATCATTATGTTAGTTCGGTGGCTCGGTGCCTTAGGAATTTGATAAAACCTTCAATATCGCATAAGTTTTTTCGAAAACTTGAAATATGGTTGATTTCTTGGGGATACGGTCTAGGCAGTGGTGAAAAAAGAAAAACTTTTTCAGCTACCAAGCTTTCGGAAATTTATTACCGCCTTCTTCAGGGCTAGACGAATTATTACACCAATACAATTAACATGTCAAAGTAAACGAGGTACAAAAACTGAAAAGACATATACAGGGTACTTACTGCTAATTGTTCCTCATGATAAATTAGGAACCCTCCAGAATCCTATCATTACTACAATGTGATGAAACATCCAAATTTCATGGTTTTCATCGTGTTACAAGGGTAGAACTATTTTTTTACTATTGTTCACCTGAGTCACATTGCTGGGTTATAAGTTGTCATGGATTAAAATTGTTTCACAATTACATTTTACTGAGAGACAAAGGGACGAATAAGCTGTACGCCCTGTACATCGAAATGAATTTATTTTCATATTTCCAATGTTAATCGCAAACGCTATAAGTTCGGGATTACTCCAACATTCACATTTTCTTATGTTTAAAAAATTTAATTTTTTCGAAAAGTTGACAAATATTTAGTTTGTTAGGGGCAGCAAACCATACAGGACGTTGGTACTTTGTGTCTTCCTATGCCTGGGAAATAGAAGGAGTGTTTTAGTGCGGTAGATTAACGGGCAGGGTACCGTTAACTGCAGAATTTAGTGCAACGTTTCAATTTGATGTGGATTTTCATTGTGTGTTTAAGTGTATTCAGTGTGAGCTTTTGAGGATTAATGGATATAAAATGGAGGATGGAGCGGCAGCTTGCGGAAAGCTGGTAAGAAGCATCTCTATCTATAAATCCCTTGAGTGTTTCGAAAAGTCTTTTAAGCAAGAATCAAAGATTTGCAAAGAAATACCTCAGTTCAACCTCTAAAGTTTCAATAATTTCTGCTTGCCACTTTTGCTCTAAAACCTCAAGAACTGAAATGAAAAACTCAATGGAGAACTGAAAATGAAATGTTTTCATGCAAACTGCACTTACCTGATTTGATAGTTCATTACTCAACGAAATCAGATTTATTACAATGATTGATGGGAATTGTGAGGCTTGAAATCATTGATCAAAAAGCTTTTCAACATCTCTCTGTTCGGTCATTTGCGTGATAAATCACCGTAAAAATGCGCAACAAGATCGTGACTTTGCCGCTTTATTTACTTCTAAGTCTCTATTGTTTGCAAGTTATCCAAAACCCGAGATTCAGGCCATACTATCGGCTCTATGAATGGCTCTGGATAGTTGTTTTCTCGTGCTCTCAAACCGGTTACATTGTGTGGCGAATCTCGCTCAAAAAGCCTCCAGTGATGCAGATTCCGGGGACGCTCTATGATGTGATGCTGTTGTTGTGTAATCTCTCGATATCCACAGTTTTGCTGAAAAATCGAAGTAAATTAGATCGTTTACTGCATGCAATGAAATACTTGACAAAAAATACTCAAAGGAAAGGAAGCAGAGTGTTTGCGGTTTTTCTTATCGCTGCCGCATTTGTAGTGATTTTTCTTAGAGCTATGCTTGTACTATCCAACTTTAGGACCTCCAACATGCTAGAAATGTTTGTGATTTTCATAAGTGTTTGGCTAGTTCAGCGACTGGAAATTCTGTTTGTGGGAATTTGCTGGATTGCTTGGGAACTGCAACTGTATCACGGGCAATTCAATAAAAAACTGCAACAGATTCAAGGCTTCGACAGCCTTCGCCCACATTTGCAGGTCTACAACCGACTATGCCGTGCTGTATCAGACTTTAACGACTTATTCGGTTATCCGATTATGTTTTCGGTGTTCACCATCGTATGCCTTGCATTAGGAATATTGTCTAAGATGGTGTCCAGCAACGCATATATTTACGAACAACTAGATATTGACGAAGTCGTCCGCCGTTTGGTCTACTTAGCTCCATATCTAGTGAGTTTTTTCTAGCTAATTGCAATGTTTTGTTAATTAATCGCTGCTTTATTCAAGAGCTACATAATAGCTTTGTCCGTCCTTGGAGAAAAATTGCGAAGACAAGTTAGGAAGACCATTGAGATTTGCTTCAGTTACTCGGAGAAATCGGAAATAAGCTACGTGATTGACCCCGTTTCGAAAACCAAGGAAAAACTCCTGGTTTTGGCCAATCAGGTCTTTCAACGCAGCACCACACTGGATGCTGCCGGGTTTTTCTCCCTGGACAGTTCGACAATTTTATTTGTTGTTAATACTTTTTGTACTTATCTGGTGGCCATTTGCCAGTTTATGTCAGGAAAACAGCACTAGGAAAGTGCCAGCACAGTGATGATTGCAAATAAAAACCTTTAGTTAGAGCGTATTTGGGAAAATTAATTGAAAAACTCTCTTTTTTACTTGCAAACCACTTTTTACCTAGATATGTTTAAGTATCATTTAATTAATCAACTCTTGAAACAACGCACTATTTAAATATTTTTTCCGGTTTCGTGCTGCAAATCCATCAGAGCTTCTTTCTGGAAAACTGTATTAATTCCAAGCGCATGCAAAAAACTGAGCACTCACCTTTATCAAGCGGAAGAAGTCTTTTAAGCAAGAGCAAATATTTGCAAAGAAAACCTCAGTTCTACCTCTAAAGTCTCAATAATTCCTGCTTGAGTGTTTTACTTTAGAAAGCCAAAAACATGCGTATATTTTTTCACCCATCTAAAGCGACGCCATTAAATTTACCTGCTCTTAACTGCACTTACCTGATTTGATAGTTTATTACTATACCAAATCAGATTTATTACAATGATTGATGAGCATTGCGCGGCTCGCAATCATTAACCAAAAGGCTGTTGAACGTCTCACTGTTCGGGCATTTGCGTGTTAAATCACCGAAAAAATGCCCAACAAGTTTGTGTCTTTGCCAGTTTCTGTGCTTCTAAGCTTCTATTCATTGCCAGGTGGTCAAAAATATAGCCGAAGACTAAGCTATCGGATCTATGAAGTGCTTTGGCTGGTTGCTTTCTCATGCTCCCAAATCGGTTACGTTGTGTGGCGAGTATCGCTTGATAATCCTCTGGTGATACAAATCCCCGGGAGTCTCTATGATGTGTTTCTTTTTTTATGCAATATCTCCATATCCGGAATAGCCCTAAAGAATCGAAGCAAACTGGATAACTTACTGCATGCAAAGAAATTTCTGGCTAAAGTCACCCAATGGAAAACAAACAGCGTACTTGCGGCCTGCATTCCCATTGCCGCCTATGTAATGATTTTCTTCAGAATCGTGGCTGTAGAATACGGTTTCAGAAACTCAAGCAAACTTGGATTGTTAATGATGTTTATAAACGTTTGGCTGTTTCAACGGCTTGAACTGCTCTTAGTGGGAATTTGCTGGATTGCTTGGGAACTCCTGCAATCTCACAGGCATTTCAATAAAAAACTACAAAAGATTCAACATATCGACAGTCTCAGGCTGCATATCCAGATCTACATCCAACTAAGACAGGCTGTATCAGACTTCAACGATTTGTTCGGATATGCAATTATGCTTTCGGTCTTCACCGTGATATGCTTTGTACTGGGAATACTGTCCCAGATCATTTTCGGCAGAACGTATTATTACGAAGCAATGGAGTTGAGCGATATTATCTTCCGATTGGTCTACATATTTCCACATCTAGTGAGTTTTATTTAGAATTAACTGCGAACCATTTCTCGTAATCGCTGTTGTTCAAGAGCTACCTGGTAACACTGTCGATCATTGGACAAAAGTTGCGGCGAGAAGGCAAGAGAACCATTGAGATATGCTGCAATTACTCGCAAAAATCGGAGGAGAACTTCGTGATTATTGGTCGCGTGTCGAACATCCAGAGAGACTTTTTGGCTTTGGCCAATCAGGTCTTTCAATGCAACATCACACTGAGTGCTGCCGGATTCTTTTCCCTTGATAGTTCAATGATTTTATTTATAGCTAATAATTTTTGTACTTATCTAGTGGCACTTTGCCAGTTCATGTCCGGGAATACCAAATACCGTCGCCGAGTGTAATTTAAAATAAAAAAGCCCATTTTATCTAGATAGATCGACAAAGATTCATTCATTTGTACAGAGCAATTTAACCGTTTAATCAGCGTCTAAATTTACAACAACATTCCTCAAAACGCGACACGTTCACCTCTTGGGAGCGCAACAGGAACCTCACTGAAGCTGAAAAATATCAGGAATTTACATCCCTGTCAACATGAGCAGGATCCGAAACTAATACCTTCAAGTTGTTCTTCAGTCTGAATGAATCCTTGACCAATGTAAGCCGCAACTAGCTCAGTTTCCACAAGCAACCCGAGGCGAAACTTTATGACCCAGGCCCTGATCAGTTGCATTTCCTGGTCAGAAATCCTTCTTTTGCATTTTTTCGCTTCCCTGGCACAAGTTTCGTGGACCCTAATGAAGGCCTGTTTGATCTGCCGGCGCAAATCCTGCTCCAGATCCACCTGGGCTTCATTCTAGAAAACATCAAAATATGTGTTAACTATTACTAAACACACTAAAAACTCCAAACACTCGCTTGGATCAGGTGAAAGTGGCCATTTTCCAGCCGCTCTAGCAGCTTCAACAACCCGCAAATCTTCAGCTCGTTTTGGATGTTGTTGTTAGCAATAACAGCATCGGCAAGCATGGAGAAACACTTGCGAGCACTGCAGGCCAACGTCTCAAGCCTTTTCCTAGCAGGACCTTCTAAGTAAATCTAAAAAGTTCATTGTATATCTTTGGGACTAGCGAGTGTTCAAAACCTGCCTGTTGCTTTGGCTGACTCTTTTCAGCCTTCACCGGAGGTTTTCTGGCAAAAAGTCTGCAAAAACCTGCCAACTTTTTGCCGGTGTTTTTGGGCTCTTCAACCAAGTCCAATAAGGATCTGGCAAAGGCAACATCTTTGTAAATTTTTGCGCAAATGGTCAGCTCCTTTTCATAGACTTTGATCAATTCAGCTACGAATTCCTGAGGGGCTTCATTGGATGGTTCCCAGGTGCAAGAGGACTCCTCTTGGATGCTGAAGGATGTTTTGGAGGATTTAATCATTTCAGGTCCTAAATAGGTGCTGATTTCCGTGTTTAGAATTTGGTTGCTGAGCACTATCTGGTAACTGGTTGGTGGGTTAATTAGCTCAGCTACGCTTGGAATCATCGTGTCTGCAACAATCAAAAGCAGTTAGTTAAACAATATACCCTCTAACTTATATGGGAAGGAAAATCGTTCAAATTCCCCGTGAAGTAGCAAACCATTTATACATGTACCCGAAAGCTGGCAAAAATTTTCCGCTGCAACATCGTCCAGTGAGTCAAACGGACATTCCTCCTCTTCAAGCTCATCACCATCCTCCCTAATCCCCAAGTCACTCGACCCGGAACGCAGGCTCAAAGCCCTGCTCTCCAACACAATGGAGCCGTTGCCTCCAAGCAGCAGCTGCAATGAGAACTCCTTATACTCCTCCAGGTTCTCCTCCAGCCGCACCTCTCCATTGGCCCTCACTTTCCTCGCATACAGTTGGCAACTCTTGGTCATCTCCTGATAGGCATTATCCCCCACATCCGGTTCTGAAACAAGTTTCTCCAGCTGCAACGTTCTGCGACTGGGCGCTCGGAAAAGCGCAGCAATATTCGGTTTTTTGAAAAAGTGCGTCAACGAGTTGCTGTGGCAGCTTCGGGATTTAACGCTCGCATAGCCGCTTTCAATGGAAGCAGCTGGACTTTGAGTCTGTTTAATGGCTTGGAAGAGGGGCGTTTTGAGGTTCAAGTTGAAAGTCTGCACCAAGTTGCTGAACTGCGAGGCCGGCTCCAATTGGTCGCTTTCTTCATAGAGGAACTCGAAGGAGGGCGAGTTTGTGGTTAAAATGGGGCAACTGATTGGCTGCGACAATATTGGCAAGCGAAACTCCTCTACCGTTTCCACACTGACCAGTTCTACGTTGTTGGAGTCACTGGATGTCCGATTGAATGGGGCTGAGAAAATATCCTCCACTTCAAGAGAGGGTTGTTCAATAACTTCCTCACTAAGACTTTGAATATTTTCTGCAGGCTCTTCAACTCTTCTGTATTTAGCCAAAGTCGCCTGGAGCTGATCCATAACAGTCCAGAGGTTTCTACAGGCAGGGCATTGCTGTTTTCCTCGCGCACTGCAAGGACAGGATTTCATCAAGGTTTCATTAGCCAGCAGCTGCTGGCACAGCAGCTTTAGCTGGCAGGTGGAATCAGAAGAACAATCTGCTGAGTCCAGACTGTCTGTCACTTGCTCCTTTTCAGAGCTCTCAGCAGCAACACTCTCAATATCTCCCTCATTTGTCTTGGATTCTTTAGCTTCACCATGGCCTTTCTCCTTTAACCGCCCGTACGCTCGTTCCGTCGATTCAGAGCTCTGCCGGTTCATCATGGATAGAAAACGCACCTCAAAAATCTGTGGCTGGACCATCTCCTTCGAAAATCGATAGTTGCGCTTCATTTTTTGGCGCCGCTCCAAATCGTACAGTTTTCGCTTCTGGTACGAGCTAATCTGCCCCCTTTTGTAGTCTTTGGTAAGGAGGAGCCTGCTGGTGAATTTGTCCCCTACGTAGTGCTCCAACGAGGATCCGTGCGACTTTGAGGCGCAACGCAAGCGCGGTTTGTTATGGAACTTCTCCAAGTCCTCACTCAGGAAACTTTGCTCCTTTTCAATTGCCTGCGGGCAGCACATTCCCGATTGCGACTGGTTCTTCACCTCTACCAAAGACTTGCTTTTGCGCACCGGATTAGGCGCGTCGCTTACTGAAGAAGAAGTCGAGCCCTCGACTTGGCTTTTATCCATTTGGCAACTGTAGGCAGCAGTGCTGACTATCGCCGGGCCAACGTTGGAAGTCAGCGGCGCACTTGAGGGGATTTGTCTGGATTCAGATTCGTAGCTATGGAAGCAGGATTCGACTCTTTGAGACTGGGAATCATCCCTTAAAGCACTGGACGGTTTTCCGTTCTTTTCCAGGCTTCTGAAGACTTTCACGCAGGCTTCTGAAGCATCAGCGCGGCTTTTTGTTGTTTGTGTTTGCTGTCTAGCCTTAGGAGTAGCTGATTTTTCCGGGGGCGGTTTGAGCTTTCGCACTCTGGGCGTCCAGGGTTTTCTTTGAGGGCCTGGCGGCGATACCTGCAATGATTTAGAGCATTTTTAGTGATTTCCCAATATTGCAGCTCTAAAGAGTTGGCTACTTGAACCAAGGCTTCACCAGTTAATCGGATGGGAGAAACTCCGATAGATTTGTACTGTTTTGGTTCCTTAACTGGCTGCTTTTTGACTGGGGGCTTTGCCTTCAATTTCCCCTTGCTGTCGCCTGGAATGCTTTTGCTAGAAACCAACTTGAAGACACTTTTTCTATTATTGTTACCTACTGCTACATCCAGCACATTTTTCTCATTGGCCCCTAACTCACCAACTCCCACCCCTACGGTCTTCTGAGACATTTTTCTATTGGTGGACTTTGAGGTGAGTCGCGGCTCTTCAGCTGCAGGCGGCTGTTTGAGCCTCAATGCGCTGGCCGCCACATCAACAGTCATAGGAGGAGGAGCAGGCCTAGACGAGATGTTCTCCTCCAAGCAGTCGATTGTTTGGTAAATTTCTTGAAACTGCTTTTGGCTTTTCTGCCTGGTTTCTTCTGCGCTTTTGCTCGTTTCTGTTTGGCATTCCTTGCAACACCTTGCGGATAGTTCTTCATTTAATACGGATTTAAAGGCGGAGTAGTTGCGCGGTTTTTGCTTGCGACTACTCCGCTCTTCCAGGAAAAGCGTTTTTAAGACTTCTCTGGCTCGGTTTTCATCGAGAATAACATCGGACTTTGAGCTGAGTAGCTGGTGCTTGTGGTGAGTGTCTGGATACAGCTTGAAATCGCTTTGGGATTTCTGTATTTTATAGTATCTGAAAACACGGGGAATTATCGAATATGCGCACTGAATTGATACACCCGGTAGATCAAACATCGTTTTCACTCATTTAATACCTGCACTTTCCATTTTCGTAATACATAAACCGACCATCATCCGCCTCTTTGCTCTGCACACTGAGGTCCGATTGAGCGCTCTTCTTGTCGACTTTGAGGCAATAATCCGAGTGACTGCTGGTTAGAACGCGACAGTAATACTGCTTGGTGCAGCTCAATGGTACGAAAAAGTCCCTATTGGGAGGCGAATAACTCGATAGATCTGATGGTTCCTCAATTATGTTGTTTAAATGCGAATTACGAGGGGTGACTGCTCGGTTCCATTTTTTTGTAACTAACGGCACCATCTAAAAATAGGTCTCCCTTTTATATGGAGGATAAATATTTCGCTAGCAAATTCGTCAGCGTTCTGGATGAGACACTCAAATAAGCTATTGAGGAGGCTGTTGGATCTTACCACAACCTTTTCCTCAGACGGATCAGAAACCAAACGGCCACTGTCGCTTACAACGCTTCCCCGGTCTGAATAATCGTCTTCCTGATCCGATCTTGAATATTTATAATACAGCTTAAACGATTTGGAATTTTTCTTCTTCTCCACCAAGTCCCGCTCCGTTTTCGAGGACTTGTGCGATTTGCCACTGGTCTGCGTCTGGATGACTCCCCTAGTCTCCTCCCTCGGTTTGATGCTCACAATAGAAACAGTCTTGCAATCCAGAATCTTGACTGGAACAACTCTGCCTGGTTTCCGTCTAGGGCATTCCAAAGTGGGCGGTTCAATGCCTTCGACAATAAACTCGTGCTTCTGTCGGCATTGGAAGCTCTCAGGGGGCGGGAATATTTCCTGAAGAAACGGCTCAGGGCTTTGGGAGGAGCAATGTTGCGGTTTTTCAACCAGTGGAAACCGAGCGGGAGAGGAGCTTCTTCGTTCTTCTTTGCCGCGTTTAGGCCTCACTGTCTCCTCACTGGCTGAGAACATGTGGCGGAAGAAATGCGGATGTTCTTGGAGGCCAGATTTGCAGCTTGAGGAAGTGTATGGTCGGAGTAACAAATCTGCTTTTTTTAAGGGTTGGGTGTAGGGAAGCCTCACCGGACCCTCACTGATTTTGATGGATCCTTTCCCATGTTTCCTCATCGCTTCCTTGCCTGCTAAAGTGTCAGCGTTCAATTTAGCTTGCTCCTCCTCCTTCAGGCGTTTGAGTACTTCATTAATAAGCTCTTCTTTGTTCATTTTTTCCTCAACTGGCTTTGCTGGTTCAACAAGCGGCTCTTTGGGCTTGGACTTGCTACGCGCCTTGTCTCCTTTCCTTTTGCCGCATTTGTTCATTTGCATCAACGCATCCAGTTTCCTATCGATCAAAGTCTGGATCTTCCCGAAATAGTTCTTCAAATCGCCTTCAATTATTTGGTGGATCTTCTGCTCCTCAGCCTGCGTTGTTTCGTTGCGAAGCTCCACCTTTTCAGGACTATGTCTTTTATGGATCTTCTCTCGGTGTTCATGATGATGCCTCTCGGGCCTGTCCAAAGCGAAATCCTTCTCATAAGGGACCAAGCTGATTTTGTGCTGGGAATGCTCCTTTCGTTTGCTATGATGCTTCACTTTGCAATTGAAGTCTGGATAGCGGGTCTGTGTGATGTACTGTTCACTTGCTGGAGTTTCGCAGGGCTTTTGGGGCTTTTTTGAGCTGAAATAGTAGGTGATTTTCAAATTGATAAGGTGCTTAAGGTACTTATCCCGTACCTCTCCCCATGATGGTGCCTTGATTTGTGTTCCCCTTGACTGGTGATTAACTTTGGAGCTTCGGCGGATTTTTCCCGGTTAGAACACTCTTTGTGCTTGTGCTCATTTCTGATGCGGCGATACAAATCTTTTACCTCCGAGGCGGTTTTGTCGTTCTTCATTTTGTACGGTGGCTGGTTCATTTGGCAGAAAATCACTTCCTGGATCGTGCCAAAGCCCTGGCTGGCCTTGGGGGTTTTCTCCTGCGACTTTGGTTTGGATTTATGCGACTTTTCCCGTTTCTTCACCGGCTGGACTTCGACAGATTCCTTTGCTTTCCGGCTGCGGTGCTTGTGGTGGCGCCTTTTGGTCTCGGTTTTTTCATGCTTTAAATCGCTGGCTTTTTGGAGGGCGTCATTGAAGGACTTTTCCTTGCGGAAAAGTAGCCTGGTTTTATCCAGAAAGCTGCGCTCGGGTTTTTCAAGCGAGTGATGTCTGACTGCTTTATCAGTGGCTGAGTTTGGAGCTAAAATAATAAGTTTCCAAGGATGTTAAATCAGGTGGTCAAAGTTAGCTTAAGTTGCGCTAAAAGCAAAAACTGTGGTAAAATCCTGAACCTTTTTCAGATTTATCGCATCTGGGGGCTTGTTCCTTGGAGCGTTTCGGTCGTTGGGCAGCATCAGGATGAACTTGGGGCTCCGGGCAGTCTCCACAGGCATTTTTATCGATTTTCAGTTTTTTGGCGCGGATTTCGTCCAGCGGTTTTTCCGGCTCGCGCTTGTGCTTCCGGTGGCTTCTAGAGTGCTTGTCTCGATGCGCTTTGCTCTGTTTCTTCGACATTTTAGATTTTACGCGTAATTTTCTTTATTGAAAAATGACGCTGAATGTCAATCAGCGCATGGAATACGTGCAGGTGAATGAACCCGTAAATGACACAGTTTAGGGTTGATTGAGACCCATGATGTAATGTACGAGAAAAAAACCAAATCAGTTACTAATTAGCTAAGTCCCAATAAGCAAAAAATAAACAGGTTTGAGCTAGTTCTCTGGAAAAAATCGACAATTTTCAATTTAATTTTATTACATTATATGGACATATACAAGTGAATTTCGGTCTTTACACAATTAACCAATTACAATTTACTGTGAAAAATACTCTTTATAGGCATACTTGGTTTAGCAATTGCAACTGCAACCTACCGGAGATCCAGCCGATTGTGGCCGCAAATGTAATTGATTCTCTCAATATTGTGCTACAAAATGTACGCTACGTTTTACAAAAGTTTAAACAAATTATACATCACTTTGATAATTGAATAAAATACATAAGTACAGTCGACCACCAAATAGTTTACTAGGCGGAATTGAAAATAATATTAGAGGCAGATACAATATTTTAGTGCGTAACAGTTGCCGTAAGAAGCCCGTAATAAATTATTTATTAATCGAAAACAAAGTGTAATAAATTTATATTAAATTACATAAGGTTAATAAACATGGTGGTGGTGGTCGTCAATCTACTTGTTTTCCAGGATGGAGGCTTTGAGCTTGTCATAGTTGGCGCCAGAGAAGGTCAGAATTATTGTCTTATCTTTGAGGAATACAAACGTGGGCATCGAGGTAATGTGATACTCTATAGCCAGTTCTTCACATTCATCTACATCGACCTGAAAATAATAAATGCATTGTGGTTAAATCAGCAAAAATAAGACTAAAGAAATTATTTTCTATTGGCTTCTACAACACATTCTTCATACGTAAGAAACCAAAAACCATGCGCCCAAATTCCAAACTGATTACTGCAGGGAAAACTGATTAATGCAAGTACCAAGAAATAAAATAAGACAAATTTCAGCTATTTACTGATGTTTTTCACAAACATGTTTAAAATCAGCCAATTGCCAATTTGTCTTAGTTTAATATTTATTATTTATTTGTTACTTGCAACAATCAGTTTTCCAACATTAAATGTGCATTATTTAATTATCTTTGGTTTTGTTTTGGATGTTTTTCGTTTGTACTGACTGTTTGAGCCAAAAGATTTATCGTGTTTTTCATCATACAATAACATTTTTCCTTGGTATTTTAGGAACTATTTCTGATGGACAATTGAGTTTTTGTGCACGTTTTACCCGGACTTTTACAGCAATTTCGGAGCGTCAAATCACAATTATTCTTTTATGTGGCTTAGTATTTGAGGTGAGTGGAGTTATTTTGTCCCCTAACTTGTACGCCACTGGGATAATGAAAATTTGAAAACCCATTTTGAAAGAGCATTGTTCTCTGCTCAAAAAGATACTCCTAGTCAAAACCAAAACTCATGTCAGCGGTTTTAGAGAAAAAAGTGTTTAAGGGCAAAGACAACTAGTTCCTCAGACAAGCTCAATCAATATTTGCAAATTTTTCATTGGCAAAAGCCGAAGACATTAGGATTAATCACTAACAACGAAAAAAATGGACGTTAGACTAAGGTACCATTTTTGTGCAGAAAATAATGATTTTCCAAACTGTATGATCAAATAGCCATTTTTCAGACTGGCGCAGATATTAGGGGGCAAAATAATTCTGCTCTGCCCTACAATCTACACCACTGCCACACAAAAAAGTGACTTTGCGCTCATCAGTTGCGGTAAGAACTGAGAAAGTGTGCACAAAAATTCAAATGTTAATCCCAAATAGTTCACAGGATCATGCAAGAAATGCCAGAAGTCCCGATTTTTCAAATCTAACTATAAAAATCAATTCTAGAATAAATATAGCGAAAAGCGAGCAAGTTCATTTCTCTATATCGACCATGAAAGTTCTATATCCTGATTTTGGTATAATTATAATAGGAAATTCACCTTAAAGATGTGTATATCCGCATATTCATTAGCCAATTCTTCAAGTTTTGGGCTGATCATTTTGCAGGGTCCGCACCAGGTAGCAAAAAAGTCGATGACGATCAACTGATCCCCGGCGTCGGCCAACTTCTGGTTCAAATCATCCTAAATACAAAAAGTATTTAGCATAAAATCAATAAGAAATGCGTTTTTCTGCAAATAATTTAAACAAATCTATCCTTCCAGTTGAATTTTCCAGTTTACATACATACATATACAAATGTAATTGATTTGATTAATCTAATGGTTCAGTGTTCGTGCAGGAAGGCAATTAGGACCTGGCCTGGTTAAATATTACATTACCGCACTTGAATGGTGGGGAAATGCATTGAAATCGTGTTAAGTAATTCATGGATGGATTTTTACGTAATTAACTTGAGGTTTATAGCATGTTATCATTGGCCTAGGCCTAAATCAATCGACAACAGACACCGAAAAAGCTCCAGCTCCTTACGTTATAAGCAAAGGTATGCGATGCGGATTTGTAGTATGGTATTCAAACAACCTTCAAATCGAGTTCTTGATCGTTTCGTTTAGATTGACTATAGTGAATTGGCACCACCCATAAAAACTAGAGTTAGTGATAAAAATTGTAATTTATTAAGATGGTTCATCCAGTTGAAACGTTACTGATAAAAACGAGTACGTGTCCAAAACCTCTCAGAGTAATAGTTTCCGAGATAAGGCGAAAACAAAAATTGTCAAACTTTCTTCAGTTTTTCAGAAATTTGCGGAACATTTTAGGTGTGCCTTCTCCGTATAGGTATGTTACATAACTAGAGTTGCCCTATGATGGTGAAAATTTACTGGTTTTTGGAGGACCACGCTGATATTTTCTATAGGGTTGGTTGATTTAAAAAAAGTAACCAAATCTATTGCACTTTGTGGTCTCCGCAGGGACTTCTGTTGCAAAGTGAACTAAAAAAAATCGTTTTTATACTCAAATTTTGCCTAACAACAAAACCATTTGCAAATTTCCCTAAACAGCCGCTGAACTGATGGAGGTTTTTAATATCTGGAAAAGGAACACAAAAACTCATCACGTGTCTGCAGTGCGGGTTATTTTCCCTAACTTCTACACCAATTAATCAGTCCTAGCTTTTGAACCATCCGGTATGGCGAGCTATTGTTTGGACTCGTTTGTTCTCCGATCAGTTTTGAACAAAAAATGCATACTTTGCCAAAATCCCTTAGACTGACCGTTTTTGAGAAATCGACCTTTGTGTAGGAACATGCACCATTTCTAGTCATGTTCGCCTTCAGTTGGTGTAACTTTTGAACCACCCAGTATAGCGAGCTGTGGATGGCCCCAAAACTTAGGACCAAGAAAATGAACGCGGATACAATCGGATTGCTTAGTAATTTGCAAGTAATATTGGCAATAAATGGGATAGAATCCCATTGATTGTTTTTGTGTTTATTGAAGAACAAATGGCTTAGAAAATTGCTCCAAAACACTCGATAGCAAATCAACAGCATTAGGTATATATTGTAGCAGTTTGTCATCTAGTTTCTCAATTGTATTTTTTGCCTATAAATCAGATAAACCCAAAAATCCCCGCTCATGTTTTATGAAGTAGGTACCTTTTTTGTGTGGTGTTTATCAATCAACAAATTGTGCAATTGTCATCTATGTCCTGTTTCGGAGAATTAACTTTTTTTGCTTTAGATGTTTTCTACTATTATATAGCCTTTCTATCGAGTTTTTGTGCACATTTTATACAAATCCACAGATTGTGGTTCATCAATTAAACCCACTTTGGTTCCATAGCCAAATGCCCTACCCATTTAGTAGAATGGTAGGAAATGCAACATTCAATAAATACGAATCATAGTTTACTCAGCGTTGATTCAATGAATCATGAGCTTTAAAAAACCAGTTTTTAACATGAATTTTACCAAGTTTCACGACCTTGTCCCTGCTTGTGTCGACCAATCAGAGCCTGGTGAATGATGACATAAATCCGGACATATCAGGCTTGATTATAATATTTATGAACTAGCAATGAGCTGTGTAAGGTGGCTGAGGAAGATGGCAAAATAGGGAATGTGGGTTTTCCTACCACACCCAGATAGTTTGTAGATAACAACTGAATCGGTTGTCCCACCGGCTAGACCAATGTCAAACACTAATAGATATTTACCTTGTCCTTGATGTGAGTTACCATTTTGATGAATTCACCACTGTTTTGGGGCGCAAAACACTTAAAGATGCAGCGGAAGCCTCTAAAGTTTTACCAAGTAGGGAAATTGAGCCTTTTATTTGACGATGACACGATATGACAATCACAGTACCGGACAGAACTGGCAGGAGTACCAACAGCGCCGAATGCCAACTGAACTGAACTGACCGTTTTTAAATGGCGTCAGTTTATAAATATAACTAGGGCGCTTTTTACTAACACACATGCTAGAAAGAGATGCACTGATAGGACCTTGTGAATAATCGTCACAGTTATAAAATGACGGCAATTTTACGGAAGGTTTTTTATTTCGGATTTTAGTCGATAAGTCGATTATCTGGCTATTGCGCGTTATGCCATCCATTCATTTAAATACACCGAATTTTAAATCATATGAATATTATTTCAAAACTGTATTTGTTGGTTAATTTAAAAATATATATCCTTTTCATAAGTGCACTCGAAAACTACATGAACATGATAAAGCAATTTCTAGGGACATATACGTATATTATGAGGTCATGATGACTTTCACTATATCGCAGGAAGACTTCAATAGCATTTTATAAGAGAATTGTCGAGAAAGTAAAGCTATTATTTGCGCTTTTAGCTTAGATATCTATAGATTTCGTATCGTTCTCCAATAGTTAACCTTCCAGGAATGGAAATATGAAATGTATTTGAGGATTTTAAATGAAAATTATCTAGAGCGATGAGAGTGCAAATATTCTATGATAACGATAAGCAGCAACGAATTTATCGTAATTTGAAATGAATTGATCCCATAGGATCAAGCCGCCACTAGTAAATATTACCATCAAAATACTACTAACTAATAGTTATTTATTTACTCACCCACTTTCCAAAATCCAATCAAAACATCCAACCACTGCAGAATATACAAGATTTCGCGTAGAACACTAGATTAACCATTTAATTTAAAAATTAAACAGCATTAAGTTACCCGCTTTCAAGGGCATGTCAATGCGTCAAGTTAGTCCATTGTTTTATTGAGGTTCGGAAATTCTGTGCGCGAAACGGTCCGACTGGAAATCCGAAATATCCAGGATTTTTCCATTTTTGTCTCCGGATTGGGTGATTTTCGCAAAACCAAACCTTCCCTGCACCATTTTGTGATACTTTCCCGACCGTTAAAGGGATTTTCGCAAGAAAAACGCGATTTCTAAATCAGCAATACTCTGACGTTTGACAAGCTGAGATTTCATCAGGACATCGCCCACTAGTAATGAATATATTTGAACTTTAAGAAACAGTTTTGAAACACCTTGCAGCCTTGTTTATGGACCATCAGGACAAAGGTATGAACTTCTTAATGATTTCTTTTAATGCAATTTTTTCAAACTCCAACCGTTTAAACGATAACAAAAATCTGTATTTTCTGCAAATGTCGGCCTACAATAGTGCAAAATGCGCGCTTTTAAATTACTTCAAATAATTAACATGTGTAGAGCAATTTGTTAAAAATTACTATAAAACAATATAAAAGTACAATAAATATAACATTTCAATAGAATATAATCATGAATGTAATAAAAGTTCTCTAACTATTTTGTAAAATGAGACGTTAATGTAAGTAATTTGCAAAATGGATTTATTATGATGCATGTTTCGAGTTCTGACGATATAAAAACATCATTTGTAAGGACTTTTCGAAGTATCTACATATACGAGCTAATGACAAAATGCTTATGTAATGACGGTAGGCTCTTCTCTGCCAGTGAATTTCTTCAGCTGCGAAATTTCCAATCCAATGTTCACTAGAGGTTTCAGCATAATCTAGAAAAAAAAGTTACTTTAAGTGACAAAAAACTTACTATTTTTCATCATTACTTCTTAACATATTTGTACACTTGAATACTTCGTAAACTGAAAGTGGACAACCTTTAGGGCCAGCAAAACTCACCAGTTTCAAGCAATAACCGCGAAAGTCTAACTCGTTTGGTACTTTGAAAACTATTTGAAAATAGAATTTTACCTAATAAATCGAGTACATATTAAATAAATACTTTTTATTGTACTTTTTTAAAATACGTTAACAAAAACTATATTTTTCTCCATTTGGCGGCAAAAAATTAACTATTTTTGGGAAAAGGAATGTTTTCTCACTGTTTTGTGGTATTTTCCCGCCCGATTATGCGCTTTTTAGAGCTAGAGCGTAATTTTTCAAGTTCACAGATTACAGTCAAAGAAAGGCGGATTTATTAAAATGCTCTTATAAGAGCCTTTATTGTTGAATAATGCTGACACTGAAGGATTTTTAAGGGCACTTCCAGGTTTTATTTAGGAATTTTAGGACTTTGCGCCTTTGTTTTCTGAAACACCGCACTTTTCTTTTCATTGCGTTAAATCAGTCTAATGTTAATGGGTGGACAAGAAGGAAAGTGTGCGATTTGCTGCAGCTAAATTTCAAAAAACTGCAGATTTAAAAAAAAATGGTGCATTTGCAACAAACAAAAATTTCTAAACACGTTTAAAATAGCAAAACAATAACCAAATACAGTAAACAAAATTGCACTTTTGTACATTCATTGTAAGAAAAATTGCCACCATTATTATATTATATGTATATAGAAATATTCTTACTTGTGCATCGGTCAAAACGTCTTCCTTCTCATAGCATTCAATGTAAATTCTGATAGTCGCGCCGCTACTGCCTGTGCCTGATAATCGGTAGATCAACCGAGAACCATCATCAAAAAGTATCCGAATTCCCTGCGAGTAATGTATAAAATAAAACCAGCACCAAATACAAAAATTCTATTATATAAATTACCTGATTGTTAGCTACAGAATTATCAATAGGATCCACATAAGAAAAGTTGTCGGCTTTGGCTACTGTGTAGCTTTTTCCACCAGAGCAAAAGGATTTTCCCACAAAACTGCCGTCAGTGATTAAAGCCTCCAGATGCTGAATCAGTTGATTTGCTGATTCAGTTTCGCATTCCTCATAGTCATACCTGGATAGCTATTTTTAGTACTTTTAACTTTAGTGATGAGATTTTGTTAGTTTACCTGGTGAAATAGTTTCGTCCATACAATTTCCAGTGCTCTTTCAGTATATCCTCCACGCCCATATTTTTGTGCTCAATAATCGAAAGCCACGCCAACACAGCCCACAAACCATCCTTTTCCCTAATGTGATTGGAGCCGGTGCCGAAACTTTCTTCGCCACATAGCGATAAACGGCCAGCATCCATCAGATTGCCAAAGTACTTCCAACCGGTGGGAACTTCGAATATTTCCTTGCCTAATTTGACGGCAACTCTAAAATGTTCCATTGAAATTGGCGTATAAATCTTCATAATTGTTCTACCTGTCGACAGCTGCGGCCGTAGGCATGGACCTGGCAAATCCGTTGATGCCATTCTTTTTAAAATATGGAATACATTCCAGATTGTTTGCCAAAACGGCTAGTGAATCGCTGGGTGTAACAAAGAATGCGTTCTTTCCTAATATCATGTTTCTATCGCCATCCCCATCAAAGGCAGCTCCGAAATTATAGCTGGAATCTGCTTTCAGGGCATCCACCAGGTCCTTGGCGTAGGTTAGATTAGGGTCTGGGTGAATTTCCCCAAAGTTATCCAAAGGAACTACACGCCGAACGTTATTGTCTGGAGAGGCGCCCAATTCTTCCACGAAGATATTTCGCACATAGACGCCAGTTACTGCAAGACATCCCGGTTCAAACTAAATACCCTGAAAACATCACAATAAGTTATTTACCTCCATTCATGGAATCTAGTAAAATATGGAATGCTGGCCGCTTGTCGGTGCCTCTGATCAGTGCTCTGAGTTTGTTGAAGTCGAAAATATTCTTCATTAATGCTACGTATTCTTTGGTGGAATCGATTATCTCGACCGTAAATGTCCTGCCATCGACCTAAAAATTATGCGGTATTGAATAGAGCACTTACTACTAAAAAAATATGCGGTTCTTACATTGAACGTACTTGTACCCAAAACATCAATAATTCGATCTGTTTCCAAAGATGGAGTGGTTTTATACTGAGTGATCTTCTTAGTCAGTTCGTAGATGGTGTCGGTAATCTGGTCGGGTGCAGGACCCCCATTTTCGATGTTATATTTGATTCCAAAGTCATTGCGGATTCCGCCAGGGTTGTGCGATGCCGTTAAGACAATTCCACCTGAAAAAATAGTTTTTTTCTCATTATAGTTGGTATCTAGTTAGCCAGGAATGTCCTGACTTGGAAAGTTTCGCCCTTTTGTCATCATCAAGGCTGTTGACACAAGGTATTTAAAATAAAGCGATTTTTCACCCAAGGTTGCACCGTTTGCTTAAAAGAGTAGTTTCTTTGTTCTGGAATGAACTAGGAAGGAGTAATTTTTTTGGATTCTGTAGCGCAAAATGTTGGCTCAAATTGTCTTGAAAGTTTCGCCTTTTTGCTATAATCAGGATATTTTTCAACTATGCAGTTTTCTGGTGCAATATTTGCAGCATGTATGCCCTGTTTTCTAAAATCAATCCTAACTTCATTTGGAAATGAGCTATGAGTGTACCAAATTTTTGCATTTTATAGCAAAAAGTTCATGCAAACTATGTTGAAAGATCCAAATTTTGAGCATTATCAGGATAGTAGTAGTAAACATCTTTATTTCTAAAAAAAGGCTATCGACCCATCGGTCTTTCTGCCCTTATCAGGATATTTTACATAGGATCTGAAACTTTTCTATTTATTCAAAAATGTGAGACAAACTCACTTGGAAATCGAATTTTGAAACACTTTAGGTCACGAACAGCAAAAGTGATTTCCCGTATTAATAAAAATCTATAACATCGCATGTCGTGATATGTGGTATAGTTAGAAAATAGGTAGGTAATAACTGTATTGTTTATCTTGAAACAAACACAAACAACATCGCTTAATAACAGTAATTATATCCGGTAATATAAATTTTATTATTACGTTTATTGTACGCGGTATTTTCCATGAGGACATCCACCGATCACATGCGACTTTCAAAAACTTTCAACCAAGATTGATGTTGATGTTTGTTAGTAAATAACATCCTTCGTTTGATTCAAACAAGTGTTTTACTAATTGCCGAAAAAGGCACGTGTACTTGAATTACTCTATTTTTATAAAGACATTTATCCGTGAAACTATTGTATAAAAGTCCCAACGTTTTAAAATTCTCAGTAGGACCAAATTCTAAAGTTTTGTTTTTGAGATCTGACAATCAATGGCATCCAGAATATTTGGACGATTTGACTCTTCGGTAGGATAAATCCGTCAGACTTGAGAATTTGAAAAATGTTGTGACATATGTAATGTGCTGCATTTTCATTCAGAAACGTTTTTAAATGTTTCAATAAACTTACCCAATACTTTTTCCTGTCTGATCAAAGCTGATACAGCAGGGGTGGATAGAATTCCTAGTTGGCCAATGATCAGTTTGGAAACCTGCAATAAAAGAAAAACTTGAAATGTGTTGTCTGCTAGAGTTTTGGCAAAATCATTGCAGTTTCTTTAAAAGCAACACACAAAAACCAGAGGACCTCCAGAAATAAATAGGTACATTAATAAGTAGACTATGACGATTAAGAGACCAAGTAAAACGCAACAAATTGAGCCTCAACTCACCTCATTTGCCGATGCGATTCGAATAATGGTGTTAATGGCAGGCTTGGAAAAGTAGCGCCCATCGCCGCCCACAACAAGAGTGGATCCTTTTAATTTATCGCCCAAAGCATCCAAAATGCATTGAACGAAGTTCTCAGTGTAGTTCTTTTGCATAAACACCTTAACTTTTTTCCTCAAACCGCTCGTACCTGGCTTTTGGTCATCGAATGGCGTGGTTGGGACGATAACCGATTCCAAAGTTCCCGACATATTCAACTTCCAACTATGAAGAAAACAGGAGTTTGAGTAAATGAGGAATTAGTTGTTTTAATAAAGTCGTATCCCTAAGAGTGGACGAGTGTATGAGCAGATTCATATATTGATTTATTCAACTTGTACTTTCTTCAAAGGTTTCTGAAGATCGATAAGAGGACGAGAGGGCGTACTTTTTCGATAATAACCAGCCAATTTTCTTTAGGTTTTCATTGTGTTATCGAATTACGGTGGATGATTGAATGCCAATAATGTTTTTTCTAATAAATTCCGAGGGAAATCATTTAGAAAACTACTTATCTGGTAGTTGAAAGCGCATGAGGCTTGATTGTATGTCATGAATGATGAATTAACCGTTAAATGTTTACAATTTAGTTAAAAATACACTTTTGATTTGTACCATTGCAGGTTTGAAGTTTCTCCCAATAGGAAACTCTAGAGAAAAACTAAGCTTACATTTTTCATGAGTTCTCGAAAACCGATCGGATCTCTACAGCATTGTAACACGTTAATCATGCCTATGGAATTAAACAATTAGATATAAGCCAATAACGATTACACGTACTTATTAATGAAAACCTGAAATCTATTACATAAAAGATGAACAAATACCTTTATCTCGCGACAACCAAACTGAATGAGTAGCTGCAACAGTGGGCCAGTTTTCTTCTCCAAGTTAGCGCTTTAACTGTTAGTTATTTGTTTATTTTCCAAAGGTTTCGCAAAAAATTATCGCTTCTATGTTTTGAAACGCCTCAATGACGAGTTAAGGTCATCAACCGCGCATTTTATTGGCGCAGTTGATAAATGTAACTTGCGCTGCGCGTGTCAGTGCGAACATCACTCGGAGCGATAGAGTTGAGGCTTGGGTGAATTTTCGATAGTTATTTGGATGGCAGCCAAATAAATCGAGAGTTTTTTTTAAATTGGAATTTGAAAAAAAAATTTTTCAAATTCGAAATTGTCACTTTGAGTTAATTAATTTAGTAAATTTCACGGTTCTTAATGCTAATTAAATGGAAAAATTAATGGGGTGAAAATGTAGTTACAATTTATTGAATTTTACGATTTTGAAGAGGACATTTTTGAAAATACATCCGTTTGATCAACGCGATTATCCCGAAAACGGTTGATTGTACCGAAAAAATGCAAGAGATCAAAATTGAAGATTTTTCCTTGTCTCACTCGAAGGTATGAGTGAATTTTCAAATTTCCAGTCGTAAATAGCGATTTTGCCATTGCAAAATGAGACCTAAAAGTAACTGACAAAAATTCAATTTGCCATTTTTAGGACAAAAAATTGAAGAAAATATTGCAATTTTTGCTGAAATTTTATGCTAAACTGGGCTAGAAATTAGAAAAAAATGCGCAACATTTTTCTTTTCATTCAATTTCTTAGTAGGAAATAATTTACTATTTTTGAGTAGCAAAACTGCACTTATTTAAGAGCACCCTGTGGAAGTCTAGTAATATTTATTTTCCATACGAATCCGGGAGCAGTTTCCAGAATTGAATGTAATAAACCTTCATTAACTGTTTCAGTGCTCAAGCTCATCCAGCCAGCCATTTCTTTTAATTGAAATTATCACATATGGTAACCATATTAGTATCAGCATAGTTTTGTTATTTGCCTTTCTAGACCGGCCTCGCTTTATCCACTAATCCTCACTATACTCTCTTTCTCTGAACGGATCCCATGGGAGAAACTGCCAGAAAGCGATAACCAGCGGCGTAACTACAGAAGAAATTGACAAATTTTAAATATCTAAAAAATCTCCCAAACCATTAAGATTTTTTGCGTAAAAGCTGTTTTTCTGTCAAATAAATTCCATTCAATTTTTAAAAAATTGACGCAAAAATCAAGACAAAGGCACCCAGCAAAAGTAAGCAAATTGCCTAATTAATGATTAAGCGATATCGAGTCTACTAATTAAAATTAAGATCCAAACCAGACGTTGGAATTAGTGTGAGAGTGTCACGCTACTGAGATTTTTTTGTTAATTTGATCCAGAACGTACTTAGTCGAATCCACAAAGTAAACCAAGTGCAGATTTATTGTTAAATCTGTTTCAATGCGGAGAAAAATGTGCTGAAAGTATGTGGTTGACCAAATAAATTTTCGGTTTTTGGTGTGGGTGTGAGTTTGAAAACAAGCGCTTAACAGTCAATGTGTTGTGCCTTTAGGAAACATTTGTAGGTATTTCAATTAATTATTATTAAGCCAACATATGTGGTGATCCAGTAGGCAAATTCTGCATAATCTACATATGCATATGTACGTTAAAAGGAAATCACAACAATAATCGTAGAGGCATTTGGCCTTATCTCAAAAACCACACTTCCTCTTGGTCAGCCGCAGCTGCTTCATATCATTATCCAGACACTCTATAAATACAAAGAGGATTGTTCTTATATGGTACTATAAACGGTTCTACAGCGTTAACAAGTGGTAATTAGCAAACATTAATGTGCGTGTGTAGTTCAGGTCTAGTAAGTAACTAGTTTCTGAAATAAAGTGAACATTTTGGAGAATTATCGCATGCAATAAGGCTTTTCAATGGGCGGCTAGCGTGTTTCAACTGCGAGCTGCCTTTTGAAGGGCATAGTTGCTAGGATTTTCGCATAAGAATTTTTTTTAGTCTCGAACTTTTTTTGAACGATGTTTAGTTAGTTAAAGTGTGTGTGTGTGAACTATTTCCTGTTTGAAAAGGCACATTTTCCTGCAAGTGAGCACAAGCTAATCAGTGGTTTCACCTACGTGGCAGCAAAATATATTATTTTGGCTCCTCTTGAAGCTTATCGAAAATATCTATCAACGCTTTTATAATTTTTTATAGTCTTAGTTGAGAAATAACGGTAATTTTTTATCTTGTTTGGTTTAAAGGTTTTTGTTCTCGCTCGCACACATTGATGGGAAAAGCTTGTTGTTTGACAACGCTGCCCCAATGGAGGATGAGTAGGCTTTTGTGGCCTTTGCTGGAAACTGATAATTTTTTTCGACGACGGCCTAAAAGCCCGGAAAAAACTCCAGTTTTAAGTTGAAGTTTTTTCTATGGTATGGTAAAACTGCTGAGTTTTTCGGGCGTGTAGGTCAAGGTGGAAAATAATTTCTTCTTGGTTTTTTGCAAGCACCAGTGAGTTACATCTTCACAAGTGTCCTTAGTGGGAAGAAAAAAAGTCAAGAACCTACTGGAACAAGTTTGGAAGCAACATTTTTCTCTTTTGAATGATGTCCGCTTTTATCTGGGCCGGTATTGAAACATTTGACGGTTTCCAAAAAATATTTTTTTGCCACGATTTGACTAATAACTGAACCAAATTTTAAAAAGCTTACTTATTTTTAAAGTAAATAATTTTTTGTCGTTCTCTGCTACTGTTTGAATTCGAAGTTGCTACCTGATCTGATTTTGATGCAACGATTTCTTTTTGATTATTGTTTTTTTATATTTGCCGACCTTCAGGCTCACTTTTGACGGTTCTTGAAAAATCAGTCTTACCCTCAATTGCACTGAAATTTTACACTAAAAAAGAATGAAGTCTTCTTAGTGGGTCTACTAAATTTCAAGTTGCTACTTGATCAGGTCTTGAAGCTACGATTAAAGTAACTTCACATTGTCCACTTTTATCCACTTATGTCCACCAACCTTTATGACTCTTGGATCCACTTTTGGGGGGCCCTAAAAAATTGTTTTTTATTCGATTTGACTTTCGATCAACGAAATTTTTAATTTATACAAAAATTTATTTATTCAATCCTATATCATTTAAAGTAACTACAAAAGTGCGCATAAAAATATATAATTTTTAATTATTATTAATGATAATTATTAATATATATTATTAATAATTATTAATAATTAAATTCTAATTGAAAGCTAGCTTCACTCTAGTCGTCAATTTAAATATAGGACAAATGAAAAGTAAGTGAAGTGTGTCAAAAATGGACGAAGGGGTTGGAGAGTATCCAGTACACAAAGCTGTTTTTGATAATGATTTACCAAATTTATCAAAATATTTACGCAAATACGATGTGGCAACGAAAGACAAACATGGCAAGTACCCATCAGTTATCACAATTTTCATTTGAGCCGATTAATTCCAACAGAATGCTCATGCTAGGTTACAATTGCTGTGACAGGATTGTTTATGTATCGATTTTTAAGTGTTGTTTTCGAAAAAAAACACTCATTTGATGCGAATAATGCAGAATATAGTCTATAGACACTATAGACTTAGTTGCTGATGGTTGGGCGAATTTAATGTATGTTTTTCTTTGCAGGAAACACTGCCCTTCATCTAGCTGTTATGCTGGGACGGAAAGGTAAAATTCCTTTTTCAGTTTGATATCATTTAGCAAATTATATGGAATTGGCTGCCTTATCACTAGCCAGTTGTTGCTTTTATCTGATAAAAAACAATATTACATGTCACTCTAATGAAATGTTTCAATTTCATTATATACTTACATGACAGTGGAGAGTTCTACTAATAAGCGCGTTAATCTATCTCTTAAGGCTTATCCTAGCAATCAATCAAATACTGATGGGCAGGACGTTAACACTAAGCCCGGAAATCTACATTAAAAACTACACATTAAAATATTGGAAATTTAAAAAGTAGAGCGTTTTTTCTTCAACAGGGCAGGCACAAAACAACTCACCTTTTCATTGATTAACATCCCAATGTTTTAGAATGTGTTCAACTCCTTTTAAATCACGATGCTCCCGTGAAAGTGAAAAATGGCCTAGGCTGGACAGTGCTGGCCGAAGCAGTAAGTTATGGACATCGGCCTACAAGTAATACTGATTTGACCGCGTACTTTTTCCATAATTTACTTGTGTCGTTTTCTCTTCAGTAATGTCTTTAGTGCGGAAATTTCGACAACAATCCAAGGAGCAAATGGAGCAAAGGCGACCCAACTTAGTGGCAGCTTTAAACAAAATCGACAACTTCTACATGGAATTGAAGTGGGACTTTCAAAGTTGGGGTAAATCCATGGATTACTTGAAGTGACAAATTATGAACTTTGTTATTTTTTCCAGTTCCCCTGGTCTCGCGAATTTTGCCGTCAGATGTTTGCAAGATTTATAAATGCGGAGCCAACATTCGATTAGACACCACTCTGGTCGATTTCTCCGACATGAGATGGGAAAGGGGCGATATTTCATTTATATTTAGAGGCGAATCCCATCCCACTGAAAGCCTCATTGTGGTGGACAATGTGGGCCAACTGTATCAAAGAGTCAGTTACGAGGTATTGTCATCAACCTTTCTCGCCGCTAAAAACCATCACTTGGCTCTTTTGCAGGAAAATGAATTAGAGATCGAAGACGAAGTGAATCTTCTCATGTCCACCGATATTCTGGCTGCCCAGATTTCCACGAAACGCATTTCGTTTGCCCGCGCTCAATGCGGATGGATTTTTCGCGAAGACAAGAAGGTGAAGAGTCTTGCGGGGTGGTTGAATTGAAACTATCGGAGAAATTTTTGCAGGAATTGGTAGCAGGGCAATACGAAGCCGATCTCTACACAGTCCATGGCCTGACTTTGGAAAGTAGAAAGCGGCGCGAGCATTTATCAGCTGATGATTTGGAAAAGAATAAAGCCATGTTGAGCCATTTTACTAAGGGCACTTACAATAACGGCTACAGCGAGGTAACGATTGGCTCAGTTGCTTTGGATTCACTGAGTGATCAATTTTGTGTTATAGAACGTTAGGAGGTCGAGTCTAACGCCTCCACCGGATAAAAACGTTTCCTGGGACGAATACGTTAATGCTGAAGTTAACAACTATCCTAGATTGGGCCGGGATATCGTCTACAAGGAATCATCTAAGCACTTTAAAGCCACTGTTGCAATGGTAATTATTATCTTTTTCAGTGTGTTCAACTGGGAAAAATTGATTTTTCCCAGATTGAAATAAATAACTAATAATAAAATAAAATAAAAACGTCATGCAGCAATTCCAATGCTCCACGGCCTATAAAACAGGAAAAACTTTTCAATCGACAGAATTAATATTTCAAACGCCTCACATCGATGTCATAATAATGAATCTTAATCGGTTTTATTTATTTCAGAGCAACGATTTTCCATTATCGGTTGAAATGCTGTTAAATGTGCTCGAAGTGATTGCACCATTCAAGCATTTTTCCAAATTGCGCGACTTTATCAACGGAAAGCTACCCACAGGATTTCCGGTAAAGATCGAGCTGCCAATTCTGCCTACTGTTACGGCCAAAATCACATTCCAAGACTTTGAATTCAGAGATGATCTGACCTCATCGATATTTGGTATACCGGATCTATATGTAGAAGATCCATCAAGGTAAGAACCTTTTCTAATTATTTTCTTTCTCAATGTAATTCTTCCGAGTTTTCCCCAGGTTTCCCGACTTATGACGTCCTGAACTGACCAGTTGCTTCAAGCTCCATTTCGAGCCCAAACCTCAATTCCTGTCGCTGAGCGAGCGTAGTCGGATCCACATAAAAGGGTCCCGAGCTCGCTACAGGATAAAAGGTCCGGCTCCTATCAATCTGAAACAGGATGACGGCCCGGTCATATTCCTCGAGGTGCCGATGCTTTTCACTTTGGGCAGCGTTTACGGGGCCAGCTGTCTGGTCTATGTAGAATAGTTCGCTTCTTATGTGTTCGTCTCACCGGGTAAGTGGTTCAGGGAAGCATCTGGAATGTTCTGAAGAGTGTTCGTGCTGTATATTTAGCCCTGGTTTAATTTTCAGTGCCTAATTAAACTTTTCTTTTGTCGTCTGTTCATTCCAGATGGCTTCTCGAGTACTTTATATTACTTAAACAATAAATCCTACTGCTATCTTATTATTTATGCTGCGAAAGTGGCCTGTAATACTATTTATTTATTTTAGTTGTTCATTTTTTTTGTATATTATTTTATCTCCGATGAGAAGAGTGATCTAATAAAGTCGATAGAAACGCATGACTTCAATCGCAATTAAAACATATTTTTCTGTTTGGAGTCTTGTGGAAAAACCATGCCGATGTAATCCATTATGTATATTATTAATGCCTTCAAGCCTTTATACTTTTACTAGCCTAGACATACTTTCGACAATCAAAAACCTGCCGATATTAATTTAAACAGTTCCAAAGCTGAAGGCACTGGATATACATAATCTCGATTATATTGGTGGTTTACCTAACCAGACGACTTCGATAGACCAAGCTGAAATGCTGTCCAAATGCTAAAGTAGAAATCGCTATAGATGTAGTAGCAAATGGTACTTAGATATTACAGGGTCTTTTCAAGTGAACTTTATATGTTGTTTGGTGGTATCTGTAGCCGATTCAAGTGATTTTTGTGTGTAGTGTTACTGTAGTGGGGTTTTCCGGCTTGTTTTCTAATAGTTTATAAAACAATCATCAGCTTTGGAAACGGGTTTATTCAAGCAAAGTCCCACTTACACTCCGAGGCGATGAAAACCTCCTTCCTTTTCAGTGCTTTCCTTGATCCAAGCGACCTGCTAATCAATAAGGAAATTATACAGTAATGTATCATGTCATTAAGGAGATAATGTTGCTTTAAACACATATCAGCATCGAAGTCCAAATTAGTGTTTTCATAAGGAAAGTAGCCAGCTTTTTTACTACTCCCTGCTCAAACGTGGATGGCAACCATCGAAAACTGATTGTTTGTTGGTTGCGAGATTTGTTTTGCAGTATTAGATGTTACGAATTGACTGTTTAAGTGCTATTTAAGGGAGTTGGTGTGATTTTCTAGACTGTGCCATTAATGATTACAGAAAAACAATATCTTTACAACTGCAAGAGTTGTTTGGTAACCTCCGTCCTATTCCTGCAAGATTTAGTGCATTTTATTTACATCAACTAGCTATGGATGCGAAGTAAAGCAGGCATCCAGTTTGGAAGATTTCATTAACTCTGTTAATGTTTGACGGCTGTAGGTTGTATACTATTAAAGTGTTAACTGTAGGTACGTTGTACTGACTATAATATTGTAAATAAAGCTTCTATATTAAAATAACTGCTTTCATTCGGTTGTTTTTTGCATTGTTGAAGCTGCAGCCAACCGACAACAAATTGTTTAGTTCTCCTGTGCTTTAGAACGTCTATTTTCGGTGGAAAAGCCAGCCTAAAATACCTTGCGCTACCCCGATTAGTGGATTGCTATTTTCTTTGTTTTCGGTAGCATCTGGAGCTGGCTTGCTGCCGGTTATCTCGGCCGTTTTCTCCGGGCATTTGTACATTTGGTTGATTTTCGTCAAGTCTCCTTTGCTGAATCCGTCGCGTTGGCCCATTTTTTCCAGTTTTGATGCGTCCTAAAATATTTTTTTTGTTAATCGGCAAACATTCATTTATTGAACATACCTTGGGAATGATGGTTTTCTTTCCATTCACTGTAAACGCCGTACTTGAATAATGCATAACCGATCTGTAGTCATACGGCACTCCATATCCTGTTGTTTTTTCTTCATCGGCCTTATCGAAGTTGTTTTCGTGCCCTAAATGAGAACATTTCAGATTTATTTAAGTGAGTAAGTGGAAACAAACCTTGTCTGATGTTTTGCCATGCGATGGAAACGAAGTCGTCGCGTTCGGCGCGGTTTTGCTCGTGCAAAAAACCCACAGCATGCATGAGTTCGTGAACTGGAGTCCCTACTTTGGTAGTGCAGGAAGGACTTTGGAGATTCACCTCCTGCTTGCCGCCGATGCGGCCAACACTGGACCAACACCCTGTATTGGTATTGACTATTGTTAAGTAGTCGGTGTCTGAAGCAGTGCGCTTGCGGAATCTGAAAAAAGGTGGGAAATTAATTACCTAATTGTATTTTTTTTTAATTAGTGCTTACTTAATGCAGGTGTACTTGTGGTAAATGTTGATTGCCCGTTTAATCATGTTCAGGCTGTCTGAATCGAAATTGCCGTTGATTTCATAGGGAATCTCGCCGTTCGGCCATCTGGTAATAAAAAAATCTTACTTGAAAGAAAACATTCCAAACCCCCTTACCTAGCCGTTTGGGAAACCAGGCCGTTTCTTCCCCTTTTAGGAAACACTATATCCCCCTCAGCATATTCACCCAGCTCTTCCGGATTCAGTTCCGAAGTTGCGTTCCACTCCTCCAGAAGCTTCCCAGTCTCGGCACTAGGATTCCTAAGATACAACCAGAATAAAATTAAACTCAGAGGATGAATGACACTACTCGAATCTCGTACCTATAAACTCTATCCCCTAAATACGATAAATCTGGCATAGAATCCGCATCATCCTCCAACGGCAGGGCTTGAATTCGCATCAACACACACACAAACATCAACACATTAAAGCAAATTGAAGCCATTTTCCTCAGAATCAAACTGAAAATTGTACCTGTTTTGGGTACGAAAAATTAGGCGACTGTTAATAAATTGGGGAGAAGTTGTTTATATTTCGATTGCTTATGTTAATTGCAGAAGTCACCTACACCGTTATCAGGCTTACATTTAAATTTCAAAGCACTAAACAAATTTAGTGTTCCTATGTGGTGCAATAGAATGGCGATTTTTATCTTTCAGATAGTTTAGTAACTAATCAGCTGAATGGGATTAAAAGAAGTTTTGAGGAAAATTACTAATTTCGGAGATAGTTAATGGGCTTTTTAACGCAAAAGGAATCATTAATGAGTATACGCAGCACAGTACAAAAATATGCAGACTTGAGGCCTAAATATTTATCAAAATGCGCATGAATTAGTAGATAAACGGGGTGTTTTCGGAACGCCGAGCCGATAAAGCCGAAATCGGGGTTTCAAACAATAAGATCGAGTTTTTAAATTAGCTGTGGCCTAAAACGCAAAGCTATAAAATTATATCTTTATTTCATTTCACACTTTAAAAATTTGGCTCTAGATGGAATAAACTATTGCTTTTTGTCATCACCTTATATATTTACACTATTAGCGAACCACTGGACGGACTGGACTGGACATTGCAAGCAGGCGAATTATTCACGTTTGATGGGTATCCATCAGCAGAACACCATTGGCATCTTTTAGCCGCACTCTCCCATTTGCATATACAGTTTCAACACTCCCGTCCTTATGGAGAGTCCTTATTGTGCCGTCAGGGTATTCTCTTCTCTGAAACCGAACAATGCCCTAAAAGAATAAACCCAGATTTTATTTTCACCTTGTATTCCTGAGTGTGGATTTCCCTCTGTCCATTAGGCAAGAAAATGATCTGCTCGCCTTGTAGATTCTTCAGCGTTTTCCGACCATCTGGAAAGGTTTGCTCTTCAGTTCCATCATCATTGATTATTTTTAGTGACCCATCCGGGTACGCAACTTCGGTTTTTCCGTTGGTGAATTTGGTGCTTTTGTGGCCGCTAAAACCGAAAAGACCTGCAATTCCGCTGTTGTTGGGATTAATTCAACCTACTCTTTAAACTCCATTACTTCAGTGCCATCAGGGTGCTGAATGTGCCACAAATCAGTAGCCGCATAATAGTACCTATGGACTAATAAGAAAAACACCCAAAAACTCGAATTAAACCGGATGCTTACTTGATCGTTTGGCTATTCAAGTTGGTTTCCTTGGTGTCGTCGTTGAAATACTTCATTCTAATGATTTTCCCATCGGCGGATATTGTTTTGAGATTGCCATTGCTATAAATAATCTCCATTGAACCGTCAGCCAGCGTTTTTTCAGTTTTATCTTTAAAAGACAACAGCAGAGGATATATTGGATATTTTAGCTCGCGTTCCAGTCGTCTTACCTACACTTGTAGAGCAGTTAACATTTCGAGGACTAGCAAAGTTTCCAAATATGCTCTGATACTGTCGCTCAATTGACTCACTGTTCATTGGCACGTCTTGGAAGGAGACACTATTTTCCGTTTTCCTCTCTGAGACATCGCGGCCGATTTCCTAAGAGTACAACCTCAATAAATACCTAAAATCCAAAATTTTTTACTACCTGATTGTTTATGGTCTTCACAGCCTTTTCATTCTCCTTATTCGATTGCCCGTTGATATTGTCATGTTTTCTACTAACATTTATTTCCTGGTACTCTGTGTCACCATGTCCGGACTTGTTTAGTGGCTTTGTCAAGGTTTTCTCGGTCAGTTTTGATAGGTTTTTGTTGATTTCGTGCAGCATTTTCACTTCATGCGGTCGGCGCGAGTACTTCTGGCTGGCCCTGAAGGATTTGGAAAAACCATTATCTAGAAACTAGATAAACGTGAAGTCTTACGTTAATTTGGCATTTTCCCTTTGCAATTTTTCCACTGTAATTTTCAGTTCGAAAATTTCCTTTTCCTGTTGTTTGACATGCGTTCTTAGTCTGGCCTGAGTGGCGCCGCTTTTGGTGTCTTTGAGTTTCACCAATTCCTTAATGTCTGCTAGTTCCTGTTTGAGTTTCGCGATTTCTTCCCGGTCTTTTTTCGATGGTCTATTTTGGGCCTCTTTCACATAACTAGAATTTACGTATTGAGTCGAGATGCACATTCAAACCCCAACCGGAGGTTTACTTCTCAAAAAATATTCTCTCTTTTGCAAACTTCTTGCGCTCGCTGATAAGTTCCGCTTCGAGTTTGTCCAGCCGTTCTTCATTCGTGGCGTCGTCTTTTTTCTTCAGTTTCTTCAACGTGTCGTACTCCTTTTGCAGGTCTTTTAGCTCAGATCTCTGGGCGACATTTTCCGCCTTATACTCATTCACCCTCACTTTTGTCTCTGAATATCTGGCTCTAGAAAATCCAAACCAAATTCTACTTGGGTATTTGAAATTTTCGAATAACGCACCTCAAATCCTCGCACTCTTTGCATGATTGGGGGCCTTTGATAGTTTCATCCAGCGGCAAAGTATTAAAGCTGGTGTTGATACCGACATCGATTTTATTCGAAGTTTCGCATGTTGATTCGAATTCCGTGTTATTATCACTTAGGCTCGGCGATCTGGAAGACCAGCGGGTGTTTTCATCGGAGAAACTTGTGTTGGTGGAAATCGTTTTGTCCAGCTTGGCTACTAAAGGTGAAAGTCAACTATGTAAAATTGCAAAGGATCTGGGGATGGAAATACCTGGTTCAGGGTGCGAGTTGGTGTTTTGTAAATTGATCAGAAACTGCTGAAGAACATCTCTTTGCCTACACACTTCCTGGAGCTTTATCTTGATGTTTTCGGGTATATACTTCAACATTGCGTCTTCGGATATATCCAAGCTTTCATCCTCTGCCAGGGCTTTAAAAAAACCTTTTCAACAATTTGATGCATTTATCTTATTAGTAAAGGTACCATTTTGCATATTTTCCACGTCTCCAAGACCTAGTTGCGTTTTTTGCGGAGTACTAGTACTAGCTAGTAAATTCACAATGCTGGTGTTCGTCGAGCAAAACGAGCTGTTGCCTACTTTGGCCTCTAATGTTTCAAATATCTTCAGTTCCTTCTCCATCTTGCCTTCCTCTAGAGTAAACTCCCCGGGAGGTTGAACGGTTTTTAGGGCATTTAATCCTGATAATTCGCCTCTAGAAGACGTTGGTTGTTCATGAGTTAAAAAAGGCTACAGGCGCTAAAAACTCACGGTATTTCATTGGAAAGGAGGGAAACTTGGCCGCCAAAGTACGATTTGGCGTAGTCGTTGACTGTTTGCAAAATTTCCTTGTTCAGTGCGAAGAAATGGGAATCTCCACCATTGCATTGTCGTTCGCTTTCTTCAGCATCACTTTGACTATCTGGGGTATCTGAAATGATTGAAAAATCCTATTGCAGGTGTTTTCCTCGGAGAGAAAAGCAAAAATGTGTACTTACTAATTATGTGTTTGTTACTGGGGGTTTTGTACAAGTAATCAGTCTGAACAGTTTCACCTGACGCAAGCGGTGCGATTTCGTCTAAACCGAGACTTTTTCGAAACTCCTCGTAGTTCTCAACAATTCCATAATCCGGGTCTAAGTCTCTAGAAACTGCGCCTGAATCCTTCGGTGATTCTTTGCCGGTAGGCTCAAAGACATTCTTCCACGTTCCACGCGGCTTCACAAAATCCGGCACAGTTAAGGGACTCAAATCTACTTTAGGATGGGCGGGTTTTTTCAGAATACCCTTTCGTTCAGCTGCTGGGTTTTGTTGCTGCTTAGCAATTGCGGTACTTTTGGGCCGATTCAGCCCTGAAGAAGAAATATGCTAGTTAATTGCAAGTATGACCAAATAGGACCTGCACTTAAAATCCGCAGCAAATCGCAAAATAAAAAGATTAAACTTGTCTTCAGCGTTCCATGTTAGATGTTTAAAAAATTCACCCGTAAATGCTTTATTTATTCCCTCACTGTATAGCAACATAATGTCATTTTTCTGAAATTTAATCGACTGCCAATTTTTTAAAATTGATATTCGCAAGTTTTCCCTTTTTTCTGAGTCAAAGAATCGCCGACGCAAGATCCCCTCAATGTATTCTTTAAGCAAATCACTCCAACGACTAAGCAAATTGCCTCAGCAGTGCGGAATCAGCCTCGTAGCGCTCAGAAGGCAGTCCTGGTGGGGCCAAATAAAATCAGGAGCTCCTGACCCGATCTTCAGCGTCACTGAAGCCTACAGGGCCGATGCGAATCCCCAAAAAGTCCTGCTAGGTGTAGGAGCTTACAGAACTGATGACGGTCGCTGTTGCATGTTTGATTGAAAACCTTCTTCCAATAGTGGGCGTTTTCAGGAAGGCCCTTCATCCTGCCCTCCGTGCAAAGAGCGAAAGACATGTTAGGCGAGCAGAAGCTGGATCATGAGTATCTTCCGCAGGGCGGATATTCAGAGTTTAACAGAGCCGCCGTTCGACTAGCGCTAGGAGAAGAAAGCGATGTTCTGAGGAACAATCTGAACCTCACTGTTCAGGCTCTAGGTGGAACTGGCGCTATTCGACTGGGGATGACATTTTTAAGCCGCTTCCATACTGGATGTAAGGTAGCTATTATTTACACATTTTTTCAATAAAGTCACTTTATTTCCCCAATATCCAATATCAGGTAGTGTACATTCCAAACCCCACTTGGAACAACCACAAGAACATAAGTCTGAACTCGGGGCTAGAATGGAAGTTCTACAAGTACTACAGCCCGGAACGAAAAGGGGTGAACTTCTGCGGTATGTGCGAAGACATAGAAAACATCCCGGAAAAATCCATTATTCTCTTCCATGCGATTGCCCACAATCCCACGGGATTCGACCCGTCTCCCGTTCAATGGAAACGGCTCTCAAAGCTCTGCATGGAAAGGAACTTGTTTGTCTTCTTCGACATGGCGTATCAAGGCAAGACGGGCTCGAATGGCAATGCGCTCTTTACCACAAAAAGTTCACAGGATTTGCTACGGGAGATGCGGAAAAAGACGCCAGTTCAGTGCGCCAATTCATAGAAGACGGCCATCAAGTGGCCGTAGCTCAAAGTTTCTCCAAAAACATGGGGCTCTATGGCGAGAGGATTGGAGCCCTTACTTTAGTAACCAGTAAGGACTCAACTCAATTTTCGTGTTAATAATTCCTGATGAAAATCCCGTTGTAGCATCGAAGGAAGAACTGGAAAGAGTAAATTCGCAAATGAAAATCGTCATTAGAGCAATGTACTCAAACCCGCCGCTCTATGGAGCGCGCATTGTCTCTCAAGTGCTCAATGAGCATGCTTTGAGATGCCAATGGCTCAAAGACATCAAAGGTGACTCTGTATAATGTAGTTTCCGTAAAAAGTTGACTTGAAATTTTTTTAAAGGCATGGCGGATAGAATACAAACTGTACGACATCTGCTGGTGGCCGAACTGAAGAAAGTTGGTTCAGAAAAAAATTGGGAACACATTTGCAAGCAAATTGGAATGTTTAGCTTTACAGGTAAGTGTAACTCTAGTCTAAGAAACTTGGCAGTTGTTGTATCTGTTTCAGGACTGAGCAAAGAGCAAGTGGAAAAGCTAACGAAAGAGCACAGCGTCTACCTAACAGCAGACGGCAGAATTTCAGTAGCTTCCTTAGGAGAAAAAAACATTCCCTATGTTGCAAGGGCCATACATGAAGTGTCGAAGTAATCAAAGTGTTTGTTGAGTTGTAGTTACCCGTTTTTTTTGCACCTGCCAGTCGCTGTTGATTATTCACTAAACTACACGGCCCCATTCTGAACCTAGCCAAGCCCTGGCCCTTTCTGAGGAAGGGTTTTTTCGGTTTAGCTGCTGCTCCAGTTGGGGGGTTCTCCGCCAACTTTTCCTCCAGCAATTGCTCGAAGGGCTTCGGGGGCGCAATTTGCTTCTGGTCCCATTCGCCAGGGTTCATTAAATTAAAGCTATCCTGCTGCGAAGCGGTTTCGATGTGATTTTCAGACTTATTCCTCGACTGTTGAAGAAGGTTGTCATAGCTTCCTTGCCACTGCTTTAAATCCTGCAGCCTGACAAGGCTTAGGGATGGGGAAAACGACATGCCGAACGTTTAAAATGGGTTTGTCATTACACACTGCAAATTTTGAATGTTTGAAACAAATTTTTGTTTTGTGGACGTTACAAGATGGTGTCACTGATGTCAAAAAACTTGGGTTAGGGGAGCAAATTGGAGGTTAGTTTGGGGCAAAGTGTGGTTTTAGAGTGCAGTTTACATTTCCTGTTGTTCTGTATTGGGGCCCTGTATAATTGCGAGATTTAATCTTTTTATTATCTTTTATCTATATCTATCAAGTCATGCTTTTTGTGTTAAGGCATGTCAAAAATGGTAAGCCCTTTTACCATAATCAATATTTTGAAAAGTCATCGTTTTTTGCTGTTTAGGGGAAGTTTTACTTTTGGGGATGGATGAAACGTACACTTTGGGGCGCAGCCGGCGAAATAGCATTCACCTGAAAGATGCCACCGTCAGCAACAAGCATGCCACCATTAAACTCGCTGTAAGTAGATGTGTGTTATGTTAGATGTGATAGTTAAGTGTGTGAAAACTGCTAGTATTTTTTACCCAAGTCCCACTTAATGAATGGGATGGTTAATTCTCTATTGAGTTATGGGAAAACGGGCTCTGTATCTCCCTGTAAATGTTAAGATAAGATTTATAAGATGCGGTGGCGAGTTTGAGGAAATTTCACAAGTTGCCAATACTGCGAATAACTAGTGTTATCTTGGCTGTTTATGTATCAAGTACTGTTTCGTAAATGAGCAACGTAGTGCGCTATCCAGTGGGGTAGAAATGAACGCGCTAGCTCAATTTGTTCCTGAGATAAGAGTAAAATGGTGTCATCATGTTTGATCCTATTTCGTAGTTTAGCCAATTCGGACTTTTTCACAAAAAAAAATAATATAAAATAATTATGCTTGAAGTATCTAATAGTATTTGAGGAAAAACTGGTTATAGGATGGGCACGTTGACCTAGAAGCTGAAAATTCTGGTAGTGGAACTTGGGTGAATAAGGAGAGAATCCGAGGACCCTATCGGCTTCAAAGTGGAGACGTTATTCTCTTCGGCGAAGAAGATTGCAAATATGTGTAGGAACAATTCCAAGCCGTCAACACCGCACGGTATAAAAGTGAAACTTTAGTTTTCTAGATCCGAAATTCGAGGCTCTAATCGATGAACGATTGGAGAGAATTTCCAAATTTGCACTGGAATTAACTCTACAGAACTTGAATGTGAAAATAGCGATTGATCGTGCATCAACTTGCACCCATTTCATTACGAAACTCGTTACAGTTGATGGTCTAATGAACGGACCAATGCTGTACTTTCTCATAGATAGGAAGAATGTGGTTACAATGAAATACTTTATGGACATTCTAACTAACATTAGAGAAGCCCCGTTGATGCCCAACATTTACAGATACATGCCCCAAGTGGATGATTTCCTCAAAAGTAAAGGCATTGTGGATATTAATCCGAGGAAGAACCGGAATTTTATATTTGATAATGTTTTTTTTATAATCTTTGATCCACAGCTGCATGATAGAGTGTGTCCCCTCATTGTAAAGTGCGGTAAGAGAGACGGCCTTGTTTGCCAGGGGTTTCCAGTGAAGGCAATTGACGTTTTCAGGTGGCGATACGGCAATCTACGTGAAAGGATTTAGTTTCTACAATAATTTATTCAAAAACTGGAACAGATATCTGTACATTGCGGTCCTGGATTCAGAGCAGACCGATTGTGAACAAATGAAACAGTTCTCTGAAACAATGCGCCTCAAAGGCAAGCAGTTTATGACCATTGCACCTCGTGATATTTACGTTCAGATCCTTAAAGGAGAACCTGTTGTGAACCTTGAAGATTCAGAAGTAGGTAGGTTGAAAAATCGCACGTGAGCAGTCAGTTGGTAGTAAGACGTCTTAATGAATTGTTCAGTGTGTTTACCGAAAACGCCCCCGCCAGTGATCGTTCTGGATTCATCAGATGATGAAGAGTTATTGTTTGAATTGGATAGTCAAGCAGACAAACTCGCTAAACCAAAGAGTCCAAACATACCGTCGCCTTCACGGCAATTGTCTAAATCTTACGAGACTCACAAAAATCAGCTCACCTTTAGGGAATTTTGTTTGAGGTCAAATTCACAATCATCCACCTTAAATAAGTGGATTACAAGGTCAGTGTTTTAGAATATACAATGTGGCCCAAGCTGCAGAGTGTCACAGGTTTGAAAGTCTCTTAAACGCAGCGTTGCGGAATAAAATAGATACAATTTTTTGTCTTGGTATTTTAACTGTATTTCTAGAACGGTTTGGGATGGACAATTGAGTTTTTGTGCCTGTTTTACCAGCACTTTAGCTTCAAATCAATGTCCACAAATTATGTATGAGAAAATTTACTATTTACTTTTCAGTCCAAAAAAGAAACGTCCGGCTAAACAAACCAAAGATGCAAATAAAACAGCGATTGAAGCCACAATGCAAACTGAAGACCTTACAGCCAGTAAACAAGATGAACAACCCTCGTCTGTAACGAGCTCTAAGAAAATTCAAATCTTCCAAGTTCTTGTCAATAGAAGGCTTCCATGTAGTTTAAATAATAGCGAACAAGCATGTAATTCTTCAGACGATGATTTACCAACGTTTAGTCGCACTCCGGTAGAACCCACCAGTCTGTTTAAAAAACTTGAAATGGATAACAACAGCCAGTCTAAAGATGTATCAGATTGCTCATCAGATAGTGAAATTCTTGCAAAAGATTGTAAATTATTTATTCCTTAACTTTACTTACTTTACTTTATTAATTAATTCTGAATGAAGCAATAAATTTGTACTTTATAGAATGTTTGCGATAGTGGAAGAGTGGAAGATTTCGGACAGTCTGGCTATAAAGCGTCCGTTGAACTTCCGGCGCAAGTTGGATAAGAATGCGGGCGGTTTGATAATGAGATGCATGCATTTTTAAATCTTCCAGAGAATTGCTTGCGGCTCCAGCCCTATTCATTTGTTCAAAAAAAATATGAAACCCATTATCGGCGCGAAAGAATTCTTACTGTCCGTTGCGGTTATTTTAATTCTTTGCGACAAAAAGATCAAGTGTTTCACTAGTGAAGATGTGGCAAATGACTTGAAATTAATCAAGATTTGCAAATCCAATTCGCCTCCAGGTGCTTGTGAGTAGTTTTTAATTAATTAATTATACGCAACTGTATGTGGAAATGTCCTAGATTCAATGAACGATGTGCTAAAGACAAAAAACTCGGAAAATACGCATTCAAGAGAGTTTAAATGCTTCTTGCACTGTTTGCTGACCAAATACGGCTGGATGGATGAAGACGGCGGGTATTTGCTGCATGATATTCGGGAAACTTTGCAGCAAAGTGATGTCCAACTGGCCACTTTGGAGTATATTTTATACACCTGCACGGCCGTTAAGTCTTCCGATAGGTGTCAAAGAGCGCATTTGTTCACTGATTGCTTCTGGAAGAAAATGGACGAGGTAAAATAAATTTTCTTTGATATTTAAGTCCTTGGAATTCAGTTTTTTTTAAGGAACAACCCACTGCAGATGAGCTGTTTTATAACGTGAAAACCAGGAAATAGAAATATATGGCTAATAAAATTGTTAACCGATTTTTTTACTCTGTTTGCTGACCGATAAAATTTCCCTAGTCATTTAACAGATGTTTTTTTATACATGGGAATACTTCTAATAATTTGCGCATAAGCCCCAAGAAAGCGTTGCCAAACTTTGCATAATCTGGGTGTGACGTTCAATTTGATAGACGTCATTGAAATCAAACAAACACCTCTTGTAGATTAATACGTTTTTTCCTCATATTTAAGAACAAAAGTACAGTAATTCCACATATTTATAATGGTAAGCGGCTCAAGATAAAGGCAGGTTATGGCTGATATTAGAAATTTTCCAGCTAGTTTTAGTTTTGGGAGATTTGCACATTCCACATAGATGTAGTAGTTTGCCAGCGAAATTCAAAAAACTCTTGGTACCAGGAAGGATACAGCATATTTTGTGTACAGGCAATTTGTGCACAAAGGAATCCTACGACTATTTAAAAACTCTGGCCGTAGATGTTCATGTTGTCAGAGGAGACTTTGATGATGTAAACAACAGAGCCCGACTAGTTTTGTGTGTTTTAACTTGTGCATTTGCAGAACATCAATTATCCGGAACAGAAAGTGGTAACTGTTGGGCAGTTCCGAATCGGGCTGTCGCATGGACATCAGGTGGTTCCCTGGGGCGATCCTGAGGCATTAGGTGGGTGTTTTAGCACGAGGAAACATGCTTGCAGTAAGTCTGTTTTTATCACTCTTCAGCTCTTGTGCAACGGCAGTTGGATGTCGATATTTTGATATCAGGACATACTCATAAATTCGAAGCTTATGAACATGAAAACAAATTTTACATCAATCCAGGCAGTGCCACTGGCAGTTACAATGCTTTGGATATGTAAGTGTTGATCAAGCCCCTTTAGTGGTAAGTTGACTAGCAAGAACTTGTTATTTTTAGGTCTATCACACCTTCCTTTGTCCTTATGGACATACAAAACACTACAGTTGTAACGTATGTTTACCAGCTTGTAGGGGACGACGTGAAGGTAGAAAGAATTGAGTATAAAAAAAATTGATGTGGCCACTCAAGTCCCTTTTCAAACGCGAATATTTCTTATTATTGATAATCGAGGATTAAAGGTATAATTTATTAGGTACACTTTACATGAGGAAAATTATTTATTAAAGGGAATCACTCCATTAATGTTATACACCGTTTATATGACTCCAAAAGAATAAACTTTTATTTACAGCTTAAAACCTGAGTGTATTGCCACTACTCCCAATGTTAAATTCTCGTAGCTCACCTGCCGAAAACCGGCTTCCTCAATCATCGTTTTGAATGTTTCCTGAAATTTGCCATTTGCCAAACAATACACAATACTATACAGTGTGTCGCTTGTGGATTCGTTTCCAATTTTATCCATTGGTTTACTTCCTCAAGAAACACCTGGTATTCTAACCTGCTTAGGAAATTGCCGTATACTTTCCACTAAATACTGATAGGGCTTCCATTGTCCAGCTAATAGTTGTCCTAGCACAGGAATCACTTGGAAACTGTACTGATCATAAATCCTGAAATATGTATCAAAGTAAGTCTGGATGGTAATATAAGAATATGTGTTTCAGGGCCCTGCTTGCAACTCAACAGTGGTTTAGCTTTGTCTTGGTAAGTAACTTTGAAATGTGGTAAGTTGTGAGTGTATTCATGTGTCTTTTCAAAGTTTCAAGAAACACAAGTATAACTCATAAAAAGGAAATGGGTTTTCCGAAAGCTTGACAATCAGGTCAGAAGCTGTTTCTAGGGCTTAAACCGTTTTTTTCTCAAATTTTCCAGAGAAGAAACATTCTAAACTGATTGATTACCAAAATCTATTTCCGTCCCCAACTCACCATTGTGCGACTGCAATTTCCAATTGACTAAATTCCAAACATAAAAATCTGCCCCCCGGCTGCAACACCCTGTAGGCTTCACTTAACACTTTGTCTATTCGAGTACAGTTTCTGATACCAAACGCGATAGTATAGGCATTGAATGTGTTGTCCTTAAATGGCAGTTCCTCGGCATTGCCTTGAAAAAACCTAGTTTAACCCACAAAGTTTCTTTGTAGACCCACAACTTGCCTTCTTGCCAGGCTATGGAATCTGGACTAAAATTCAGCTCCTTACTGCGCGTTTTTCCGACGTCCAACATGTGGACATTGATGTCGGTGATTGTAACATGGCAATTTTTGATTTTGTATTCATTTACAAACTTTAAAAAGCGAAATGCTATGTCCCCTGGTTATTGGTAGAGAAAAGGCTATTTAAGGGGCGGCACTCACTGGGAGGTTTAGGGCCTAGTTACCTGTCCCTCCAGCCACATCTAGTAGTTTCGTGTTTTCCACGGGGCCCAATTTGCACATGAAATGATCCTTCCAGATTCGATGTACTCCAAGTGACATGGCGTCGTTCATTAAGTCGTAGTCTTTGGCCACATTTTCAAAGACTTTGTGAACTGGAAATTAGAACCTCAGAAGGTTGAGGCCTTCTCGCAAAATCTACTAGAAACCTTTTCGTTGCTTCTCACTTTCCTTGACAGTCTCGAAGCCAAAATGAGTGCTTTTCTCTTCGGCGCTTGGGTGACTACTCAGGGCTTTTATCTGCGGTTTTATTAGATTTTTGCATAATGTTTTCCTACTGAATGCAAACATGTTGATGTTTTGAGGTTAGAAACCGTTTGCCTTCGGCAATATTTGGGGTTAGAGTTAACAGTTTTGACATCTTGTCGGTTACTTTTGCGTGTTGAACATCAAAGTAAGTAGTTTTTTGCCAATTACTTGTGAAATTTACCCAACTAATTAACGTAATTAGGTTGAAAAATGCTTAGTTTTCCCGCGGTCGTATTCCTGGACCCCCCAAAGCCCCCAGTTTGGTCATACCCAAAATTTGAATTCCAACGCTAAACTTGCTGATTGCAATTCAGATTTATATTGATATAATCCAACAAAAGCCTGAAAGCAGCTTGAAATTAGTTCTAAGGTGCGATTTGGCACGTTTTGGGATATTTGTGATACAGAAACCAGTTGAACAAAAACATGAAATTCATTGGCGAACACACGTAACTTTGCCTGGAGTAGTTCAGCACATCTTCCACTTTCATCTCGATTACTTCGACGATTTCATGTTCCTCCACACTGCCTCCGCCCTGGCTGACTCTTTGCGCTTCAGTGACTTCGCAGTAAAAAAACGTCGATCGGGCCCCGGTGGTTTCGGAAAGATTGCAAAACTTAAAGATCTGCTCCAAATCTTCAAGAGGCACTTGATAGCCACATTCTTCTAGAATTTCCTCCTGGGCTATGACCTCTGAAGGGACGTCTTTGTCTTCAAGGCCTGCACAAAACTCCAGGGTGATCGCTTGTTTCGGAGGATACTTTTTAGTGTCTACACTAGTGCGCTCTGCTTCAGGCACCAGTTGGTGAAACACTGAAGGCCTAAATTGCCTCACTAGCACTAGCATGTCCTTGGTTTTGTTGTAAAGCACTATCGCAACGCCGTTTCGTTCAAGGAAGATATTGGCCTTTTTCGGCTGGTTGTTCTGTTTATAGTGGAGAGTGGCAGGCGTGGTGTAGATTGTGGGAATGTAGTCCGTAACATACACGTTGGAGATGTCTTCCATTTTACTAACATGCACCCTTAGTTGTGGGAAATCGGTTGTTAATTGCACTATTCATTGAGGTTGGGTTTTCACACGTAGTCAATTTTCCAATCTATTTCACTGGAAATCTACACCCACCTATTTCTGTTTGGGTTATCTCCTGCAGTTGAAGTGGGAATTATCAGCGCCCAGTTTTCACGCGTGGCACTGTGCTTATCACCTTGATACAGATAATCCCCCGTTAACTTCACCCCAAAACATTTTCAGGCTTTAACATGCTGGAAATTTCCCAGCAGTTGCTTCTTTTGGTGTCAACTGAAGTTTAAAATGTCTCCCAGTGTCCCTCTGGAGCCACTCCAATGGAAATTTGCTTACTAGTAGAGAAAACCTCCATCTATCCAAAACGCGAAATCTTTACTTCGAGTAATTTGGACCCAATTTTATTTTGAAAATTCCGCAAGGAGGAACAGGTTCACAAACAAAGCCCGAAAAGGCGAGATTTATACCGGGTCGTAAAAACTAGAAAATATCCGAATACTTATACGCCCCTGACAAGAATACGCAGTAATTAATTTAAAAAAACTTCTCCTTATTGCAGGATTTCAAGCGGAAAAGAATGCGGGGACGGCAGTCGCTTTAACAAGCAGTTTTTGGGGTATGTTTATAAGAACTTTTTTATTACTTTAGTCCATAGAATTTGCCCGCAAAATATTGATGGTATTTTCGGCTACCCTGCATAATGGTGTTGATCTGTGAACCTCATTAAATTGGATTGACCGTTATTCATAGCAAAAAAGCGTACTATTTCTAAAAGTTATTTATTAAATTAGCAATATATACAAAAAAGTGTGAAGAAACACCAAAAATTATCCAAGTTTGGCGAAGTTTTTTTTGAGTACATGTCCATCATAGAAAAGTATATCAATCAATTTCATAATGCTGCAATAATTTATTTAAGAAAAAATATCTTATTACTGTCTCTTAAACTTCTGTTAGAACAAATTCGTATAGGCTTGACTAGCAACGAAACTTGGGACATTATCAGAGTCGTCCAAGGTTTATGATGGTGTTACGGGTAGGTGCAGATATTTTGAAATTATTTCAAATTGCGATTGTAAAAAAGTGGAACAAAATGAGAAAAAAAAACATCGGAACAAATTCGTCATAATTAGCAATTATATACAGGATTATGAGTTATTGAATCTAGAGTCATACTCTCTTTACTCTCAAGATTAATAATCTACTTACTCCCAGTACATTGAATAATATTGCCGCTATCAGACAAATTCTCTATACTAAATTTGACTACTGTTAAGGTTTCTATCACATAGATCGCTGTAGTAGTGTGTAGAGTGATTTTGCCAACACGCACACGTGAAGGTCCCGAGGCTAAAGCCATGAAAATGAGCATTTGATTCTGGCTATGTTCGTCTACACAGCATTCCTGATCCAAAGTTTTTAACAGGGATTCTGCGGCTCGTTGTCCCGTTTGCTCCGCATCTTCCTTTCGGCTTCCTATAGCGTCCGCCCCCAATATACAATCGGTGTCAGTATAGGCGGCCAAAATGATTCCCGAGCAATTATCGCGAGCCACATTGCGGTCTTCCTTGTATCTTTGAATGCTCACATTGGAACAAATTCTGGATAAATATTTCTCGGCTCCATCGGCGATTTTGTTCGCTAAAAATGCCGGCAGAGTTCCAGCCACGAAGCTCCAGCCAGTGATGCTGGTTACTTTGCCGGGGTTTAGCAATTGAACCCCATTCAGTCGCTTAACTGGTTTTACATGTACTATGGCCTCGCCACATCCTTTAGGGAAATATCCTCGTCTGATCAGTTCGAAATCATAGGTGGCGCCGAACTTTTCCAATATGGGGCGAAAAATTTCAGTGAGGTAATCGACTTGCGGCGCCATTTCCGCATTGGTTCCCCCAAATAAGCGAAGAGTGACGTCCGTTTCGGCGAATAATGCACAAGGCAGGGCCACTTGCAACAGCAAACCAATACTGCCGGCAGTTTTAATTACTGCCTGAAATGAACCCCCCACAATGTCGCCTGGGTGAAACAATATTTCGGTTGATCCAATATATGCCCCGTCGACGGTGCCATTCGATAGGTCTCGCACTAGTTCGATGCCTCGTAAATGCTGGTCTTTCAGTCCGGGATTGCTTCGTTTCTGTCGTATGTTAAAGATGCGGACGGGGAATTTTTTCAGACAACTTATGGCTAAGGCCACTCGTAAAATTTGCCCACCACCTTCTAGCACTGAGCCATCAAGGTTTACAATGCTCTCCATTTCAACAAAATCGCTTTGCTATGTTGTTTTGAGACGGTTGTTTCTGAGGTTAGATTTTGACTTTAACTGTCGTTCAGATCAACTTTGTGTTGCTCGAACCCTTTGTAGTTACTGACTGTTCAACTGGCCGATAGTAAATAATGAACAATAAATAAATCCAGTTTGAGGTTGTGGTTTATCGTCATTCAAGGGTTGGAAAATGGGGCGGCATTAATTCAGGAACCTTCGTGTTCAGTAATAACGCATTTTATTGTATACAGTGTTCAACCGGATAAGGATGGGCTCAAATTTTTCCCTAGAACATTTGCTTGGTACTTCAGCTTGTCCACGTTTGTGGCATTTTTTAGCTTCTCCTCATCTAAGAGTCGTTCTCTACGTTGTTCTTCTATTGATTCTGGAAATTTGTTGATTTTCAATGTTCAAATCTACTTCTAGTTGCGTTTGTAAGTTATATGTTTACTTTTTCAGGTTGTTATGCAATTTTTGCTTTTGAGAAATTGATTTGATAGAATTGCTGACAGACTTGATTAGATACTAGAAAAGTTGCGCAATTGATTATCATCAAAGCTACGAATTCACGAATACTTACTGCTATAAGGGGTGTATTTGTCTGATAAAATATTTTCCAAGTTGTAGCCGATAACGCCGACAATTCCAGCAAATGGCAACGTAATATATGGAGCGTATGTCCGTAAAAAAGCGTAAAAAATCGGCAACATTTTACTATATAATTATATTTCATTCAGTTGCACGTTATTTCATAATTAATTTTTATTTCTTATGTGACTTTTTGGACGGAATAACATTGATTTCGGGTTATGTGCCGATTTCTTCTTCGACTTTTTCGATGCCAGATTGTCAGTTTGTATTTGAATATGAACGTTTTTTAAGGTGTAACCGCTAGTGCATTAATTTTTTTCTTAATATATGTGGCTGTCTGTAAATTTAGAAATATTTTTGTATGTATATTCATATTTCTTTGCTATTTTGTAGCTGCTTTTCTCTTGTCAGTTTTTATGCTTAAAAGTTTTAGATAAAATTATCGGAGATTTTCCAAAATGACCAAATTTTAGCAAAATGTTGGAAATAGATTTATGAAGAAAAAAACCGTATTTTTGTAAATTTTTCTTACCTCTTGCTTGGGAAATTATTTTATCGCTGGTCATAAAAAAATTAGGACACCAAATTTTGCAAACTTTTTATTTTGTTTCAAATTTTTCATTAACAACCGCTAATAACGAACACTCTTTTGTATCTTATGCAGAAAGATTCAGATTTTTATGTAATGTATATCCACTCAGTGATGCATTTTACTCATAATTTTCACATTTATCTAATGAGAAAAAAGAAACACCTTTAACTTACTTACGTGCAACTAGGGAGGTTTTACAATGAGTCATTATTGATCCAATTTTTTTTAACTTGTATTCATTCAATGCATATCCGTCCAACGAGTCGATTTACGGAAAAACATTGTCCATATTATAAAATTAGGTTTTTTTTGGGGCAATAAATAATTTCGTATATTTTCCTGACTGTACTTTAATTCATTCCAATGTATTCCTGGGTTTCAGTCAATTTTATTGTTTATTATTTAAAATGTTACAAATACGTTTCGGTGTAAGTTTCCAACTTACCAATTGTCTAAATACCTGTCAGCTGTGTTGAGCAATATATTGGGAAATTCACAATATCACATTAGGGACTCATGGAGCTTCTGCGAATTTATAAAAAAACAGAAGATACCTGAGAACCATCGCTTGATGTGGTATCGCTATACACAAACATCCCGGTAGATTACTCAATACAGTGCATAAGAAATAAATGGTCTGAAATTAGGGAACATACATCATTACCCGAAAATGAATTTATTGGGGCGGTAGAGCTGTGCCTTAAGTCCACTTACTTCCGGTAAGAGGACAATTTCTATTCACAAATATATGGAGTAGCTATGGGGTCTCCCATAGCTGCAACAATTGCAAACCTTGTAATGGAAAGTCTGGAAGAAAAACTAAGACCTGATTTAAACTTTAAGTGTGGATTTTTTAAAAGATACGTTGATGACTGCATAATGTGCCTGCCAAACCAAAAAGTTCAATACACACTAGATAAGTTTAATGCATTCCATGAAACCATTAAATTCACCATTGAGGAAGACAAAAACAGATCATTGAACTTTTTGGATATGACGGTTATGTATGACGATAATGGGGAAATAAAAACAAACTGGTACACAAAGGATGTGTGGTCTGGTAGATACTTGAATTACCAATCATATGCACCTATACAATATAAAAAAGTGTGGTAACAGCTCTTACTGATAGAGCGATAAAATTAGCACATTGTGGATACAGACAAAAAATCTTGAAAAAATAAAAAAGGTACTAATAATGAACAACTATCCCAAAGAATTCTTCGAACCAATTATAAAACAAAGAATTAATAAAATATACAATGCAAATAAATGGAACAACATAAATAATATAAAAAAGAAAAAAGAAGGTGAAATCAAGCATGTATCATTACCACACATACCAGAAATCAACACAAAAATAAAAAATGTTTTAAAACCGCATAATATTACTATAGCGGAAAAAACTAATAACAACTTGGCAAGGGAGTGTTTCACAAAATTTAAACCTAGAAGCGATAAGTTGGACACACCTAACGTAATATACAAGATTGACTGTTTGAACTGTGACAAAACATACATAGGTCAAACAGGGCAATATTTAAAAAAAAGAATATACGAGCATAAGTATAGCTTAAGAAAGATTAACGAGAATGCAACAGCATTAGCACAACATGCACAACAAAAGTTGCATGATTTTGATTTCGCTAACACACAAATATTGATCAATGAGGACAACTATAATAAGAGAAGAATCCATGAAATGATACAAATTAAAAAACATCAAAATGCAATGAATTTCAGATCAGATACAGACAATCTTAGCTCTGTGTATCATACACTAATTAGATGATCGCATGCATGAACTGATTGGACCAGGTAAATGAAATGTAAACATGTGATATTGAGAAATTGCCAAGCAATTCCTAGAATGTAAAGAAAAGGCGAAAGATAAACAGTTTTTTTTGTTTCGCTCGCTCGATATCGAGTAAAATATGGAAAATTCCGTGACCAGTCAAATGTGAAGGTTGAAACAACTATATACGTAAGTTAAATTTAGATCTCTAAACAATAGATTCTAGTCTTTTCCCAGACACGCTTGTCCTGACTCATCACCTGAAAACCAATGTTCTTGATGTACTTTTTAATATGTGTGTGATTTGTATTTTAATGTGTGAATTTTGATGGAAAATTTTATATAAATTAATAATAACTGTAAATGTATATTTTAGACAAACTGATGATGGTGGAGAAAGACACCGAAACGTATTTGTAACATTTTAAATAATAAACAATAAAATTGACTGAAACCCAGGAATACATTGGAATGCAATAAATAATGTCGCATTAATAAAAGTCCCATTTTATTTGATAAAATATACTGAATGTTTAGAACTAAATGCTACAATCATAGATTCTTAAAAATTAATTAAGTGACTCATGTTTTCTATTTTGCCGAGCTGAGTTGCACAAAAAACGCCCCTAAGCTTTCCTTTTCCCAGAATTTCTCTACAAATTTCAAAGAGTTTCTGAGAAATAAATAAAACGCTGTTTTTAGGGGCGGTTTCTCCCCAACAACGGAACTCATAAATAAATAAAAAATAATAATAAAATAAAAAACATGAATTCCGAATTTTTTTAAATATAATCTGCTATATCTACTTTTCACATTTATAGTCCCCTATTTTTTTTAATCGAAACTACTTTCGTATATTATATATATTTATTATAATTGGATATAATATATTTAAGCTGTTTACATGGTCTCACACATGCCTTCACTTAAATGTTTCGTATCCTCTAAAGCTAGCTGCAAATTACATCAGTTACTCAAATAAATACACTCAACACTTTGGCGCCTCTTAGGTTTGTTAGCTTTTTAATAGAGTCTCAATTTGCTCACGAATTCGTTTCAAACGATGGCCGCAGTAGATCTTCAGCAGCACACTAAAGAAGATTAGGAACAATCCGAAACCGCCTAGAATATGGACATTGTGCTGATAAATAATGCAGCTCAGCAGGACTGAAAAGCATTGTCGGATGGTGCTGATTATTACGAATACCAGAGGTCCAAATGTGTCGATAGTGTTGAAAATGAACATTTGCCCAGCTGCTGAGCATACGGACAAAGTGATTATATCTACGGTGAATTGGGGATATGTGAACATGAATGAAGCGGACTTGAACAGGCCTCCATGCTGCACGAGCGAAGTGAGAGTGAAGATGCAGGAGAAGAAATTGACAAAGCACATCATCTGAATGGGTTTTACCTCGTAAGCTTTGAAGAGTTTTCCCTGCCAGTTGGCAGTGAAACTATCAAAGCCTATGTACAAGCATAGAAGGAAAACTCCACTAAAGGCCGTGGATGAGTTGCTGGTTTTGTCCGTTCCAGTGTCCAACAAGAAAAACAGCATTCCAAAGGACAAAATCACCGCAGTGACATATTCGTAAAATTCGTATTTGGTTTGTGAGACGACTTTGCCCATTATCATCACAGGGATTGTTTTACTGGCCTTTGCAAGCACCTGGCACGGAAACGACACGAACTTTAGAGCCTCGTACTGGCACCAGGAGCTCATAATATTAGAAAGTGAGCAGAAAACGTACTTATACATCGGACACCGATGTCTCGGTTGTCGGGTGCAAAATATCACAACCGCAGACATTGAAAAAGCTAAAATGCGGTTTACAAACACTAAAAACTGTGAGTCTTTAAAGTAAGCGATTTCATTCGATGCAGACACGTATTTTTGGGTCATGATTTTCTCCTGAAGCACCCCCCATAAGAGATACGATACTTGAAGCCCAAAGAAGTAGAATATCAGCAGAAAGCTGTTTTGCAATGGAGTCCTGGTTCCTTTGATCGTAACTCCTGAAGAATTCAACAAAGGCAGCTCATCTTCACCAAAACAAGTACGGATAACTGCTCCAATTGGGCCACGTCCACTGACATTCAAATAGTTGGTTTTCTTGATGTAGACAAACACCAAATAGCCCGGCAGGAATACGGTGGCATATCCCAATATATTTCGGGCTCCATCCACAATCCAGGCGGAATCCTTCGGAAGGTCTTGTAGCACATCCCAGTTTAATACGAGCAAGTTGAGCACATATAAAGTCAGAATTCCCACTATGTTGATTGCGAATATTACCAGTTCAATGCGACGTGCCATGATTAGAGGATAAAATTGGGGTTCGAATAAATCATCATCAAAAAAGGTATTCGAGTTTGTTTGGATGTTTAAATATCACACAGAAATGTAGGGTTAAGAGGCTATGCAACTTGTCATGAAGGATAGATTTTATTGTCTCTCTCGCACATATGGACGTCCTGTGATTGATTTTCTCGGTAGTAAGTCTTTTGAAATTGTTTTAAAACAAGAAGTCTTTTTATAAAGGTTCCGAAGTTTTTTTTTTCGAAAAGGGTTCCTTTACTAAAAGGATAAAAGTAAGTTCTTTTTTTTAACTTATTTAATCAATGGGTGAAAGCAATACAAAATTTCTAAAATTGCAAAACTTTGTCAATTAGGTTTTTTACATTTTGTAAACCCCGACCAACAGACCAATCTTTTACAGATCGTCCACATTCACTAATTAAAAATAGAAACTTTACATCTACTAGTACATAGGATTCAGACAATAGTTTGAAATTCCAACGTGTAAGATTTTGTATAGTTTAAATAAATATTATTACCTTTTAGAGGTCCTGATTAGTTCAGTAAAAGGTCATTGTTTTCAAAAGAACATGCAATATTTGCCAGCGCATCACTGCTTGGGCCTTCGCCCTGTCCACTTCCTATATTGTTCACATTTCGCACTCTCCTTATCCCCCTTAATCATTCTGTCCCTCCCGCGGCTGTTTTTGTGAGATGCTGCATATCTAGCTGTGCCTGTGCAATATCACCAAGAGCCAATTGGACTTTTTCCAGCAGCTCCTGGCCTGATCGTACTATTGCATCCAGCCGGTCAGCTGCGTCCTGGTTTTCTTGTTCTAATTGCCGTAAGCTCGATAACTGAAAATTCCCAATATCCACGTGTAGCTTTAAGAGAATTTAGCTAAATGTTAAGCAAATACCTGTAATTCTGTGGAATTCTCTTCACTGGGCAGGGACTCAATAAGAGTGTCGATGTCTTTAGCACATCGGGAAATAAGGGTGGTGAACAGTTGGACATAGTCTTCCTGAAAAAGCCCTATTTTAGTAAAGTTTCGGCGGGTTTTTCGGTACCTACCTGAGATTGCTGTTGGGGAGTTTGAGACCCACTGCGGTCAAAATTGGGGAACTTGCTGGGCGGCGCAAACTGTTGAAGAATCCCTATGCTATTGCAAAAGTGCTCGGCCTGCTGCAATCGAAAGAAAAATCCAGAATTTGTGGAAATTGCAGAGCAAATAACAGAACAAACCTGATTAATACAATCTTGCAATTGGGTTAGTCGATCGGCCATATTAATAGATCAAGAATGCACAATTTGGTATAAATATTCTTTGCAGCCTTTTGTCTGTGATGTAAGCAAAAGCTAGTTTACCGAATCTTGCGTTTGGATATTTTCCGTTCTAGAGCCAGTGTTAAATAGGTTAGGTCGTCTAGAGTTGGGACCATTTTTTTTTGGGGTTGCCATGTTGTGCCTCCCGTTTTCCCCAGAGATTCAGTTTTTCATCTCTCTCGCTCCCATGTGAGGACTATGGGTCATAGTGAGACCAATGGCTGATGACGATTGACTAGACTCGAATTTCCACTGCTTGCAGAAGAAAACTTCTTTACCGACTGTGTTCACATCAAAATTTAGCGGGAGATTTGAATTCAATTTATGATCTGTCAAATCTCAGCTTAAGTTCCAACAATACTTCAGGCATCTCATAATGCCCTTTAATTGTGATGTTATACTAGTGCTTCAATTAACATCACAATTAAAGGGCATTATGAGATGCCTAAAGAATTATTGGAACTTAAGCCGAGATTTGACAGATCATAAATTGAATTTAAATCTCCCGCTAAATTTTGATGTGAACACAGTCGGTAAAGAAGTTTTCTTCTGCAAGCAGTGGAAATTCGAGTCTAGTCAATCGTCATCAGCCATTGGGCAAAATCATTCTACATGCTTATATGGCAGTTGCCAATCTATAACCTCTGTGATCTGTGGCGGTAGCCCACATTATTTTCGCATGCGAGAATCTTGACAGCTCTGGCGCCGGTGAATGGCGCGCAATTTGAAAAGCTACATTTAGCCCCGTGACGAATTTTTGTAAAATAAATGGAGCACATTTAAATAAATTGCAAGTTTCCTAGATAGTATTGGTAAGTGGTAAGAACACTTTAAATTAAGCAATTTTAGCGAAGAAAATTCCTGGATGATCCATAAATTAAGCTAAAGAACACTTACAGAGTCAGACCTCCTGAAGAACATTGCAGGAACAAGTGGCAGAAACCGCTTATCTAAGAACGTTTTTTCTATGATAATTGCGAAATAAGTGTGAAATTTTTGTTGAATTAAATAAAGACTTGAAGAAAAATGATCTAATAGAAGTGAAACTCACCAAAAAAATGTTGATTCCAAATCCATCTCAGTAATTGTCGGCGACACTGACAGGGAACCTGCAAAAAAATACAAACTCTTACAAATGTTACAATGGCTTTATCCACCTATTAATGTCTTTGGATGTATCTGATAGTGGTGGCATTCTGGCAACGTCGTAGCTGAATGTCAAAGTGACAAGGGGGTAAATCTCCCCCTTGTGGTGGTCCCAGTCCATAATAGTAAATAATAACGCGAGTTCAAAGCACAGATGACAGTTCAAATCACGTCGGGGTCACCAATTGTGGATGTTTGATTGGGAGAACTAATGATTGGTAGCTCGAAATAAACCGCCACGATAGATTTGAATGAAAACTGAACATCAACACTAACTGGTATATTTTGCGGAACTTAACGTACACGTGGTGTGTTCGGAAGTTGTTCTTATAGCAAGACGGCGAGTGCCGAAAGGCAGCTCCTTTTATACCTCTTCGGAGAGCCTGTTGCGGTGTTGTCAACTCACGCTACCATCTTACGCAAGGTTGTTGGCACCACAGCATTATCCAATGTTCCTCTTCACTTTCGGAATGATATTTTTGTCAAATTAAAATGCTAACCCTCCATAAGTACGATCCCAGTTGACCTATTGTTTATAATGTTATTTCTTCATTTACTTTTAGGAACGAGGTAAGAACTTCCCCGTTGATAAGGTGTTTTTGGTATAAAACTAGTTTTCTTGTTTTACAGATGAACGGAATGAACTACCGGGCGCACAGTGTTTCGGCTCCAGAAAGTGGAAAAACCGAAAAACTACAAGATTCTAGTGGACCCATTTCTGGTCAAAGGCGCTGACATCAAAAGGATCTTTCGATATGATGGGATTGTTCCTGCCGATAGTCCTTATCCGCCAGTTAGCTTGAGGGATCCTCGGTCTCGGTCACATTTGACAAGACTATGGACTCGGTTGGAGGCACTAGACTTACCTGTACCTCGGTAAGAAAGCTGTTTTTGTTAACCTGAAAAGCATAAATCCTTTTAATATCGAATGAAAAAGCAAATTGGGCACTTTTTAACTTACAACCTGGTACTTCAGTTTAATGTCATTATTTATTAAATTAGCTGAAGTTAGTTTTTAGTCGGAGAAAAAGAAGGTTTTGGGAAAAGTACAATTCGAAAGGGAAACCTTCACAAAACTGAACACTTGAAGCTTGGTTTTTTCTAACCTAACCTTGCGATATATATGTAATAGTTTTTTTTGGGAACACATCGTCATTTCTGTAAACACTGCCATTGTGTGTAATCGTAGTGCTGGGTCTTATTTAACACTGAAAGAAAAAACAAAAAAAATAGAAATCAAATATTGCGCAATTTCAGCTTAGAGAAACATTCAAATCGATTGCTCGACTTGGAGGCCAGAACGTGCTCCAAAGCCAACGTATTCTAAAAGAGAACTCGGATGAAAATGCAGATTGCACTTTCTAGATGAATGTGTCTTATCACACAACATACGGATAACCTTAAAATAATAAATGGGGCCGCATTTACCTAAGACTATGCTAATAACTACCAGTTTGCAAACGTTTGCCGATTGCGAGAGTGAAAATTGGTCAGTTTTGCAAGAAATATGGCCAAAAGTGGAAAAAAAAATCGATAAAAGTACGACGTGGATTTCGAATGTCAAACGTTGACGTCAGGTCGATGATACCAGGTTAATTCCAATTGATTTCAGCCTGGTAATCTCGTTTACCAGGGCGATTTAATTTCATGTCTCGCTTACAAGTAATAGGCGTAAACGGTTTGCGCTAAAATTGCAAAATTCGCTATTCCTTAATAAGTGGCAATGAGAAGACTATTTTGCGGTAATAATAGCGGATTTTAGTCACGAGGCGCACATACAGGGGATCTTCAAAGTAAATATTACCCCAACTTTTTTGTTTGTGATAATTACAATTTTGTGCGCCAAATCATTAAATTGCAAATACATATTTTCAAGTGAAAAAGTGCTCCTGCTTCATCTTGTTAAGACGGACCGTTTTCTAGAAAAAAATTTAACTAATGCACCATTTTGTTACACATTTATTGTAAATAAGTGAATTTACTCAAACGTTAATAACGTTATTGGATTATTATATCTAGCCATTTGTCTTGTCGGTATTGTCCAATCAAAGTTTTAATGTTTCTGTTAAGTTGGTTCAGTGTCTTTTTTAGGTCGTTATTTTGAGTGTTTGTATATAGTCTGTACAGTTTTCTCTTATGTTTTATTAGTGTCAGTATGTATTTGGGTAGTGTATGTCGGTAGAAAGCATTTTTTATTTCCGGGCTAAATTTTCCTATGGCTAGTGAAAGTTGTTGTTGTATGGTTTCTATTGAAATGTGCTGTGCTTGTGATTGAATGTAGTCATGTATATGTTGTTTCACTTTGTCTATGTCAGTCTTTGTTAGGTTTAAGTTTTTCTCTATAGGAGGTGTATTGGAGGTAGGTTGCGTATGTTGTAAGTCTATGTTAAACGTAATAGCCAGGTGGTCGGATCCAAGTTCGTTGGTTAAGTTTATGCTGTTGATTGTGTTTGTCAAGTTTCTTGTGTGCAGTAGAATGTCTGGTGTTGAGTCTGGGTTTGCGGGCATCAGAAAAGATGGTGGGGTGTGCTGTTTTATAAAGTCGGAATTTTGCAAAAATCTTTTAAGTTGTTTCGTTTTGTTTCTATTCAAGTTAAAGTCGCCTATAATTATTGCATATTTATAGATGCTTGCCTTAGTCAGTATGTTTTGTTCTAGGTTGGAGTGTGGGTGTATGTATGTCAGAAATATGTGTATCAGGTCGTTTAAGTAGGGTATGGTAAAATGTAGACAGTCGTTCAAAGGGTTGTTGAGGGAAGGAGGATTTGCTCTTCCAAGTTTAACGTTTGGTTTTAGGAGAGCTGCGACCCCGCCCCTGGCATGATTGATGGTATTTCCATGCCTATAGATATACTGCCAATTTCTGTACGTTGGTGTTTGTCCTAGTTTGGTTTTAGTCTCTACAAATATGCAGCAGTCTGTGTCGTTTTGTTCTATGTAATTGTAAATAAGTGTTTTTTTGCTGTTAAGTCCGTTGATGTTCGCGTAAAGTACTTTCATATTGAATCTTGTATGCTCGTTACTGTCTGTCTGACTTGTTCGCAGGGTTCAGTTGGAGAGCGTCTCTCGGGCAGGAGCATGTCAAACATTAGGATGTATACATGGTTCCCGAAGAAAACAACGGAGGTGTCAATGTCGAAGTCTTCTATAAATTGTTTTCGTAGTTTTTTTAGTAGTTCGTCTCTGTTGGTATTGTTTGTCTTGTTAAGTTGATGTTTGTATTTGTTTATGATGTGGTCATGTGTTGTAATGGGTGTGCGTATTCTACTTGCCACTGTCGTCGTCTCCGCAATCCCGGACGTCCGTTTGTTTACACATTTTATGTTTTACGTTTGGTATTCCGTCGATTGGGGATGTCGGTCGTTTTGGGCACTTCATGCTCCATGCTGCGGGGTCCTCTGAGTTGCATGCTTGACTCGCATTTGGAAGTTGGATGGGGTCCCTGGCACTTGTTGCATCTTGGTGATTGCTTGCAATCTTCAGTTTTGTGGCTGAACAGGTTGCATTTGCCACACGGCGCAGGCACGGGTGCTGGTGGTATGCTTTCGGTGATTTTGAAATTTTTAAATATTTCTCTTATTAACCCCTTATGAAATTTTCGACCAAAAATTGATATTTCACAACCGTCTTTTTTGCGTTCATTGGATTGTTTCCGACCTAAGAACCTGCCCGATAACGAATATGAAATGTTCCGGTCTATAACAGGGAAGATATCGCCCGTTAAAGATTGCGACCGCTCTAAAACCGCTCTAAAAAGACAAAAGAAAATCATTATTTCGGATCTGAAGAGTCCGTCTTGTGTTTTAAATAGCTCGTTGCATTCTTCGCCTCGTTCCGGTGAAAATGATGGAGAGTTCGAGGAATTTTGAGAGACTTGAATTTTTTGGAAAAATATTTCTCTTATTAACCCCTTATGAAATTTTCGACCAAAAATTGAAATTTCACCAGCGTCTTTTTTGCGTTCATTGGATTGTTTCCGACCTAAGAACCTGCCCGATAACGAATATGAAATGTTCCGGTCTATAACAGGGAAGATATCGCCCGTTAAATATTGCGACCGCTCTAAAACCGCTCTAAAAAGACAAAAAAAATTCATTATTTCGGATCTGAAGTCCGTCCTGTGTTTTAAATAGCTCGTTGCATTCTTCGCCTCGTTCCGGTGAAACTGATGGAGAGTTCGAGGAATTTTGAGAGACTTGAATCTTTCGGAAAAATATTTCTCTTATTAACCCCTTATGAAATTTTCGACCAAAAATTTAAATTTCACAACCGTCTTTTTTGCGTTCATTGGATTGTTTCCGACCTAAGAACCTGCCCGATAACGAATATGAAATGTTCCGGTCTATAACAGGGAAGATATCGCCCGTTAAAGATTGCGACCGCTCTAAAACCGCTCTAAAAAGTCAAAAGAAAATCATTATTTCGGATCTGAAGAGTCCGTTTTGTGTTTTAAATAGCTCGTTGCATTCTTCGCCTCGTTCCGGTGAAAATGATGGAGAGTTCGAGGAATTTTGAGAGACTTGAATTTTTTGGAAAAATATTTCTCTTATTAACCCCTTATGAAATTTTCGACCAAAAATTGAAATTTCACCAGCGTCTTTTTTGCGTTCATTGGATTGTTTCCGACCTAAGAACCTGCCCGATAAAGAATATGCAATGTTCCGGTCTATAACAGGGAAGATATCGCCCGTTAAAGATTGCAACCGCTCTAAAACCGCTCTAAAAAGGCAAAAGAAAATCATTATTTCGGATCTGAAGAGTCCGTCCTGTGTTTTAAATAGCTCGTTGCATTCTTCGCCTCGTTCCGGTGAAAATGATGGAGAGTTCGAGGAACTTTGAGAGACTTGAATTTTTTGGAAAAATATTTCTCTTATTAACCCCTTATGAAATTTTCGACCAAAAATTGAAATTTCACCAGCGTCTTTTTTGCGTTCATTGGATTGTTTCCGACCTAAGAACCTGCCCGATAACGAAGAGTTCGAGGTATTTTGGGAGACTTGAATTTTTCGGAAAAATATTTCTCTTATTAACCCCTTATGAAATTTTCGACCAAAAATTGAAATTTCACCAGCGTCTTTTTTGCGTTCATTGGATTCTTTCCGACCTAAGAAGCTGCCCGATAACGAATATGAAATGTTCCGGTCTATAACAGGGAAGATATCGCCCGTTAAAGATTGCGACCGCGCTAGAACCGCTCTAAAAAGACAAAAAAAATCATTATTTCGGATCTGAAGAGTCCGTCCGGTGTTTTAAATAGCTCGTTGCATTCTTCGCCTCGTTCCGGTGAAAATGATGGAGAGTTCGAGGAACTTTGAGAGACTTGAATTTTTTGGAAAAATATTTCTCTTATTAACCCCTTATGAAATTTTCGACCAAAAATTGAAATTTCACCAGCGTCTTTTTTGCGTTCATTGGATTCTTTCCGACCTAAGAACCTGCCCGATAACGAATATGCAATGTTCCGGTCTATAACAGGGAAGATATCGCCCGTTAAAGATTGCGACCGCTCTAAAACCGCTCTAAAAAGATAAAAGAAAATCATTATTTCGGATCTGAAGAGTCCGTCCTGTGTTTTAAATAGCTCGTTGCATTCTTCGCCTCGTTCCGTTGAAAATGATGGAGAGTTCGAGGAATTTTGAGAGACTTGAATTTTTTGGAAAAATATTTCTCTTATTAACCCCTTATGAAATTTTCGACCAAAAATTGAAATTTCACCAGCGTCTTTTTTGCGTTCATTGGATTGTTTCCGACCTAAGAACCTGCCCGATAAAGAATATGCAATGTTCCGGTCTATAACAGGGAAGATATCGCCCGTTAAAGATTGCAACCGCTCTAAAACCGCTCTAAAAAGGCAAAAGAAAATCATTATTTCGGATCTGAAGAGTCCGTCCTGTGTTTTAAATAGCTCGTTGCATTCTTCGCCTCGTTCCGTTGAAAATGATGGAGAGTTCGAGGAATTTTGAGAGACTTGAATTTTTTGGAAAAATATTTCTCTTATTAACCCCTTATGAAATTTTCGATCAAAAATTGAAATTTCACCAGCGTCTTTTTTGCGTTCATTGGATTGTTTCCGACCTAAGAACCTGCCCGATAACGAAGAGTTCGAGGTATTTTGGGAGACTTGAATTTTTCGGAAAAATATTTCTCTTATTAACCCCTTATGAAATTTTCGACCAAAAATTGAAATTTCACCAGCGTCTTTTTGCGTTCATTGGATTCTTTCCGACCTAAGAACCTGCCCGATAACGAATATGCAATGTTCCGGTCTATAACAGGGAAGATATCGCCCGTTAAAGATTGCGACCGCTCTAAAACCGCTCTAAAAAGATAAAAGAAAATCATTATTTCGGATCTGAAGAGTCCGTCCTGTGTTTTAAATAGCTCGTTGCATTCTTCGCCTCGTTCCGTTGAAAATGATGGAGAGTTCGAGGAATTTTGAGAGACTTGAATTTTTTGGAAAAATATTTCTCTTATTAACCCCTTATGAAATTTTCGACCAAAAATTGAAATTTCACCAGCGTCTTTTTTGCGTTCATTGGATTGTTTCCGACCTAAGAACCTGCCCGATAACGAAGAGTTCGAGGTATTTTGGGAGACTTGAATTTTTCGGAAAAATATTTCTCTTATTAACCCCTTATGAAATTTTCGACCAAAAATTGAAATTTCACCAGCGTCTTTTTTGCGTTCATTGGATTCTTTCCGACCTAAGAAGCTGCCCGATAACGAATATGAAATGTTCCGGTCTATAACAGGGAAGATATCGCCCGTTAAAGATTGCGACCGCGCTAGAACCGCTCTAAAAAGACAAAAAAAAATCATTATTTCGGATCTGAAGAGTCCGTCCGGTGTTTTAAATAGCTCGTTGCATTCTTCGCCTCGTTCCGGTGAAAATGATGGAGAGTTCGAGGAACTTTGAGAGACTTGAATTTTTTGGAAAAATATTTCTCTTATTAACCCCTTATGAAATTTTCGACCAAAAATTGAAATTTCACCAGCGTCTTTTTTGCGTTCATTGGATTGTTTCCGACGTAAGAAGCTGCCCGATAACGAATATGAAATGTTCCGGTCTATAACAGGGAAGATATCGCCCGTTAAAGATTGCGACCGCGCTAGAACCGCTCTAAAAAGACAAAAAAAAATCATTATTTCGGATCTGAAGAGTCCGTCCGGTGTTTTAAATAGCTCGTTGCATTCTTCGCCTCGTTCCGGTGAAAATGATGGAGAGTTCGAGGAACTTTGAGAGACTTGAATTTTTTGGAAAAATATTTCTCTTATTAACCCCTTATGAAATTTTCGACCAAAAATTGAAATTTCACCAGCGTCTTTTTTGCGTTCATTGGATTCTTTCCGACCTAAGAACCTGCCCGATAACGAATATGCAATGTTCCGGTCTATAACAGGGAAGATATCGCCCGTTAAAGATTGCGACCGCTCTAAAACCGCTCTAAAAAGATAAAAGAAAATCATTATTTCGGATCTGAAGAGTCCGTCCTGTGTTTTAAATAGCTCGTTGCATTCTTCGCCTCGTTCCGTTGAAAATGATGGAGAGTTCGAGGAATTTTGAGAGACTTGAATTTTTTGGAAAAATATTTCTCTTATTAACCCCTTATGAAATTTTCGACCAAAAATTGAAATTTCACCAGCGTCTTTTTTGCGTTCATTGGATTGTTTCCGACCTAAGAACCTGCCCGATAAAGAATATGCAATGTTCCGGTCTATAACAGGGAAGATATCGCCCGTTAAAGATTGCAACCGCTCTAAAACCGCTCTAAAAAGGCAAAAGAAAATCATTATTTCGGATCTGAAGAGTCCGTCCTGTGTTTTAAATAGCTCGTTGCATTCTTCGCCTCGTTCCGTTGAAAATGATGGAGAGTTCGAGGAATTTTGAGAGACTTGAATTTTTTGGAAAAATATTTCTCTTATTAACCCCTTATGAAATTTTCGACCAAAAATTGAAATTTCACCAGCGTCTTTTTTGCGTTCATTGGATTGTTTCCGACCTAAGAACCTGCCCGATAACGAAGAGTTCGAGGTATTTTGGGAGACTTGAATTTTTCGGAAAAATATTTCTCTTATTAACCCCTTATGAAATTTTCGACCAAAAATTGAAATTTCACCAGCGTCTTTTTTGCGTTCATTGGATTCTTTCCGACCTAAGAACCTGCCCGATAACGAATATGCAATGTTCCGGTCTATAACAGGGAAGATATCGCCCGTTAAAGATTGCGACCGCTCTAAAACCGCTCTAAAAAGATAAAAGAAAATCATTATTTCGGATCTGAAGAGTCCGTCCTGTGTTTTAAATAGCTCGTTGCATTCTTCGCCTCGTTCCGTTGAAAATGATGGAGAGTTCGAGGAATTTTGAGAGACTTGAATTTTTTGGAAAAATATTTCTCTTATTAACCCCTTATGAAATTTTCGACCAAAAATTGAAATTTCACCAGCGTCTTTTTTGCGTTCATTGGATTGTTTCCGACCTAAGAACCTGCCCGATAAAGAATATGCAATGTTCCGGTCTATAACAGGGAAGATATCGCCCGTTAAAGATTGCAACCGCTCTAAAACCGCTCTAAAAAGGCAAAAGAAAATCATTATTTCGGATCTGAAGAGTCCGTCCTGTGTTTTAAATAGCTCGTTGCATTCTTCGCCTCGTTCCGTTGAAAATGATGGAGAGTTCGAGGAATTTTGAGAGACTTGAATTTTTTGGAAAAATATTTCTCTTATTAACCCCTTATGAAATTTTCGACCAAAAATTGAAATTTCACCAGCGTCTTTTTTGCGTTCTTTGGATTGTTTCCGACCTAAGAACCTGCCCGATAACAAATATGAAATGTTCCGGTCTATAACAGGAAAGATTGCGACCGCGCTAAAACCTTTCTAAAAAGACAAAAAAAAAATCATTATTTCGGATCTGAAGAGTCCGTCCGGTGTTTTAAATAGCTCGTTGCATTCTTCGCCTCGTTCCGGTGAAAATGATGGAGAGTTCGAGGAACTTTGAGAGACTTGAATTTTTTGGAAAAATATTTCTCTTATTAACCCCTTATGAAATTTTCGACCAAAAATTGAAATTTCACCAGCGTCTTTTTTGCGTTCATTGGATTCTTTCCGACCTAAGAACCTGCCCGATAACGAATATGCAATGTTCCGGTCTATAACAGGGAAGATATCGCCCGTTAAAGATTGCGACCGCTCTAAAACCGCTCTAAAAAGATAAAAGAAAATCATTATTTCGGATCTGAAGAGTCCGTCCTGTGTTTTAAAAAGCTCGTTGCATTCTTCGCCTCGTTCCGTTGAAAATGATGGAGAGTTCGAGGAATTTTGAGAGACTTGAATTTTTTGGAAAAATATTTCTCTTATTAACCCCTTATGAAATTTTCGACCAAAAATTGAAATTTCACCAGCGTCTTTTTTGCGTTCATTGGATTGTTTCCGACCTAAGAACCTGCCCGATAACGAAGAGTTCGAGGTATTTTGGGAGACTTGAATTTTTCGGAAAAATATTTCTCTTATTAACCCCTTATGAAATTTTCGACCAAAAATTGAAATTTCACCAGCGTCTTTTTTGCGTTCATTGGATTGTTTCCGACCTAAGAACCTGCCCGATAAAGAATATGCAATGTTCCGGTCTATAACAGGGAAGATATCGCCCGTTAAAGATTGCAACCGCTCTAAAACCGCTCTAAAAAGGCAAAAGAAAATCATTATTTCGGATCTGAAGAGTCCGTCCTGTGTTTTAAATAGCTCGTTGCATTCTTCGCCTCGTTCCGTTGAAAATGATGGAGAGTTCGAGGAATTTTGAGAGACTTGAATTTTTTGGAAAAATATTTCCCTTATTAACCCCTTATGAAATTTTCGACCAAAAATTGAAATTTCACCAGCGTCTTTTTTGCGTTCATTGGATTGTTTCCGACCTAAGAACCTGCCCGATAACGAAGAGTTCGAGGTATTTTGGGAGACTTGAATTTTTTGGAAAAATATTTCTCTTATTAACCCCTTATGAAATTTTCGACCAAAAATTGAAATTTCACCAGCGTCTTTTTTGCGTTCATTGGATTGTTTCCGACCTAAGAACCTGCCCGATAACGAATATGAAATGTTCCGGTCTATAACAGGGAAGATATCGCCCGTTAAAGATTGCGACCGCTCTAAAAAGATAAAAGAAAATCGTTATTTCGGATCTGAAGAGTCCGTCCTGTGTTTTAAATAGCTCGTTGCATTCTTCGCCTCGTTCCGTTGAAAATGATGGAGAGTTCGAGGAATTTTGAGAGACTTGAATTTTTTGGAAAAATATTTCTCTTATTAACCCCTTATGAAATTTTCGACCAAAAATTGAAATTTCACCAGCGTCTTTTTTGCGTTCATTGGATTGTTTCCGACCTAAGAACCTGCCCGATAACGAAGAGTTCGAGGTATTTTGGGAGACTTGAATTTTTCGGAAAAATATTTCTCTTATTAACCCCTTATGAAATTTTCGACCAAAAATTGAAATTTCACCAGCGTCTTTTTTGCGTTCATTGGATTGTTTCCGACCTAAGAACCTGCCCGATAAAGAATATGCAATGTTCCGGTCTATAACAGGGAAGATATCGCCCGTTAAAGATTGCAACCGCTCTAAAACCGCTCTAAAAAGGCAAAAGAAAATCATTATTTCGGATCTGAAGAGTCCGTCCGGTGTTTTAAATAGCTCGTTGCATTCTTCGCCTCGTTCCGGTGAAAATGATGGAGAGTTCGAGGAACTTTGAGAGACTTGAATTTTTTGGAAAAATATTTCTCTTATTAACCCCTTATGAAATTTTCGACCAAAAATTGAAATTTCACCAGCGTCTTTTTTGCGTTCATTGGATTGTTTCCGACCTAAGAACCTGCCCGATAACAAATATGAAATGTTCCGGTCTATAACAGGAAAGATTGCGACCGCGCTAAAACCTTTCTAAAAAGACAAAAAAAAATCATTATTTCGGATCTGAAGAGTCCGTTCTGTGTTTTAAATCGCCCGTTTTTTTTTCGACATTCCTTCGAGTCACACAGAAAACGGTTGCAGTTCAGATAACGATGCTGAATTTTATATCCCCAAGAACTATTTAACGTGTATAAATCGCCCCTCAATCCGTCCTAAATCCAGACAGATGATGGCACTACAATTTGCTTATTTCTTTTTCAGGGCACGCACATTGTTCTGCATACGGAGGGTGAAACGTATTGCAGAAAAAATTTTCCTCTTTGGAAAATCGGAGCTAAAACACACGATCTTTTTCAACTCGTATCAGCTTTCCGGTTATTAATCTGTAGTCGTTTTAAACCATAGGAAATTGCTCCCGATGTTTCACTAAAAATATATTTTTTCAAAATTTTTTTCACTCGAAATTGAAATATTTTAAGCCGTGAAGGTATGAATTTCGATCATAGCAACGCACATGTCATCTTGCTACTCCTATAGACTCCTACGTGTGCGAGTGGGAGAACCGATGCCAGCTACCTTAGCATTAGCAACAAGCTGTGCCCAAACATTGGCCCTTTCTGGATGCTGAGTGTGAGACGAAACTGGTTTACGCAAAGAACATTCGTTGGGCGCGAACGCGAAATTTGGATATGGGATTGGATGGAGTCTAACAAAATGATGCCTTCCAAGCCCCACCTGAAGACTAATGCGCTTAGGATCGGTTAATGTTAAGTTAGCAAACATAGTAAAGAGCAGAAAGCTTGTGAATCAATTGTTGAAAATAAAAAAATATAAATGGCACACTTTATTTTTTTGTTCCCTTATTTCCTTTGTCGATTAGTGGGACACTATTCTCAAAACCTTGTAAAAAAATGTAGCCAAAGAACCTATTTTGCGAGAAATCCGGTGTGCATCAGGAGAGCAGAATATTCAAGGAGCTAGCGAGCAGATATCAAGAGCAGGAGTTTAGCGTTCCGTTATTTTTTCTGTGGATCTAGTAGCTCTCTATTAGTAAGATTTGAATGGCAAAACGAAATTTTCATTTGTATCAGGGCAGCAGAATGTTTAAGGAGGTAGCGAGCAGATATCAGGAGCAGGAGTTTAGCGTTACGTTATTTTTGATGTGGATCTAGTAGATCTCTATTTGCAAAATTTGAATGGCAAAACGAAATTTTTATTTGTATCAGGGCAGCAGAATGTTTAAGGAGGTAGCGAGCAGATATCAGGAGCAGGAGTTTAACGTTACGTTATTTTTAACGTGGGTCTACTAGATCTCTATTAATAAAATTTGAATGGCAAAACGACATTTTTCATTTGTATCAGGGCAGCAGAATGTTTAAGGAGGTAGCGAGCAGATATCAGGAGCAGGAGTTTAACGTTACGTTATTTTTAACGTGGGTCTACTAGATCTCTATTAATAAAATTTGAATGGCAAAACGACATTTTTCATTTGTATCAGGGCAGCAGAATGTTTAAGGAGGTAGCGAGCAGATATCAGGAGCAGGAGTTTAACGTTACGTTATTTTTAACGTGGGTCTACTAGATCTCTATTAATAAAATTTGAATGGCAAAACGACATTTTTCATTTGTATCAGGGCAGCAGAATGTTTAAGGAGGTAGCGAGCAGATATCAGGAGCAGGAGTTTAGCGTTACGTTATTTTTGATGTGGATCTAGTAGATCTCTATTAATAAAATTTGAATGGCAAAACGACATTTTTCATTTGTATCAGGGCAGCAGAATGTTTAAGGAGGTAGCGAGCAGATATCAGGAGCAGGAGTTTAGCGTTACGTTATTTTTGATGTGGATCTAGTAGATCTCTATTTGCAAAATGTGAATGGCAAAACGAAATTTTTCTTTGTATCAGGGCAGCAGAATGTTTAAGGAGGTAGCGAGCAGATATCAGGAGCAATGGAGAGTTTTCGCACAGTTTCATTGGAAATTTCAGTCGTTCGACGATAATTCGATTTGTATCAGGGCAGCAGAATGTTCAAGGAGGTAGCGAGAATATCAGGAGCAATGGAGAGTTTTCGCACAGTTTCATTGGAAATTTCAGTCGTTCGACGACAATTCGATTTGTATCAGGGCAGCAGAATGTTCAAGGAGGTAGCGAGAATATCAGGAGCAATGGAGAGTTTTCGCACAGTTTCATTGGAAATTTCAGTCGTTTGACGATAATTCGATTTGTATCAGGGCAGCAGACTGTTCAAGGAGGTAGCGAGCAGATATCTGGATTGAAACCTGCAGCAGAATGTTTTAGAGGATAGAGGTGTGTATGTAAAAAAATCAAACAATAAAAATGAAATTAAATCATATTTATTAGGCAAATAAACACAAATAATTATTACTAATATTAACTAAAGCACTTTCTCTGCACTTTCGATGATCCTTCGCAGAGCGATTGATTCCTATTGAATCGTTGTGATGATGCATGCTTGTCGAGAACTCGGCAACTGAAAAAAAAAAGAAGAAACTGTAAATATTATCAAAATCAATTCTCAAAGAAAACTACATACGGGGTGTTTCTTTAGAGAGGGTTTCACGATGTATAATAAGAAAAAACCGAAAATGATCTAATAGAAGTGAAACTCACCAAAAAAATGTTGATTCCAAATCCATCTCAGTAATTGTCGGCGACACTGACGGGGAATCTGCAAAAAAAATACAAACTCTTACAAATGTTACATTGGCTTTATCCACCTATTAATGTCTTTGGATGTATCTGATAGTGGTGGCATTCTGGCAACGTCGTAGCTGAATGTCAAAGTGACAAGGGTGTAAATCTTCCCCTTGTGGTGGTCCCAGTCCATAATAGTAAATAATAACGCGAGTTCAAAGCACAGATGACAGTTCAAATCACGTCAGGGTCACCAATTGTGGAGGTTTGATTGGGAGAACTAATGATTGGTAGCTCGAAATAAACCGCCACGATAGATTTGAATGAAAACTGAACATTAACACTAACTGGTATATTTTGCGGAACTTAACGTACACGTGGTGTGTTGGGAAGTTGTTCTTACAGCAAGACGGCGAGTGCCGAAAGGCAGCGCCTTTTATACCTCTTCGGAGAGCCTGTTGCGGTGTTGTCAACTCACGCTACCATCTTACGCGAGGTTGTTGTCACCACAGCATTATCCAATGTTCCTCTTCACTTTCGGAATGATATTTTTGTCAAATTAAAATGCTAACCCTCCATAAGTACGATCCCAGTTGACCTATTGTTTATGTTGTTATTTCTTCATTTACTTTTAGGAACGAGGTAAGAACTTCCCCGTTGATAAGGTGTTTTTGGTATAAAACTAGTTTTCTTGTTTTACAGATATGAACGGAATGAACCACCGGGCGCACAGTGTTTCGGCTCCAGAAAAAGTGGAAAAACCGAAAAACTACAAGCTTCTAGTGGACCCATTTCTGGTCAAAGGCGCTGCCAACAAAAGGATCTTTCGATATGATGGGATTGTTCCTGCCGATAGTCCTTATCCGCCAGTTAGCTTGAGGGATCCTCGGTCTCGGTCACATTTGACAAGACTATGGACTCGGTTGGAGGCACTAGACTTACCTGTACCTCGGTAAGAAAGCTGTTTTTGTTAACCTGAAAATCATAAAACCTTTTAATATCGAATGAAAAAGCAAATTGGGCACTTTTTAACTTACAACCTGGTACTTCAGTTTAATGGCATTATTTATTAAATTAGCTGAAGTTAGTTTTTAGTCGGAGAAAAAGAGGGTTTTGGGAAAAGCACAAGTCGAAAGGGAAACCTTCACAAAACTGAACACTTGAAGCTTGGTTCTTTCTAACCTAACCTTGCGATATATATGTAATAGTTTTTTTTGGGAACACATCGTCATTTCTGTAAACACTGCCATTGTGTGTAATCGTAAAGTGCTGGGTCTTATTTAACACTGAAAGAAAAAACAAAAAAAATAGAAATCAAATATTGCGCAATTTCAGCTTAGAGAAACATTCAAATCGATTGCTCGACTTGGAGGCCAGAACGTGCTCCAAAGCCAACGTATTCTAAAAGAGAACTCGGATGAAAATGCAGATTGCACTTTCTAGATGAATGTGTCTTATCACACAACATACGGATAACCTTAAAATAATAATGGGGCCGCATTTACCTAAGACTATGCTAATAACTACCAGTTTGCAAACGTTTGCTGATTGCGAAAGTGAAAATTGGTCAGTTTTGCAAGAAATATGGCCAAAAGTGAAAAAAAAAATCGATAAAAGTACTACGTGGATTTCGAATGTCAAACGTTGACGTCAGGCCGATGATACCAGGGTAATTCCAATTGATTTCAGCCTGGTAATCTTGTTTACCAGGGCGATTTAATTTCATGTCTCGCTTACAAGGACGATTTGAGAAATGCCATTGATTACAAGGGAAGATTGAAAAGTTTTGGTTTAATATTCTTTTAGTACTGAAAGACGCACAACATGTGGATGATTTGATGTAATTTTTTAATATTATTATTGTGAGTTCTGCAACTTAGTAGTACCGACAAGAACCGGTTTTTATGTATATCCTATAATTAATAGCAAAATGGATAATGGAACTGGTGGGTTTTTCGAGCTTTTAGGCCACATTTAAAGCCATATTTGGCGCACCTCTGAAGATGCAAGCCACTCGTGCTTACGAAACGTCAGAAAGAAATTATTTTCAAACTCACCAGTTTCAAACAAAGCCCGCGAAAGCATAACTTATATGATAATATTGATATTAATAGAAGCTTCAGCATTGACAGAGAAACACGAAAATACTGGTTGATTTTAGGATTTTGACATTGTCAGCTAGTTAAGTAGTTCGATGTGATTTGCCAAAGGCTTTCGATCGCATTGCAACTTACGCAGGATTTTTCTTTCAGCTTTAAAATCGATAATTACTATGTGGGAGATCCACCCTCCATCGAAGTGACCATTTTTCATCTGAACGACAATATTGACAAACAATTTTTGAAAGATATTGTTCAAAAATTCGGTGTAATTGAGGAACTGTTTATTTACTATCATCCAGTGACTAACAAACATTTAGGTGAGTGATAATTGTTCGATATTTTTTTCGAATTTAGGCGCCAAATTTTCCGAAAAAGAACGACCAGACATGACAATTAGTTTTAATTTTCTATATGCATAGAGGGTGTATCAAAAGTGACATACAGCGCAACATTGTGAGAACGTTGAGATAATTTAAGAGGTGATTCTAGAGATTGAAACAATTAAAAACATTTTATAAATATACCCCATCATTTGCGTCTTTAAGGGGCCCCAACTCTTAAGATGCGTTTTCTGGCTGTAACGGCGTAATAGGCGTAAACGGTTTGCGCTAAAATTGCAAAATTCGCTATTCCTTAATAAGTGGCAATGAGAAAACTATTTTGCGGTAATAATAGCGGATTTTAGTCACGAGGCGCACATACAGGGGATCTTCAAAGTAAATATTACCCTAACTTTTTTGTTTGTGATAATTACAATTTTGTGCGCCAAATAATTAAATTGCAAATACATATTTTCAAGTGAAAAAGTGCTCCTGCTTCATCTTGTTAAGACGGACCGTTTTCTAGAAAAAATTTAACTAATGCACCATTTTGTTACACATTTATTGTAAATAAGTGAATTTACGCAAACGTTAATAACGTTATTGGTGATATTTTTAGTTTGCTAACTGTAAAAAATCAAAAATGGAAGGCGCTGTATCACATTTTTGAGCCGATCTGCATGCTTATCATTAATTCTCTTGTGAATTTATTCGAGCAGGAATAGGTAGGGTTGTATATGAAGATGTAAAATCGGCAAAACTATGTGTGGAAAAACTGAACAATACCAGTGTAATGGGCAAGATTTTGGAAGTGTTTTTGGATGCTTTTGGCCAGAAATGCAAGCAACGGTTTGAAGAAATCACAGCTGAAAAAAAGCCTGTACCTGTTGTGGTGGAAGAACCACCCAAGAACGAGAGTGTTGAAAAACCAAAAGAAGATGACGACAGGTTGGCGGTTTTGGTTAAATGAAATCGTTTTGCTAAGTAACGATTTTTTAAGGCTGCCTTATGATCCTGGGGATAATAATTTCGACGACAGGTTGAAGTATAAATCGAAGTCTAAAGACAAGCGCCACCCTAAGAAGGATGGCTACTTAGATGAATATTCCAGCGGGTCGAAAAAAAACCGGAATAAGGATAGGGATAGGGATAGAGATAGACATGAGCGCGACAGATATGGCTCTTCCAGGAGTTATAGGTGAATAAGCGATTCCGGAAAACTGCGAAGCAATTAAAAACTTTTTTGTTTAGAGAATTTTCAACGCCGACCAGCTCTGATCTGGCCTATGGAACAACTCCTAGTGAATTTTCTGCAAGTTTTGGATCAACAGGCACTACACCGTTATCGTGAGTTGTGACATTGCTTCCCAAAAATAATTTTTAACACTTTGTTTCATTTTTTAGTTACGATTTTCATGCACTGGCCGTTTCTGCGCCCATGCCCTCCTCCGCTGCTGCTGCATTTTCCTTCGCAGCTCCAGCTCCATATCCAGCACATTTAGCTCCCCCACCTGCACCTTGGCCTATTGCTCAACCTCAATGGCCAATAGCAGACCAATGGGATTGTTCCGCTTCCACACCATCGAAATGGACCGGAAGCGATAGCAAGAAAGAAAAAAATAAAGACCGGTAAGAATTTTTTGGAGAAAACCTAGCTTTAGTCGCATGTTTTCTCAGTGGGAAGCAGAATATATCGATTTTCAACCTCTTTTAAAATAGGGTGTGCAAACCATTAAGGGTGATTTATTTTTGCTTTAACCTTCATAGAGGATAGAATTTCTAATGAACTTTAATGGGAAAAGGAACAGTTCTTGAGTCGCTTCATCAGAAAGTTGGTTCTTAACAAAATAAAATTGGCAACTTTTGGGCCTTATATCCTGTACATCCCTGCATGAGAATATTTTTTTTAGTGAGAGAGACAAAGACGGACCAAAGGAAAAAGATCGGGATAAAGATAGGGATAGGAAAAGCAAACATCACAGAAGCAAAAGAGAACGAGACAGAGAAAGGGAGGAAGTAAAAGTGGCAAAAGAAAAGGTAACACATTTAAACAGAATTGCTCAAAGAATGCATTTTTTTGTCAAATTCCAATCGATACTGATCTTTGAGCTTTGCAGGTTGAAGAAGACAAGCCACTAGATTTAGACACGAGAATTGCGTTATTATTCAAGGATAAAGCTGGAGGTATGGCGCCACCCTTTCTATCGCTGGGCGTTGATTCTGATGATGAAAGTGGAAGTAGCAAAGATAAAGAACTGTCCAATGACCTCTTGAACTTACCTAAACCACTGCCCTTACCCACTTCTCTGGACAGTGATGATGGTAAGACATTTTATCCAAATATGGACCACTTGCTGATCAGTTTGTTGTGTCCAGATCGTTCCAGCATATCACTGAGTGATATGCCAATTAATCCAATGGCCCCGGCTGCTGATTTCCAACCCGAAGAAGAAGACCTGCCCTTGTCGACGCCGCCTTCACCCTTCTTATCTTTGGAAATCTATCGGGAATGTCACAAGCTTTCCCTCGAACAGGCAAGTGTATTTCACTGGATAGATAGCCCATGGTAAATCGGAAAAAAATTAACATTGTAACTTCCTTTCAGGCTGTTATGGCAAGACAGAAAGAGGCTCTGGAAACCACAGCGCTGTTAAAGAAGGCCCAACAAATGAATAAACTGGGCAGTGATATTTCCTCGAGTGAAGACGAATTGCTCACCGGAGAGAAGAACTACAGTCCCATTGATAAGAGGGATTTTAAGAACGAATTTAAATTTGACAAAGACGATGATAGGATGAGCATGTCCAGTGTGAGTAGTACAGAAGATGCTAAAATCGATGAGGTAAGAATCAAATTCAGGAAAAAGCTCGTTAAATACAAGACAATAATTTTCCAGAGCAAACCTGATGTGCCTCTGCAGCCACCGCTACCTGCCGAGCCTGATTATTCAGTAACTGGAATGGCTAATGTGTATAGCACAGCTTATCCTTCGTATGCCAGTAAGTATCCCAAAACCTAGTTATTTCTATTAAACTATGATGGTTTTCCTGTTTCAAAAGCTCTATTCGGGCGCTTTCCTCGTAAGTACTCAAATCCAACCTCTAATCATTGGGGGATTTTACAATAAAATTGGTATTTGTTTAGGCTACCCAGGCACTGCACCAAACTTTGCGTACCCGCCCCCGCACGGACCCCACTTGGCCTTTTCGCCCGATTGGCAGGCGTTTCCCTATGGGACTTCGCCGCATCCGCCGTCTTACCCTTATGGTTCTTATTACCCTGCTTTACACCCGGCAGTAGCGGCAGCTGCGCCATTTGGATTCGCTTATCAGTCAGTACCTGGCGGCGCCATGTCGGGTTCTGCTGCTGGCCTGATGGACGGCAACATCCCGCACGCTCCCACAATTAATGGGGTTGTGGAAAAAATCACTTTGGAGCTTAAAACCATCCTGAAAAGGGACTTTAACAAGAAGATGGTCGAAGTGACTGCGTATAAGAGGTTCGAAACTTGGTAAGTACATGATTGGGGTGTGAATTCCGAGGCTTTCAGGGTGTTTGTGTAGGTGGGAGGACGAGACGTCGAAGCTCAATCGCATGAAAGGCAAGGAGGATCTTGAGAAATCGGCTTTGACGAAAGACAACATCAATGCTCTTTTGGATCAGAGCAATGATTCCTATAATTACGACAATGTTGGTAAGTGGTTGATTTTTTCTATAGAGCTTTCATTCTAGGTCCATTGTTTTTCGGTACTTTGCTCAAATTCAATTTATTTCCAGGTTTGGGTCTTCGAGCGTCCTTACCGAAAATGCCAAGTTTCCGACGAAAAAAAATCCCATCGCCCGTTCCAGTGGAAGATGAGGAATCGAAGGACTTGTCGGACCAAGAAGAGATCGTACGCGATGAAGAGGCCGAAGAATCTGATTCGAGAAAAGCAGACACATCTGGACGTGCCCGACGAGTATCGTCAAGCAGTTCGAGCGTTAGCTCCGGTTTCAGTTCGGACGATGAGAGCAGTTCTAGTGACGAAAGTACTTCGGACGATTCGGACCGGGAGGTGAAACAAATTAATAGGTAAGTACCACTATACTAATCTAATGCGTAACAGTTTGATTCTTATGGTTAAATTGTTGTTTTTTAGAAGCGATAGATCGCCCCAAAAGCCGAGTGCAACAACAAGCAGCGATTTGCCAGCATTTGAGCTTTTGAATGATGGAATTGCTGAGAGGAACAAAACTCCAACACCAATGGAGGTAAACTAGATTTCTCGAACCGATTACTTTAAAGCACTAAAACACAATTTTTTTTAGGCTGATACCGATTCTCAAGAGGCATTTGGACTGTCTGATTCAAAACTAGATAAATCTCTGGAAAAGGAGCAGCCATTGCCGTTGCCAACGAGCACCAAAGCCGCGCTTCCAAACTTCTACGATAGTGATAGTGATGATCTCAGCGACACTGAACGCATTTTGTTAGAGCGACGACGCAAGAACGACGAATGGATGGAGCAGATCGAAAAAGAGCGGCGAGAGCGAAAGGAGGCTGAAATGGGACGGCGGAAAGTCCTGGAGGAGGAAGAGCAAAAGGTGAGAGAACAGGAGGAGAAGAAGCGAGTGGAGGACGAGCGCAAGAAGCAGGCAAAGGAGGAGCAGAGGCGGAAAGCTCGCGAGCGCCGAGAGGCCGAAAAGCGCCAGAAAGCCCAGGAGAAGGAGGAGAAACAGAGGCTTAAGGAGGAAAAGGCAAAGGCAGCGTGCCCTCCACGAGTGCCGCAATACATGGGTGAAATTGATGATGATGAAGGTATGTGGAAGCACGTGCCATATATCGATGCTGATTTTCGCTTTCTATAGAAACTCTGAGCGCTACAGAGGAGAAAACCTTGGAAGAACTGGAAGCGGAAAGAGATGCTCTTTTGCAGCAAGTCCGTAATCCCGACCCTCCTTCATTAGAGGAAATTGATGCGGAGTCGTTCAAACATCATAAGGTGGATATGCAAGCAATCGGCTGTTTATACCTGACTTCTTTAAAAAACGCCAAACTTACATGCTTTATTTTATGCTACAGAAGGACAGACTTCAAGAGCTCAACGGTACCACGGAGTTTAAGCGACGGCTATCTGATGATTCGGGTCAAAGCAGCCCCTCTAGCCAGGTTTGTGTTTGTTCACTTCACAACTACGATCCTCTTTACGGCATTAACATCTAAATTGTTATCAATTGGTTGATTTGCAGGTTGCGATCGAACATTCTTATTGTTTGTCGCTGCCGGATGAAAAGGAAAATGCTGCAGAGGCTGAAAATCGCCACGTAAGTGACATGTCTACTTTGGCCCACGATCATGGTTATACCAATAAAGCCGTGCCGGAGGTTCCAGTTTCTCCAGTTAAACCCAAAAAAGTAATTATGCCTATCTTTTTCGTTCTCTGCGTGTTTTGATGGGTGAGCTTTTCAATAGGAGAAAGCACCAAAGCAGCCACGACCGAAGAAACAAAAATTGCGAGAGCTCCAAAACACGTATTACCAAGACAACAAGTTTAAGCCGCTTAAAGTTGGGGAGGTTAATAAACATGAGCACATTGCTACATAAAATTAGAGATCAGATGTCTGAGTTTGGGGTGCTGTATGAATTCCTCACCAAAGGTAAGTTTCAAACTGATTTCAGCTTCCGTTTAGGATTGTTTGTTAATGGATTATTATTCGTTAATTTCAGGTATTGACAAAGAAGACATTGAGTATATTAAGCGATCGTATGAAGAGCTGCTCTCGGATGATGCGATGGGATATTGGCTGAATGACACCCATTGGGTGGATCATTGTGTTACTGATCTCTATTCCAGTCCGCCCAAGAAAAGGAAACGCGATGAACGGAATCATTCAACCGGTAATACTTAGTTTGATGAATGAATATTTGCAGGAAATTTTAAATTCATTTGAAATTCTAACGTTAACTTACTTCTCACCAGGTTGTGCAAGAACTGAGGGCTATTACAAGATGAGCGCTCATGAAAAATCGCGCTACAAGTATCATCATGCTAAAGCTCATGCGATCCAGATGGCAGCCTCTGCTCCTGCAAACAAACAAGGTATCGGCTTAATAAAATTGTTTTGCAATGCAATTTCAGTCTAATATAGAAAGACCAGCATTTTAACACGTATTTTTTTTGAAAGGTTTATCGAGAGAAGCGCGGTCCAATCAAAGACGGCTCCTTACTGCTTTCGGTGGCGACACCGATTCCGATCTGTTGAAGTTCAATCAGCTGAAATTCAGAAAGAAGCAGCTCAAGTTTGCCAAATCGGCCATTCACGATTGGGGGCTGTTTGCCATGGAACCCATTGCTGCTGATGAAATGGTACAATATTTGCAAATTTTCAGTGGAAAGGACATTTTGAGCTCAATTTCAATGCTGTTTGCAGGTCATTGAGTATGTAGGTCAAATGGTCAGACACAGCATGGCCGATCTGAGAGAGCATAAATACGAAGCAACGGGTATTGGGAGTTCCTATCTCTTCAGGATAGATTTAGAAAACATCATTGATGCTACCAAGAGCGGAAATTTGGCCAGATTTATCAATCATAGCTGCAATGTGAGTGTATTTTCGTTTTCATAGATAGCGAATTCCATAATGTCCATCCGAATTGACTGAATTGTTTATTAGGACGTCCGTTGTTTTGCAAATATGTTTTTACCTTATTTACTTACAAATTGATTTATTTGTTCCATTTTGCCTCATGATATTTCTCTTCCCTTTCAGCCAAACTGTTACGCAAAAGTCATTACGATTGAATCGCGAAAGAAGATTGTAATCTATTCGAAACAGCCCATAGGTGTGAACGAAGAAATTACCTATGACTACAAGTTTCCAATTGAAGAAGATAAGATTACTTGTTTGTGCGGCGCTTCAACATGCCGGGGAACTCTGAACTAAATAAAAACTATTAAACTGCTTTGCTGGGGAAAAACTAGGATCGAAAAAATTACAATTAAAAGTTGTTATCAAAAAGAGCAGTTGGTTCGATTAGATCAACAAGTGCATGTTTGCTGTTTCATTTTATAATCATATTCATAATAGCTGTTTATCATTGTAAATCGCGCTACGTGATACCAACTATTTACGTGATGTAAATTTTTTTTTTATAAATACTTTGCGAGTTATAAGTCATGTAAATAAACACATTGTTCAGAAATGAACTTTCTCTTGCTCTTGTCTTACAAACATGCCCTTGTGATTTAGACCAACATTTTGGCATTTAAACACTTTATCCTTTATTAATTACCACGCCGTTTAACTACAAGTAGACGTGTATTGAGTAGAAAAAATGTCTGTCCTGATGTACAGTTTTATTTAACAGCATAAAGTAAGCAGTGAACTCGCTTCGGTATTCCAGTTCAAACTTACTTCAGAAAACGCCGCCGTTATAAAAATACACCTGGAAACAGCAAGCAAGTGTGATAATCAAACTATTGATTGTATAATGCAATGCTTTGTGAGATACTGATGTATATTTTGATTCTCTAGAACATTGTATTAAAAAAATGGAATTTTTAGAATAGGACTTTTTACAGCTAGCTTTAGTTAGAAATTGAATTCGATTAGTTAATTTAAAATAGAATTGAATAGTGTTCAGCGTGTGATGAATTCTTGTAAAGTTTGCACGATTGTATATCTATTGCTATCTATTGTAATGAAATGTTTTGTAAGTGTATATACATATGATAATTGTAAATATAAAGAATCATTTGTTAATATTGGGATGATATTTTTATTCTATTTTAAGGTCATGTTGAATTGAATTATAATTATCAGATAGGTCATGACCGAGGAGAAAAGCGTCGAGAGAATCGATTGATTTACTGACCAAAAACCTGCCGCTGAAAATTCTGGACATAATCCTGGAAAAAATGGTATTATCATTAGGCACTTGAATTATTCGCCAGAGAACCTGCCTTGAACGTAGTAGGATAAGCGCAGGAATTCTTCCCGTAATTCCCTGTTTTCCATTTGTTCATGCAGAATTAGGCAGGTTTTCTGAATGCTTTTGGCACATTTTAAAACTGAGTTGCATGCCATTACAATCTGAACGTTGCATATCTGGAAGCAATCTCTGGACTAATTAGTGTACGTTTTTGTGTTTTCCACTTACTATATAAAGGGCGAGGAAAAGGACATTCACTCCGGTCACTGCATGGTCCATATCCTGGTTTTTGGTCGGCATTCCATAGTTGACCGCATTCAGCACTTCCAGTACCGTGCAAATAGCCACAAAGAAAAAGTATGTTCCAAATATCGTATTAATTTCCTCTACTATTAGGAACAAGTGCTTGTAGCAGTTTGAGAACTCTGCCAATTTGCTCAACACATGTTCCTTTTGGACAATGGAAAACTTGATGTTCCTGGCTGTTCCATAAACCCGCAGATAGTTGTGCATGTACAGATAGCGGTTCCTAGTCCAAGTGCAGACGAAGTCTATGAAAAGGGTGGTGAACATTATGTAGTAGGTCGTAAAGCGGAATATGATAAAAGCCAGGGAATAGGAGAGGAACATCCAGTTGACGATGCTGTCGTAAATGTGCACAGCTGCATAAACAGCGTGGTAGAAGAATATTCGCAATCTCAAACCAGCGGTGGAATAGTCGTTTACTTCAGTATTGCAAGTCCAGTGGAGCTTTTGCTCCAGCTGCTCAATGCTGTTCATCATCTTCTTCCAGTGCTTCTTCTTCAGCAAGCTCCAAATCACTGCGTGCTCTATAAACACCGACTCGATTATTCCTTGCAATATATCCAAAATCGTTTGACTCAAATTGAAGCTTTCGTAAATGCGGAATCTCTCATAGAAGGAAAAAATTGTCCCTCCCAAGTAGATGAGCAGGAGCAGCACCGGATAAACTATCGCCCAATAGTTCCATAATTTCCTTTCACTGTTCTCAGTGCTAATCGGTGTAAACCCCAGCAGCTTTGCCAGCCTATACCATGTCTGAACTATCACAAAATCAGCTCGCGGCTTAGTCAGTACCAAAGAAGGCATGCCTTTTCGATGCTGAAACATCAGCGAGTCAAACACCATATCATTTCCAACACTGAGCCAGTTCTTCCGGCAGCTTTATTCCATGATAAAATCAAAACAATTTCATTGCCGTGAATGAATCAATTAAATCTGCGGGAAAGCTAGTCCAAATGAAAGGTTTGGAGCTTTTTTCGATCACGCACACGGCACAAAAAAGCTTTGAAGAGGGTTGTTAATAGACAGGGGATCGCATCAAAGTGTTGGTTGACATTTTTTTTAATAGGCCTAAAATGAATATTTACACGTTCCAGTTGAACGCCAACTTTTAATGATGTTGTTCCCAAGTAAATATTAATACAGTCGGCACTAATTGGAAAGTTTCACTGCTCATGAGTGCCCCATACTTTAGAAATTTTGGAATAAATATAAATTTGATATCAATAAGCAATTTGGGTTTCTAACAAAAATTAAAATTTACACTTTGGCACAAAGAAACTTGCTTTCAATCCAAAATATCCAGAGTAGATAAATAGTTAGTAAGAATTTGTAGAAATTTGGGCCACTCGGTATGGAGATGGTTCAAACTACCCTTGAAATGAACTGCAGGCTAAATATATTTGCATTTCACTGATGGTTTTAAGTGCCAGGCAAATATTTCTTTAAAAAAGCGATTTAACTTGGAATGATCAATATTTATCTTTTAAAGTCATTTCAAAGTTTGTTACATTATTTTCACTTGGAAAAATTGGTAATTTTCGCGTTTTAACAAAATAAGACTTTTATATAAAATTTCCCGCGAATTATAAAAGAACTTACCAACTAGTCTGTGAACTGTTTGCCGTAATTTCTGGGCCACCCTGTAACAGCCGCTCCAAACTAACGTTGAAATCAACTAATAATCAGAGAAATAAAGGACATTACTTAGTATAAAGACTCAGACAAACTTTTTTAAAACCCATTCAAAACCACATTAAGTGGATATTTTTGTGTGTTTATTGACATTGTGTTTTTTCTGTAACATTTTGAGACGTTTTTAGAAGCTTTTTCATTGCAGAACTGATCAATTTACGGTTGCAAAACTGAAAAATAATATAGTAGTTGACGACTACCTCAAAACTCATTAAATTACGAAATAAAAATTGGATAGGTAATTACCAATTTTATCAGATTCATTTTCTAAAAAGCGAATTATAAGAAAAACTAGGAGGAAAAAATATTTAATTAATACATCAATAACATCTATTACATCTTGTTTCTTCACATCAAGTTTAATTAGTTCGTCGAACTGTTCAATTTTCAATTAATTTTTATACTCTTATTCCCAATTACTGAACAGATTCAACTTTCATCAGCTATTTGAAATATTATTGTTTTGTCTATCGCATAATCGAGTTTTGTCTGTGTAATGTCTGAGTATAGTCCATAACCGTTCAACTAGATAGAACTGGATGTAATTTCTTATCTATTCAATAAAATGCCGATATTCTCAGCTAAAATTGGCCATTTTTAGAACAGACTAAGTACATGTTTGTCATTATCTTAATGATAATAAACTTGATTTATAAAAAAATCTAAACACTGTGCATTTGTGAAGAAATCTACATATACAGGGTGACTCAAGCATTTTATACATTCGAACCTAGAATAAGAACAATGAGTGTCGAAATACAGGGACTTGAAAATTTTTCTATCAGTTTTTTAAATCATCTATTCAATACAAAAATAATCGAAAGCTTGATTTCTTCAAACTGCTTAAATTTGGAACCTTATGGTGCGTCCAGCTCTGACGAGCCGAGCCTGAGCCGCGGCGAAATTTCTTTGATATTTGGTAAAAACAGTAATGCTGAAACCTTCACAGGTTGTTGGAGCAGGAGGCTTGTTGCGCAGAAATCAATTTTCGAAAAGCGCCCTACAAAAACAAGTTTTCAAGACCAAAGTATAAAACTTTCAAAAATGTTTACACTGCTGGTAGAGACGAAATTCTAATTGTTCTAACCCATTTAACAACCACATAAAATTCCAGTTGAAAATCGAATAATTTTTCCAAACAAAAAACATTAGTCCAACGAAAAAGTGCCGAGAAGCACGTAAAGAATGTAACATCTTAAACGCCGATTAATGATTAAATTTCCGGAATTAATCTAGTCCAATTGTCTCCATTCATGTTGCATCAGACAAAACACAAATCAAGTGGAATGGACTTTGAACAGTTACTGGGAAATATGGAATACCCCCATAACGAATGCATGATAAACGCTGAAACCTTGATGTTGGTCCCATTCGATTATTCTTCAGACGTGGACTTTGAGCTGGGGCTCATTGAGCTTAAATTACTTTTAACTTTTAATTACATTGAAATTGGGACAATCAAATTAATGTGTTTTGAAAAACAGTGTAAGATTTAACTGATTTTAAATTATCGATAAATTGCAAACTTTGAATTTCGGTTCCAACTAAAATCCTGTCCTCTGTTAATCATAAAACGGCGCCAATCAGCCCAGTAAAGTCACAATAATTACTTAATACGACATCGACTTGAATGTTCATCAACAAATTATGCAATTTATCAAAAGCGAAACATGAAAAATCCTAAAGCAAATCCTGTTTCCATAAGCAACTTTGTTTGATCATTCGCTCAACATTCGGTGGGATGCTCGATAATCGCGAGTACATTTTGCGAAACCAAACACACGATAACCTTTGCGATTGAAAAACGTGCAGTCAATGCCTATAAAGGCCGCTTAAGTGCCATTTAGTTGGCCGTTTAAACAGCAAAAAAAGTTCGCTAAATTACAATCTTGCATGCAATGACATGACCATCCACCATGCCAAGTGAAGACAATCGATGCAAACCATCAGGCCAAATAAGCCAATTGAACGACCTTTATTTTTAATTAAACCTGTTTGTTTTCCGATAAATAATCCTTCTAGAAGTGTATTGTTTGTGCGGAATAATATTGGCTTGTTTTCAATTGTTACTGCTCTAATTTGCATCATCCTAAAGCAGATAAACACGATAATATTGCGGGGAAAAAGGGACTTTCTCAATATCGATTTAAATAAAAAATATTCAAATATCGATAAATGCAGAAAAACAAAAATGTTTCTTCAATTGCTCAATTTTCAAACATAAACAACCATTCAAAGTTAACGAAGCAGGAACGTTTTCAATTGCAAAACTAGAATTTTTCCAGGAAAAGTTCAAGCAGATTGCGTTCGTTTTTCGATTTTTTTACATTTGCTTGCGTATTGAATGGCTTGTATACAACAATATGCAACAATTCTAAGATTCAATTTTAATTATTTATATGTTCACTATCAGAATTTTTCATCCAATTTTCTGCCTTATCACCAGACCGTGTTCCTTTTTACTCACTCTGCTCCGTAAAATACAAGTGAACTTTGCTTGATTAATCTGTAAAATCTTCCCCATTTTCTCGACAATCTCCGATCAACATCCGCTTTTCCTGCAAAATTCTTTATTTTCTTTCATCTAGTTGATATGATGCGTTATATTGAAACATATAATGTTTTCAAGAAATTTAGTAGTTCGAAAATCCATTGGAATCTAGTTCTTGTTGCATTTCACATAAGAAAGGCAGTTGAATAATTCGTAAAAGTTTCCGAATTGCGTCAACAGCAAGAATATTTTTGAGAATTCCCGAAATGTTAGAGGTTTTTTCTAAAGCCATTCTTCGACTGATCTTAACTAAAAAATCACTCGAGCTTCAATGTTGATTCTTGTTAGATTTAATCAGCCCTTCTGTACTTAATAAAATCAAAACCAAAAATCAAACTTTAAGGCGATTTATATAAAATTTTCGCATAATTTAGGGCCAAGTTTCTTCAGTCAAGTAGTCGAGCTTAAAGTTGCTACCTGCTTTGGGTTGAAAGTTAGAATTTGAATTTGATTTGAGTGAAATCGCGCTTTTGAAGATAAAATTTACCAAAGCGGCAAAAATCAGGCTTTTGGGAAACTTAGATGAAATTTTCGCATAGTTTAGACACAAGTGTCTTCTACAAACTGCAAATGTTTGAAGTTGCTACTTGTTCTAGATTCGAAGTTACGAATTTTTCAAATACAGGGTGCACATGCCTGAAAACGCGCTTTTTTAGGCCAATATTTCCAAAGCCAAAAATAATCAGTCGTCCTCTATTCAGAAGAGGAGTTTCAAATTACTACCTGCTTTCTATTGAAAGTGACGAATTTTTTAAGCATAAGGTGTGCGTGAGCAAAAACGCGTTTTTTTAGGTTAATATTTACTAAGGCGGCAAAATTCAGACTACTGGGCAATTTAGATGAAATTTTGGCATGTTTTAGAATCAAGTGTATTCTACAAACTGGGAAGGTTTGAAATTCGTACTTGTTCTGGATTGGAAGTTAGGAATTTGCATGAACACAAGGTGCACATGACTGAAAACACATTTTTTTAGGCCAATATTTCCAAACCCGAAAAAAATCAGGCATTTGGGCGATTTATATTAAATTTATACACGTCTTCGATTCAAGTGTCTTCTTTAAAGCAGAAGAGTTGCAAGTTGCTTCCTGCTCTGGAGTGAAAGTTACGATTTTTTTAAGCTCGACGTGCGCTTGAGCTAAAGCGCACTTTTTTAAGTCAATAGTCACCAAGGCCACTAAAGTCAGGCTTTTGGGCAACTTAGATGAACTTTTCGCATGTGTTAGACTCAAGTGTCCTCTATAACCTGGGAATGTTTTAAGTTGCGACTTGCTCTAGTATCTAGATTTTTTTTTCAAAATTGGGGGTCATTAGGAGTCAAAACACATTTTTCAATTCTGTGTTTATCGAAAACGGATTTCAAATGAGAAATTAAAGTCCAGAAAAACTCACGTGTAGCATCTTACGGATATAAGTGATTTTGGATAGGCGTGAAATCAACAAATCTGGTTTTTAAAACTGCCGGCGTTTTGCCATTTACTTATTTGCCTACGGATGACTAAATTTATAACAATAAAAAACATACTTTTGTTTTCAATCGCGATTCAAAATGTTCCAAAATCAATCAGCAATCTATTGATGCGGCAGAAAACCGGCGAAAAAATGTTGTTCATATATAAACTGCAACAGGTAAGTTTTCCTTTGTTAGCTTTTAAACTCTTTCCCATTTTATAAGAACTTGCTCTTTACAACACTTTTTCTGCAAGATTCTTAATTTTCCCTCAACTAGCTGATATCATGGGATGCATTTATATTTTTCCTATTATTGCGGATCATTAACTGTTTATTACACAATTGTTGTTTACAAATACGGATAAGTGCAGTGGAAAATTAGATGCGACCAACATACCGAGAACATGTTCAAATCATGCTTCTTCCTACGTGATTAACACGGGATAGGATATCCATTATTAACAACAATTAAACGGCCAGTGCAGTAGAAAAACTTTACCAACTAGACTAAAACTGTTAGCCAAAATTGTCTTTCTCCCGCAGTTAATTCTGGCCATTCACCTTATTGTCGGCCAGTACGTTTTTTTACTTCATCCTTGATCAGTTTTGCATTAAACTAGCAACATTTGAACAAACCATTGTTAAAAAACAATGGCCCCATTTGCGCCGCCTCTGAACAGTCACAATAATCCAAGTGGGGACGTTACGCCGGCTTCCAAACAATCCAAGCATGCTTTGAAGGCCTCTTTATACTCCCAAGAGAATCGATCATTTCATTCACATTTATCATTTACCGCTTTCAACAGTTCAACGAATTTTGATCAGAGTGTTTTCGAAATTTGAACATTTCAGAGTGCAATTCAAGTGATATGGAAATCTTTCTGTCCGACCTCAACAGTTAGTAACATTTCTTGGATCAGTGTGTAGTTTCCACTTGAAGAAAATGCGCTTTGGAGTTTGAAGACCTTTTCGAAGAAAAAAATCAAAGCTGACTGTGAATAATTAACTCACCCAAAGGTAAGTGGCAAAGTGAGGAAGATTTTCCTCTTTGTTATTTTTTAAGATTTTACTTTCTGTCAGGAACAAAACCATGTGAAAGCGAAGTGAGAAACTTTCTCAATGAAACTAGCACAGTTAAGGAAACCTGAAACTTTAATGGACAGTTAATAACAATTATTTACAGACAAACTCGTTTTTTTTTGGCTATGAAAACATCAAATTAGCACGCATTTTTCGAATGATTTTCGCCCAATTTGCTTGTAATTAACGCATGTTTAATGTTTAACAAACACACGATAAAGAGGTCGTCGCTGATAAAAATGTTTAAAAATAACTGTTTTGTGTGTCAATTAGGATCAGATTGAACGTTTGATAGTAATCATTAGTCATCAAGACCAATCGCAGAAAAAAACCGTAAAAAAAACATTAAAATAACAGAGAATTTATTTATTTTTTTTTGCGCAAACTGTCGCACAACTCTAAGTCGCCTAAGAAAAAAACAAGTTATTTTTGAAAAGTGCTATACAGGGTGTTTGAAAAAAACATCCACCAACTTTAATAAAAATTATTCAACAACCTTTTCACTCGATGAAAATAGTTTTTTGACTGGTAACTTAGCCATGAATCTCACAAGCGTTTTTTGTTCCAACCGTTTTCAGCTTTCGTCTGAAAACGGTTGGAGCTTTTACCAACCGAAACGTTGTGATAAAAACATATTTGTAAATCAATGGAAGTCCAAGTAAACCATTCAATTCTACTGAGGGACCAGTCTACCAGAACTCACTCTAGTTTGCGTTCGTTGGTTACACTTCCAGGTTTGTTTTTTTGAAACACTGAACACATTGAAGAAAGATGTAAAGAGTGGACCTGCGTTAGAAAGTAGTTTTCTAGGAGGTATTTATATAAAATCACCCCATGAGGCAAAATCCGAATATTCAAGTCTGTTGATCCCGGCGGCCTTTTCAAGCATGGGTCTTGATAACCCATACTATCTACGTGCTTAGTAACCGATAAATCATCTCTATACGCAATAAGCATCCAACATCAAAGTGTTAGGAAACCTGACAGGCAGGCAAAATAAATATAAAAAATAATAAAGACAAAATTCTGGCTGTTACATAAAAAGAAGAAAACATAAATTTAAAATATCTGAAATGACTCAAATCCATTTCGTATTGATTCACGCGTTTAAAGGAACCATAAATTGCATGTCGCGGTTCAAAGTCTACAAGCCGAAGGTCGATATCTGTAATGTTCATATAAATCCCACCTGAAACGGTGCAAAAACTTAATTGGAACTCCATTACTAATTGGGAATTTTACATTTTAATTAATTGGTCTCATTGAAACCGAGCAAAAACAACGTGCCGCTGACCTTTGCTTTATTCGCTGAATTCAGGAATAACATCAATTATTGCACGTAGCAGGTAGTAAATAAATAAACATTGTTTATTTATCGAGTTTATTTGTAGTGAAAACTAGAATTTTCCATGAAACTGCCAGATAATACACAGGGTGACCATTTGAAAACTTGCATCTGATATATCTAAAGAACAGAAAAAGATACAAAAAATTCCTCATAAGCGCTAAGCTTCGTTTAAAGCTCTTCAAAACGCTCCAAAATTGCATTACAAAACGCAAAATTTGATAAAAAGACAGTTATTCTTACTTGACGACAACAAAGCTTCAACTCACTTTTTAAATTTCAATTTCACTTTTAGATTCCAAAAAACTAACTATTTGACGAAAAAACCCATTTACTAGCGATATTAATTGCGAAAATTTCCACAGAACTTAATTATTTGTTATTATTATTGGTTATTATCAATTATTAGAAGGTAGCATCAATTATCCGCCCTTTCATTCATATTACCGCAAATTATGGGAAAATTTTCATTAATTTTGATACATTTCCATTAATATTACAGTCAATATTTAGGGTTCAAAGCCGAACAGCGACAATTATTTCCACTAAGCGGCCGCGACAAAGCTTGAACTTTAATCCGAGCTGATGGTTGACCTAAAAAACATACAATTAATTGGACCAGAATCACCAATTTTTCACCAGTTTCAACTGCATTATTCGGAGTGGCAATTATTCCCACTAAAACGACAATTAAAATTTTAATACTGTTGGCTGACGCAAATTACAATTTTGGGAAAAAACGGTCTAAATAAAAAAGTAAGCGGAAAGCTAACTTGTAAGTTTACCTGGTTTAATCAATCGACGTAAAATTGACGAAACTAAATGGAAATTAAAAACAAAATACGTTTTTTGCACCGAAAACACGATCGTGATTTAATTCCTCTCAGTAGCAGAAAATTGTGAAAAATCCTGCTTCTTACTTACACACTTGTTGGGCTTTTGACTTTCAAAGAAAAACTGAATTTTCTTTTACGAAAGTAAACGTAAATTAATCTTCATATTTCCTTGAGCAGACTTATTAATTCCTGCGATTTCAAATGCATCTGCCGCCACTAATATCAATTTCCGGCGCGTTAAAATTAAGGGTATGACGTCCGCAGTTCTTAATATTGCAAGTCAGGTCTTTGTCGTCCAAATTTGGAAAATAAAATAACATTGTCTTCCTTGGCAATCTGGTTCAGCGAATGCTTTCTATTTCTTCTATTAGTCCACTTTGTTTATTCATTTAGTGCGTTAAACTCTGCTAAAAATACGTCCGTAATTTTAGACATGTTCTTGAAACCTCAAACATGGTTCCTGATATTTGTTTCAGAATACCCACTACAAAATGTCGACTGCCATCCTGCAGCGCCACGTATCCACCATCCTACCAAAAGAAGTGGCCACATTAAAGAAAAGTTCCTCCAAAATGGAGGAAAAGCCCCACTTGAACCGCTCCTGCAGCATTGACACCATCAAGCGGATAAACACGCTAATTTGCTCACCTGAATCTTATTTCCTGCCAGCCATCATTACAACTTGGCTGAAAACTGGACAGAACAGTCTGCATTCGTCCACAGAAAAGACGATTTTCATGTTTCGATCGTTGATTTTCGGCTCGGTTCTTTTCAAGTTTTTGTTAAAAGGGGCCAAATCGGGCAATTCGAGCGGCCAAACATGTAAACTGGACCTTCAAACGGTACTGTCGCAAATCATTGCCAATTTGCATGAACGCCTTCTGATTGCCAGTGAAACCGCTTGGGTGATTTCCTTAGCGTTTTACTTGAGTGTAGCTGTGATGACAATGCAATTGTCTGTATGTTTGTTCTATTTGTGCCAAAGTAGTGTTCCTGTAGGTTTAGGATTTTTAATTTTAAGCGGCAGCTTTATTGTAGCAGTTGGTCACAAGCTGAACGCCTTCTACTTACGAAAGCGAGACTCCAAGCGAAAAAGCCATTAGAGACTGATTGGGTTTTTACTGATTTACTTAAGGGATGTGCTTTAATGCTAAGCTAAACATAGTTTTAGTGTGTGTAGAGTGCATATTTGTAGTTTAGGTTGTTAATATTGGCAAAAAAGTTTTAGTGTTTTTTCCTTCGGAAAAAACTGGTAACTAGACTTGTGCATAAGGCTGAACGAATAGTAGGTTTTAATTTTAGTAAGTTTTTAGACGCTTTTTTGTAATATATTAGTGAGTGCGCTAAGTATCATGAAATAGAACTGTTTGTTCAAATTTTGGATATTGGTGTTGAAAATAAAAAAAATATATTGTTTTGTTCTGTTACTTGGTTTTAATTCATTGTGTTGTTTATTAAAAAAAAACTATTAGCACCGGAAGAGCTACTGACACTCCCAAACCTCAGTATTTGGCAATACCGTCAATAAAACTTGCAAAGCAATCTAAAAAAATCATAACTTGTAAACCAGATGATGACTTTATCTGAAACTTCAGTACAAGATGGACAGAGAAGAAAGAATTACTATTACTTGCAATAGCTCTCTAAAAAAATGCCAACTCCCGAATCAACAGAAGTATTAACTTGAAACTTCTCCAAAATGTTTGAAAATCATTGGGAAAAGTTGAGAAAAAAAATAATTGGCTTGAGAAAATGCACTGATTTTTCGGACTCTTCCAAACCTCAGTATTAGTTAAAACTGACTTTAAATCTTGCATGGCACTCTAAAAAATCCATAACTTCCAAATCAGATGAAAAATGTATGTGAAACGTTTTGCACGAGATACACAGAGAATTGACAAAAAAATTAAAAGATAATTCGTATTCATTGGCATAGTGACTAAAAAAATCATAACTTTCAAATTAAATAAGGATTACATTTGAAACTTCTTCACAAAATGTACATAGCATTGGAGAAAAATCGTCAAAAAACTCATACGCATTGGCGTAGCTTCAGATTTTTTGGATATTTTCAAACTACAGTATGAAAATCAATGCAATAGCTCTCTAAAAAATCGCGAACCAAATACAGCATCAATTCGAAACTTCTTCACCACATATGAGAATCATCGAAAAAAAAGGGTATAAAACTAATGGGCATCGGAAAAGACACTGATTTTTCGGACACTTTTTAAACATGCAAGGCATTCTAAAAAAATCCATAACTTCCAAACCTCAAGAAGAATCTATCTGACGCTTCTTCACAACATTTACTGAAGATGCGCCAAAGCTGAGAAAAAAAATTCATATCAATTGGTGTAGTGTCTCATTTTTCAGAAAATTTCCATCTTGAGCTTGACAAGGAAAAATCACCGTAGCTTGCAATAGGTCCACAAAAAAATTCACAACTCCCGAACCAAATGCTGCATCGGATTCAAACTTCTTCGGAATACATGAAAATCTTTGGGAAAACTTGGGAATAAAATTCATTGGAATCGGTGATTTTTATGCCCTTCCAAACCTCAGTATTGGTCAAAACCGCCATTGAAACTTGCAAGGTATTTAAAAAAAATCATAACTTCCAAACCAGACAAAGTATCAATCTGAAATTTTTTCACTGCATACCCATATAAAACACGTCTAATAGAAGAATCTCATATCTAATAGAACAATCTCAATAAGAGAAGGAATCTCAGAAGCATTGGCGTTGCCACCGATTTTTCAGAAAATTCCAAACCTGACTAATCACAAAAAAAATTGCAACCGCTTACAAAAGCACAATTTTTAATAAATCAGCAATGACACCTACGAGCGGAAAAGTGTGTAATTGCGGAATATTTCCGAGTTTAACAAGCCATGCCATCAGTGGAGATTTTCCGGAACTAGCAATCCAAATAAATGATTTCCCCGATCGCTTTCTCATTAACATAATCATCATTTTAGGACCCGATTTTGCAAAGCTCTGAAAAATCAGATTTCAATGCGATTTTAACCAAATTTCCAGCAATTTCTCGAAAAATTGAGATAATTTCAAGTCGCTACTTGCTGAAGATCAGAAGTGAGACATTTTTCTTATCGATGCCGTGCAGTTGTTCATAAACCGCAAGGCAAAGGCTCAGGCTCAACAAGTCTCGCCATCAGTGGAGATTTTCCGGAACTAGCAACCCAAAAAAATGATTTTCCGGAATCCATTACAGCAATTTCCGACGCAAAAACTGAAAATCTATACTAAAGGGGTGTGTTCCGTTATATCACTTTAGGATTTTGTATACGAAAGTGGAAGGTTTCTTTTGAAAAAATTGGCATTAATTAATAATTAATTAAGAAAAGTGGATGTGATTGCCGGCTCAGAACTGGCAAGTGAGGAAAAATTTCCAAAAAACATTGTTTTTATAATTTTCCATTAAAAACTGTTGAGAACAGCTGAAAGATTTGATCGCAACTTTCGAATATACCCTGAGTTTTCCGACGCCGAGTTTCCCTGGCAACAAGCGGTGACAATTGGCTGCGCGCGACCCCCTCCCCTTTTCCAGCACATTTTCCACCGAATGTCAAATGCGCGCACGAATTTTCCGCACGTCAAGTCGGCCGCGACAATCGCGATAACTCGATTGTTTTTATCAGAGCCTACTTTTCAATTTGACTGTGATATTGTCGTTAATCAATTTTTTTCTATCGCGTTAATTAATTATTATTATTAGTATTGTTGTTATTATTTTCGGCTGGTTGGATTCAAGATCGGTCCAGGGGCACAGAGTGAAACAAGCTGTTAGCAAGCAAAAAAACACTTATAAATAAAGCGGTTGAGGTGAAAAAAGTTCAATTTTGTGATCTATTTTCGCGTGGCAGTGGTAAAAATAACTACAACCGCTGTTTTAATATAGAAAACATTGAGCTGACCGGCGGGGGGTTTTTCTTCAATGGATAAACGCAATATTAATGCCTTAAATAAGTTTGCCTTATATTCATCGTAGTTGTTCACGATATATTGTTTCCTGCCTTTTCAATAAAACAACCAAAAAAATAAAAAATCATTGTCAACAACGCAAAACGATAATCAGATTTACAAGAACACCGACATCGATTGCTGCTGGATGACATATTTTTAGTCGTGAAACCGCAAATTTGCCAACGAATTTTTTACTGTACACAAATAATTAAGCTTAGTCCGGAAAATGCTGAAAGCTGCCAGATGATTAGGGAAATGTTAGGAAACGTGTGACGATTCCAAGTGAGACAGCACAACAAATGCAGGAAAAAATCACTAGGCCTTAGAAGATGCCTGTAAGGAGGGGACTGGTGGCACCAAGAACTACATTAATCGAGACTATCATTAGAAAATTCGACACTGACAGTAAGTAGTTTGGACTCATTTATGCACCTAAAAATACGGTCAACACATATAGGTTATTGGGGCAGAGTGAATTGCGAATTTATACACCCCATTTGTACATAATTTTTTTTGAATCTCGCATTATATCACTGTTCAATGGTGGAAAGTGATTTCTATAAATAATTTGTTGTTCGTTAACTTAGTTAAAAATACAAACAGCACACAGGTGATATAATATCAGTACAACTCCCTCGTTTTAGATAGTGCAGTTTCGATTTAAAAAAAAATTTTTTGAAAGCCTCCTTAGGTTAATAATTGTTACTTTAATCTTGTTACTGCTGAAAACATACAAGTAATGTCCAAATTTACTTCTTTTGTAACGTGTTTAGTTGGCCTGTGATGTTATTTAGTACGTTTTGTTTTTATTCGACTTTCCTCCATTCATTCGTAGATAGTTTGGGTTAATCTGACTTAGATTTGTATCATAGTTGGCTGGTAATGAGCGGGTTTCATGCCATTTCTCCATCAATTATTACTACTAGATTTATAGATTTTCAATGTCCTTTTTGACTTAATAACTTGTTTCTCTAAAAGCACTGAACTAAGTTATTATCTCCAAAATGAATCAATCAATAATTGCTTGATCTTAAATCGCTAATTATTCCTGTGAAACGAATTGTTGGGGGAAAATTGAAAAAAAAAAGAAGAAAATTTCGATAAATAAATCGCAAAATCGCGGATTAAAAAAATCATTCATTTTTTCATCTCCAAATCTCATCTGGAGGACGCCGGGATTTTTTTATCAAGACCTTGCAGTTCTTTAAAAGCGTCCATGTTTAGGCCTGCTTTAAAAAATCACGTTTCAGCGCAAATGCTGCCAAAAATCAAGTTTGACTGCCATTTGAGCAAAATTTTCAGCAATTTCAGAACTAAGTCGCTTTTCATTTCAAGTTTCTCCCTTCTCTATTGGTTGCGATTGGACGTTTCGAATTTTTAATTGGAAAGATTGCTTTAATCTTCAAAGTTCAAGCTTGCTTTATGGAAAACTTGACAACGTTATTTTTTCTGCAACAGAATTCAGAAAAGTTCCAAAAATATGAGTTCATTGTCACTTTAATGTAATTATCAGAGCTTTCGGAGTAAACTTTCTTCTATGACTTGTAGGAATTTCAAGTTTCTGCTTGATCTAGGTCAGAAGTTGAGCGTTTGAATTCGGGAATTTGGAACTGTTTAAAATAATTCATATTAACAAAGTTTTGTAAAATTTTGAAGTTTCAAAATCAGGTTTTCCTGCTTCTGAAATTCTGAAATATCTGCTTTAAACTGTGACACTTTGAAGTTGCTGCTTGTTCTAGATCAGAAGTTACGAACTTTTAATCACGGACTTGCAGTTGTTTGTAAACACTCATTTTGGGCCAGATTTCAAATTTCAATTTTTACCAAATTTTCGGTATGTTCAAAATCACCCTTCTTCTAGAGAGTGGTAGGATTTCAAGTTGCTACTTATTAATCTAAATCAGAAGAAGCGAATTTTTAGTTGTGAGCTTGTAACTGTTTATAATCATTCATTTTTACAGCATAATTTCCAAATTTCAAAAATCAGGTTTTGTTGCGATTTTAGCAAAATGTTCAAAATTTTCATAATAAAGCATCGTCTACAGACCAGAAAATTTCAAGTTGCTACCTGCTCCAGATTAGTAGCTATGAATTTTTCAAAGAGCCTCACTCTTTGAGTAAAAACGCTCATTTTGACTTTAAAACTTTTAAAAAACTTCATAGGTATTTTCACCAAATTTCAACGGTTTCAGCATCAATTTTTTCTCAATTTAGTTTCAATCGCCGGAATTTCAAGTTTCTTCTTGTATTACGTGTACGTCAGAAGTTGAGAATTTTAAATCGAGAGATTGCAGTTTATTAGCGCGTATTTGTCAGAATTTAAAAAGCTTTCAAAAATCTGGTTTCAGTGCAATTTTCTCCAAATTTTGAGCACTTTCAGAATCAACTTTCTTCTATAGAATTCTCATGACGTTTAACATGCAGCTCCTTCTATAGACTGTGAAAATTTCAAGTTGCTATCTGCTCTAGATTAATAGTTACGAATTTTTTAACCAGCGGAGGTACTGGATTGAAAGCGTTATTTTTAGGCCAACTTTTAAAAAACTTTCAAAAATCAATTTTCAATGCAATTTTGACCAAATTTTCAGCGTTTTTAGAACCAACCTTCTTCTATACTTTGTGAGAATTTCAACTTGTTAGTGGCTCTCGGTCAAAAGTTGCGATTTTTTTTATCGAGAGCTTGTCACTGTTTATAATTATTAATTCTTAGACCATCAGTCAGAAAGCCCCAAAAAATCATTGAGGCGATTCTACATAAATTTTCAACAGTTTCACACAGTCAGAAGCAGTCTATAGACTCAAATAATTCAAAATAGTGGATTTTTCAAGCAAAACATCTCTATATTCATCCGCAAAACGCATATTTTACAAACTATTAATTAAGAAGAAGTATGTTGCAAACTCTCTGGTTGTTGTTTCAGTAAGCTTTCAATTCCAACCTAGGGACACTGAAATAATGAAGAAACTTCGCTGGAATCTTTAATAATGCAGCATATTTGCAAAGTTCGAAGACAAAGTTTGGTCCGAAGCTGGTTGGTAGGCAGCTCGGGGTGGTCAAAGGGCGTAAAACCCCCCAACTTAAGTTCGGCGGTTTAGGAAAATTCGAACTTTTCGATCGTTTTATACACCCTTTAAACATCTGGTTCTGATATAATATTCAATGATTAGGGTAAGACAGATGGGGGGGATTTGGACGGGAAGCTGCTAATTTAGGGGCTAACTGCTTTCGAAACTGTGGGGAAATTTTCTGGAAAGTTGGATGTGAGTGAATGGAATTCCCAGTGGTTTTGGCATCATTGATTCCTGTTATTATAACTTTAATTATCACGGGATATTGAGGCATCATGCCAAAACGGTTGTTGATGGTAACAGTTTATAAAGACAACACTGTGCAATTGCAAGGAAAATTCAAACCAATGTTTAATGGTGGGTCCAGCGTGAGCCACTGCAAAATTTCTTTGATGATTCGTCAAAACACTGACAGACGATCCATTTTCTGTCGGTTTTTTGACAAAACATCAAAGGAATTTTCCGCCGATCAGGCTCGGCTCGTTAGGTCTGGACGCGGCATAAAAGTGGAAGTTTGAATCCAAAAAGAATATTGATAGAAATCGAGCATAATCGTGCTACACTGTGTGTAGCATCGATGCATCTGTCGCACTTGCATAAAGCACTTTAATATAATAAATAAACTAGATGTTTCATTTAAACGAATGTAATCATTATACACAGAAAATTGTTAAAAATCCCCCCGAAAAAAAAACACTCAATAACTATTTTCTACTACGAACTATTGCTTGTAAGTATATTGTGGTAGCTGGCGTTTAAATAAACAAGGATTTATGTGAAAAGTATTAAATAAATATTAACTGTAATGCGTAAAGTCGTTTAAGATCAAATAGTTTTCGCATGGATTTGTTTTTCTTGCTTGAATTTATGGCTTTTCCGCACGTTTATTTAAATCCAACTGGTCGGTGGAAAGTTTCGAAATTCAATGTAAATCAATTCGTTTTATATTGAACCGTTATGGCCATAGAAAAACAGCCTGAACACTAATAAAAAGTTTAGAAAATGTAAATTTTTTGAGTGTTTAACAGTCTGGATCATAGTCACTGTGAAATTATTGTTTGTTTCTTTTCCCTTCCTTTGCGTTTATTGGTCTGTTCCTCCTTACATCAGAAATCTTTCAGAAAGTTTCATTGTTTTGTTCGCAACACTGGCATATTACTAGAGTATATTTTGGCTCTATATTTGACCCAGATTCCCGAAAATAGACTCAGTTTGCACAATATCTAATAATTTACTATAAAAATAGCCAAGGCGTCTATTAGGCGAAAAAACGTTGGTCACGTACAGGCATTAACAAAGTAACTAAATCTAAAAGTATCCACTTTTAAGTTGAATTTTGGCACTATTGCTGAAATTTTCAATTGTTAGAAGCAACAAACATTTTAAATTTCGATACCCAACTATTAAATGCCGCAAACTCTCAAACTTATGGGCGATTATCACTTTCTTATTGAAGATTCAATTTCAATTTCCTTCAAACAATTGCAACATTCAAACTCTATTGATCGATATTGAATAGCCCAAAAGCACTTTGCCAACTAACAGCGGTTCACTTGATCTTGATATTGATATTGCAAGCTTTTATAGTTTTCATGGAATTTTTAACTAATAATTTCTGTTTATGACCGGATAATTCCCCAGAAGAATTTCAAGATCGAAAACTTGAAAGAAAAAAACCGCGTTTGAAGATTCTCGTCTACAAAGAAGGCCCAAAGCAGCTAATTAGTTCGCATTTAAAAACAAGGTTGTACCGATTAAGGTGGCAGTATGAAGAACGAAAAAACATCAGCTAATTATTTTAAAACGACAATGCGGTTGTGTGCCGTGTTTGGTTTTGCCGCTGCATGAAACAGACATTTTAATTTTCCCATTCACAGCTAAGGAAAAATCCATACTGGGGCACGGACATTTATTACGAAAGAGACTTGGGGGGATAAGTTTCAGATATTATGCGTACATCAACATAAAATATTGAGCCTATGAAAATACCCTTTGTATTTTCATTGTTTTTGGTCTTTTATTTAATTAACATTTGTAAAATGGCTTTGGGAAATATTTTAATGGTTCCAGTAGCTTTAATGGAAAGTGAAATTTCCGGTTGCTTAAATGTTGGGGATTTGTAAATGGAAGCTTGCAGTTGTTTGAAACATTTTTTTCCAGAAATTGCAAAGCTGCAAAAAATCACGTTTTGCAAAACATTAAAAATGCTTTCAAAAATCAGGTTTTGACAAACATTTAATTAACCAATTAACAACACTGTTAATTGGCACCTGCTCTAGATTTAAAGTTGGAATTTTTTAAACGAAAGATTGCACTTCAGATTACAATGAATTCAGACAAAATCCGGCTAAATCTATTCGAAAATCTCAGGCTTTTCAGCTCACTATTTCAGGATGAAATTTTCTAAACGGATTATTTCTGTGCCAATTTAGCTTCAATTCCTACATGCAAATAGCGATTTCAGTTAGGTCAATCTTACGCAACACTATTCCCAACTGCAGCCAAGTAAAACAAAGGAAATCCCAGTGACACTGCCACTAATTTTTTTACCATTCTCATAACTCTTATCATGCAAAATCTTTAATCGGTAGTGCAGTCTTCAGGTCGAATTGTCGGTGAAATGGGCTCAACTATCGCAATATCAATTCAATCCTTCAATGAAAAACGCTAATAAACCAAACTGTATAGAAAACAGGCCAATTAAAACAAAGTGGAATGTTATTTTTTCCGGGCTAATTAAAAAAATCCACGAAAAGCGGCTCAAAACTGAACAGAGCTCTCGATCAGTTTGCCCAGCTAAATCAAAGCTGGATTGACCTTTTGTGGTCGGATTTGGAGCACTGCGTGTCGAAAAATAACATAAAAGGTTTCCAATACGATTTGTTTTCCTCAAATCACCGGCTGCACGCTTGTTTTGGTTTGTCAGCCCTTCCCATTTAGTTTCCTAGCATTTAGCTGACATTTGCCCAACGCGTACGGTGTAAAATCCAGCTCAGAAAACCCGCAGAAAACTGAAAAGCTTGAGTTCTTCAGATCCGATTAACCGGTTGTTGGGTTGAAGGTTTTAAAACTAATTCCATTCAGAACGTAGATGGTTCTTTAAGACTTCTTCGTTATTTTAATTATTAACTACAGCATCGGCCTTCTGTTTAATGCGACGACCAATCGACTCTCCATAAAAATAATGGCATCACATCAAAGGAAACGATCTTTTCATAGCCAAGAATGAGCTGTTCAACAAAGTTCGAGCAATAAAAAATTAACATCTGCAATCTGGAAGCTGCTGGCTGCTGGCCTCCTGTGAAAGATTAATTATTGCAATTTCGTGTCGGGACTCGAGACCGCGCCGACACTGAATTGCTTTTTAAAAGATTCATTGAATTGGGAATTTTTCCGGCTTTTTCACTGTTTTCCTCCTGGAATTTCAATTTTTAGAAAGTGCATCATAACATCACTTTGTTGGCTGGAGTTTAGTTGAAATTCACTTAAATAGTTCATTCAGCAATTTTATTTTGGAAATTTTCTAGCAATGGGAATTTCTGTGTGATTTTAGGAGATAACAATTTATAGAGTTTACAGGAAACCTCACGCTGGTGTTGGAATTTCCGTCCTACTTTCCAGATGGAACTCTTAGAAAACCGATATTCTTGTTAATATTTTAGGAAAATCGCTTTCTACAAAGCTGATTGATTTGCGTCAGTGAAAAATATGTTCCAAAAGACCGCATTTAGAAACGTGTTAATTAGCATTCCATTGCGTGTTTTCTTTCTAATTAATGCAAATGTAAAATTATGAAATGAGGCGTTTTCTTTCATCTATGTTCGCCAAGTACATACTCAAATAATCTCGGCTTTCTTTGATTTTTTATGTTTACAAGCAACTACAAAGCCTCAATCTAGTTCAAGCCGCAACTTGAACATTTCCGCAGTCTATAAAAGACACTTAAATCTGAAAGTCCTGACAATTCTGCTAAAAAAGCGGCCGATTCTGATTATTACTGACTTAGTAAATGCTGCTCTAAAAATTAAACTTTGCACCTTCTGCTTGAAAAATTCATAACTTGCAAACGTGTTAGAGCAAGTAGTAACTAACTTGCAAATTTGATTGTCTATAGAAAGTACGTGAGTCTCAAAACTGTGAAAATTTTATGCAATTGGCGTGAAGCAGTGACTTTCAAGCCGACTTGAAAAATATTTGCCTAAAAATGGTCGTTTTCACAAAACGGCACGCTCTCCTTTCATCATTTTCCCATTCGTGCTTTAAGAACTTCTAATCTAGAGCAAGAAATAACACGAAACTTTCATGATCAATAAGAACTACTTTAAATTAAAATCACATTACATTCTGATTTTTGCGGACAACGTAAGGTTGATCTAAAAATGAGCGTCTTAGCACACACGCACTTTCTGTTTGAAAAATTCATAACTTCCAATCTAGAGCAAATACGTAATTGAAACTTTCACAATCTATGCAAAAGACTTGAGTCTGTAAATTCTTCAAGTTTGATTGAAATCAGACTAAACTTTGATTTTTGCGAATGGACGCTTTGCAAAACTACTCTCTTTTGAAAATTCCTCATTTCTAATCTAGAGCAAGTACCAACTTGAAAACTTTGCCACCTATAGAAATACTTGAGTCTGAAACTCACTGAACTCACAACTGAATATTTCATTAAAATCACACCACAATCTGATTTTTGCGGTCTTTGGAAATATTGGTCGAAAAATGGGCATTTTCACACAAGTGTATTATTTGTTTTAAACATTCTTAACATCAAATCAGGAGTAAATAGTAACTTGAAACCTTCAGACGATACTCTGGTCTGAAACCTCAGAAAATTTCATAAAAACTGCACTAAATTCTGATTTGTGCTCACTTGGAAAATGTTGGCCTACAAATGAAAGTCTTCCCGAAACTGCTTTGTTTCAAAACTTTGTAACTTTTAATCTAGAGCAAGTAGCAACTAGAAACCTTTTGCCATCTACAGCTGATACTTGCGTCTAAAAATTGTAAACATTTAATGAAGATTTTCTGCACCAAATTCTGATTTTTGAGGACTTTTCTAATCTAGTTCAAGTAGAAACTTGAAATTTTCACCATTTCTATAAAGTACTTAACTCTGAAACTTCTGAAAATTCTATTGAAATCGCACTAAATTATGATTGTTGAATCGGTTGAACAATTTGTTACATCGAATCTGAAGCAAGCATCAATTTCAAACTTGGAGACTCTACAAAAGATAGTTCATTCTGAAAGCTCTGAAAATTGCAATAAATTCATACAAAGTACTGAATTTTTTTGGACAAAATATGTTGGTTTAACAATGAACGTTTTCACGAATCCGCACGCTTTCCTTTAAAAATTCCGAACTTTTAATCAGTTGCAAGTAGCCACATGAAACTTTCCCAGTCTATAGAAAACACTTGCGTCTGACACTGCTGAACCTGAAGTCAAAATAGCACCAAAACGAGATTTTTGAGAGCTTCAGGTCTTTCAGTGTTCAAAATTCAGGTCCAAAAACGAATGTTTCAAACAACTGCAATGCCAGCAATCACATTAGAAACGTGCAACTTCTGATCTAAAGCAAGTAGCAACTTGCCATCTACAGAAGACCCTCTTGAAAATGATGTTAAAATGTAAAAGCTTTGGGGCCCTTTTCCCATAAACATTTCGACTCGCGAAAAAATTTTGGGGGGAAAAAGCCCTAATTTCCTAATTTTGGGGGGAAAAGTCCCCTTTCTCAGGGGACAAAGCCCTAATTGAGACAACATCAGCCGACTAAATTATTGAATTAAAGGCAAACTTCGCTGTCTTCCAAATAGCGCTTTGTACATTGCTGACCTGGCGACATTGCATAGATAAAGTTCTCCGGATTTGTTGTGAGCCACAATTACAACTTGACCTCTTCCCGAAATGGTCACTCAATCTGATTTAGAACCAGACAATGAATAATCGCGTTTGAAAGCAGCTCAAAGCCAAAGCAATAAGCAACAAATGCAAATTTCACGGGCAAATAAAAACTAAGTAACCTCTATTATTTACTTAGACACTCCATAATTTGCGAACGTTGCCCAAACAAAACATCTAAACAATCTTGTATATAAACCCCCTAAAAATAGCAGCTCGTTAAATTCTCCACGCTGCAAGCCATGGGTATTTTAAGATACGCTTATTTTAAGAACATTCTGTTTCAGTTTCCAACTTCTTTGGGAATTCAGTCAGAAGTTGAATGACAGTGAACGGTCGCATCTGTCAAAAACATTAAAAAAATATATTATCCGTTCAACCGTTTCGCGCAAACATTGGAAATCTGTGCTGGTGCTGTGCAATAGAGTCTAGTAAACCTGGATATTAAGCGATCTTTGAAATCAATAGGCGCGGGTCGTTAATAAGTGAGCGGATGAGTTACTCAGATCCTCCGGTTTAGTGGCAATTAGCAAACAAGCCTAATTGATTTGCTTAATTATGCGACTATTGAATGAAACTTTATCAAGTTTAACTGGAAACTCACGTTTCATTGAGATAAAAGCTCTTTTAATGTTGGTTGTTGTTTCTAGTTTAATTTTCTTCTAAGGGTTTCCTAATTAAATCCGATTGATTCCAAAGCATTTTTATTTAATTAAAGCCAGTAGTAGATACTACAAGTGATAACCAACAAATACATTTGCCACCGATCTGTTTCAATGGCTTAATGAAAAATGTTATTTTTAGAGTTCTGTTACGTTCTGGCTTTCATCAAATCCTTGATAGCAGTGTTATTCAGGAAACGTGTCGGATGGGCAATTTTATTATTTACTCAAACGAGAAATTGCGCTTCCATTGGAAAAAACATCCATTTTCCCTAAGCAAAAGCCTAAGAAAACAGTGTAGTAAAATGAGTATTAGAAAGTTGTTTTCAACGAAGTTTTCAGGTAAGCGTCGATAGAACCCGTTGAATAGGGGGAACTGTTTCATTGTGAATTTTTATTCATTTCCTTCCAATGTCTACATTTTTATTCAAAAAACTGTCTAAAATTTCCAGCATTTGTTCGAATGTCTTCTACTTCTATGCCAAGTTCTTCACATGTAACTGTGTTTTCAGTAGTTTTCCTTGTTATAAAACCGGCGGTTTTATAAAAGCTGTTTTTCTTTTTATTACAACTGAGTTATCCCACAAAACAAAACCCCGATATCGACTGTGACTGGGAAGACCTGAATTTCTGAATTTAGAGTCGCACGAGCCAAATTTTGGCGTTACGCGTTTTTCTCGAAAACCGTTGAAAATAGCTTATTGGTCGTAATAACCTTTTCGATGGAGCGTCGCATAAACTATCTTTTTCGAATTAGACTTTATTACGAATTCCCAACCTTTAAAAAGTTAGAAGCAAACATGTGAATAGTAAGGAAAAGTGAAGTTTACACCCGCGTATCTCAGAATCGATTGAAAATTTCAGTTCAGCCGCAATAACCTTTCAGAAAACTCATAACTTGTAAAGTCAGAATCAAAATTAAGGAATGATTGCACCTCAAAATTGCGTATTTCAGAAACGGCTAAAAAAATCAATTCAACCGTCAGAACATTTTCGATAGAGCGTCTCAAGCACGTTCATTCGCCGAATAAGCTGTTCAATAAGCAAAAATTTCTAACTTCTAAGAAGGCAAACGCAAAAACTTAGAAAAAAGAACCATCGCGGTTTTATGACTTTTTGCGGATCATGGCGCGTCCAAAAATCTCCTTCGATACCCTCTTCATTTAGTAAATTTTGCAAATTCTTTTTCTCACCTTTTCTCAAAGATACACTTCTGTTGAATCTCCAAACCAGATACTTCATCGATATATTATTTGAACGAAACCCACTCGGGCGAATTGATAGAAAACCCTTCCGATACATGATGGATCTGAAAACGCATTCGGGCATGAGCAACATGGAAATGCATTTTAATTCCAGTTCAGTGAAGAAATTTCTGAGCTGTCAGCGCCTAATGGCTTGAGGAGACAAGTGCGTCAATGTTCCTCCAGCCCCGGGGATCCAGACAATACGCAATTGTTTCAACCACAAAGGCTTTGTGTTCTAAATACGCCAGATTTCCAAATTGACCGTTATTTGCTAATCAACTAACCTGAGGAATGGATTCAATGTCCTGTTGAAAAAATCATTTAAGTTTTTGATTGAAAGCCAAAACCCACTTAAAAGTTGTTTCAATGGTTCTGCTCTGCATTTTGCAAGTTGCATCTAATTAGGTCTTTATCACTTTCAGTCCCCATCAACAGATACGTTTCACTTTACTTCTGTTTATGAATACAATAAATATTTTCGTGAGTGTCGAGTGCAAACCTGCTGGCATCTCGGGATAATTTATCCAGAACAATTTGGCATAAACTGAGCTGTTTATTGTTGCGGCCGATATAAATAAGCAATCAGTGGTTGTAAATGATGGGAAACATCGCATCGATAATGCAACTTTCAATATGCAATGCTGGATAGATGAAAAGCGAGTAGGAGTGAAACTCGTCGAGCCGGAAACCCATCAAGATGCAATAATGTTGATGATGCGAGCCAGATGAATAACATTATTTGCGGAAAATATGCGGTTATTTTAAGAAAATCGTCGTAAGAACCACGGTTGTCGCATGTTCGAGATCTTTCGAATTTCTTTTGATGCATTAAACCATCAGGATTAGAAATGAGGAATTAATAAAAAAATAACAGCCAGGACAACGTCAATAGGTTGCTTCGGATAAGCGCACTCATTCTATGACGATACCGGTTTGGAGCAAAGTGACTGAAATGAGCGACTTTTTCGAAAATTACTGTATAATGCCCTCGAAGATCAGCGGATATGTTTTAAGGTGCATCGAACATTTCGAGGAAATGTCCGAAACAACAGGTGAGTAGGAAATATGTGGAGAACTTTTCAAAGTACAGTATGTCTGAACCAATTTCGAAAGTGCCTCTTTACTCTCTAAAATATTTGGAGTTTTCTATTTTTTACGAATTTACGAATTAATTTGTACCTTACTTGGGAAGCATTTTTAAATAAAACAATTTAGTACAAATCAACCTGAATCATTTCTAGACATTGCCGGTTTAGTTTCCGGACAGTATAACATGAGAAATTTGAATATTCTCCTTATTCTAAATGAATTCTTTGAACTTCTCGATTACTGCGTGTTAAATATGAATAAAGTAACGAAATAAATGGTTCTGTTGGACTATCTAATTCCCATCAAGTGTATATTTTTAGCTGAAGAAACAGCTATTTTTCCGCAATGATATTCACCTGCGATATATGGATTAAGATTTATTACACTCGTTCCTTGACAATTTATGCCCCTTTAGCGTAATATATCAGCCTAAAGGTATTTTCCAAATGGCTCATAAACAACATTTATTACCGAAATACCCTTATTATTTGATACTCGCATTTGGTAGAGTTTGTCGACTTGAGGAACTTGGAATAAGTCCTTAAATTGTTTCGCAAGCGACTAATCGGCGTGATTATGTATGCATTATTGTACGGTTCCATAAAATATACAATTTAACGTTCCAGAATTATAGCGGCAGTTCTGGCCATGTGACAGTAATAAATGTTGTAACCTCGCACCCTATAAAACTAGAAACGGTGGCTAAAAAGTTTGTGAAAACTGCTGCAAGACAATCAATACCTCAACAACACCCTCGCCACCACTGTTTCCGTAGTTTATTCGGAAAGTCGCGATTTTCCGATCGTTTACTTTCACTTTTATGTCCTGTCTGATTTTTGAGTGAGAAAGCGATTAGAGACTGAGAATCGCGTTGAGTTGCAAAATATATTATTAGTGCGAGAAAACAACAAAAAATAACTCAGAGAAAAACGGTCAAGTAACTTTTTCTCATTTGTATTTTTAAATATTGGAAATTCCCACTAGAATAGAGACTGAATTAAACTATACTTTGCCCTTCAAACTGCGGAATCTTTTTGAACTTTGTGACTTTGTGTCTCTCATTTTTTTACTACTTAACGTTTTCATCGTTATTAGGCACTGAGAAAACCGTTCAATTGCAAAATATTTTTACAGGAATTTCGAAAAAATTTCTACTGAAAGTCATCGGAACAAGAGTGAAAATCACCATGAGGTTGAAACGTTGCTTTTAAAACTGACTCTCATTTTTTCTATTGTACAGACTCTAAATTATTCTCCGTTACTATCGAAAACGCTGTTAGAGATTATTATCCCGTGTAACAACTAAAATTCTTCAGAACGCAAAAAAGAAAATAATAAAGAAACTTTCTTTAATCTCTCTTTAAACTCTTTTAAATTCCGAATGAATGGAGACTATGAATGGAGAATGTTTCTGAATTTTTCAGCTCCTTGACTTTCATTTTCATCGCTAGCTACTCTTTAAACTTTCCTTTGTTACTCTGTCCTAGTCCTTTATCTCTCTGTTATTATTGAGAACTCTATTAGAGACTGACAAGCGCGTTGAGTTGCAAACTGCTTTTTTACCGCGATCAACAACTAAAATTCTTCAGAGCACTAAGAGGAAAACAATTAGAAAACTTTCTTTCATCTCTCTTTTAACTCTTTTGTACTCCTACTAAAAGATCGAAACAAGACTTAAAATCATTCCGACTTAAAAAAATCCTTCTTTCTACTGGCGAATGTTTTTAAAAGTTCTGCCTGATTGACTCTCATTTTTTGCAGTATTGAATCTCAACTACCATTTAAAACGCTATTAGAGACTGAAAAACGCGTTAAATTGTAAACTATTTTTTTGCTCGTTTAATAACTAAAATTCTTCTCATCACCAAAAAAGTAGGTTTCTCTCGTCTATTCCTAATCTTTGCGACTTGGAGAAAAAACAAACATTTTACTCAAAGAGCGGAAAACTTTTTCAACGCCTCATTTCATCTCTCTTTCAACTGCTTCTGCTCATTAAACTCTCCCGCAATATTCCGATTAGATAAATGGGAAAATTTCTCAGACAATATTGATCATCGCTTCTTATTACATATATAGCGAATATTCAAAGGAGCATTTTCCCTTCCGCAATGTTTATGGAACTCATTTTGAGCATTACGAGCGCCACACGTGTTTATTGCCAGAGCCAGTCTTTAAATCACTCCTACTTCTGCCATAAAAATAGTTCCAAGGAATATGGTTGGTGTATTAACATGTCGAAACTTTTCAGTGAAAACGAGACACATTTCCTGATCGGTAATTGATGCGAATGTAAATGAAATCAGAAGCATTTTAGACGTCGATTAGGTAGAGAAGCACGGGAAAATGAAAAAGTTAATTGCATAGTTTTTCGAACTAATTAAAAAATCGATTAGTTTTTTTAGTACTTGGTGATGTATAATGTGAAGTTTTTGAGAGTTTTTCGAGCTTTTAACCTGCACACTTCAACGAAGAGAGCCCGAAAAACGCACCAGTTTCAAGCAATGCTTCAATTTTTTGATGCATTCGTCGGCTGTTCCATTTTTTGATTAGTTCCAAAGTCGTTTTTATCGTGCTCACTTTGCAACTTTTGCAACTTGAATGCAAAGTTAGAAAGTAAAGCCATTTAGATTTTTAACTTTAAAAGTGAACAAGTTTCATATTAGCGTACCGCAAGTTGATCCGTGCTTATCAATCGATCTGCGTAATCAGTTGCGGTCCACTCTACATATAATCATAACATTTAACTTTTCTAATGTGATATTAATGCGCATTTCTGCGAAAATGCGGAAAACCTGCTTGATTTTAATTAGAGATTACATAAATAAAGACGGTCTTGCTTTCCTTTTAATTAATGTTTTCACATTTTTTAAATGAATGTTTGTTTACTTGTTGAGTTAATTTTCATCAGCACCCGTTCAGCCAAAACGGCCTTTTGGTCCTACTTTCAATTTTTCTGGCCGAATTTGCAACACTTTTTATTTTTAGTTGTGGCTCTTTTGCTCTGATTTTGAGCGAATTTGACTTCTTTACTTAAAAGAAAATGCCTTATAAACATTAGGAGCCTGTTTGGGCTGTTTTAGGAACTTGTGAACTTTACCTCCAGTGAAGTGGATTATTTATACAAACTTTCCCCTTTTAACAGTAGCACTCATTCCTCTAAAGTTTCACCTTTTTTCAACTCTAAAAAGCCGCAGTTTTATGCCAATGTCCAGTGCGCTACAGGACTAAACCCATTTTTTTGCTTTCAGATCGTTCGTTTCTAGTTGCAAACTACTCGAAACCGGGACAATGCAATATCATATATTGCTCAGATGGATTTTGCCGTTTGGCCGGCTATTCCAGAGCCGAAGTTATGCAAAAGTCGGCCTCCTGCTCCTTTCTTTGCGGTCCACTCACCTCCCAACAGGCCGTCAGCGGATTGAGGGAGGCTTTGCAGAAAGGAGTCGAGAAGCATGCGGAGGTTCTCTATTATCGGAAGGACGGTTAGTATTGCTCTCGATCAATTAATTGCTCTAGATTTGTATGAGGAAAATGAGCGTGAAAATGTGCTTGCGTTTATACGTGGACTGTTTCTCAAAAAACCCAAAATTTATGTGGCTAAAAAATTATTAATGTCGGTATTACACTACGCACTTTTCCCCGATTTATTGGCTGATTAATCATGGTCATCTTCTTATTATTAGCCGTCATTGACTTTCCACTTTGATATTGTACCCACAATAAATTGCTGCAATTTCAGTAAAACCAACATAATTTCGAGCATGCTCTAGTTCAAGTTCAATAAATTCGGAACAAATCATTTAATATAGGAAAATCCGTAAAAAAATTAAATTTAATTAAATTATTAGTTATTAGTTAAATTTTTCGACTATAGTGAATGTCTAACTTCATGGGGAATGTTTCAATTTGTCGCTTTTTCACCGTTGAACATTTTCAGGCTTTTTGATTCTTTGGTCAAAAAACGCGCAAGTACCCGATTGGAGAAACATTTTCATCAAAAACTAGGAAAATCGGGTACTTTCTTTAAAAAAAAACCCAAAACTGCCACTTAAAAGCCAAATTAAGCTTATCCAACCTTCCTAATCAACATCAGGCAGCCTGAAGAACACAGCCAAATATTGGCCAATCAAATCAATCATCGACAATACGTCATCGATGCCTCCCACACCTTCCCAGGGGATAGCAAATTGCCACTGACGTCACAGGCGCATTTCTCTACCACGTCACAACCCGATGGCAAGGTGCCAACTAAATAAATAAAAATGCCCAACTTCGAGAACAGTGTCTCGTTCGATCACCTATTGGTAATGAAGGGTATCGACATCCGAAGGAAGAGGGCAACGTTCCTGGTTAAGGAGCGAACTTTCCCAATGGTGTGATGAAAATTATATATTAAGCAGGGACAGCTTTTGTCTCAAAATAGCGACTTACCTAGCAAGAAAGGCTCCCTTTCAGCTGCAAGGCGCCATAGAAAGTTCTGAAAAAAAAAACATAGTTAGCAGCAATCAACTAAGAAAATTTGAAACATCAATAAGAACCAAATCGCGTTGTAATACGTGATAGAAAAAAACTGCAAAGAAAGTGCGAACCAGGATAATAAACTACAGACTCACGCTACCACGGAATTATTATTTAATCTGGGCTGCACGGTTGTGCTCTAAGCGACTGTTCGGGCATCCGCGCAACTCTCCACTTTCCCCTTGTCAAGTAAAAAAAAGCCGAAACTTAAGTGGAAATTGAGCTGCATTTACTGCAGCCTCATTTGTGTTATTGAGTAGTAGAGCAGTATCGGTTGTTTGTCGAAATCGATTTTTCCGCGATTTTCTAGGTCACGGTGCGACTAATTCAACTTAAAAATAATAATGGTGCATTGTGTGAGATATTCTATTTTATTGCTGATTTTCTGACAATTCTTAACTCTGTACTATGGATTATTCTAGTGTGTAGAAGAACAGGCTCAAGCCTATAATAAAGAAGTAGAAAAAGAACTAGAAAGGCTTCAGCAATCTCTCGTATTTAGAAGCTTTGTTAGAAATCAGTTTGAACTCTGGAAACCTTATCAATGGACACCCAAATCCGCTCTTCGCCCAATAGTTAAGTTACATTTATTCAGGTCGAATTTGCCGTATTATTTCATTCAACTGCAATCAAATGCCCATTATGTCAACAGGCACGCAATGCTAATAGGAAAATACAGCTGGAAACGCCTTGGCAAAGTCCACAAATACCAAATCAATTTCCACCATCTAAATGAAGTCGAATTCCTCCGCAATGCGATAGAGAAATGATTTACCAAACATCGGCTTAGTTGTTATTGCACGGTGCGCCATTTATTTAACCAAAATAAAAAAGAGCCGGAGAGATCGGAGCTTAAGAGCCTGCCATCAATTGTACCCTTCTGGATTAGGTGATACGTCGATAAAGTTGCGAGATAACTCCCGCTTATGAAAGTTGATGATTCATTTTATTGTTTTGTTGGCTCGGCTATCAGTGAATATCCAACTGTGGCTGGGACGATATTTCCAATAATACCTTAAGGTAACCGAATTTAAGTTAATGTAATGGTGCTTTTACCAGACGTTTCTCCTGAACTGAAGAGTGAACAGAAAAGTATGATTGATCGTTAGAAACAGTCATCAGGCATTCAATAGTAATCCGTGCTTATGTATCTTCCCAAAGCGCTCAGATTTCGATCCACAAACTGTCCGCATTTAAAAAAAAATCAAAAATAGATTTCAACCAGAAAGGTGAAAAATATCGTCGATAAAAACTAAAAATGCCTCAAAATTCTCCCATTTTCTTCACACACCAAAGTGGCAATACTTTCACAAAACATAGAAAATGCCGCTGTTTCTACGTGATTAACTTGATGTTATCCTTTCGCTTATGACCATGTCGACTGGCATTAAACTTGAAAACTGCATTGAAATATCAATAAATTGGCTATAAAACGTCCGCATATATAATTCACGGTATTTAGAAGGGCAAAATATGCTTGATTGGGCCGGCAAAGGTCACGACGAACGTTTAGATTACCATCAACTTGTGTTATTTAATCGAGTCAAAGACAATGTCGTTTTGATATGCAAATTTTTATGGCCAAACAGTTTGAAAGTCTTCTTCCCGAGTGACCCACTTTTGGACTTTTAGCCGTAAATTTCACTTGAAAAAACTCGTTAGTTTATAGTTCATGGTTAAATATTTTTAGGTTTTTTTTTCGCCGAAGGAAATGGTTACACATAAATTGCCCACCGTGTATATAAATAATTGCGTAGAAAATGAGTTTGAGCGGAATAACTCATAGAAACCTGTAATAATGGGGCTTTCAAGCCAAGCTAGTAAATAGCACCCGATATTGAAATTTTCCCATAGTTAATGATATTGGGCATTGTTAAATTAAGTTGATTTTCCTCATAGTTTTGTTGTGCTTTTGGCACCATGTGGCAACTTTTTTCTTTTATTCAACTTTCATCCAACTTTAATCCAAACAATCGATATTGCGGATGATACATCGAGTGAATAAATGGCCTCAATCGCTTGCTCGATTTTCTATTTGCATTTAAGTAAGTATCCACGTCCTCCGGCACCTCTCCAAGAATTAGGGCACGATGACTTTGGGAAATCTAACCGCTGCTGGTTCATGCAGGTACATTTTTCCTAGCTGGAAATTTCACCCGAGCCATAATGTGCGATGGAAGGAAATTAGGCTAAAAAGGCTCACCTTTTAGGGGTTAAGTTCCAGATCGATAGAATAGCGTAGAGGTAACGGTTTTATCGGGCTGATATGGAAAATACGGTGCCTTTTAGATTAAGAATATTATCGGGGCCCTAATAAGAAACGCGCTTAGTATGGATACAACTAGCGAATTTGCCGGTTAATCCATCGCAACCATTGGGCCACTTTTATACTGTTTACGCCTCAGTTCTAAGTGTTTTCCAGTGATACCCATTGAATAATTCAACACGTGGACTATTAAGAAATTGTTTGGTAAGTGCGTTTTTCATGGATTGTTCAAGAATTTTTTAAATTTACTTTTACAAAATCTGCATACGCTAATCGTTTGTTTTTTAAAGTAGTTTACGCACTCGAAATATGTTGAGTTTTTCACAGCCTTTTAAAATGCGTTCGCAAGTGGCAGAAAAAGCATCTTAAAAGTAGCAAATTAGAAATTTTTTTGTGGCATTCTGCAAGTTATTTTTTCCTGAAATTCGTTCTAGATGAAGGTGACTTGGTGTCATTTTGGGACAGTTAGGAGCAGCATTTAAAGGAAAAATGGGATATTTATAATAATTTGATTTAATTGATAATAAATAATAATTTGCAATGAGAGATTTTGCCTAAAATCAGCAGCTGTCCCAAGATGGGGACATAATAATTCGTTTCATTCCGTGTTTGATATATTTTTTAAAAAATTTCCGTCGTTTTCTTTAAAAAAAAACTTTTTACAGCGTTTTTTCATTCTTCAAATCAATACTCGAAACTACAGTTTCACCACTTTGTTTGTTTTCTTCAGAATATTTTTGCGTTTTTGCTAAAAAGCTCATATTTTCCGTTAAAGCCGCATGGCGCTTCAGAAAAACTGGAATAAGATAGACGATGCAAAATGGTCTTGTTTGGATGGAATTCTTGAATTGGGAAGCAGGTTAATTGTCAATCAATCTGATACAAGCGGAAATCTTTGAATGTGGGTTTTTCAACCGCTGATTAATGATCTCTGGATTGGCGAAATGTTGTCTAAAGCTGCTTCTTTTTTCGTCAGATTTCCCGTTATATTACACAACAATTTTCTCTGCCGTTTCCTCACTTTTCCCAGTCCCAAAGTCCACAATTTCCAATTACCGCCATACCCGCCATCGAGCAAAATTTATTAATAAAATAAAAACCGTCCAACCGCCCGAATTCGATAAAATCATAATAAAATTAGCAACGAAAATAAACAGGCCATCAAATGCACGGGACAGGCATTATTAAATAAACGATCATCATTTTGACTTATGACAATGTGTTAGTGAAAATAGGCCCCACGACTTCCCATTGCAGATTTTCATATTTTAAATAAATAAACACTGGTCCCGGATTTGTATATTTTCTGTGCGGTCAATTGGCCGATGTATTTTTTATGGGACTTGATTTATTCACCATTTTCAAAACGAAATAATGCTTGCGGCCTGCGTTTATTATTTAAGCTTCGCCTCAAATCGGTAAAGTGCGCACACTTTGAATAGAATCAAATGAAAAAAAAACCGCTAAAAATTTCAATTAATCATAAGATTCTTTTCTCGTTTCGCCAGCATCTTGTTCTATAAAGTGCACTCGTTTTTTTCCATTTCCCTTTGGGAAATAAACTTTTCCTTCAATACAGTTTGCGCTCCATTGAATCGCTTTTATCCCTCAAGGGTTGGGTTTTGAACAACTTCTTTTAGCTCATATTGCTCAACTTTCCCGTTATAAAGCGACTTTTTTCTCTTAGAGAAACTCAGTATGTGCAAGTTAACATTTATATAAATTACGTTTGACTAAGCGGTATTTTGTTTTTTTAGGTTCAAAGTTCCTATGCTCGGAAGTGATCGCGCCGATTCGAAGCGAGGTGGATGACATATCCTTAATCATTGTAAACTTTGAGGACTTGACGACGGCTCCAGCGCCGTCTCTTGAAAGTAGTCCTGTGAGGAAAAACCGTCTGAGTAAATGTAAGTGAACTACGGCAAAAGCCAATTTTTAATCATAGTTTTAAACTGACCCCCAATCGGAAAAGATGAGCGGAGCTTCACCTAAATGCTTGAAACTTTTCTTAGTGTATCGTATTGGCACAAATTGATTCTGTGCCAAGAGCAACCTTTTTTCAGTGTAGGTGTAAATACCCCAGTGTCGACCAAATTAATATTATATAAAAGGATGACTTGAACAAAAAGCCAAATAATACATTGCTTAACCGACAAGAAATCATGTTTTATTTGAATTTGGGCAAATAATAACGAACAGACAAAATCGCCAGCTCATCGAATTGTTCGCGCGGTTGCTTTACAAGTCAAATATTTGAGATGTTTGTAATTAAACTGGAACTTAGCCACCCTCGATGATTACATTATTAATCAGAAGTTCGAGGAAAGTTTGCCTGTTATGGAATTCTTAAATCAGCACATTTCGCTTACTTTCCTTGAAAGTTCTCTGAGAAAAGACCGGTGCTGAATCAACAACTTTGCTAATAATATTATTATAAATCTGCCGTCGGTCTAGACTAATTTTGTAAATTAGGGTTTTAAAATTTTTAATCACCCGTCTCAGATAAATTTGCAAAAGATTGAAAAACACTAAACAAAAGGTCTAACTAACACTGTTCAAGTCGACAGAGCCCGGGCGTCCTTTCGGCAGAGTCTTCGCCTCGGAAGAGGTCGTGCCTTACGACTGGGAGGATATTTAACTCCTCCTAGTGACGTCACTGCCGCCGAAGAAGAAGAAGATACCTTAGAACAATGGTGAGTTTTTTTATGAAAGTTCAAGTCAACTGCCTGCGCTCTAAAACCGACACACTAAAAAACTGCGCAAATGTTTCAGTTGGTTCCTTATTTCTCGGGTTTTCTTTTAATCGAAAGCTTCTTCTCTAAGAGATGACTAGATAAGATGCGAAACTTTGCAAATATTTCGATTGTTCTTTCATTTTTTTTTGTTTCTTTTGAAATCTATCTATCTTCTATGATCGAAGAGTAGAGGAGTCAACTGCTTAAAAACACGAAAAATGCACTTTTTCTATTGTTTTCGAATTTTTGGCTAATTCTCTGAACCAGAGATGGAAAAGGTGCAAAACTGAGCAAAGGTTTCAATTGTTCTTCCATTTTTCGTGTTTTCTTGCAGTTGGGCTTTTCTCAGCAAAGACTAGAGAATACGGGAACTTCTAAAACACGAAATATTCGCAAAAACTCCTGAAACATCTGCACATTTTCACACTTTCTCTAGTCTTCATTTAGAGACGAAGGGGAGTAACTGTTAAAAAACCAAGAAAACTGAAAGAACAATTGAAACAATTGCACAGTTTTGCACCCTGTCGGGTTTGGAGAAACGACACCGTTGGGAATTTAATTAGCAAATTGCGCCTGATAGCATACATCAATCAATCAAAAGTTCAGCCGAAACAAAAGCAATTTATCAGCATACATTCGCTTGTTTGGAGGCATCGAGAAATGTATCAGTTTTTATCTACAGAAATAAAACAACGAAAAAAAATTATGACCATTAGAGCGTGCAGCTAAGTAACTTTGCAACTGGATATTCACTTTGCAGTTGCACTTTCCCTAATGCTTATTATTATTTTAAAAGTAACAAATGCAAAAATTTGCATTCAAAGTTGAAAGCGCACACGGAACGGAACCATGTGGCCTCGTAAACAATCATGGAAATTGTGCCATTTACAGAAACCGAACGTTCCATGTGAAACGCAAAGAAACACACGCAAAATGGCAATTTTTTTAATTACACCTGCCCAAACGTCCTAAAAACCTCTAAATCATCCAAGTTATATTGAGCCTCTAAATCTACTGGAATTAAAACACGGCGAGTTTCAGCCCGCTAACTTCGAATTCCCCAACGCCAATTCTATCGGAGCAAACGTGGGTCTCGCGATCGGAAGCCCCCCAATATTCGCATATGAGTCCGCCAATGGCCTCACAGGGGGGCACAGTACATCGGGCCCCGGACTATACAGCGCTCACTATCAGCCACAGTGCCCCTGCTAGTCATCAGGCCAGTTTCGAAAGGGGAGAAAGTCAAGAAAGAGGAGGATTAGCAGGAAGAAACAATGGCAATAATGGAACGAGTAGTAATAATAATAGGTGAGGGAGACCGTGATTTTTTTCGATTGACGTGATTGTCCGGGCTTTTAAGCTATAGTGGAAAACATTTTTGTTTGTGCAATTTGGCACTCGTGCTTGAAAAATGTCATAACAAATTCTGTTCCACTACGGAACAACTGCTCGAATAACACTCAAAAGATGCAAGCATTGGCCGCAAAAGACATTTTTTTGTCTGTTTTAGGCATTTACATTACGCAAATCAAAATGCAGTGGCGTCTCATCGAGTAACGCATGCAACCAGTTTAGATGCCATTGCAAGACGGCACTGTTTTAGAACAGGATATCCGGCACAAACAATATGTAAGTATTTAATATATAAACAATTATTTGCGCTATTAAGATAAATTAAAAGCAAGTATGTAAACAAGTTTATGAAATTGCAAGAACAAAATTGATTTCAGCTAGTAAGCCGATTCTGAACAAACAATTCCCCAACGTTTCGTCAGAAAGCGATCTTCAAAGATACCGCACAGCGCAACAGTCGAATGATAGGAAAAGTCCCAGCTTATCGAATCCCACCGATTCCTTAAAGCAGAAAGTCTGCCCACAAGTAGGTAACTTGAATCATTTCATTTCCTCTATGTTTTAGTGTGTCGCTTTCGTGTTTCTTAAGTTTGTTTCCAGTTTTAAAAAAGCGTAATTTTACTGGCTTTTAATCAATCAAGTCAATTAAAAGCTTTCCAACACAAAAAATAATTAAAGTGATTTACACCATAACAAACCACGGTTTAAAATATATTTTGGGTTGTCGTCATTGTGGAGCATGTGAGAGCCATCTAGTCTAAGCGCGTTAAACTGCAAACTCGGAATTTCCCTTTGCATTTTCCATTAAACGTCCGCAACTCAATCCAGTGCTCGATTTTCCAGTATTTCCTCGACTCAAGAGAGGGCAAAGCTTGATATTGTAAATGCTTCTGTACAGTTAACTGCAGCTTTTTTTGAGGATTTTGCTTAATATGGAGAATGGCACAATTTTGGTAAAATTTAAATTAGTCGATTGGTCATTGGTCAAGTCTTTCCTTCCGTGTTTACTTATTAAAATAATTTAAATTTTAATAAATTTGTATTTTAATTATTTAGTTTTCGCTACAAGACAACGGATCTGCCAAGTACTTCCAAAGCGGTATCCATACGCCCAAAATGGGAGAAAAAGTCGCACAGGTGAGAGTCTAGTTTAAAAAAAAATTGTTTAATTTACATTAGAATATTCTTAAAGCACGTTTTACTGAAAATTTATTAATTAAACATGTATTCTGTATGTTCAATTGGTTTTCACTCCCAACAAGAGCTTCAGCAAGAAAAATCAATCACTGTAGGAAGACAATCAGATAATGTTGGAAAATATAATAAATGGTGTGTCATACTCTTGTCTGTTATGTTCACAACGAATTTTAAGGATATTCTTGTGTGAGGATTATTTTGAAGCTTTTTAACTAATTCATGACAAATGAACAACATATTTGCATCTAATGTTTAATTATTTACGACTTTTAAAAAAATTGTTGTGTATATTTTCCTGACAGTACCTCAATTTATTCCAAAAAAATTCCTGGGTTTCAGTCAATTTTACTGTTTATTATTTAAAATGTCACAAATACTTTTCGGTGTCTTTCTCCACCATCATCAGTTTGTGTGAATAGTTGTTTCTACCTTCACATTTGACTGGCTATTTGGCTATTTGAATAGCCAGTCAAATGTGAAGGTAGAAACAACTATTCACACAAACTGATGATGGTGGAGAAAGACACCGAAACGTATTTGTGACATTTTAAATAATAAACAGTAAAATTGACTGAAACCCAGGAATTTTTTTGGAATAAATTTTTAAAAAATGTATGTGTATGTCTGTCTATCTGAAGAAAGTTCTTCCTTAAAAGTCCCTTTTTCAATTGACATCAATTTTTGTCAGTGCACTTAAAGGGTCATTATTCTCCCAAAGAAAAACGAGCGTCATACTTTGAGAAATTATGACAAAATATTCGAAGATATTTTACATTTGAATGCATTGATTTAAAATATATTTCATTGTTCTTCGCATTGATTATATCCCCAGTTTATTAATTAACAATTACAATTAAATTGTAACAAATAAAATAAAAAGTTGTTTGCAATTTGGAGGCAGCGTATTTTATTTATAACAATTAAATCGATTCTGGCGCCTTCCGTTTTGGGGCCACCGTTTAAAATCACTGAAAATGGAAATGAGGGGCACTTGGGAACAGAAAACTCGCGTATATGAACGCTGAATATTTAACAATCACGCATGAAATAATGCAACATGTTGCCAAGGAACACTTATAATAATTCATAAGGAACGCATTTACCCTTGACCTGCTAAATCAGTGGCATTCCGAGCAGTTACCGGTAAAAGCGATACACTTATTATGGATTTCCGACTCTTGCTTGCTACTTTGCTACCCTTGAGTGGTTTTTTTCTCATTTTGCTCTTCACGAGCTTTCAACGTTGGCGATATTACGAGCTTGAGGCTTTTGTGTAGGAATGGACGAATTTTCAGGCTCACTCAAGGACCCAAGAGAAATGCTGTTTGGGGCTTTTCGGGCTTTTGTGGCAAACATTTGCTAATTAAAAATCTCATTATCTGCAATCAGATGCTTTCTTACTGGTAGAAGCGGCAAATGAATTCCATTCTACAAAAGTCTTCAGATTTTTAATTTATTTCGTTTTCTTTTCTTTTCGTTTTATACTAGTTTTTTTCGTGTTTTCATCTAGAGAAATCGAGATTTGAACTGTCAGAAAATCATTAAAATAGCAAAATTTCCGAAGTTATTTTTTTTTGTTTTAATTCATTTGCTCCGATCATCCTCCTGAATTCACCTCTGATAATTAAATATATCAATTAGAGATTGTCAAAGAAAGCAAATCAAAAACAATCGCAAACCCTCTCGAACTTTCTAGCGAAATTTCTAGAACAATTCGCTGGAGTGCAAGAAGCGAATTCAACGTTCGAAGTTCAAAGAATTAATTCAAGATGTAACTTTCTAGGGAAACTCAATATCGGAATGTTTTTAGTGACCCTTTTGTTAAATTAAATGCGTTTTTTTGATGCGGATATTTAGTCTGTTAAAACTACAAATGCGTCCATTTTAAAAACAATTTTTTAGTTTGCCCGATTTATATGTTTCTATAAAGAAGTATAATGGAATTTTCGAGTCAACAACAACTTGCTCAGTTTTGGATGCAATATTGGCAAATTTTATTTAAAAAATTACTCGAAATTTTGAGATTTCTGCGACTTGACTGTGTAAAAGCAAGTTGAAAGCAATGGCGAACACTCTCGAGCATTTTATCGAATTTTCTTAAACAATTCGTTGACGTTCGAAGAGATTATTCATAGTTCATTCAAAACGCAAAAAGCATTAATTTTAGGGCAATATGTTCTAGTTTGTTTCAGTTTTTATGTTTCTATTAGGTGGTTTACTGGAATTTTTGAACCGGGAACGACTTTCCCAGCTTTGGATGTTATTGTTATTGTCGAGATTGAAAAAAAAAACCTTAAAATAACTTTTAATTCATCAGAAAATTACTTAAAACTCTTCAAGTTAAGTACTAAACTTGGTTTTAAGACAGATTCTGGGCCTGACTTTCATTCCAGACATCTGAATTGGTCTCGAATATCAAATCTTGCGGCCCGGCTCTGTAAAATCACATCGACAGCAATTGCAAACTTTCCCGATCGTTTTAACATCTTCTAGAACAATTCGCTGACATTCGCCGCGCGAATTTAGCGTTAGAAGTTTCATGAATTTATTTCAGCTGTAACTCGATTGGGAGATCTCAGGTTTTTATAATGAATGATGGTTAAATATTATCAAAACTCGTCACAATATCATCGAATTTATCAGAAAATCTGTTTAAAATTGAAAAATCACCGTTCAACTGTTTTGTCGTTTCCAACTGTTTTACCAGAATCAAAAAAAAGCTCATTGGTAAACTCTCCGGAGCGTTCTGTCGAAAATTCTAGAACAATTGGTTAGCGTTCGAAGCGTTTTTAAGTTTAAAGTCAGTTACCTTTCGTTTCCAGCTTTTTTTGAACGTGAAATTGATGTATTGAGGATTTTTGCAATTTTGATCTGAAACTTTTTGAAAATGAATGCTCAGTTTGGTCACCCTGTACAGCGGCGTCTCGTTGTCTCGTATTGACGTCAGTGGCGCAACGCGCTCAGCAGCGCAAATGTGAGCTTCGCAGCGACAGCGTTTGCAGGCCGCCAAAGTGAAACATCTCCATTTCCTGGAAATTGATTTGCCGCTGCGTCTCTTTTTGGCATGGATTTCAGCTTTAGTCGCTTCCAAACCACCAGACTTGTTGTTGTCCAATAAAGAACAGTACTGCCACTCTTTTTACACACACAGTTTTCGTTTAATTTGCAATTTGCAAAATGCAACGCTTAGTAACAATTCACACATATCGCTTAGTCAATTTTCTAATCTATTCTTTACTTTGGTTTAATAGTTCGATTCTGTGAGTATTTTTAGAAAGGCTTTTCAAACTATTCAGTTATCGCTTAACTGATTAAGTAATTAGTATCTGGCTTAAATGCTTACTAGATACAGATAAAACCCTTAGAATGTATTCTAGTGAATTAGAGAAAAAGCTTTACTTTACTTAGAAGCTTAAGCTGTCAGGGTGAATAAAACGTTGATTGTCAAAAGAGGCTTTTCCGGTTGTATGTTCGCACCCGGCGCGAACACACTCCTTAAGATACGAAACGCCAGGAAGAAAGTATTTTCCCCCTAGGCCTAAAACCTCGAAAAGTGACCGGCTTGGAAACGTCGATTTTCCATTGCCTCCATTGTTTACGCCCTTTCCATGGCCACAACTTCGCAAAGGGAAACAATTGCAATTTTCTCTCCATAATTATAATTGCCGTGTTGACTTATTCCATGTGGAAAACTTAATTGTTGTTAACTTAAAACAGTGCGGCATTTACCTCAGTTGCGACCTTGTGGGCGCTTTGCGTGACTTCAAAATAACGAAATATTATGAATTCAAATTTCCCTAAATTAGTTTTATGGGGCTCCCTACATCGTTGTTGCCAGTTGAGTTGTGATTTTCTCCCCGATGAGTTTGTGCTTTCGTAATGGACGAAACAATTGCCCTTTTGTGTATGTGTTTGATATCTGATTTATCAATTTTACTGGAAAACGGTCGAACAATAACAAAGCGAACTCGCAATAAGCATTTGCAAACGCTAGTGGTTTAGCTGCACATTTAATATAGTCATTTAAATGCATGCTTGCTTAGGGCGTTTTATGCATAGCTGTTAAGGGAAATTGGGCCCAAGCTTTGATTTTTGCGCCAACAAAGTCCCTTTCAAATTGCCTTGAAATCAACTGTCTTTTATTGCTTTCTTTCAAGAAACCCTAACAGAACAGAAAATAGTTTTATTAGAAAATGTCTATATTGCCTCCTCTGGAGTTGTTTTGAAACAATATTTTATTAATTATTCATGCTTCGAACGAAAAAGCAGCATAATTTTTATTCGCGTTCTTCCATAATTGAACAGTGTATGATGCAAATGTATCTATTTTTACGTTTTCAAGAGACAATTTTTAGAGAAGAGCCTCGCATTTTTGGCATAGCTTCTGCAGATGTTTGTTGCATTCGCAAACAAAACATCCGCAAATTTTCCCGTTCGCTTCATTTGCTTCTTTAGTTTCACAATTCAAACCCCATACAAATAGTTATGAACTTTTGATGAAAGTTTTCATCGATCGTTTGCATCGCTTGTGAGAACGCTTGCCGCAATTGCAACCGAAACGTTTCACATTATCGATCGCTAGCTGATCTGAAATGTTTAAAGCCCCATTGAACAAACATGCTAATCCGGACCGTTTAACGAGTTGAACGATGGTGCTGCAAGCAAAGAATTCGAAAAAGAAAATGGAGAAAAAGGCGTCCAATGACATTGAGGCAGCGGAAAATATCAACATTATTCGAAAGATTATTGACGATTTTGAAACTGAAGGAAAAATCGAGAAAAAAGTCAGGAAGAAAATACGCAATAAACTGATGAGTTCTAGTGATAGTACTCTGAGCAATAACGAATGCAGGTAAGTTACTGGTTAATGGCAGATTATTGAAGTGGTCAAAGGGTAGAGGAATTAATTGAGTTTCCTTTGCACCGGAAAAACTCCTCCTAAAACTCGATGGATTATTTTAGGCACGCAAAACGCTTTCAAGTCTCCCCTAAACCATCGCATAGTCTTCGAGGAAGTTTAATGTACAGATTAAACAGCTCAACTGCTCACTATTATGATCCATTATCGAACGAACATTTATCGATGGAAAAAAGCGCAGCCAACAACGTTTACATCAATTTCATGGAGAATTGCGAAAACGAAAACACTGAAGGCAATCGCTTTGCTCAAGATGGAAAAATTGGGTATGTGTGTGTTTGTATAGGGTGAAGCAACCTAAAACCACTTATAATAATTTCTTATGATCATCCTACTATTTATAGCTGGAACATTCACCCTATACACTAACACAATTCCCCCATAATCCAGACATTTCACAGATAAATACCTGGAGGAATACACGAGCCATTCGGGCGGTTTGGAGAAAAACTGCACAAAGAAATTTTCGACAAACGGTGAAAATTTCGCGAAAATATACAGTGAAGAGCGAAAAATGCCGCGGAAAAGTATATGGGGCGTCAAAGGGGGCAGTCAGGATCCTGCTGCGGCGCTTCTGGACGAGATCAATAAATACGGTGAAGACAAGAAGCATCAGGAGCGGGTTAATCAGAATGTCAAAGAGGTTTGTCTCTAGAACTGTAATTAGTTAAGCCATCGTTATACGAAAATAGTTCAAATAGTCTGAAATGTGTCCTGATTCCCTGGCAACAGCCACTATTAATCGAATGTCACATTTTGCGATCCATTTTAATGGAAATGGGAGATTTGTCATGTTAGTTGTGCTCTTAAACTGTCGGCACATGTTCGGAACGCAGTCGTAAAATGCGGATATTAATTCAAAGCAAATCACTAAATCTATAAGACGAAACGCAACAATGGGAGCATTCAATTCAGCTGCTGCCACTGCAGGTTTCATTCGGCGAATTTTAAGCAAATCTGAACTGTGGCGCAAGCAAAGTGAATTCGTCTGGGCGGTTGTTGATTAATTCGAAGAAATATCGGAATTTTAAAAGATTGCGATTATTTTCAAAGGCTCAATTTTCTGTATGTTCATTTACATTTCTTAGAAACACTCAAATTTCAAGTTTACAAAACTGCAAACCCAACAGAGACTTAATGAGCGTACAAATGACAACACTGGCACTTAAAAACTGTACAATATACACAAGCAAAACACAATTTTCGATGTTTAAAGTCAACATTTGCTTCTTCCGAATATGACAATCACAAAACCCAAAACTCTAATTAAATAATCAATTTACATAGAAACAGTTGCGTAATGAAATGTGAAAATTTGCTAATTACAAAGTTTACGACTGGATAAATCAACCCGATATGATGGCCATTTATTTATTTGCTTTTCAAGCCCACTGGAATGGTTTACCTTTTGTATGCCGATGTTTACATCAATAAATATTTGGAGTAAAAGTTAAATAAATAATGAAAATGTTTAGTTATTTCCCGGTATGGGATGCCCCCAAAACCCGTTTTTAGCATTTTAAAGCATTAAACCTTGATTTGCGGAAAGGTTTGCTTTCGAGGAATTCGCGAAATTCTAATGGTGCATCCAGACCTGACGATCCGAGTCTGAGCCGCGGCAAATTACTTTGATGTTTCGTCGAAACACCGACAGAAAATGGATCATCTACCGGTGTTTTGAAGAAGCATCAAGGAAATTAGCCTCGGCTTAGGCTCGGCTCGTCAGGTCTGGACGCACCATAACGGTAAATTACGCACATCAAAAATAGCCGAACTTTCATCAGTGTTGCAATTTTTCGTGATTTAACAGAGTATGATGGTTATTGTTCTGTTTTATTTTTTTATTAATTGCAATAATGTTCAATTTTTTAACTTTTTGTTAGTTTTTTTTTAAAAACACCGTTGTAATTTTATTGACTTTAATTTTTTGCTTTTTTGTAAGTTCCAAAGTTGAGCATTTTAGCCAAAAAAATACACTGCATAAAACGCAAAATGCCAATATAAAAAATCGAAAACACTGCTACACGTGAATTGTTCACCTACTTTCTCGCCCAATTTTCTATTGACTTTCGATAGCTGTTCGAAAACTCGTAAGTAAATTGATGATATTCTTTTGACTTGTTTCTATCCAACATTTTCCATAGTAAAAACCTAGCTAAGTAAAAACCGCATTCAGTTCCTCAGTATCTACTATAATCCATACCTCAACTATTCCAGTGTGCATCCCACAGCATCCACGTTATCCCGCCATTCCCGCGAAATATACGCTTGCGCTATCCTCAATCTCCTCATCCACAGAACGGTTCCAGTGTAGCATTTTAGTCGAAACCTCAACCTGTATGATGTGAGACACACCGAAATCGCGCACTCCCTACACCCTCAAACTTGTGATGTTTTCAATGAAAATGTCGCTTAGATACATTTTTTAGCGGTTTGAGGGTGCTTCTGTTTGGGACCCTCAAATGGACAATAATATTTAGCTAATTTTTTCACATCCGGTGCCATTGTGTGATAGATAAATGCTGTGTTATTGTTGAAAATCGCCGAAGTATACTAAGCATGAGTGTCTAAAGGAGGAGGACAAGGCGGAAAACGTGGACAGGAAAGGGCCTGTCGGTTCTACATAGATTGTGATAGCGGAAACTTTGCATATCAGGTTTAGCAACAAGCATTCATTTCAGGGCTTATAGAGGAGGTTCATGACGAGAGCAACTTTTTTAAATGCAGTTGTGAGGTTTTAGAGAAAAATCCTCAAAACGTTTCCCCGTGTTTTCTGAACTTTAAATCATCAATATTATGTAGAAAATCCCAATTTCAAAACCCTAATTAACATTTTACCGTTCAACAACGCCAATAATCTTCACTTTATAGCAATTACGTGCTGATTTTAGAATATAAATTTTCCCCCGTTAGCGAATACAGCGAATTTAGCCAGAAAGTTCGCAAATTGAGTTACCCTTTAATTGAGCAGCTGTATTACCACCTAAACCAATTTATTTAATAAATATTTATCAAATGGCGAAACTAAACATGAAAAAAGTTTCGACCAATCCAGCCAGAATTGCGTGGGCAAATGCTTTATTACCAAATGATTAAAATGATAAAAATGTAATTAACAATAAGTTGGTCCCTAAGGACTTTGCGAACCCTCAAGTAAATGTTTTCATTGGAATATCCGTCGTGTTTATTTTTATCGGACATTTAATCGAGAAATTGCCTTAAATAAGTTGAAGCTCGATAGTGCGTTCGTTACGATGACAGCATTTCTCATGCAATATTAATGTTGATTGATTGGGTTTTTGCCTTGAAACTTTCAGAGAGACTAATAGATCTACTGATAACTCAGTTATTGAAGTTGATAACTTTTGTTGTTTTTGTATTTTGTTTGTTTTATTTATCAATTTCTTGCAATATTGATGTGGGATACGATTTTAACGTCCGATTGCACGTTCTATCTTGAGAAGACGATGTGGTTTCAAAGATATTGCCGGTTGAAATTTAAAAAATATTAGTTACTAGATTAAGTGTTGCATTTTTGTCGATTTTCAACTTTTATATTGGGAAGATTCTTGGGTCGAAAGCTTTGGTTCGGTTAAAATAGTTTTTTTTTCTAAAATGCCTCAAATTATACCATCCTCACTCCAAGAAATCGAGCAATGCAACGCGCTCATTAAGAAACACGCTAAAAACTTCAAATCCGAAATAATCGATATTTTTGACCTGTTTTAAACGTTTTTTGAGCGGCTGCGATTTTTATCCGACAACATCTTTCTCATTTGCAATCAAAACACTTTATATATGCATATTGGAGAGCTTCTTAGATAGGAAACAATCAATTGGGGGCAAAAAACAGGCATGAAAAATTTCCATTTTTGATCGAAAATTTTTAAAGGGTCGATACCAATTTTATTAAAAAATATAAAATCTCCCAAAATTACTCCAATTCTACATCATTTTCATAAAAATGGAAAGGGGAAAACGAAGTGCTCATTGAAAAACGTATTATGTTCTTCACATCTGAAATAATTGACATTTTGGATCTATTTTAAGCATTTTTGAGCGGTTGCAATTTTTAACCGACGATATCTTCATTATTTTGGATCGAAACCCTTTATATGTGTATATTGAGACCCTTTTTAGGTCCAAAACAATAATTTCAGCTCAAAAGCTCCGCATGTAAGATTTTTGGTCGAAAATTTTTTAGGGGTGGCGGTCGATTTTTTCAAAAAATAAAAATTCGCTCAAAATGCCTTGAATTCTACACCATCTTGATTTCAATGAAGCGAGGAATGCAACGAACGAATTTAAAAACTATCTAGAAGCTTCAGATCCGCAATAATCGAATAAACCACATGCCGAAATTGGATTTTTGACTCCTTCCAAAAAACTGAAATAGCTCATAATGCCGTTCATTCTATTCCACCTTCAGGATTTATGTCATACCACCTGGACGTGATTAAGAAACCCATCCAAAGTTTTCATGAAAAATTCTCCTTGCCAATTTATTGAAAAACTGTTAAAAACTTGATATCGTACTCTGCTTAAAGACCATATTGAAAAAATACTATTGCTGAACCTAAACCCGCATCTTCCTAGTCAAAACCTTCCTGCATGAGAAAACCAACCACAAATGCAAATTGAGCCCGATTTCAACCAAACTACACAAATATTGAATGAATTCCAATTGCAAAGGCCGATTCATAATTAATTAAGACTATTAATTCCCACCGAAGGCTTGATGTGGGCTAACCATAATGTCCTTCTTTGCCTCAAAGAGCTGATGAAGTTTTTCAATTTAATGATTATATTGCACCCTTTATTACAAAAAAACACACGAAAAACATTGTCAGCTCATCGATTACTATCCCTTAACATTTGTTTGTATCCCAGTGGCACAGACAAAGCGAAAAAGGTCACAAGATAAATATGCCTCAGCACCAAATAATACGTGATAGATTCCATTCGGTGAATTATTTATTGCTCTTTGCCTCGACAAGTATCGATTGATCGAAATAGAAATTAGTCTTCAAATAGGCTGTTGAGGAAATTACATTTAGGTCGACCCGGAAGAGCTGCTGGGTTAAGGACATGTCAACAAAACACATTAACAGATCGAGATTTGTATGTGTTCTTCTTGTTCCCTTAGCAGGTTACGCGTGATTTTTTAAATCCATTGTTTTTTCCACCACTCATTTGACTCTCAGGTTTTTATAGAAAAATAAAATGCATTTTATCCATTAATGGCTAAGTTATTTGAGCTGAAATTCCTAGTTTATCCATCAAACACGTCGATTTTCCGGTTCTATTCATTGGAAAGGCAGTCAAATACTTTATTCAAGTTTTCAGCGAATTTTTCCTTGACTGGCGTCTTAAGTATGAAATCTTCCGACAAATCACAATGGGTCTCAATTAGACAAGAAATAATCTGGTTTTTCCTCTTTCTGTTTCATTCTCTGTTGTTTTCCTTTGATTTTTTCCTTAAGGAAAATTTAAGTGTTAATGATGGCGTTGTTCCATCTTCGCCCATCCATTCGATTGCTTGTTGCTAAACCTTCATAATCTGCAGATGAGCAGAAGAAACTCATAAATAAAGTGAAAAAACTCAAAGAAAACAGTCAGTATTACCACCAACTACCACCAGAAGTTGAAAGCTGCATATGAAACGACAATATTCTAAAGCATATCATAAGTGTATACAAAATTTTGAAGAAACCATACATCCAAGTTTGATACCAGGCATTTTAATCTAAGCCATAGCATAGTTTTCCATTGATCCATTAAAATGGACAATGTTGGACTGACAGTGGACATTCCATTGATAATAACAGCCGCCATGGAGAAACAGCGCACAAAAAGCGGCAAAAAGCGCAAAAAAAGCGCAATTTCCACCGGGAAAAAGTCCTCGATCGAAGACCAGCACCGAACGATCACTTGCGCTAGTCTGAGCGACGATTTGAGCCGGTTAGCGAAAGTTAGCGAACATCGAAAAAAGAGCGTCGTTGGTGGAAGTTTAAAGTACGAAATCGGTCGAGAACGACCCTCCATTATTGGATTTCCATTGAAATGTAGTTCGGTGCGAATCAAAGGAACGGGACATGAAGAAACGACTTTGGTCAAAGTGGAACCATGCAATGGAATGCCATTGAGGGTTGAATACGATAAGTTGATCAGTCCAACCCATGGAACTGCAGTCAATATGAAGGATAATTTGGGGAGTGTAAGTTTCGAGTAGTTGAAACGTGACATGAAATTTTTTATTGTATTTTTTAAATAAACAGCGCGAAATAAACCGACAAACATAGAAACAACGTTTCCTAAGGGCATTTTGGAAGATGAGTCTTAAATTTTCTTCTTAATTTTATTTTTGATTATAACTTTCTGAATCTTTTTTTTTTGGTAAATTGAATGTAACATGACCGACATTTTGAAAATTTCGTCTGTTCACTTTTCTTAAATTTATTGTTGCAAAACTGTAGTTAACATTTTTTCGTTTTTCGCGACATTTGTTTGCCTTGCCAGTTTGTTTTAAAGTGTAGTTTGCATTTTATAAAAAAAAGATGTTTTCTTCAATCTTTTGTGTTGATTAGAATCTATAAAAAAATTCGATGATACAATTGAAAATATCAGTTATCTAGGTAGAATCCTATCTATACTATTATCTGCTTTGATTATCCGAAAACATTCGCAAATTTAACTCGATTACTTCCAAGCAATTGAAACATCGATCGTTTCCACTGGCTGATAAAGCCAAAACACCATTCCTCAAACTTCGTTATTAAATAATCAGATGACGAGCGGGAATATAAATTACATGAATTCTCTCCAAAAACAATTTCTGGTTATAAAACATCCCCCACAAGGAAAATGTAATGGAAATGGAACAAGATATCCAAGCCTGTTTTCCTTCGAAGATCTTTATGAGAAACTGATATTTTTCCTTATTTACATTTGAGTCGGACATGAGAGTAAAATTTACGACAATATTTCCTCAATTAAAGCATCCAATTCACATTTTCTGTTGGTTCCAGGTGCTGTCTTTAGGAGCTCGCGTTCTACCCGAATATGCGCTACAAAAGCCGCAAGTTAACAACTATACCATTCTTCACTATTCACCATTCAAGGCGGTATGGGATTGGATTATACTGATCCTAGTTATGTATACGGCCATCTTCACTCCGTACGTGGCCGCTTTTCTTCTGGGCGAACCCGATTTTAACAATAGGAAGAACAAGAAGTACGGCGAAGATCCCATAGTGATCATCGATTTAATTGGTAAGTTTGCACTTTTCCCACTGGTACCGATCGCTTTCGGCTCCTACTATCTTCATTTAGCGTTAATCTAGTTTTTAAAGTAATTAACCCAAGAGCGGTTTTGAGTGAATGGCTTTGTGTTATTTGATGAACAAGTCGATAGAATTGCCAATTGCCTTCTTAGAGGTTTACTTACGGGCTTTAGGAGATTAATTGGGAAATTATATAGCGCGAGCTCAAAGCGTAATAGAGCTGAATTGGCTCGAAAATCCTGATATAACTAGAATATTTGAAATATAACGGTTGTTTGACGTTTAAAAGGCAATAGCTGTATAAAGCTTGTGTGTGCATAAAGACACCGTTTGCAAAAATGATGGCCGGTAAAATCTCCCGATTTGAACCTTGTGATTTTTATTTGCGCCGCTAACTAATCAGCTGATTTATCTGGAAATATTAAATAAGAAGAAACCAAACTGGACGTTTTAAAGAACAATGAACGGAATCATCAGAACCGTTCTGACAGCAGCAAGTACAGATCTGGCACCTTTTCAGGCACCCCCAGGACTACTTTAGAACCTCTTAGCTCTCATCAGGTGGATTTAGCCTGAAAATATCAGTCCCCAATCCTGTATTTGTATTACGCCCGTATTTTGTAAAGCGTTAATTGAAAATTTAAGAATTTTGAGGCTCGTGTATCTTCTATAGATTTTGACAATTTCAAGTATCTATCTACCTTATATCAAATGTTAGAAATTTTTAAACAAAAGCATGTAGTTGCGCAAAAACATTCATTATTGGATCCTCATTTGCCAAGCTGCTAAAATTCAGAAATATGTGCAATTTGAACGAATATTTTAAAAAGTTGAGACCAAAAGACAAAAGATTTCAAATGACTACTTATTTTAAATCAGAAACTATGAATTTTTAAAGCAAGGTTTGCAGTTGAGTCAAAACAATTTTTCTACCAGCAATAAAAAAAATGTCTAAATTGAAGATACGGGGCAAATGGACATAAAATTTGAGGTTTCTTTTGCTGAAAAATTCTCGTTTTGCCATTTGATAGAATCCTGCAAATCCAATGCGATTTTCAATAAACACTCTCTTCTTATTAGCGAAAAATCATTAAAAATGAACGCTAACAAGCCCGGTGCCTAACTAATGACCATACAGGCCATGTAATATGAAATCTAATTAAACCGTTAAGCCCCATAACGACCATTTTACTTTAACAAAGCCGATTTAATAATGACAATTTGAAACGGGTTATTACGTGACTTTAAATTGGCTGATTAACTTTAGCACAAAAGATGCCGCTTTGTAAGTTGACGCTCAAGCTCTTATTCACTTCAGTTCGCTGATCTTGACTTGGATTTTCTTTCAGTGGACGTCACGTTCATCGTAGACATTCTGATCAACTTCCGCACCACCTACGTTTCGGGTAATGATGAAATCGTCTCAGATCCCGGAAAAATCGCTGTCCATTACCTGAAAGGATGGTTCCTAATCGACTTGGTGGCTGCGGTTCCTTTCGATTTATTATTTTTCGGTACCGACACTGACGAGGTAGGTTTTCCTCATTCATTCAGTCTGTTGCACAATGTTTAGGATATGAGTAACGTTATCGTTTGCGATGTGTTCCGTTAACGTCTTCCTCCTTAAGGTGGAAGGTTGACTTTGAAATAATTTTCCACCTTACAGTCAATCTTCTACGGTATGTTATAATATCTCTAAATATTTTTTTCTGTTTGCATATCATCGATATGAAATGGTTGTTTAAGGATGCCAAAGTGCCAATCAAGCAAAAATTGCTTAAAATTGTACTTCGGTTGCATTTAAACTGAAGAATGATTCTTAAATGGCCGTTTTATCAAAGTTTATTCGGTTACGTTCCCTTTTCCTTAGGTTAAACGAACATAAATGTTGCATTTTTGAGGAAATCTGGAATGGTTGTTGCAAGACAATAAATGTTTGATGTTAGTACTTGTCCTTTTAGTTTTATAGAGAACATTTCATAACTTCCTTCATTCCTTTAATGATTGAAATATTTGCGTAATTTATGCGAAAAATCACTCCATTTTGATAAAATAAGAGCATTTAAATCTCAGGTTCATGTCTTTCGTTTCCAAATTAAAATGGTACTTTTTTCGATTAATTTTTGCATACAAAAAACCTCTGTCTTCCTCTTTGATACAAAATCAGATTTTTCTTGATCTAGAAATTGTGCCAAGACCTTTTCTACCGATTTTTTGTATTGTTCTACCGCTCAGTGGGGTGCCGGAAGGTTTTAGCTCATTTTTCGCAATAATCGTCTCAAAATCGCATAATTCTAAATGAAAAATTTGTAATGTTTTGACATAAAAGTTGTGCCAAGCTCTCCGGGCAAGACTCTGGTCAAAATGCAACAATATACTTTTAAGTGTGCCGTGTCCGAAAGGTTCGGCATAACTTTCGCATTAAATCATCTTTAAATTCCTGAATTCTCAATATAAAATCAGCGATTTTTTGGTTCAAAAGTTGTGCTGAGCCCTACGGGCACGACACTGGTCGAAATCCAACGATACACTATTAACTCATAAGTTTTTACGTTATTCTGCCCTTGCTCTTTCAGTGCCGTGCCCGAAGAGTTCGGCACAACTTATACATTAAATCGTCTCAAAATTACTAAATTAGCAAACTCTTGATGTAAACGAGACACTATTAACTAATGATTTTTCATGTTTTTCGGCTCTTTCAGTGACGTACGTGAAGGGTTTGGCACAACTTACGGATCAATTTTTGAAAAATCAACAATGTGTTTCTATACAGGGTGTCTATACGGTTATGAAATCAGACATTTCAACCGTCTTCCATTTAGGCAAAACTAAAAAAGTTAAACATTTTAAAGTGTTGAGTTCACAATTGTCTAAATTCAATGTTGCCCACAATTCGTAAATATAACAAAGAATATAAACGTCTAATAAAGTTCCAACTGACTTCTTTTAAAAACATTCAATTTCCTGCTGATTTCGCTTTTTCCAATTTTTCAGCTCCGCTTTATTCCATCATTCCCTTCGCTTCGAATATGTACGTGTATTTAGAAGCATCCCCTCCCCCATTCATTACATTGTGAATCCTTTCTACCCAATTATTTTTGTGAGTCGACTATTTTTTAAATCGATCTTTTTCCAATTCTTTTCTATAGTTGGGCTTGGATAAGGATGAGGTAGAGAGACATAGTTTGAACCGCTTCCAGTTTACATTCAGTTTTAGCTGCTTGCGTAAATCATTGTCATTCTCTTAAAATGTTTCAATTTCTCCTACATTTTCGTTCAAATCAATATATTCGAAAAACATAATTTAAGAGAATATGATTCGCATTTATTTAAATTCACACAAATCACCACAGCATAACCTTTGCTAACATTTTCACATTTTTCTATCTCCACTTCAGCTTGAACTGTTCCGTTCGTGGTACGTTGCACGCTTTATTTTGTATCTGCTTTCTTGTACTTTTGTGATTGACTAATTTCAGTTTGTTTGATGCGTTTCAAGCTTCCCGTTTTAATGAGCGGATTGAGATCGCCTCTATGCTCGATGCGGCAGCTCAACAAAGTTTCAATCTTGCTCATTATTTATTGAATGGCCATGAACGTGCTTTGGAAATATTTTACTTTGAGGCTCTAAGCAACGTATTTTCAATGCAACGCTTTTTAGAGGTTTCAGTATTTTACCACCACATACTATTTACTGTACAACTCGATACGTAATTTAAGTAATGGATCTCATAATGATTATAATAGAGAAACTGGTTTCTTTCAAAAAACATTTTTAATTTCCTGAACAATCCGCTTACTAGGTTTAGTCGACTTTATTATTATGATTTTAATTTACTTTATTTTTTCTCACAGGGATTAGTTAATGGTCAGAATAAACAGGTAATAAAACCCATGAATGTATGTCCATAAATATTGTGTCCTAACCGAGAAATGCCTTGTGAATAATAGCATGGAATTGCTGAGCTTTCATTTTATTCAAACAAGTATACAGGGAAAATTAGAAAATATGCACATTGTAAATGTTGAACGCTTAGATGACCGTACTAAGCTCAGGCACTATCAGAACCGGTTTCGAATCCACTCGCTCTCATCATTGCCTGAAAAAAAAACACAGCTAAAACCTGTACTTGAATTTCGCCCATACGAAATCAAGTACAGTTTTTGGGGTGTTGTTTTCAGCCAATGATGAGAGCTAGTGGATTCCAAACCGGTTCCGAGGGTGCCTGAGATGAGCACATCTCAAAAATTGCCGTGATTTTCAAAACGAGCATCTTGCGTCAGCTAAGCGTACAAAATTTCAAATCTATACCTTTCTAGTTCTCTATACAGGGTGTCCTTCCCTGTTCAAAATTCTTACACAGATTCTTGGGGTGAAAACATGATGATTTAACCTAATTTGTTTAATGCAAAAGTGGACGGTTTTCAAATTACAGGGCGTCAAAATTAACTGTAATTTTTTTTTCGATTTTTTAATCTTGACTTTCACTTATTATGTGTTTGGAAAACTGTCCACTTTTGCATTGGACAAATCAGGTTAAATCATCATGTTTTCACTCCATGAATCTGTGGTAGGATTTTGTACAGACACGCCTAGTATATCGATAAAGCAAAATCATTACGAAATTTCCTGTACAAATTTCAAAAAATCGGTGCTGGAAAAGTGTTCTGATTGGAAAATTCACTCTGAATTCTGAACGAAAAAATATACTCTGGAATACTAAACACATTCTTTTATACTTTGGCTCCGTTCTTACAGGCTGTTTCTTCAACAGCAAATTATCACGCAGAGAATCACCCTGTATAAGTGGAGCCAACTTCCAGCTGCTTGAGCTTTATGTACGGCAAAACCTGTTTTATTTTTGTGTTTTCAAGTGCATTTAAAGCGCGCAAAGATAAAACACGGTTGATACATTGACAGCAACCAAAAACTATGTACATTGTGGCTTTCAACTACTGACTGGCTAGCGATTTTCTGAAACGTTTTTATAGGGTGTTTTCGATAATTTCCCACTTGAAATTGTTTGCGCAAAGCAGCCTATAAACTGACAGTTTCAGCAACACGCCTTGTATTGAATTTCGTCTCTTTCACCACCATCACCCAAAATTCCGCAGCTTTAGCCTAAGAATCAACACCGGTTTCTCCTGTTTGATTGCAGACAACCACGCTGATTGGTCTACTGAAAACTGCCCGTTTATTGCGATTGGTTCGAGTCGCCAGAAAAATCGACCGATACTCGGAATATGGAGCTGCAGTTCTTCTGTTGCTGATGGCCACGTTTGCTCTCATTGCCCATTGGTTGGCTTGCATTTGGTGAGCGAATTTAAACGTTATTGAAACCAGCTAATGTGGATATTGGATTTAGGTATGCGATCGGAAATGCAGAACGCCCAAATCTTCATGCCAGAATCAGTTGGCTGGATATTCTGGCCAACGACACTCAACAACCCTATCTGGCTAATGGAACTGGAGGACCCAGCATTAAAAGCCGCTATGTTACGGCTCTGTACTTCACATTTACATCCCTCACCAGTGTGGGATTTGGAAATGTTGCTCCAAACACCGATGCTGAGAAGATTTTTACCATATGCGTTATGCTGGTTGGATGTGCGTTTAATTTCGTTTTTATTTTAATACTCTTTTTAATGATCTTGTTATTTTTCCAGCTCTGATGTATGCGAGTATATTCGGTAACGTTTCGGCGATCATTCAAAGACTCTATTCGGGTACCGCACGGTACCACACGCAAATGTTGCGCGTTCGAGAGTTCATCCGGTTCCATCAAATTCCCAATCCGCTCAGACAACGTTTGGAAGAATATTTCCAACATGCCTGGACCTACACCAATGGGATCGACATGAATTCGGTCTTGAAAGGGTTTCCGGAATGTCTTCAGGCCGACATTTGCCTGCACTTGAACCGGAATTTATTGCAGAATTGCGGAGTGTTTGCGGGCGCTAGTCCGGGATGTCTTCGGTAAGTTTCATCACTTTTTTTTCGGATTCCATTCCATTCCATGGCTGTTATTTCCATTAAACATCAGCAAGTCATTGAGCAGAAATCTGGATACGCGACGAGAATCGATTTTTATTACGACGCGGAAATGCTATTAATCGCTATCTGGCTGGTTGTATTATGGGGCGTTTTACTAAAAATAATTTCAATGTCGCGCGTTTCAGATTTTCAATTGAGTGGCAAATGGATTGATTTGATGAACTGTTTAGGGCCCTGTCGCTGAAATTTAAGACAACACATGCACCGCCTGGGGACACATTGGTGCATAGGGGCGATGTGCTAACGTCGCTCTACTTCATATCCAGAGGCTCAATAGAAATCTTAAGGGATGACATTGTGATGGCTGTGTTGGGAAAGTTTGATATTTTTGGGGAGAATCCATGTGTCCATCACACTATAGGTAAGTTGTCACAAAATGCATGAAGTCGGTTTATTAATTGAGATTAAACAGATTTTAAACATGTTTGAAAAATTCTAAAAATCGATAATATGGCACCTGAACTTTTTAACGCAAAATAAAGTATGTGAGAAACTAATTTTTATCTTCAAACTGCTCGACAGTGACTTTCACAAATTCCAAAAATTAACCTTAAAAGACACATTTTGGAAATTTGGCACTTTGGTAGAACTTAACTCGCTCTTTTTAAGGCACAAAATAGCATTTCTTTATATTTTTTTTATCTTCAAGTGCGCGATGGTCAGTTTTTAAAAATTCAAAAAATCCAACTAAAGAGGCACATTATGGAAATTCACACCTCTGATTCTCTACATTTCTCTATCTGACTTCGTTTTAAAAAAATGTTTTTGGAAAAATTCACGTTTTAAAAACCGAAAGGTTTACTTGCCATTTAAAATTGCAAATAATAAAAGTTTAAAAAAATTTGCTTCTGGACTAATTCAAAAAAACCGAAAAACCACTTCTGCAGAAAACCCAAAAGTAAACCTCAACAGAACTCCATTTACAAAGTCCTGCGTCTACAAACCGAAAATTGCCTCATCTAAAACCAATTTTATGTTTACCGATTTTCAAAACGCTTATTTCCCTACTGAAAAAAACCTCAAAAACCTATTTTTTAGGCAAAAGTGCATGCAATGTACTAGCTCTCACTTACTGTGATCTGCATAAAATTCATCGGGACGATTTGCTTGATGTTCTGGAACTGTATCCTGAATTCTTCAACCATTTCCTCACCAATCTGGAAATAACATTCAATCTTAGAGACGTAAGTATTAGATATTTTATGAAATTAACTAAATAAGCTGAATAGAGAATAGAGAAGAAAGTCCTTACTTTAAGACAAATTGGGAGCAAAACATGTCCAAACACATGAATGCAAGATATTTTCGCCTTCTGAACACAATAAAAATCACACCATTTTCAAGTAACGAAACACAGAAAAAACCGGTTTTACGCCCGCCGGCTAAGTAAACGGATTTTTTCTGAGTCGGAAGCAAACACTCGGCCTACTATGCTAATAAATTCACTCAATTTAACTTAACAAACATTGTTTAGGAGGAACAGGCCGGAGTGATTGCTCGAAGATCGTTCTACCCAAAAGACAAGGAAAGTCGCTATTTTAGAGGAGTTCCCTCACGCTCCAATGGGCTCAGTTCAAGAGCAAACTCTGTGATTGGTCGACAGGAGAGTCAATATAGTGATGAGTCCGAATCAGGTAAGGAAAAGAGATTTTTAAAATCTTCAGAGGTGTTAAAGCCACCTGTGACATATCTCTGAAGAAGCAAGCTACTCGTGCTTGCGAAACGCCAGGAAGAAATTTAGAAGTTGATGAAAATTGAGTCTTTAACAGAACAGATAATAAACTCTGGATTTTTGTAAAGTTTTTGGTTTTTATGTGAGTTTCCACTACAGAAAGTGTTGAAACGAAGTAAACTTCATTAATTTCCTAGAAATATGTCGTTGCCATTGAATAACCCGTTATGTGCTTTAGGTCATGGAATTTTGGAATTTTCTACAGATAAAGCCGGCCAGGATGTGACGCCATTGAATTTGGATTTTGGCGATGAAAAACGTCGATCGTCCACCCTTAATTCCATTACAGGTAATCCAAGCAAAAACCGTGCTAATCAAGTGTTCGAATTTTACATGTTTGTGGAAATGTGCATAAAACTTCTATATAAGTTCCAACTGAACAACTGCAATCAAGGGAATTTAGAGGCTCAATCTTCGAGTGTTCTTAATCGTTTATTCGAACCTCTAAAATCCTCTGAAATCTAACAAAAATCCGGTTCCATAATAAAACGATTTTTGTATGCGTAAACGGCTCTATTTGCTGTTTCGATAAAACATGTCAGTGCACGTATGGAGTCACATTTACGCCTTTGTTCTGGCTTCAATGGCAGATCACTGACTTTGCCTATTCCTGTACAAATTAGTTCAGTAGATGCTTTGCCAGTTTAAATGATCTAAATGCGCTTCAACCCGCACCAAAACATGCATGATTTCGTTGCAACAACCTTAAAATCGTTTTATTATTGCAGAAGTTCTAACACTAACCAAGTTCTGTTACATGAATTTGTTCCATTATTTCATCATTTATTCAGTTCAATTAATATTCGACTTTTAATAACACAAATTGATTGTTTTCCTTTTTAGTTTCAACGCGTCAATTAAGCATTGTTTGTGTTGTTAGAAAAAAACAGTTTTTCTGCATTTTTATGTGTTTAGGCATGTTATCGCAGCTGAAACGCAGCATTCCAGACCTCAGGTTACACAAAACCCATCAACCCTTAGTAGGTAAGTTCACCAACATCATTACTAAGAAATACGTTGAAAAACACAACTTTTTGAAATTTTTTCTTACAAATTTATAATTTTCAGTTGGTCGGTATTGAAAAAAATAATTGCGTTTTTTAATTTTTTTCTATCGAAACTCCCACAAAAAAAACGTAAGAACTGCTAAACTTTTGTCACTTCTTGCTCGATGAAATTCTGTAAAAGCAGAGACGAAGAAGTTTTGTCATGCAATAAAAATAAAGTTGAAAAAGTGCAGTAAGCAAACAAGTTAGGGAAAGAAAGTTGGTTCAACTTTGTGGCTTCACACACAAAAGACAATTTACTTGTGGTAGAAAGAAGACTTAAATTATAATCTTTACATACGAACGAAATTATAATGAGACTCTAAACTTTACATTCAACATGCATAGAATTCTGCAATAAAAAAAGTGTGATAATCAGGGCCTAAAATTTTATTTAAGCAACACCGAAACATTTTGCTCTAGTTATCATACACAATCGATGGAAGTCTAAGTAAACCATTCAATTTCAACATTGTCTACCATTTTTAAACAAATCGTGTAGCTGTCCACTAATAACCATCATTTAGTCACTTTCATTGTACACTAACTGGACATAGATAGATACTCCCAAACATTTTATTATCTATTTTTTTATATTCGTTTTATTATCAGTGGATTAAGAACATTCTCATACTTCAAATGAAATCAGTAGTTTTATGATAGATGAGCATGATTTAAAGCATGAACTGGAATGGACTTGAATGAAACATTCATTAGTAAAACACTGTGGATAAAATCCAGATATTTATTCGACTGCAATCGAGCAAGAGCTTGAGGATTATTAGGATGACGGTGTCTATCGCATACCCATGATATTAATATTAACAGTGGTCATATAATGGACCTTGAAAAAACATAATCAATTGTCTCAATTTAAATACTGATAAACCCGAAAAAATCTTTTCTTCCAGATCGGGAGATTAAAAGAGTTAAAAGACCAACGAAAGTGGTGTAAAACAAGTTCTATTTTTTTGTTGCAGCACAAGCCACACCCCCGTCCTCTCACCGCGTGAGAACCATCCGAAGACAGTCCTCCATCGAAACGCACCAGCAGGCAGCCGCCCCTCCAATCGCCGCCACTGCCACCACCAGCCATGCTCATTCCAGCGCGCCACTGTCCAGCAGCACCAGCTACTATACCAACAGCCCCAGTCCTCCAGTACCACAAAGCGAGCAGCCTCATGGGGATGAAGTAAAGACGCTGACAATGTCAGCCACTTTTACACAAGCACGTGTTGCAGGTGTTGGTGCCAGTGGACGCTGGCGGAGGGCCGCCTCCGCCTTCCAACCATGTACCTCAACATTCCGAAAAGTTAGAGATCAATCGCTCCCATTTAGACGCGTTGTATAGCCAGTTAGATACGTTAAGTCGGAAGGTGGAGACGTTGGAAAGCTCACTGGGGCATGATGTGCGGACGATACTGACGTTGTTGCAGGAGCGCTCCACTGTGAGCAATGTGCAACCTTGTCCAAGCGGCCCGGTACCTGGATGGTTCGTTGGTGAAGTAGCAATGATTAAGGAATCTGAGGTGCATTCTACTCTTTGATATTCTTCTATGTGTAACTTTGGTTTCAACTTTAGGTTCCAGAAGAGCATTTAGCCATCGATTCTTCAACCAGTCGCAGCCGATCGACGTTTCAAAGGTCCGTTAGTGAACCGAAGCCTATTAGTAGAACGCATCATTCCCAAGTATTACACAGGTGAGCAAATAGTCGCTTTAATGCCGTGTAGATGAAGCGGAGGAGATATTAGAGTTAGAAAACTAGCACCTATGAGGGGCATACAGGGGAGGCAAAATTGCCATAATCCCTTTTAAGGAGTTACTGGGGATTTTTTCATGAGTACGGCGACAATCTAATAAAAAGTTTATTTCTCGAGTAATTGGCTCAACCATTGATGAGATTTTTGAAAAATCACGGTACATTCAGCATACAAAACTTAAAATGTATAACAATGTCAAACTTGCATACAGTTTTACTTCCTTGTTATGACTCTAAATAGGTCCACTTTTCTACGTGAAAAACGCGCGGAAATTACAAGCAAATTGTTTGTTTTGAGAAAAACTAAGAGTGAAGTTGTCCAAAAAAGTGAAGGCGGGCGCAAATGAAGATCTAAGTAAATGCTGATTTTTTACAGAAAGCAGCGCTAATAAGCAAAGGTTGGAAATGTTTTCAGTTCGATTGAAACAAGCACCAGCATCATGCATGGAACACTATTTAAAGATATCTCAAACTTTTTTAAAATCTCCTGTTGGAAAAGCGCTGTTTTATCGATCTTTCCTCCCAAAAACTGATGTTGTGGAACATGAAAACTAATGTATGGTTTGCAGATGCGATCAAGTGTTACCAAACTTCTAGTCTTTCTGCTAATACCTCGGTTATTACTGAGAATTTCTTGTCATGAAACAATGACGTTAATCTTGGATGACTTTTCGTGTGTGGTTTTTTTGAAAAATAATGAAATTTTCTAGGTTTGCCTCATTTAATAAAGCCTTCGATTTTGAAAGATTTCAAGATTCCTCCTGGATGGAATGCCTTATATCCAAGGACAAGGACTTGCTAGACGAAAAAACTGCTCCCATTGCTAAATTAGAGTCTTTAGATGAATTAGATTTGGTAGGTGCGACTGTTTCGGTTTCGACTTTATGTGATTGCGTGCCATTTTACATTGCAGGAGTCTCCCCTAGGTAGTCCAATAAAAAAGTTGAAAAAATAGCGACTTCTAACTGTTAGAGAACTGGAAAAACAAATTTATCAGGGCTTTTCTTTGCCGAAACACATGGAGTAAGGCCAACAATGTTCAGCGGACAAGAACGGGCTCGCAAGATGCTGGCAAATACGATCCAGGATTTGAGGATGTGAATTTGTGAATAGCGCATTGAATCTTCCGTTTCGCTCCAAGAATTTCCCGATTTTCTTTTGAATCCACCTCCAAGAGCTTTCTAATTGCATTTAACGATTCTGGAAGACGCAAATAAACGACGGATGGCCGCAGCTTTCAAATAGACTGTTACAAATTGATTATTATCTCCCTTAAGATGTTATAAATCCATACACAATAACTGACTGAAGTTTATATTTGTTGAGGGATTACAGAAGTATTGTTACACAACAGTGATAGTATTTTTACTTATGATATAAATTCGTAAATCCTAAGAGCTTGATGATTACACTTTTGTGATGGAGTGGCATGATTTTAAAGCCAATTTTCCTCAGTTTCATTCAGTGCAATATTGGCTTTAAGATACATTTCCGATAGTGAGCGAGCATAAACTATACTGGGAATACCAAAAAAAATCCGTCTTGTATTATTATTAAAGTAACGAGAAGAACGGTTATAAAACCGTTTAGCGTTCTACATAGCATGGTTAAGATTCGCCACATTTCTTCTCAAACAAAGTTTCTCTAATAAGTTTTTTGACGTTCAACAGCTTGACTACGCAACTTGCAAACTGTGAAGATTTTAAGGAATTGGTTCAGATTACTTAATGTAGTAAAAATCTAGCTTAAAAGACTGCGCCAATTCTTGGCCCTAAAGCGTCTACAGATATTGTTTCCGGTTTGGTATTGTATAATCCCATGTGCAGGAACTGTTAACTGTTTAAGCCACTGTAAAGGAACTGGCACACAATTTTCCGTTGATAAACCAAAGTGCAAATTAATAGGTAAAAATTGTAATTATTGTGATATCCCTTCTATTACCAATCATTGGGTAATGGTAGGAAATCTAGGGCTAAGGAAATCTTTCGCTTCTTCCTATGTCCGCTTTTTAATGGTAGGCATTTCTGCTTTTAAAGAATAATCCCTGGACTACTTCAAAAGGAGAGGAATTTTCAAGAGAAATCAATGAAAGTAGGTACCTACTTAGTCTGATATGTACATAGCTTATAAGGCTTACAACGTTGAGCACCTTCACTATATCAAATAACTTCAAAAGCAATAAAAGTAGCGTTAAACGTGTCTAGTTATCAGCGCTGAAAAGGGCGTTTATGTAAAAACTCTGTTGGAAAATAAAATAAATTCTGTACTGTGATATGGGTGGCGAATGTATATTTTCTACATAGAGTAAAAGTGCTTTAAATATAAGGCCTTAGTTTGAGAGTGTTGAGATGGGCAAAGTCCAAATGTTGTTATTCCCACAGAAAAAGAATATACTGAAATTCTGTTTCTTGTTTATTTTACTATAAGTAGATGTAAGCAGTTGCGTGGTCAAGCCATTGTTCGATACCGCTTGTTTTCCATCACTATTAAAGTACTTATGAGGAAGTTGAAAACGCTTGTTACCTATGAAATAAAAATCATTAAAACGAGTACATTTGATAAGCACAAAATATAATATGTTTATACACGTTTTATCATCATATTTTTAATAAATACTATATAATTTTGAAAAAAGCCCAAATAAAGTCGACGAGCTGTCTCTGTTTGAGGCACGTGCAGTTATTGAATCTTGACAAGTGTTTTTCTATCCACAATCCCATTTTATTGATTAATCAAATAAAAAAAAATGTTGAAAACTTTGTGAAAATCACACCAACCAGAAGATAAAACAATAAAAATTCCTTTCAGTTCGAAGAATTGTCTAGTGTTTACTTTGCTTATAATTAAATTCTCCATTATAGCCGGAGGTGCTCATTAAGTTCCAGCTAAGTAGCTAATGAAACTCATATACAGTGGCCCAAAAACACTGAAACTGTTCCAATCCTATTCAGTCCCAACTGTTCTTAATTTGGGCAAATATCCTCAAGCCCATATATGATATTATGATGATGTTAATCAAAAATACCTCAAAACCTCGTTAGTTTCAAAAAATTAGGTTGTATTGATCTTTATTATTAATCACCTGGTATACCCGGCAGACCACCTTTAACGGAAAGAAGGTCAGGTGAGCGATAAAATCACAATTTGTTAACCAGTACTCGACTTTCATTTTCTCCAAACGGGTTCGCTGCTGCTAATCTTCAAATCTCAGCTGAGAAAGATTTGTAGCAGCTTGCAGCTTTTGCTTCTTAGTTTAATTTCTTTCTTAAAATGAAGCTGTTCTTCTTGTGCTTAGTTTTCTTCGTTGCTCTGATTGCTTTCAGTGAAGCTGCGCCTGCTGAAACCTCTCTTAGCAGTGGTTCCAATGCGAAATGTAAGTGAAATTGGTGGATTTTTGGGGGGCGCAAAATTAACTCGCTAGGATACGTTTTTAGCTGCCTTTGGACAACCTTTTGACGAAGTTGTAGTTGAGTCCACTCTAAATGTTAAGCGGAAAGTGAATTCTGGGTCCAGACAATCGAGAAATGGTGAAGGCGCTTCGATTAGGAAAAAACGCCAGGGGTAAGTAGGAAATACAGCAGGTGAAAAAGTTTTGATGCTTTTCAGGATGTTTTAAGCCGAGTTGAAAAAGAAAAATGGGAAAAAAATATGTTGAAAGTATTTTTGATCCAATACTTTATATGTGTAAATTGGGGAGTTTCTTAAGTCTAAAACAATCCATTGAGCTCAAAAAACACGCATGTGAAATTTAGATTTTTGATCGAAATTTTTTAAGGGGTGAAGTCGATTCAAAGCCAAAAAATTGGAAATTTAAGTGTTTCAAATGAAGCACTTAACTAAAGTCGATCTACTCAACAAATGCGTAGTTTCTTTGATGAGAGATGATTTTTAAGGATAATTCTCCAAGTTCTAACGACTCTATTTATATAATATTTGCATGGTGTTAAGAAAGAGTTAAATAACCGAAAAATAAGACAACATTTTCAACTTTTACCCGCAAAATCAGCAAATCCCGCTCAGCTATCATACTTGCGCAATTCAAAAGTTTACAAAAAATTACACCTACCGTTAAGTCATCCATTTCTATATATTCCAAATATTCAATTTTCATAGTCGCAGATTTTTCAAAGTCCTGCCGAAACTCACAAAACATTCTTAACACTTCACTGAATGTGAGAAGTCCCCGCCCAGTCCAACCGAATTGGAGAAAGTTGTACATTTGAAACCACGATTTTTTTTCAATAAGCGCCCCACCGGTCCGAAAAATTGCACAAAACGGTCAAGGAATTCTTCATTTTTGAGATAAAAAAGTTTTTTGCAACATTATCAGGGCACAACACACACGGTCATTCCTGTGTCGGAGTAAACAACCGACTGAGGAAATGTCAGCAGCATTAACGTGAGAAATTGATAAACCTCGACATTTTTTCCAATCAAACGAAATAAATCTGCATTATATTTTCAATGTTGTGTTCTTCACATTCTTGTTGATCTTTCCACTCAATGGGAAAAATCTAGAGGAACAAAAGTACTTTTGCGTTCAATTGCTTGTAACTAATTCACTAAATACCCATTTTTCAGCGGTTTATGATTGTTTCAAGCTTTTAGGTAGGTCGAAAGCTCTGCATTCAGCTTAGAAAAAAGACATGGAAATGTTGGTTGTTGTCCCAAAATATCTTCCGTAACTTATTTATAACCCCCTAACCATAACCTAACATATATTTATAACCCGCAATTCAAAAGTTTAAAGGAAAATTACACCTACCGTTGTGAGTCATCTATTTCCATATATTCGAACCTCTTCTCTTCGAATTTTTCGGTTCTTCAAAAACACGCCGAAAATATCGAAATATCCTCAAAACTCCACTCTTGAATGCGAGAAGGTTCCTGCCATAAGTCCTACCGAGCCTGACACCGATAGACGTCAGAAATTGCACATTTGAAAACCGCCTTTTTTTTGCAGAAAAGGACCCACCGGTTGGGAAAATTACACAAAACGGCGAATGAAACCTTCGTTTTTAAGAAAATCAAGAATATTTCGCACAAACGCGGGAAAATTTTGAGTTTTTTCGCAATTTTGTCTGAGAACAACACATACGCCATTTTCTGCTCTGCAGTAAACAGCCTACTGAGGAAATGTCATGCGCATTGACGTGAACACTTCCTTGAACGCCTCACCGGTCGCGAAAATCACAATTCACAATTTTGTCAGAGAACAACACAACACACACGGTCTTTCCTGCTCTGCAGTGAACAACCGACTGAGAAAATGTTATGGGCATTGACATAATAACAGGATAAACATGAACAAGGCTTGTTTTATGTAAAAATTGCCTTAGGAATGCTCAACTACATCAATTGCCGCCAATTTTAGTGATTCAGATCAATTTACACTCGCCAGCTATTAAATCTTTAACAGTCAATTACTTCTATCGATCTTCCAAACAATTTAATAGCCTTGAACCTTTCTTCACTCGAACGAAAGCATTCTTCACTTTGTCTCAATGTTGTTGTTTTCCCACAAACAACGTGAAACAGCGGCAATTCACTAAATGCCCAATTTTTAATCCACAATTTTTTTTCTTTTCAGAAGCTACTAGTGCAGGCGCAACCCCATCATCAGGCAGTTAATGAACATTCAACTTTGCTTACCTGTATAAAGCCATGTACTTAATAAATTCTATCTGAAAACAGTTCCTAATTTACTACTTGCAGTAACAATCAGTTTTAACTCTCTTGGGCCCTAAAGCCTTTCAACCGCAGATCTTTAACAGTGTTCCATATTCGGTTTCAATGCCTTAATAGAACGAAAAGGCCCACTAAGGCCAAGTTTTGGATACTTAAACTTGAACTGGCTGCTGTGGACTTTACGCAGACATCCTGATTAAGGGACGCGCCGATCGGGCATTGGCACAACATGTTGCGGCATTCGAAGCTATCGCCCAGAATAATCGTGCAGTCCTTTTTAGTTGAGCACAATGAACCAGAATCTGAAAGCATCATAAGTAGTAGCTTTCCTTCTATTCTATTCTGCTGTGACTTACATTTGCGCAGGTAGCACGTCTGCTCTTTATCCACATAATCTTCTGAGCACAAGCAGCGGCTGGTAGAGTTGTCTGGCGCAGAGTAGTCTAGCAGGCAGGAAGCATGCGGCAAGTTAGAGCACTGCTCTTTGAAAAGACATACGTCATATAGAGCTGTTGAGTCTAAAAAAACATCAACCTTAGGTTATGCTTGGCATGGACTTCAAGTCTTTCTTACACTTTTCACACCTTAATCCATTAGTTGCATAGTCCAGGCTTTCGCAGCGACACTCATCATCCTCTGAGCATTGAGCATGGTTTATATGGGAGCAGTTTCGCACCTCGCACGAAGACCCGATCTCTGCAACAACACAAATTAAGCCAGACACTCAACAAACTGTTGAAGCCTTACTGGGCAAGCACAGGCCGTCTTCGCTTAGCCTGTAGAAGCCTTCAGTGCACTGGCAATGCTCATCCACGCATTTTTCATAAAGCGCACATTCGGAGTCGGATAGACACAGCCCGGTCCAATCAGCATCCTCCTTCACATTGCAGTAGAACGAGGTTTCATTGAGAACAGCCTGGCTGCTACACACACACTTTTCTGTAGCTGAGTCGCAGTATGCGTAGCTGCCCATTGCTTTGCACCATTCATTCGTCATGCAGTTGTCCGTATATTGAAGAGTAGCTAATAATATAAAATATCAGTGAATCAACTAAGTTGATTGCTTAGACGCACTTTTAATGCATTCTCTATTGGTGCTATCCTGGAACCAGTAGCTGCGGCAATAACATGCTCCATTTGAATAATTTGCAGGCCGTATTGAACAATCTGATACGTTGAAGTTGGTTCTAGTTATATCAGGCATTCCCAACTCCGCAATACATTTGCCTTCGTGCAGGAAAAATCCCTGTCGGCAGATGCATTCAGAGTTTTTGAAAAATAGCGTTTTCGGGCAACTGTTGCATTGCTCTTCAGTGAGAGCGGTCAAATTGCCTGAAATTGAATGAAACATTCGGAAAACAGAACTTTGTTTTATGGTTGAATGCAAAAACGGGTAAATTTATCTAAAAGCGCGTTTATCGCTAAAATGCATTTCCAAATGAGCTTTAGACAAAAAACGTTTAAAAACGTGCTATTTGCAGAAAATTTTTTCACTATAAATGAACATTAGCTCTGGCATTGTTTTACGAACTGCATTTTCAATAATTAATACAAAACCATGCTCAGCGTAAAAAATCCATCCACTTACCTTCAAGACAAGCATCATCAAATATGTCAAAATCGTTAGACTGTAGCTGATCCAGCAACAAATCCCCATTTATCTTCGTGTAATTCAACTCAGCTACAACCTGGCCAGAATCAGCAACACATACGCCCAACTCACAATGGCTAGTGATGGTTTTGTCATCGAAAAGACTCGTCTTTGGAAAACAATCATTAAATATTGCGCAAGCTGAAATTCAATTAGGAAATTTCAGAAATCCCAACCCTGGAAAGAGCATAATAAATTTTACAAACGCTCACTTTCATTAACAACGGCCTTTAGGCGACAGCCATCGGCTCTATCATAGAAACCGTCGCTGCATTCGCAAATGTTGCTGTCTCCGCAAGTTAGAGCCAAAGGATTGTCCAAGTCCAGACAAACTGTATTCGTGGCATCGCATGGTTCGTTCTTCTTTGCGTATTTAACACACTGTCCTTTGTACCATCTAGTAGATAATTAACTAGTCAGTAAAAAATTAAGGTTTGATGTTAATTCAAGGCCCCTAACGTACCTGTATCCGGCCTCGCAAGAACAAATGTTATTAAGGCACTGGGAATTATTGCCCAGAAAATCCACACACTGTTTGCTTTCGTAGCAAGTGTCTCCGTATTCTGTTGCATCTAATTCATAGTTTACTAATTAGTTGTTTTCAATTTCCTAATAATGCTCTGCTTACATTTTACACACTTTCCTTGCTCGTGCAGGTAATACCACAAGCTGTCACAGATGCAAATTTCATTTTTGCAAACGCTTTTTTCCTGAGCTACACAATCGCTGTTGCTGATGCAATTCTCGTTTAAAGCCGCGCAAAATTCACTAGCTGTAATATAAAAGTGTATATTTTTTTCAATTTTACTTGTGAATATTACAGGAATTTGAATGAGACATTGCTGCGTTCAAGAATTTAATTTGCACAGCGAGCGCGCTTTAAATGAATCCATTTAAGCTATTTTACTAAAAATGCAATTAACTGTTAATAATAATAATATAATGCTGAATGAAATGAAACCTGGAAAATCCTTTACAATATTTGGGATTTCAATGTATCATTTTAAGTATTTCGTTACATTTTCAAGTGTTTCTTAATTTAGGCAATTTTGACGAAACCTGGTGGTACTCAAGTAGTGGATGTTGACGCAGCTGCTTTCTCATTCTGCCTACCATTTGAACGACATTAATATTCACAAGTTAAAACAAAGTTTCTTTTAATCAATAAAAAAGTTAATAAAAGCACTTTCGAAATTTTGGGTTTAATTAGTTGTTAATCAGAAAATTAGTAGTTTCTTTTAAATAAAACACCGAAAAAGATACTCACCGGTAGCAAATAAAAATATCAAAGTTATCAGCTTCCACATGTCGATGTTTTAAGCCAATCGCGGTCACTGAATTTTCGCTCATTAATTAATCTCCAGAACAACTGAGGATCTAATATGAATTACTATATTTTAATCAGCTTCTTAATCTACTTGAAATTGATATAGTTACAGCTTTTCCTAAGTGCCCCGATGATTCATCTACAATGAAGCTCTAACAGACTACAAATCACAATTTCCATTTTTTCTGATTAAACACATTCCAGTGGAAGTGGAAGATAAACGATATTCATCCTAATCACTTGAAGCTTCAGTTGCTGTTAAAGCTAACTGAAATAATTAGGGGACACTGTAGGAGCCTCAACATTGAAGTTGGAGCATTTATGACAAAATCAAATGTTTCCAGTCAGGGTTTATCTCGAGATTTTGCAGGTGTTCTAGCAACAATCGAATCACATATAAAAACAGGTGATAACGGTTGGTTATCGGTCAATCCATATCCATAAGATTCCCAAAGCAGGTGTGGAATTTATCAGTTTTAACAAGGATTTTGAAAGGTTGGGAACCAGTGGGGATTTTCAATGCTACAAAGTACAAATTTTGAGACAGATTGAAGACATTTTGCTGATAATTATATCAATTAGCGGCTTTCTTACTTAAAATAATCCATTTACAATAGTAAAATCTGCTAAAAGCAGCCACAAAAGTGAGGCAGTAGTAATAACATTAAACAGCAGTATCAAGGGTTCGTTTATACAAATCAACTTGTTCTATCACATCAACGATGTACGGTCTTTCGGCAGGATTTACTTTCAAAATAGACAAGATTTGGTCATGCAGTTCCTGAAACAACATTAAAAAACAAAAGAGAAAGTTTAATAATTTGGAAAAAGACGAGCAAACCTTTGGAAAAGGAGCGTCTTCAGGAAAGTATATATTTCCAGATATCACAGCCAGGTTCACCGAATCGCCTCGTTCATAAACAGCATCAAACGGCGATTTAAAGTAAAGCAGGGCATAGAGGATACAACCTAAGCTCTGAAATAAAACAATCGATATTAAAAAATTCATTAATTTTGATCAGTTTTTTTGAATATGTTTCTTTAGCCCATATCGGGTGGCGTCGGGCGGTTGAATGAGATTTTTGCCCGTAACTTTTACTCCACTGGAGAAAAATGCAAAATGAAGCCACTGTTTAAAAGCCCATTGTTTTCTGCACAGAAAAGGTGTTCTTGGTGAAAGACCCTAATTTCAACCGTTTTAGAAAAAAATAGCATTTTATCAAGAAAAACCGTTCGTTTTTTGTTTGTGTCGAGTTTTGCTTTACTTGTGTTTTTCCGTACAAAACGCCTTTTTCTTATAAAACGACTGACATCAGAGCTTTTGAGCAAGAATATTTTTATATACAGGCCACAATGTTCTGTCAAAGAATCATACTTAACGCACATGAAGTAGCTATAATTATGGGCAAATGCCTACAAAAGTTCAATTATGAGGTTCTAGGCGAGACTAAAAATATGAAAAATCTGAAGCTGGTAGCCATAAAAAAATCCAATTTGCACAAAAAATCGCTTACTTCTCATCACAAAAAACTCACCCAAATATCAGTTTTCTGATCAATAACACAGTAGCTCTCCACATGAAACAATTCCGGTGCTCTGTAGGTCATTGAACACCGTTCAGCCGCAATATCTTCCAACTTCTGAGCGTCTTGCGTGCCGCAAATTTGCTGCTTAGCTGGCGCACATGAACCTGAAATTCATCCTTCAATTTCCTTTACCTTTTCTTTACATCTTGGCGCTTTTCTTCACAGCACTAAACGCATCATAACTTACCCAAATCCATTAAAATTGGGTCCAGATTATCAGTAAGACACACATTGCCCGTCTTTAAATCCCGATGTGCGATGGGCTCCGGGGTGAACTCGTGCATATACTTCACAGCCTGGCAGATATCGTAAAATATCCTAATGAACCAAGAAGTTACACTGACAAAAAGACACAATTACTCGTGAATTTTTTGAGGAAAACAATGTCTTCTTCCTTGATCAAGCTTAGACCTTCAGAGCTGGTTTGCGCGAAAGCAAGCCAAAACACAGTGCCTTACCTTATAATATCTCTGACGTCCAGATAGGTTTTGGCAAACGACTTCAATGCCAAGTGGTCGTGCAAAGTGCCCCTTTTGTAATAAGGTAAGACTAGAAAAGCCTCTGATGTCGTGTCCACCACTGAGTCTGCAGAGCCTTTGATGCATGCGTCTGAAAAAACCCCAGACATGTTTAATCTTGTTCTCCAGATAAGTAACTTAGGCTCCAGGTTCTACTTCATTACTTACCTAGATATCTACTCACCAATAAGTTCAATAATGTTGGGATGTTTCATCTTCTTACAATAAGCTATTTCATTACTTGCAATCTTTTGATCGTCAATGCTGTGGCATTTAATGCGCTTCAAAGCGAATTTTTTTCTAGTCGACGCCTGTTCCACCAGTTCCACACAGGAAAAGCCCCTGAAAGTAACAGGAAACACTTGAACTAAGTGTTTCTTTGGTAAAATATGGAAATCTGTGTGGCAATTGCCAAACTCACCCTTCGCCTAACAGCTCCTTTACTACATACTTGATGCCATTGATATCCACACTTTCACTGGTGCAAATGCACCCCATGCGAAACAGGGTGCTCAGCCCCAAAGTGTTCATTTTGGGGTGGAAAAGTTGGGTAAATAAACAAACGCTCAAACAAACATATGGCACATAACCTAAAGGCCGATAACCCTACTTTAAGGCAAAGTTATGCTCAGCTAGGGCTGTGGAATAGGCTTAGTTTTTTCAAATTCCTAAATTTAAATACTGACTTTATACAGCTATGAGGGTCAAGGACGATGATTGCCGGTTTCGCGCGAAATGTTCGATTTAATTGGTTGGGGCTGATCAAGGATATTTTCACCCCTAAGTGGCCGATATAAAAACACTCCTCCCTACTGGTTGTTTTGGGTTATGTTTTTGTTTACATGTTTTAAATCAGAACGTGAACAATCTTGTTGGGTTTTCGCCTTGAAATTTCGCTCATCACTTCGTTTCCTCATTAGAACCCAGTGGTAAAGGTAAAACAGTGCTCATTAACTCTTCTAGGTCAGGCCGGCATGAACAGTTTTTTGCCAACAGTTTAAAACCGTAACACTCTAGGTTAATAGTGGGGGGACATAATCTATTGATTTCTTTTACTTGTTGCTCCACATTTTCTGGTAAATGAGTTCGGAATCGTTGTTATCTGAACACGACCGTGAAGACAGCTCAACAGCTGGAATACTAAACAGGTGAGTGACTGGATTTTGTATGTAGTTTATATTGGCGTTAATGTGAGGGCTGCCCACGTAGGCCTGCAGTTGTGACGGGACTGATTTTCAAGCGTTTCATCGGCATATGTAGAGATTTTTAGAAAGTTTGCTTTAGTCTCAACTAGATTATGTATAGGACAGCAGGATTATCCGCCTGGTTTACTGGGAGGTTCTCAACAGTAGCTGACAAAGTTCCTTTGTAGTTTGCATGCAATTTGCGTCTAATTATGCAAACCCGAGTGATTTTTTTTGGATATTGCGGCTATTTATGTATCGTTTGACCAGTTCCTTGGCACTTTGCGCTTGAAAGTCTGTTGGAACAGTGCCCAAATACTGTTTTTGTTTAAAAGTAGCTGTGCAACAACAATGACATTCATTTTTAATCGACTAGAAAAATTGTTGTTTGAAAAACGCAGTTAAATAGGCTTGGAATCCCAAATGTGCGTTTGCCCTTCCGTTTGTAGCTCAAGCCTAGTCAAAAGCTAATTGAAAACAAAGAATTCATTAAGTGCAGTTCCGAAGGTAATAATCACGTAAAAACGAGCTGATTCTGGGCACAAACTGTTTAAACTAAGAAGCATCTGGCGCATAAAGAATGCCGATGCAATCGCTGGTATAATTTAAAGAAAAATTACTTTCAGAGCCATGGAAGCACGCGCCGAGCATCAAAAAACGAAAATGTACAACGCCATTTACTCCTTTACCACTTCGATGGGAATTGGCTTGATTTTGCTGGTTCTCTTCTGGCTGCTCCATTATAGAGGCGGATTTGCCTGGCATTCGGATCTCAAGCGGGAATTCAACTGGCATCCGCTTCTTATGATACTGAGCATGGTGTTCTTGTACTCACAAGGTAGCAGTCGATTAATTATTTAAATACAACTGATGAAATTTTGTTTGATTTTCAGCAATTCTTATCTACAGAACGGGCCGCAATATTCCAAAGCTCAAGCTGAAAATCATCCATGGAAGTATTCACCTGATGGCTTTCATCCTATCGGTGATTGGCCTTAAGGCCGTGTTTGATTCGCACAATTTGGCCACACCACCAATGGCCAATCTATACAGCATGCATTCTTGGATTGGGCTCATAACTGTGATCATTTTTGCGATGCAAGTAAGTCTTATCTTCAGATAGAACATGAGTAATGTCTTATAAGAGCTCAAGTTTATTTGAATGCGATTTTTACGGTTTATTGTCGGGCGCTTCGGTTTGTTTTTCGTAGTCTTTCTAATTTGGTATTGAGATGCGTTTTCTCTGGAATTATTTGATGCAGGAAACTCTTCAGATGGTCGAAATATCATAGTTGTTTAAATACAAACACTGTGTTAAGTTCCATTTTTCTATCCCATAGAGTAGTGTTGGTACCGTTCTTTCCATTCCATTTAGTATAGTACTGGAAGTATCCTGAAACACATTTCAACATTCAAATTCCTGTTGTTTGCATCCTTTTTTCGTTTTAACTCATACATTTTTCGATTTATCTGAGAATATCTACTGGGAAGCTTCTCTCCTCAAGAAGGAACTCAGACACTTCCTGAGCCAATATGAGACTCTTTTAGACACAATCGTAAAATTCTTTATTTTCAGAAGTTTCATGTTAAAAACCGCATAATGTCATAAAGGCACACAATGTCCACTCTTTGTCTACCCTGCCTTGTCTACCTGTAGCTTCGCTCATTTATTACTGGAATTGTCCAAACACGTGCAAATAGTTACCTGCTCACCATGACTGTTCAAAAGATTATTCTTAAATGGTTTCGCACACTTTAAAACCACCGTTTCGAGTGTCTTTTAACGCTTTTGTTGTGTCTATTTTTCTTGCTTTTAATTGATTTTTTACAGTTTTTATCCGGGTTTCTTTCGTTCCTCTACCCCGGACTGTCGCTGTCTTTGCGCAAAGCCCTCATGCCCGTTCATGTGGTGATCGGACTCAGTGCATTTGTTATGGGGTTAATCAGCACCATAACTGGCCTAACCGAGAAAGCTTTCTTTACGTTGTAAGTGTACAGTTGCTTAGTTTTTATACTTAATAAATAATAAACTCCCCGATTTTCAGAGATGCAAAGTACTCAGAGTTTGTGCCTGAGGCGTTTGTTTTCAACTTCATTGCGCTCATCACCACGTTCTACGGGCTGCTGGTGTTGTATCTAGTGAATGAGAGCGCATTTAAACGAAATTCCCTTCCAGAAGACGAACTGGCTTTGACTGGACACGACGAATGAAGATTTTGATAAGCTGTTGTGATTTTTTTAGTTTTTATTAATTTTAAGCGCAAACTATATACAATACAGAATGCTTTGGAAGCAGTACTTAAGCCAAAAAGTGGGTGCTTTTAACTATACTTAAAACAGTACTTCTAACCACAGATGGGTGGTTTCAATGATACATTTTTCGGTGTATGTACTCGAAAGTTTTTCTCTTAATTTTCGTGTGCCCACTGAAATTTAAGTCTGTTACTTAGGTGCTAAGATTAAGTGAGATTATATTTCTGCGACTGAAGAAACTGATGGTTTTTTGGTATCCTGTTGTACCCATTAATGTTCCTTTATTTTATATAAACACTTTAAAGATGTGCACTAACTAAGTTAGAATCAATTGAATGAAATATATGTATACATTGATCCTTTGCTGGAGATTTTCTGAAATCCCGCCCTATGAGATCCGACCAAAACAGTTTTACAATGTTTATCTTGTGCGGGTCAAAGTTTTGACCCGATAATATGCAGATAAAATGTGTCGTCCGTTTAAGTTACCAGTGAGATGCGAATCATACGCTTCAAAAGGAAAACTATTCAAAAACACCTTAGTTGATTCCAAAAAACCATCCTGGAAAGGTACTCAATGACCTCGTTTAGAGCGTAGCTGATTAAAAGCTCCTTTGCACAGCCAAACCAGGTTTGACTTTTTAGGGCATTTATTGACTGGACCTGGTACTTTTCAAATTGCCTAATAATTACTGTTGAAATCATTAACATGTGGCAAAAGTTTCTCAATGTCTCAGAAAGATGTTTGTTCTTCGCCGCATACTGTCGCTTGGTTGCAAGCACCCAAACCGACTCTATTCGAGCCATCAAGGGGAAGTCACTTCCTTGTATGAGTTTCACGTTAAAAACGGAGGAAAAATTGTGAATTTTGGGGGGTTTTTACTGCCAGTCCAGTACAGTGATCAATCCATTGTAAATTCGCATTTATTCACCAGAAAAAGTGCCAGTATTTTCGATGTTTCCCATATGCTTCAAACAGAAATCCGAGGTATGTTTTGCTCCTCAAATGGAGAGCATTTGGAGTAGAAGCTTTTTTCTAGGCCCCAACTGCGTGGATTTTTTCGAATCGCTCTGTACAGCCGATATACGGGGCCTGGCCGATAACAGTGCCAGTTTAACGGTGTTTACCAACGATAATGGAGGCATATTGGACGATTTGATCGTCACTAAAGTGACCGAGACATTTTTGTATGTCGTTTCAAACGCCGCCATGAAGAAGCAGGATCAACAAATTATGATTAATGGACTGGTTCGTTTACACAACACACTGTATAGGGAATATGCGCTCAATTTTTTTGCTGGATTTGCAGGAAAACTTCAAAAAACGCCAGGGTTCTAAGAGCCAGGAACTTTCCATCAAGTTCTTAGAGCCTCAAGATAGAGCGCTGATAGCGCTCCAAGGGCCCAAAGCTGCGGCTTCTCTGCAAAAGTTGACAGAGGTGAACCTGAACAGTTTGCACTTTATGACTACAAGTGTTGGTAGTATTGCTAACGTGCAGAAATGTAGGATTACCAGGTAAAAGTATCAGCCCTTTTTATTCATTTCGAGCCCACTCGCTTCTTCTCGCTCCATTAAGGATGGAGATGTTTGAATTTCAGTTGACTTTGCATAAACTTTACCAAATAATTGAGTCTTGGTTTAGTTTGTACAGTTATATTCTGGGCTTTTTTCTAAGGGCCAGTTGTACTGAACCCTTTGGAAAAAACTGACAAAACCCTAAACTTTGATCAATGATTTCTTGCTCTCTGACCAGTTTTGTGCCCGAAATCCTTTCCACTATTAAAAACAGCGAACTTAATCAGCATTTGTTATGCGTTGTAATCAGTGTAGTGCCTGAAGGGCGCCGAAGAACAAATTCATCGGAGTATAAAGGAGAAATGCGGATTTCATTTCCTTTTTACCTTTTCATAAAATGCGGAGATTTTTGCATTTTTTCAGCGAGTAAATTGATCAGAAACGCTCAAATATGAAGTTTACAGAATACAGATTTGCGTCTTTTCTTAATCTTAAAAAAAATAGCAAAAACCTTTAAATGTGCGGCTTGCAAGCGAAAGACTTGCGTCTTTTCTTGAGCTGAGTAAAAACCTGAAAATTTCGGCCCCACTTTGTCACTTACCGTTTTTTTATAGGAAGATTTTTGCATTTTTTCAACCAACAAATTGTTTAAAATTTCCTGGAATAAATCGTAATTTCCATCAATTTTTTCTGGTTTTACTCAAGATGCGGCTACACCGGCGAAGATGGCTTCGAACTGTCCATTCCTGCAAACAATGCGGAAAAAGTCGTCCAAACCCTGCTAGAGAACGCTGAAGTGAAGCTTGCAGGATTAGGAGCCAGAGATTCTCTAAGGTGAGGCCTCGTAAAGGATCTTTTCTCGTTCTAGTCTCTCCTCATTTGAGTCTAAAATTCTTCTAGACTAGAAGCAGGTTTGTGCCTGTATGGAAGCGACATTGACGCTAAAACCACTCCCATTGAAGGCGCCCTCACTTGGCTGGTGTCCAAACGGAGAAGACTGGACGCAAACTTTCCCGGGGCTTCAACAATTCTCCAGCAAATCCAAGCAGGGTAAAAATTTCAAGTTTGTATCCTGCAGTGAAATAAACCTTTACTTTTTCTGCGTGCAGCTCAAAAGTGAAGCGAGTTGGCCTGACGGCTTCTTCAGGACCTCCAGCCCGACATGGCGCGCAAATTCTTTCCACAGATGGAGACATTTTAGGAGAAATTACCTCAGGATGCCCGTCTCCCAGCCTGGGATTCAACATAGCGATGGGTTACGTTTCGAGCGAGTTTAGCAAAGTTGGAACGAAATTGGGACTCAAAATTCGAGATAAGATTTATGAGGGAATCGTTACTAAAATGCCATTTGTTAAGGCCAATTACTACACCAAACCGAAAATAAACTAGTTTATTGTAAAAATTTTGTGTTTTTTTTTTAATTTATAGATCATGGTCAAGGTAATGACATTGTGTCAATTTTTTGAGGATTTTCTTAATCAGAAAGTGATGCCAACACGGGAAATCTGTTGGTCTGCATGGGGCGTTTCATGGGAGTTGCTGTTTTTTGGGGCCCTTCTGTATGCGACTTCAGCAGCAAGTTGTAAGTAGTTACTTTCACAAACATACTTTCAAAATATTTGCTTAGTTTGTCATCATCATTAAATAATTTATTGTATCGGAAAATAGCTTCAATTTAGTCAAAACACACAATCCACTTTATCCTCTTGTAGTGTTGCTTGTTCGCCTCTATGCATGGAGGCAAATGATGTGTCCGAATTCATCTGCAAAAGTCCATTGCATAAGAACCCGAGGGATGCATAACTGCCCCTATTGCGGCTTGGAGCAGAGCACAAAAAGCGTATTTTGTTGCCATGTGGAACATTCCTTATACGTCACGATAACCGGTTAATACACACGTTCAATCAAAAACAACTAAAATACAGCAAATTTAGATTGGTGTTCGTAAAATACGTCACACAACGCAGGTAGTTCACTTCCACTTTATCAATATTCCACCCGTTTAAGGTGCCCAAAGAAACCAGCTTGGGACAATGGCTCATTAGAATTATCACTGAATTGCTTGTTAGTCCCCTGGCTACCGACAGCCAGAATTCTTCCAGATGCTGCAGTTTGTCCTTCTGGCAGGCCTGTTTTATATCCAAGTCACTCAGATCGATGTCGTTGGAGATTGCCAGCCTTCTAAGGCGGTCGCATTGCCGCAACAGCTGCAGCACAAAGTCCTTCTTCAGGTTGCAGTCGATTGCTTCAAATGATGCCAGATTGCGGAAACACAGCACTTCCAAAGAGCTGATCTGGATGTGGCAGGATCTCATTTGAAGCGCTTCCAAAGTGCAACACAACGCATTGAAGTTGATTGATAGGTGTTTGAGCTCCAGAGAGAGCAGCCGTAGCTTCTTTAGATTAATGTTCATTAAATTCCCATGATATTGGGACAGCGCCAGCTTCTTCAGCCTCATCAGTTCTCCCAAATACTCAAAAACTTCCTCCACCGGATCCTCCAAACTGAGCAGCTCCAACTCAGGACACACAGCGATTATAACTCGAATTTGCTCGATTGTCGTATCGCAATCACTGATCGCTCTCAATCTGGATATAAAGGGGGTGTTAAGGTTCAACAGCGATCTACCAGTATACTCGTAAGAGCGCACTTCTTTCAAGTTGGGCAATCGGGGTAAAATCTCGGCTAGAACGTCCAGATTTTCAAAGTTCTGGACCGTGCCAATTACAAGCACTTGCAGCGATTTGCTCGATATGTTGCTTAGGCCCTTATGGGTCACATCGCAGTGGCCACTGATATCCAGCAGCTCCAGATTTTCCACATTTTTTACCTCCTCTAGTACCTCATCGGAGGCAAAGTCGGGAATTATCAGTGTTCGCAATGACGGACTTTTCCTGATGATCTCTCTTAATGTTTTCTCACTGATCTACAAGAAAATGCATGCTTGAAAAAGCTTCTGGACATTTTTTTATACAGGGGACCAAGTTTTTAAATGTAGTTTGTCTGAAATATATCAGGAGCTATTGAACTTTGTTTACATTTTGTAAGAGTTTTTGAAAAAGACTGGAAAAAGGTACTCTTAGTCAAAAGCTCTTATATCAGCCGTTTTAGAGAAAACTGACGTTTTATGCTGAAAAACTCGAGTAACAAATTATCGGAAATTAAACACGTTTTTCTTGATTAAAAGCCATTTTTCTCTAAAAGCACTCGAAATAGACCTTTGACCAAGAGTATGTTTTCGTGCAGTAATCAATGGGCTCTCTAACAGAGTTAGCAAAGAAACGACAATAAAAACATATTTTGGTTGATAAAATTAAATTTTTCTCTAAAACGGCGCAATTTAAGGCTTTTTTCATGCAGAAAATAATGGACTTTCAAACAGAGGCTTTAGTTTGCGGTTTTGTCCAGTGGTGTAGAAGTTCAGGTCAAAAATGTCTAACCCCGTTATTTTGCCATACATGAGGAACTATTAGAGATAGATTTTATTGAAGTTTTTTGATTCGAGATCGCATTTTGCCGATAATAATCGCTGCTTTATGTGCGATAAATATGATTTTTTGAAAAGCCTCAAAATAGGGCCTTAAACCAAAGCACTATAGCACAATAGGCTTTCAAATATTCATAAAGTGGTTTCTGTTAGCAGCAAAAATCACACTTAAACGGGCTTGAACTAATGGTATTGTTTCGAACTTCCGTTCAGAAATGCTCAGTATTTTCTATTATATCTTCAGAAAGGGCAAGGTTTAGCTGAAAAGCCATTTGAAAAGAAATCTCCATAGGGATTTGAACTAGCAAACTCTACCTGCTCTCGCGCATTTCTGTGTAAAGCAAAAGCATTCTTCAAATAGTAACCAGTGGATCTTTCGTCTTTTCATCTAGTGAAATATTTAATTATTGAAATAAACATTTTAGAAAAACCGATTGTTTCAATGCTGGAAACGCTTCCAATGAAGCTCTATAGACACCAAATCCAACTGGAAAAATTGAGAGTTTCTTATTCGATTTCAGCAAAAAAGCGAATTTTGATCTTTTATTTTTGATAAAAAAATTTAATTTGTTTACCTCTGCTCCTGTCACATTCAAATAACGCAACTTTTCCAGCTTCTCGGCAAATTTTTCATGAAATTTCGCCGATATCGCCTTCGAACTGAATGTTGAACATTTGTATTGAAATATGCGGAAACTGACCCATTTGCTGAACGAATTTAACTGCGACAGTTGCAGGATATCCAATAAAATCTGTTCTTGCAAACATTTCGGCAATTCACTGAAATACTCTTTAAGCGTGTCTGCACAATTTTCACCGCAACATTTGATCGCATCTAAAATGAGAACAATGATTACTTTTAGGCACAAATCGCGTAAGTTCTCAACAGGTTTCTTGGGAGACATGATTTCGAGCAAAAAAAAAACATGAGCTAAGGAAAACGTTGCGTTTTGACTTTTATTTTTAGACACATCGGATGGCAAGTGGCCAAATTTCAAAATTACATCAAAACGGGTGATATTTGCAGCCGATAAACCATCTTCAGGAAATTCGGTTTATTTTTATAATGAGGAAAGTATAGAGAAAAACTGAATAAGTGACAAAGTTGGTACTTTGAGTTACATTTGGATTTTTAGAGGAGGATTCATAAATGTGGGATCAAACTCTTAGGGATTGTGATAGTGCAGAAGGCATTTGAAAATAAAAACGTCCGTTGATCCTATCCCCATCCCAGTTCTGAATGGCCCTATACATAGATGAATGAAACTCGGGGTTTTCTCGGTTTTCCAAAGCCCTGAAGATGAAATTCGTTCCAACGAAAAACTCACCAATGGAAATGCGAAATAATTAACCATTGCAGATTATAAGTTCTCCTTCTTTAGTTTTATGGCATTTTAAATGCGAACTCTTTGCTACTTAGTTGTTATTCTTGTATTCAATTCGAGCCATTTTGACCCATTTTTTCCCAATTGATTAAATCCACCAAGATTAAGCATTTGAATGCTTGATTCCTGCCAGTATTCGCAGAAAAATAATGCGCATTTTTCTTCTCAAAGTTTTGCCACATTAATCTGTGACATCAGGGATTTGGCGAATGAATAATTATGGGATTAAGCGCTTTTGCCATTGAATTAAAAATTGACGCTACACTTACTATGTGCGCCTATCTATGTAGGGAAAAAAATATTTTTTTTGCCTACAGACAAGCTAATCTTCCTTGGGCTTAAGTAAAGTTTAATTTTTTCGTCCAAATTTACTTTAATGCCCGTCATTGCGACGGTTTAGGATTAACAATCGACGTATATGGATGATGATAATAATAATAACAATAACAACGACAAAACGAGTAATTCTAAAAGTAAACGGTTTACGACTGGGATTTAGTTAATTAACACTTATTATTTGCTTTAGGAAAAGAAATAATTCTTAAGATGTTCGCAATATTTTTGACCCAATTTGTTCGTGATATTAGGCATATTGAAACTGTCTAGCTTCCTTATTATTCACTTTAGGAAAAAAGTGAATAATAACGATTATATCAATATTGACCCATCCTATCCAGTGGGGTGCTGGTAATTGCTGCCTCGTTCGCAAATTTGGAGATATTCCCGGTTTTTTGAAACGATGTTTTTGGTTTTTTTTACTGTGCGCGCTGTTGCTTTGAAAAAATTATTTCTGATTACCTTGCTATGGGTTGGATATTTTACTAAGAAAACATTTTCTTGATAAAAAACTCCGTTTAGGAGAAAAAAATTAAAATGTGAAATTTGAACAATTTCTTAAGAATACCTGATAAATTTTTCCATAAAAAATCGTAACGCGTTTTTCTCTAATCAGGAATTTATATCAGGACAAAATCCACGGTAAGAAAGTTAAATTTGATAACAGATTTTTTTCTTGAGCCATGGAAGAATGCCATACTTTATAGCAGTTTTAGCCCAAAAATTAAGTCAATTTTTGGTCAAGAAATTCAAAAATCGTCTTTTATTAATCTCTTTAGGATAAAAATGAATACCAAGGATTTGATCAATATTGATCTCTGTTAACCAGTGGCGTGCTGAGAATTACTGGTTTATTTATATATTTGGACAAAAAAAGGAGATTTTAGGATAGTTCAGTGTGGTGGCGGACCAGCCGGTCGCAGTATGCGCGAGAGGTCAGCACCCACTCTCTCTCGAAAGTAGACAGACGGACTATAGAGAGAGAGATCTTTTTGAAAACGATACTTTTTGCCATATTTTTTAAATGACATTCGCTGGGACATTGAAAAAATAATTTCTGGTTACCTTTCGATGCGTTGAATAATTTATATAGAATACCTTTTCTTGATTGGAAGCTTCGTTTAGAAGAAAGAAAAGTTTAAGTAAAATTTGAACAAATTTCTACAAATACATGTATTAAGATTGGAGACAATGAAGGTGAAAAAATGAAATTTAGCTAAAAAAATATTTTTTAGTTAAACTATGAAAGGAAAAACGCAAGTTTATAGGATTTTCGACGAAAAATTTGACTTGAATTCCAAAAATCGTCATTTTCAAATTAATACTAGCGATTTTATCAATATTGCAGTGGCGTACTGAAACTTGCTGCTTTAATCTTAAATTTTGAGATATTTAAGACTCTTTTTAAACATTTTTGGATTTTTTTTAAAAACAATTTACTTATTCTAGAGCTTTGCAAAAATAATTATTCGGTACCTTTGAATGGACTGAATATTTTATAAAGAATACCTTTTTTTGATTGGAAGCTTCGTTTGGGAGAAAAAAATTAAAATGTGAAACGCGAGCAAATTCTTCAAGAAATATGTGAATAAAACCCATAGTAAAACAAATAAATTTGCTGAAAAACTATTGTTTGGTTGAACTTATTATATAAAATAGTGCCATTTTTCGTGCATTTTTGAGGAGATTATATCTATTGTAGCTTTGAAGAAACTTCTTGAGCAGATCGTCCAAAACCTCAGCAGTTGATCAGTGAAACTGAGAAGGAAACTAGAAAACTTTGAGGAGGAAAGTTTCAAATTGGTTATCACTTACTTGTTACCTAAGCGTCTTAACGCAAAAATAAGTGTGACATCCATCCATTCCGATGTTTACGCAGCATGATTTTTTGTTTTTGCAGATAACGCAATGTTGCCTTGGGATTATCGAGATGTCCAAAAAAACCGTAATTCCCGAATTAGGGTTTCTCAAGAACGATTAAAAAACTGTACATCAATAATGCCGCCGATTAACGAATTAATATGTCACTTCAAAACTAATCCATCTTCTGTGCGAATTTTCGTATAAAACACCCGAAAAGTCCAACCAGAGTAACATTGTGTGGTACCAACAATACAAGACTAGTAGGATGAAGATCGCCATTTTCGCTTTCGTCTGCTTCCTCAACGCTTTCGCCTCCGGCGAAACAGTCGAGGTAAGTTTAGAAGATTGTTAATCTATCCCTGATAAGTCCCAATAATTCGCAACGATTTCCAGGAATTGGGATACGACTGGGACAACATCAAGCCGATCAACCGCTACGTGGAACCAATTGGACCAGCTCCAGCTGCAGAGTCTGGACTTAGAATTGTTGGAGGCAGCGTTGCCACCCGCGGAGCTTTTCCCTATCAAGCTGCCCTGATCATCAACAGCAGCAGCTTCTGTGGCGGCTCCATCATCAGCAACACCTGGGTTTTGACTGCTGCTCACTGCGTTGATACGTAAGAAGACGCTTTTTTAATGGTTTTACAGCTAAATTTCTGAGGACAAAATTGAACTCTTTCCAGAGCAACTGCTGTGCAGGTTATTGTTGGTGCCCACAACCCAAGAACCACAGTGAACGAACCAACTCAAGTGAGACTTGCTGCCAATGCCCGAATTGTGCACACTGCATGGAACAGTGCCACTCTGCTCAACGATGTCGCTCTTCTTCGTGTGGCCACCATCCCTGTTGGACAATCTGGAATCAGTGCCATCAGTCTGGCTGCAGCTTCTTCTGGAAACTTTGCAGGCCAAAACGCCATTGTTTCTGGATGGGGTGAGAACTATCATCTTCTTGAACAGTCAGTTCTCTTCAATGTTGGCTGGTTTAGGAAGAACCACTGATGCCAGCACTGCCATTGCCACTGAATTGAGATTCGTCCAAGTGCCAGTTATCACCAACGCTGTCTGTGCTAACTCGTATGGAAGTTCGGTTCAAGCTCAGCACATCTGCACATCTGGAACCAGTGGACGCGGTTCCTGCAATGGAGACTCTGGTGGCCCATTGGTGATTGGCAGTGTGGAAGTTGGAATTGTTTCCTTCGGCGCCCGCCTTTGCCAGGCTGGACATCCCAGTGTTTATGCCAGAGTTTCCAGCTTCAGAAGCTGGATTTCATCCAACTCCGGTGTCTAAAAACTTAACACTGGTTTTTCCTGGATAATAAATGAATTTGCATATTGATCTTTTGTTTTTTTATTAAGTTTTCAGGTTCAAAGCTCAGATGATGCCCAATATTCAAAAGATAACCACGAATTATCTGCGTAATAAAGAAAAGATCGCGACTCTTTCAAAAATTTGCAGTTTTCAAACTAAAGCAGGTAGTATTTTGAATTTTTTCACTCGGATGGAAAACACTTGAGTCTAAAACTGCTGAAAGTTTCACAACAATTGCCCTCCATTCTGAATTTTGCCAGCTGAGTAAATATGGGTCTCAAAATCTGTGTTTTTATCCGGCTTCGCTGTCTCTTTAAAAAATTCAACGCTTTCAAACTAAGTCAACCAGCTTTTTGAAAATTTCGACTTAAACCTGCTGAATAATCACTCGGGGTGCTGCTTATTTATTTCTGCAAAAAACGTTTTTCAATCTCAACTGGTTTGGGCCTAATAAAATTTTGAAAAACGGCGACTATATTTAGCTATAAGTCATTGCAAGTCTCACTTTCAGCAGTTCTAAACATTCATCCCACTTGTCCAAAAACACCAAATTTTGGGGACACAGAGTGAAATACTAATACCTTATTTATTTCTGCTAAAAACGCTTTCCAATCTTGGTTATGGGAGGAATAGGTTTTGTTTAAAACGGCGGGTAAATTTAGTCGCAAGTCATTGCAAGCCTCACTTTGAGTAGTTCTCAAAATTTAGCCCAATCGTCTAAAAACACCAATTTTTCATGAAACATGCAGCGAAGTGTGCGTTATTTATGTCTGCAAAAAACGCGTTCCCCCTACAAATAGTTTGGGAAGAATACAATTTTGAAAAACGGCGTGTAAATTTAGTGGCAGTCAATGCACGCGTCACTTTGAGTAGTTCTCAAAGCTCAGCGCAAGCGTCTAAAAACACCACATTCTTAGTTCTCTAGGTAAAACACTGCAAATTTTCCAGATGACACAAGCTTGATTGCTGCTGCATCGAAAAACACACATAAATCTGCAACTATTTAATGAAACAATAAAATCTCAAAGAGGAATTTAGATGCCAGTGTTGGCGGTGATCCAGGTTCTGAAGGTAGAAACTCTGGCATAGGCGCTGGGATGTCCAGCTTGGCAAAGGCGGGCGCCGAAGGAAACGATTCCAACTTCCACACCTCCAATCACCAATGGACCGCCAGAGTCTCCATTGCAGGATCCCACACCTCCAATTCCAGAAGTGCAGATGTGCTGGGCCTGGACGATGCTTCCGTAGGAATTGGCACAGACAGCGTTGGTTATAACTGGCACTTGCACGTACTTCAATTGACTGGCAATTGAATTGCTTGAGTCACTGGTTCTGCCTGCAAATTCGAGCTGTTGGGGAAAAACTTTTGGAGATTGGACAGGAACTCACCCCATCCAGAAACAATGGAGGTTTGTCCTGCAAATGTTCCGGAACTAGCCGGGGCCAGGCTAATGGAAGAAATCCCAGATTGGCCGACTGGGATTGAAGCAGCCCGAAGAAGAGCGATGTCATTGAGCAAAGTCGCACTTGTCCATTGGGCATGGACAACGCGACCACTAGCAACCAAACGAACCTGAGTGGGTTCGTTGATGGTGGTAGATGGGTTGTGAGCACCAAGAATGATTTGAACAGCCGAAGCGCTGAGGAAATTATTCCATCCATAGTTTCATTACTCATGGAAGCCTTTCCACACTACTTACGTGTCAACGCAATGGGCGGCAGTGAGAACCCATTGGTTACTGATGATGGATCCGCCGCAGAAACTGCGGCTGTCAATGATCAAGGCAGCTTGGTATGGAAAGGCTCCGCGTGCTGCTACTTGTCCACCAACAATTTTCAATCCAGGCGATTCAGGGGCGGGGCCAATAGGATCAACGTACAGATCAACTGATCGGAGGTGTTCCCAATCAAATCCAAATTCCTGCAAAGAAAATGTTCATTTTCCAAAGAGTTAGTAAACATGATTTGTAATCAGCCCCAAAGTGGGAATTTTGAAAGAAAAAAAACTTTCACAGTCCTGATTTATAAGCGTCCAAAGCAGTTTAGTGAAGATTTTGCAATATTTTTTTTACTCACAAAGGGGTGTATGCTTTGTAACTTTTCGTACGCAATAACCAGTTGAAAAACTCTACAAGCTAGTGATAGTTGACATAAAAGTTACCTCAATGGATTCAGCAGCAGCAAAAGCGCTTAGTAAGCAGCCAATGGCAAAGGTAAGTAGTTTCATCTTGGCACTCTTGTTTTCAAGCTACCTTGACTGGACTTCAGCTTCCACTTGCCATGGTTTTATAGTAATTTTGGCCAGAATCATGATTAATGATTCAAGACTGTCATTAGTTTATCGAACATTTTGATTAGCTTAATCCTTATTCAAATGACTTGTGATCGTGTGATTTTGATAGTTATCAAGGTGAATTGCGTCTCAAATCCAATCACCGCTTGGGAAACTTTTTGGATTTGAACATGGAAATTATTAGATTTCTTAAAGGAATTAATGGTGCAAAAATACGGTTTTGTCAATTTAAATTTGGCTTAAGAGATTGGCTGATTCAACAGCTCCCTCGTTGTTTGAGTCAATCTAAGTTGCGTTTTACTGACTATTTATTTAGCTGGTTGTAGAATCTTTCCAGACTTTTTTTCTGGATTGTCTGGTCAGTACTTTCTTCTGAATTCTTGTGAATTCTTCTGAATTGTATTTGCACATGCGACATTCAAATGCAAGTTTTGAAGAATTTGAAATAAAAATTTCTGTGTTTTACAGTGAAAATTGGGAAAGAGTAACCGACTGTTTATTAGACAGTCACCTATATTTCTAGATATGGGTTTAATGATTTCTTAAAGGCCTTTGAATCAGTGGAGCGCACGATTTCGATAAAAAAATGTTCATTTATTCTTTAAGTTATTTCTCCAAAACTGGGCCTCAGAGACAGATGATTTAGGCAAAAATCACTAGACTAGACTTCATTTTATCTTCACCGAAAATTGCAAAAATGTAGCGCTGGTTTTGGAATTTTGACAAATTTTTGAAACCGACTTGAAATTTGCGGAGAGCCTGTTGCGTCACGGAAGAGACACATTTAAACTTTAATTATGCCTAAACTGGACCAAAGGCAAAAATTATTAATACGAGAATCTATAGAAAATACTTCGCGTTATTTGGTCGGAAAGTTGTAAATTTTTACTTCGGCTTTTGGAGTTTTGATAAATTTTTTAAATCGACTTGGAATTATCCGGTGCCTCGTTTACATCGAGAGACACTCACAAAATCGCCATGAGAAAACTATACCAAAACGAGAGACCTTTATGCAGAATTTATAGAAGACTCTTCATTTTATGCACGCTGAAAGTTGCACATTCATAGGATAGTTTTTCGAATTTTGACGATTTTTTTAAGTTAGCTTGAAGTTACTCGCTTGCTTGTCGGCGTTTATTACATTAACACAAGGGTCACACACGGACGTTTTATATAGAAATAAACAGAAGACACCTCACTTTATCGGGCATGAAAGTTGTAAATTCATAATGCAATTTTTGGAGTTTTGGCATTTTTTAAAAATTGACTTCGAATTAGCCGGCGTTCATTTCACGTTAAAAGTCACGTTCAAAAAATTGTTATGCAAAAACTAGACTAAAGCCAGAAACGATTTATACAGCAATCATTAGAAGCTACTTCACTTTAAACGTCCTGAAAGTTGTAGATTCAGAACGAAGTTTGTGAAGTTTTGATGAATTTTTGAAATCGACTTCGAATTATCTGGTGTCTCTTTTACGTTAACAGGCTCTTTCAAAAATCAGTATGAAAAAAAAATACTAAGAAGATAAACGCTTTATACAATAGTCAATAGAAAAGACTTCACTTTATATGAACTGGAAGTTGCAGATTCAGGGCGTAGTTTTTGGAGTTTTGACAAATTTTTGAATTTCACTTGAAATTAGCCGGTGTGTTTTTTACGTTAGCAGACACTTGCAAAAAATCATTATGCAAGAAGTATTCTTAAAAGGGAGGCGTTTTATACAGCAATCAATGTAAGATCCTTCACTTCATATGGCCTCAAAGTTGCACATTTAAAGTGTAGTTTTTGGAACTTTGGCAATTTTTTACCCCAGTGATCTTTACAGAATCCCTAAGCGGAAACTGGGCTAAACAGCTAAAAAAGGCCTAATAAAATCAATTATTGAACACAATCCCCATTTGCAGCTGTTGAAAACCGGCAGCTTACGTTTGTTTCCTTTTCCAGACGTTTTCGAAAATTTCATGTCTAGTTGCAAATAGGCAAAATTCATTTCGCATCGGGTAAATCGGCAGGAACATTCGTGACTATGTTGCAACGTTTTTCACTTATCGTCGGATTAAGACGGTTTTTTCAAGTGCAAATTAATGCTTCAACTCTGGACGATAATTGATTGCTTATTCTATGGGGGTTTTAAGCGCTCAATCAATCACAATCATCATTGTAACGGAACTTATCAGCAAAACATTGATTCTGTGACGACACAATTCCAGTTGGATGAATTACGTGAAAAACGTAACTGCGATTTAAAAAATCGTAAACTTATATTAACAATTTATTTAAAAAATATATTTTTGCTTGTTGCCCTCTTCAATTTAGACTGAATCAAATGAAGCAATGTTTTATCAGTTTATGCAAGATAAGTGCGAATTTTCCTGCATAATTCAATGAGGGATTAGTGCTAGACATCGATTAGAGTACAAACTCAAGATTAATCGAAAATCCGACGTAAAACTTTGATTAAAGTATAAAACAACGTCGAACTTAATTAATTAGCTCAGTCTGGGTTCTAGTTTGCACTTCAAAGAGAACCAAGATGAAAATCGCAATTTTCGCATTCGTTTGTCTTTTCGCAGCATTTTCGGCTGCTGACACTGTTCAGGTAGGATCTGTTTTACCTCATTAATAACCATTAGTAACAAATGTCTGATCGAATTATTGACTAAAACCTTCTAATTCATTAGTTTCTATGGGCTTTATGGGGCTGGAAAACGGTACAATTTTTGGTGTGTCGGCCAACACAGTTTGACACAGTTTCCGTTTTTGAACGCAAAATATAAAAAGTTTACCGTTCCTTCATTGAGGACAGTTTCTATAGCGATTTAGCTACAATTGTTAATGGTATGTGTATGGTCAATTTGCCAATTTTTGTCAAGGGATGTACGACCCTTTTTTGCATTGAAAAGGCTAAGTGTTTTATGTCAATTTTGAGGATTTATTTCGTGTTCTTTTTCAAAAATTCCAGTAAAAACTAACGTGAAAATAACGTTGGAATTTCCGTATGAATTTGCAACTTTCAACGCATATAAAATCAGACATACACTATTTCTTTGGCGTTTCCATAACACTTTAAATAGTAATCAATACTCCAATAAATATCGGATTAATGACTCCTATTGGCTAGGAACTTGACTACGATTGGGCCAATATAAAATCACGTGATTTGTACGTCGAACCCATTGGTCCAGCCCCCGAGCAACAATCAGGCCTTCGTATTATTGGTGGGAATGTGGCGGCCCGGGGAGCTTTTCCTTACCAAGCTGCCCTAATTATTGACAATCAGAGTTTCTGTGGAGGATCCATCATCAGTAACCAATGGGTTTTGACTGCCGCCCATTGTGTCGACACGTAGGGCATATTTGTATATGACAATACAAAAAAATTTAATTCAATTTTGATGTACTTTTAGAGCCACAGCTGTCCAGATTATTCTTGGTGCTCACAACCCCAGAGCCACAGTGAATGAACCAACACAAGTTCGATTGGCAGCCAATGGTCGTGTTGTTCACACTGGTTGGGAAACTAGTGTTCTTCAAAATGACATCGCTCTTCTTCGGGTTGCCTCTATTCCCGTGGGACAACCTGGAATTTCCGCCGTTAATCTGGCTCCATCCAACTCGCCCACTTATGCTGGATCTACTGGTACCATTTCAGGATGGGGTGAGTCTATATTGAGTATCTAACGGTTGATTATCAAACGTCAAACTCCTCAATATGGACATTACGGGTGTTCGAGTCTACAGTTTTAACTGGGCTTGTTCTGACGTGAAGAGGGTTGAGCTGTGCTTCAAAACACGAACTTTCGGGGTTAAATTCGGCTGTAGTTCATCATCTTTGCTAGCTTTTGGAATGTGAAGAACTTTCCCAGTTTCATTCGGCCGCAGTTTCTGCGTCTTAAGAAACATCCTACATCTGAAAACTGTGTTTGGAAGCCCAAAAATCCCGTTTGATTCGGCATTTTGAAACTTTAATAAGCGCCCTCAACTGGGCTCGTTTCGAGGTGAAAAGTGTAGAAGGTTTCAAAAAACGAACTTTTCCACTCCAATCCTGTCTTAGTTGCTGCGCCTTACCGAACTTCCGGCATCTGAAAACTGCCTTCGAAAGCTCAAAATCAGGATTTTTAAATTTCAAAAATGGCCCTCATCTGGTCTCGTCCGGAAGTGAAGAGTAATTGAGGTTGTCAAATATCAAACTTTTCCGAATAAATCCGCGCGTACTTTTAATGCCTTAATGAACTTCAGACATCTGAAAACTGTTTCAATTTTCCATCACCCTGTATATTGAGTATAGTTTTTCTGCTATATCGCAGACTACCAGACACTTTTCATGTTTGACTCGCATAAAACGACAAAGTTTTACCGAGAAAACTGTTATAAATCAATGTTCCGATTTCAGGAAGAACTAGCGATGCCAGTACCACCATTGCCAATGAATTGAAATTCGTTGAGGTTCCCATAATTTCCAATTTGATCTGTACTCTTTCGTTTGGACCTCTGGTGAGCTCTCAGCACGTTTGCACTTCAGGAGCTGGAACCCGTGGAGCCTGCAATGGAGACTCTGGTGGCCCATTGGTGGTCGCAGGTGTTGAAATCGGAATCGTCTCCTTCGGATCGCGACTGTGCGAATCTGGAAATCCCAGCGTTTTTGTCCGAGTTTCCCACTTCAGGGACTGGATCACTTCCAACTCTGGCGTCTAAACTTCAGGGGATGCATTAAAGAGGAACAAATAAAATTCTTCCAATTAGTAACGGCGTTTTATTGTGTTCTTCAAAGGACTGGTTATACAATTTGACGCCTTTGATGCACGACAAGAAGGTCAAGATGAGCGATTTCGACTTCTTCAGCCGCTTGGACTATTGAATAAATTCAAGTAGCCTTGCTGGTTATCTCGGTAACGAATGCCGGCCCAGCACGTGTCCCAAAAGGGTATTGCATCAGATGTCCATCTACCTGACACTGTTCATTTTGTAAACTTTTCAAACTTTTTTGTAAACAATTCATTTGTAAACTTAAAAGGCGGCAAGTCTTTGAAACGAAACCGATATAGTTTTGGTCTTTCTTAGTGGAAAGGGTCGAAAGGGATAGAAGGCCGTTTAGCTTCTGAGGAATTCGTCTCCTTTGAAATTTGACCTCTTTTGAGGCTAGAAATTTGGATGTGACCCTCAAAAGTAAACGATACATTTTAGAACGCGCTAGCGAAATGGTTCCAATGATTCCGTAGAAATTTCCAACCAATTTCGAGATATACGTGGTTTTAATCCTGTTTTACCTTCGTTTGGGTAAGGCTTGAAAAAGACTTAAATGGGGAAAGATAGCGATTGAGTCGCTTCAACGAAAAGCGGCTAAAGATTATACAAACATTTTCAACAGGTTTTAGAGATAATAATAAGAATGCAGATGCATTAAGCGAGTGTTTCCAATTCGGGTATTATAACTTGCAGTATTCATAAAATACACCCATTTCAAAGCCTTTTTGTAAAACTCTAACACTTTTCATTCTATTCGTTAAAAGCCAATTCAACTTCAGTATTTACTATAACACAGTATTGTTGAGTTATTTTTCGCTTGCCATCATTAGCGAGATTTCTTGAAGAAAAAAAGTAACCCGCTGTTCCTTCTTTGCTTCCCAATCGAGCACGACATACATTTTAGCATTGAATGTCCTAAGAATCGTCTGAAACCCATATCACGCTAGTTTACCTAGAAGATTATTCTATTCTTGACGATTAGTGCCTGGGTTTGGCAAAAATCATCACTTCACATCCATTAATTAGTGACGAAAATTTCCTATTGAATAATCGGAGAAATGAATTTAATCCGCAACCCTGTCCCATTCTTCTATTATTGATGTGACTCACTCGCTTGACGTACAATAAGGGCCAAAAGGCCCAACCCTTCCGCAATTTAGAAACTTTGTCAATTGAATAGAATAGTAGGCAAACATTAAGTTGGTGTCTAACCCTACCGTTTCCGCATCGTTTCGACGAATCCAAATGAACAACGTGTGCAAAACGAGGGCGGCATTTGACTGAGAAACCTTTTGAAAAACATCTTTGTATACTGGGAGTTCGGGTTCCCATAAAAATATATCAAGAAAAAACATCGTCGATTAAATGACCATTTGAGTGGACAGAAGCGAATTCTTTTATTTCAGCAGAGGACTTTCCGCTGCGAAAGGGTTTAGTTCAAAGCATTGGCTTGTACATAATATGTCCTTATCTGAAATGCCTGCCCAGGAAAAAAGAGAAGGTGTAGAAAATTTTCTAGTTGGGTGTTCGAAGACCGTCATTATCTCTATAAGGATTTGTCTCTAAAGATTGAATACAGAGTATCGTGTAACTTTTGTGCAGCTGTCAGATAATGAGAAACTGTTTTTGGCTTTTTCCATCCAAACTTCCATTCATTCAAACCACATTCATTCATTGACATTCATTATAATCAAGTAGTCTGACTTCAAAACACGTCATTGCGTCAAATTAGTATTTTGTTTAATGGTGAATAGGCCTGTTTCCTATGTGCGCGATTTGATCCATTTAAAACTGAAAATTTCGCAGATTTTGCCCATTCTCCTGCCTGCTGTTATTGTAACTGTCTGAAACTTGCCGTCAAACGCTTACGATGTGATTGAAATGCACCTACTAGAGCATTCAGTGTTGAATGGTTTTGTCATTGTACGTTTCGGTAGAAGCATTCATTTGCTAAGCTGAAAAAAACCTGAATGTTGCGCGATTTTTTCGAAACTTTCGCCATATTTAGAGTAAAGGGTCTTCTAAATACGGTCAACAGTTCAAGTTTCTATTTGCTTCAGTTGGGCAAAAGTCTCCATTTTGAGACAAATATTTACTAAGCTGGCAAAAATCAAGATTCCGTGCGTGTTTTATGAAACTTTCGCCAAATTTAGAGAGAAGGGTCTTCTAAAGATGGTAAAAATTTTTAATTATTACTTGCTTTGGGTATGAAGATGCAAATTTTTTGAAGAAAAAAGTATGTTGTAACCGATGGGCTGGACACAACTTAATACTCTTCAATAAGGTTGTTGTGCTGAGCCCTTCGGTCACGACACGGACTGGATGGCAAGAGATTGAAAAACCATTAAATTTTGACCATTTCTCGAGTTAAAACCGGTGTCGTGCCCGTAGGGGAAATCACCGAAACGCTGACCCAAGAAAAACAGTTTTTTTCGTAAAACCGTTTAATCTTTAAATTTTCTTCCTATTTATGATTTTTCTTAGTAAAAATGCGTATGTGTGATTATAAGGCTTGTATCTCATCAGATAATTTTCGACAATCAAGCAAAAAAAAATATTGTTGAACCTTTACTGAAACTCACACTCACACAAAATTTATACACAAAAGAGGATTTCTCAGAAAAAAAAACAGAGTTAAACGCGAATAATCCGCTAAAAAATAATACTAACTCCGCCTTACAATTACTGTCAATTTTCATTGTCTTGTGAAAGACATTTCAAGTGAAAATAGTCTTGTATTTAAATATTTGCTAATTATTCCGTTGTTGTATAAAGTTTTTTTTTATGTACAGGGTGCTACTATAGATTATCAAAATAAGAATTAAATCAGTGATTCCCTATATGGCCTCCATTTAGCTATGTACATTTTCCATAATCAATTTAAATTTTATTTAAAACGTTTTGAATATTTGAAATGGTTATAATTCACATTAAAATTGTTAACTACATCCACTATTCTATGGCGCAAATCCTTAAAATTTGTAACTGGACGCATACGCAATATTCTTTAAATAACTACAGAGAAAACAATCAAGAGGCGTTAAGTCGGGGATATTAGGGGCCATTGGATGAGACCATATCGTCCAATCCATATATCAAAATTTTCATTTTAAAAAGTGCTACCAGACAAACGTTGTGAGCTGAATAAGATATGTCATTTTCATCAAAGAATAAAGCATATTTGCTATATTGTAAACATTTCAATTGTAAATCAAGCCGAAATGTTCAATGTAATCAAGAAAAACGTTGCTTTTTTCCGCACGGTACAAAAGAACTCAAAAACTTGGACACTCTGCCTCCCAACAGCAGGCTAGTGTAAACTGACTCACTAGAGCTATATACTTAGTGCTTTTGTTGCAACGATCTTTACTTTCCTTTGTCCAATAATAACTGATCTTCATCTTGTTCAATGGACAGGGTGTTTTCAGAGTCTGGTTCTGCTTGCGTGATTAACTAAGCAACAGTCAGAGCCTCAAGAAGAATGTTTGCTTGGCATGAAATTCCGCATTTGTCCATAGGGTGCAGCTCCTATTGAGCAACACTGGGGCACATTACGAGAGCTTAATTGTGATCTATCAGTGGCTTTTTAAATAGCAAGGCGGACCCACGGTGGTCAATACATCAATAGATTAATCCGCGATGCGTGTGGGATTTAGCTTGGCGACCATTGGCTTAGACCTGCAGAAAACCTAAAAATCCGAACTGGAAACTGACCATCCAAATGGAGACATCCATCCCTCATCTCTAACACCGATACAGTTAAACTCTTTTACCTACTTGTCACCTGTCAGCATTGGGTCAACCTTTGCAAATATGCCCACGCATTATGAAAACCGATTCGAATATGAAATGGCACAAAACCTAAACGGGCCTCCACTTTCGGCCTTTTGTGCGGTTTTAACAGATTAATCTAACTGTATGTACATGCGGATATTTGGGCAAGCTGCACCACCCTTTTGCAAATATACTTTTCACGTTATCTTGCTATGCCCCACAAAACATCTGCCGTTATCCCGGAAAAGGGTTTTCGGTGACTTATTCATGCCATCAAGTTATTTATCAGTCGATTCTTACGGGATATTTTATGCGACGAGTGGACAATGTATTGATTACCCCCAATTGCGCTTAACTGCGACACTTGCTCATATTTTTTCATTCATTAGGCAATTTGCAATCAACCGCTGTATTAAAACTTTCCTTGCAAGTGCGAAAGCAGCAACGATGCCTAATACATGGAAAAATATCAGCAAATGTCCCAATTTTGAACCTTATGGAACAATATAAAAGAAGCTAAATGCCTTTGAACACGAAATTGCATCAATTTTCAAGCAAATTTACTTCAACGGCTAAAAAGTTCAATTCAAAATTCATCTTGTCTATCTATCTATATTTTATCTTGAAAACGGGCACTTGTCTTCTAAAAATTGGCCTTACAGCTCACTGCTCTTAACTGTTTTAAGGAAGTGTTGAAGCATTCGAAGCCGCGTTTCAGCCAAACTACGACTGTAAATGATTTTAATTTTATCTTTTTTATCATGGAATTGCAAAAGGTTGAATTGCATATTTGGATTTCAGTGCCTTTAAAGCAAAGCAAACTTGTAATTATCTCTAAATAATCCGATTGTTTCCAGTTTCCTTTAACCGAAATAACGTTTTATCAAAGTATATGTTCAATTAAAGCTCGCATTCGTTTAGAAATAATTAGTTTCAATACCTTTAAATCGGGTAAATTACATTTAAAGTATGATGTTCGCAAAGTGCTTAATCCGTTAATCCAAAATATCTTTAAGCCCAGTTGTAAGCGACATTAAATTGCGTCGTAGCTTGAAATCCAGTTCAATAGCAACTTGTTTTGTAAATTGCAAACTTTCGCAACTTTAACTCGAATAAAATCTCTCTTAAAGCAAAGTATAGTTCACAACCAAACGTTTTTGCACAGTTTAAGTGAAAGTGGTTAAACAAAATATCTAAATCCAGTAAAGTATTTTTTAAGCATAATAATGCATCCAAACCAGGCTTTTAAGTTTGGAATGTTTGAGCGAAGAATCTGTAACTCCAGCCGAGGCTGCTCGAATTTATTCTCAAATACGCACGTTTAGCGGTTTTCAACCTTTCATGTATGTATTTCACAACAAAACGTTTTTGCGGAGTTTAAGTCAACAAAATATCTCTAAATCCAGTAAAATATCTTTTGAGCAAACCACATTGTCACGTTTTTTTTTAAGCAAAGTAATTAAGCGTTCAAACAGGCTCTTAAGCTTGGAATCTCTACAAAGGAATACACTTGTTTAGTGTCTTTAAACCTTTAAAGCAAAATACTGATCAGTTTCGTAGTCTTTAAAACAAGTCAAGTGACCAAAAATATGTAAAAAAAGAACAGCCGAAACATTGACGGTTTCTCCAAAGTAGAAGCTTTATATATTTTTACCCCAAAACCCGTCGGATGCTAGTAAATTATCCTGAACGAAAACTATAGCTATTCTTGAAAGCTCTTGATAAAAAAAATTAAAATTTCTTTCAAATTGTTGGGATTAGTCAGGATCTATCAGGTCACGTGCTTGCTTTGCAATCGAAGGTGAAGGAAGAAGCCATCAATATGCACTGATTGTTGGGAAGTATATCTTTTATGCCGAAGAAATGGTCAATAGTTTGAAGAAATGTCACATCCATCAGGTAATAAATCCAACCCTTCACTTTTTAACTATGACAGCTTTCATTTCTGAGAACTTTCAGAGCTACGACCACCCCCGCCCTGCCACACGTTACATGGACTTCAGGTCATTTCTTCCTTGTTCGATAGCCGGATTGGTCCATTTCTGTAGTTTGGAACAATACCTTCCGAGTTTAGGGTGGTAGAATGAGTTTATAGTCAAAGTGACTTCTTTTGCCGTTTCAGTCGACAACCTCGTTCGAGCTGGTCAGTTTTCTCAGTGGATACTTTTCTATTCAACTTTCGTGTGTCCGTTCGGTCTTGCGACTTTTGGATTATCAGTGAAGGGTAGTTTTGCAGCTAGTCATCAGTTGACCATTAGTAAGTGGAATATTTTTATTTTTAATGGTTTCTTATTTGATTTTTCAATTATTTTTCTTTATTTTGCGCTTTAATTATAACGCATTTTTTTGTGAATAAATGGAGAAAACTTGAACATTTTGTTTCAGTTGCGTCTGAATTTAAATTTAGTCGGATAATTTTCTTTAATTTTTTATTTGCATTTTTTATTTTTTTGTGTGGTTTTTACGATTTTTATGACATTTGAATTCGATCACATTATTTAATATCAATACATTACTTTTACTCAAAATGCAGTTTTTATGGAGTTTATTACTTTTTTGGATTACATTAAATAACAAAATAATTGTTACATCGCTACAATAAATTTAATTTATACCGTAAGTTCAAATTAAAAAAGTGCGTTATTAATTTAGCTTAATAAAAAATCATTTAAATACATATTAAATTTAAAATGTGAATGGACCGGTTGGTTTTACCGAAAATAATATTTACAATCCATAAACGCATCTGAAAGATTTCGACAATTATACAGGGCTGAATATAAAATATTTTGTTAATAGAGCGCACTATTATTCGAAAGTTGCGAAAAATACATAATAAAAATTTAAACCAAATCGAATAAGTGAAAGAAAATACTAAAGGAACTAGACATAACTCCAAATATCATCCAAAAACACGTCTGAAAATGTTCGTGCACTATACACGGTGGAATATAAAGTGTCTTTAAATAGAGCATACTTTGGTTGGGCAGTTGGACGAATCAAAGTGGCTGTCTTCTGCCACTCTGTTGCAATTGAGTACGTTTACTTGGCATTTAGTCACTAGTGCGATACCCAAGATATTATACAAGGCGTTTTTTTTTGCTTGGGCACTTTTCCGAGGAACTCAATTCTAATAAATCTCCCTGTATATTAGTTGAGACATTTACCCAGTTGCTCGCTAATTAGAAGGAACAGTACAATTAAACAAATAAATTAAGTTGAAAAAGTTGCTAAAGTAAAATCTCAGTATCTCAATTTATTCTTAAATTTGTTACGTTTATCACTTGAGCTTTTGGAACTCAATTTGCTAGTAGAAAGTTTGAGTTTTTGATAATCTGTTTTTTCCAGCCAATGGACGAACCACTGGACTTGCGAATGAAACCATTGTCAAATATAATGGTCAAACCCTATCCAATGGCTGCATGGCAACATTGGAGAACCCAACCTATTTCTCAACCCCCTTTGAACGTCGTTGAGGAACGGCCATTAACACATTACAGATGTAAACCCCCTGTAATACCGTATAAATTAGAACACCTACCGATTGAGCAAGTGCTGCCGCATGCACATAACAGCCCTACAAAACCAGAAGTAACAAGTAAAAAATGTCCATGCTTCGAACATTTGGGAAATAATTTTACAAATGATGTCCAAAAGACCGATATTCTGAACGTAAAAAGACCTGCACCGGAACCGACTCGACCTGGAAAATGCATGGGACTATCAGCATTTTCAATAGACGCCATACTAAAGAATGATACTTCAGTAAAAGCGGTGAACTTATTTAAGTATGACACCGACACCAGCACAACAAACCGTGTCAGTTGCAGCGACTCAAGTGACTCAAGCTTTGATGCACCCAGATCATTTCGGGACACTGGTACGAATATCACAATTGTCATTGATGCGAAATATATGAATCTTAATTTTGGAGATGAACGTGAATACCAATTGTATCAACTGGCGAAGAAAAACCCGCTGCTTTTAGTGAGGATGCTGGTCCCGAACGATGCAGAAGCGTACATAAAATTCAAGCAACAGTATGGGGACATGCCTCCTCGCACAAAAACGAATCTAAATATGCGACGAAAAGTGCCGACAAAATCAGCACATTCGAATGATCCGGATTATACTATTAAACGCTTGAAGAACAACGAGTCAGCTAAAAGATCTAGAGACAATAGAATAGCGATGAGCTATGAAATGGAACTATTGGATATGTTTCTGACACAAAGAATAGAGGAAAAGTCCAGGAGACTTCAAATAAATGTACATGGCAGAATACAACCAATGTTAAGATGAGTTACCAATCCTTATAATTTGTTATAATTTATCAAAATTATATTTGTTGATTTGTGAAATTATATATATAGGTACTAATATATTTGATATTTATAGTTCAATACAGGGTGATTTAAAAGTGGCGTCATTCCTTTTAAGGATTTATAGGGGCTCACTTGGAGAGTACGAGAAAAATATTGAAAAAAATTTTTTTTCGAAAATTTCCAGAAGATATTAACAGTTGAAAATCGAATTTCAACTTTGTTATTAAGTATTATTTTAAAATAGTCCCATATTTGCTTGGTATCCTATTGGAATACTTAACCATTCGAAAAGAAACATTACGCTCTTTGCTTCAAATCAAAAAAAAACAAGCATTTGTCAATCTGTGACTTACTTTGAAGCTTCTTTCACAAAATGTACACCAACATCGAATTTGCGAATGTGATTAGTTATGGAAAAATGCCACACTTACATAGCAGAAGGTGTAAGACCTTACACCAGCAAAGGGCCAGAGACACCCGACGATTGGCTCCAGGAATTGACGCAGATTGTGGACGATCTAGAGGTGCTCGGGTTCCAGACACAGAGGCACAGGTATTGGAGATAATTGCAGCAGAGCCTTCCAGGAGTGCTCGGAACATTGCACAACCACTGACACTTTCCCAGGCACCGGATAATCGTCCCTATAACTGCCCAGAGGAAGGGCCACATTCCTACCATGTATGTAAGATACACAAGGACACATTAAATCTCTGATCTTCCGAACACCGGCACAAATTGAGCACGAGTTAATTAACCGAATACGAGAAGCTGATCAAAAGGTGATCCCAGACTGCGGCGAAGAGTGCACAATAAAGTGATTGGGGAACAAACATGTCTGGAGTTAAACGGGTCGTCAACCTTTTGTGATTTAACAACTTAATTGTATGTTATTTGATTAATATTAATCAACCAATTCATATTTGTTTTTTATTTAGATTAAGACTACATGTATTAAACAGGGCAGAAAGACCGATAGGTCGATAGCCTTTTTTTAGAAATAAAGATGTTTACTACTACTATTAATCAACTCAAACTAACCCAAAAAGGATGGCAGCTCTGACGGCAAATTCACAACGTTAACCTAACCTCAAAATATTTCTATTGCTTTCTCTTTCTTTATTTTCAATAATTAAGAAGTAACAGGTATTTACGTAATGTTAATTAGGCAGATTACCTTGAAAAGTATCGCTGCCGTAATTCTGATCAAGTTTTTGGCAAATATCTCAGTAATTTTGGTAAAAATTAATTTTTTTTACTATTTTTCCTGTACTCCCAAAACACCCCCAGAAGAAGGACGCCACTTTTGAATCACCCTGTACATGTATAATTATTTGCAAATAAAGGGAAACGCCGAGAAAGAATTTTACAATGGAAGCCTCTAGAAGGGTATTGGCTTTGCGCTTTTAGGCACTTGTGCAAAATAATTTCTTTCCGACGTTTTGGAATCACGAGTGTCCTGCATCTTCGAGGTAGTAGTGCTGAGCCATTCGGGAACTGAGCTGTAAACACTTGAAGCGAACCTTCCTCTGAAAATGTTAGCCATGAGCCCTAGCGAAACGTTAGAATCAAATTCCTACAGACGACGGAATAGTAGCCCGAAAATCTGCAATTTTTCAAACGGTGGAAACAATGAAAAACACTTTTCAATGGAGAACTTGAGAAAAAACATTGATTGATGTACAGTTGCGGGTTGTCAGATCCTTAAATATTTACTCGAAAAGCGAAAAAAACAATTAGTGGCGTCTCGGGAAAAATGTAAGGGAATAAAAACTGGGGCAAATAAAATCAACACTTCCTTTATTACGGTAATCGATTTTTTCAAACATAGATCCTTAAAACAATAGAAATTATCTGTGTTAAAACATCAAAGGAGTCAAACTCCCACTTACTCCACGTGTGTCTATAGCGGTATTTACAAGTATGCAATAGATAAATTATGCCAAGCATTTACAAAGCTGCACGCTGTTTCGACTCGGAGAATTTGCGCATTCTTTCCTCAAGTTCGGGTCTAAAGTGCCGAATGAGGCCCTGAACTGGCCAGGCGGCTCCATCGGCTAACGCGCAAATGGATCGGCCCTCAATTTGCTTGCTGATTTCCCAAAGCATGTCGATTTCTTCGGGTTTGGCATTGCCGTCCACAAATCTGTAGATCATCTTGTTCATCCAGTTTACACCTGCAATATGTTCACGCTTACTAAACCAGTTTATCGTCCAATGAAATGGTTTTACCTTCACGGCAAGGCGTGCACTGTCCGCAGGACTCGTGCTTGTAGAACATAATCAGACGAGCAATCGCTTTAACGATGTCGGTTTGTTTATTCATGACTATGAGGGCGGCGGTACCTAAACTGGTTTGGGCAGCTACGAGGCCGTCAAAGTCCATCAGAACATCCTCGCAAACACTAGGAAAAAACCCTTCAAGTTGAAGTGCGCAAAGATAAGTGTGAAAATTAAAACCTCTTGGGGATCAAAGGCGTGGAAGAACCGCCGGGAATAATTGCCAGCAAATTATCCCAACCGCCTTGCACTCCTCCTGCATGAATCTCCACCAATTCCTTCAACGGAATGCTCATCTCTTCCTCGACGGTGCAGGGCCTATTCACATGTCCAGAAATATTAAACAGCTTCGTTCCGGAGTTTCTGGTGCGGCCAAAGGAGGCAAACCAGGGGCCGCCCCTTCGGCAGATTGACTAGAATTCCAAAGAGTTTCCTTAATAAACCTCTACATTATTTAATTGATAGGACCTACCGCTGATACTGCAATGGTTTCCACATTATTCACGGTAGTTGGGCAGCCAAAAACGCCAACATCAGCCGGAAATGGGGGCTTTAGACGCGGTTTGCCCTGCTTACCTTCAATAGACTCAATCAGGGCGGTTTCCTCGCCGCAAATGTACGCTCCTGCACCCCGATGCATAAACACATCAAAATCATACCCGGAGCCACAGGCGTTTTTACCAAGAAAACCCGCTTGGTATGCCTGGAAATTAACGAATTTACTGAAAACTAAAGACCAGTTCTTTGAGTGAATAAATCTCACCTCAGCAATGGCCACTTGCATGTTAGAGGCCTCATTGTAAAACTCTCCGCGAATATAAATATAGGCAGCCTTGGCCCCGATAGCCCTGCCAGCGATCAGGCAGCCTTCGACTAGCTTGTGCGGATCATGTCGCATAATTTCTCGGTCTTTGCATGTTCCTGGCTCTCCTTCATCGGCATTTACCACCAGATATTTGGGACGACCATCTCCTGGTCTGTTCATAAAGGACCATTTCATACCCGTGGGGAAACCGGCGCCGCCCCGACCTCGCAGTCCGGATGTTTTCAATTCGTCTAAGGATTTTTCAATTAGTTATATTTACTCCTCTTAGTGGCAATTTTGAATATTTGAAAAAAATCAAACTGACCTAAACAAAGTTAGAAATTAACCATTAAACCAAAAAAAAAGTCAATAATCTTGAATGAAACAGTCACCTCTTCTATAAATGTACTTACTAACGATCCAATCGGACCCTTTCAATAAAATCTCTTTGGTTTTATACCAATCACCGCGCTTCATTGCGCCCTTAAGTCGCCAATCATGCCGGCCATATAAATTGGTAAACACTCGATCTTCATCTGCTAGAGGTCCAAAGCGAGTTTTCGTTTGAGCTGGCGGTGTTCCTGGAGGAGGCCCAGACGAGAGGGCTCTAAGATTGAGGATGTTGGCTGGATATCCTAATTAACCAAAACGATAAATGCATCAAAATATAGTTGAGTCCTTACAAATAAAGTCATTTTTAGTGTATCATTCTCCCAATATGTTTAGAGAAGAACACTGAAAAAGATGTAATAAGTGTTAGGTTAAGTAATGCCTCGAAATCGCAGTGATTACTGATTATAAAAAGTTAAATGGGATTTATAAGCTATTATGGGTTTTCTGGGGCTCGATTTGCCTGAGAACTGTGCAAAAATCCACAATAAATGGGGGTGAATTAAGCTCAATTATGTAATAAAATAGGTTTGAAAATACACCCCAAATAATTCATTAAATTCATGTCATGGGACACGACTAGAAGATCGTGCACTTTACCATATTTGGATAAAACTATCCTGGATACGATCCTATTTGCCATATCGGAAATCCACCAAAAAGTGCACTGTTTTTAAAGGTTTTTTCCAAAATATCCAAACACCGTCAAAAGGAAAACGTCAAACCCAGACAGATGGCAACAAATAGCCAGACACATTCTTCCTTCTCTTACTTCTTACTCTATACTTCTACCCACAACAGTGCCCGTGAGAGAAGATGTGTGGTTATGAAATCGGCGTTTAACCTAAAAAGTCAGTGTTAAAATGCCCCAAACAAATGCTTAATTAATTGTTTCAAAGTAACTATACTCAACACTCCACCCCAAACCTGCCAATAAGTGTGTGAATAGTACCACGACATGGTTTAACTCAAGTTGCCTCTTGTAATGCCACTTTCTAGCCCACCAGCTAAAGTATATGCAAAAGCTCTTAAGTAGGCCCTAATTTACATCTGTGCGGGTTTCCCATGCAAGCTCTATATCCCGTAGAGCCAGTTGCAGCGCTATGGACGCTTTTGTAGGTGATTGGCTATGCTCCAACGCCATTCTAGGAGAAGGGGCCTATGGCGAGGTGCGCCTTCTAGTCCACAAGAAGAGTGAGGAGAAAATCGCATGCAAAATCATCGACCATGCCAAATACGTAGATGCTAAAACAAGCATCGCTCGCGAAGTGCTCATACACAGTATGCTGGAGCATCCGAACATCATTAAGTACTTTGGCAAACGACAGGAACCGCAAAAGGAGTACATTTTTCTAGAGTACGCAGCCGGAGGCGAGCTGTTTCAGATGATAGAGCCCGACTTCGGCATGCCCTCAAGAGACGCCCAGTCATTCATGAAACACCTCATGTGCGGCGTTGATTATTTGCACAAAAAGGGCGTCGTCCACAGAGACATCAAGCCGGAAAACCTGCTGGTTGATGGAATGGGCGTGCTGAAAATCAGCGACTTTGGCCTGGCCACGATTTTCCGGATGAAAGGGTGCGAGAGGAAGTTGGATAAGCACTGCGGCACCAAACCGTATATGGCGCCGGAAATCCTAAAACGGCCATATTTTGCCAGGCCCGCTGACTTGTGGAGCTGCGGAATTGTGCTAGTCGCTATGTTAACTGGAGAACTTCCATGGACGGATGCCACTGATCAAAACGAGGAGTTCTCCAAATGGCGCTCAGATAATTACCTATCAGAGACCCCCTGGTCCAAACTGGGGAACACTGTTTTAAGTCTAGCCAGGCAGATCTTAGCTGAAGACTCCACTAAACGACTCACCTTGGAGCAGATACTTAAGCATCCGTGGATGAGGTTGGACTTTGGAAACAGTAAATCCGCCTCAGATGAAGTGGAGAGTCAAAACAACCAGTCTAGAAAGCGCTGGAACTCTATGATGGAATCCGAAACGAAACACAACCGCGAGGTCCCACAAGTCACTCTTTCTCAGCCTGCAACATCACTGAGTTCAGACAACATTGATCAACTGATCAACAATATTAAAACAATCAAGAAAAGGGATTCGATCTGCTTCTCCCAGCCCACGCGAAATGATGATGTTATTTTGCAGTTTACTCAAACGCCCATCACCAGGGAGAACTTCCACAAATTGGTGAAGAGAATGACGCGATTCTATGTTAAGTGTTCGCTTGAGAACGCACTGGAGTGTTTGCGCACTGCTCTAGATAGTTTACACTATCCCTGGAGCATGGATGCGGCTGGCACCGTGACTATTTCAACAGTGGATCTACAGAAGAACCAGCTAATCTTCAAAACGAATCTTATTGAAATGGACGACAAAATTCTCATGGATTTCCGACTGGCCAAAGGCTGTGGTTTAGAGTTTAAGAAAAAGTTCCTAAAACTGAAAAATGCTCTCTCGGTTATTATTGAGAAGCCCGAAACGTCACCCAGCAGCTCAGGCTGATTTCAACTGGATATCAGTATTAAAATTAAATTGTTTTATCACATGTGCTCACTTGTTAATGTTGTATTATGTTTAGCTTAAGTTTTAAAGACATCGTCGATTAGTCAGTAAAGTATTTTCCTACCGTTGTTAAATTAACTATGTATTTTATTGTGTAAATAATACAGTGTCTTGTCATAATTGCTGTTGTAATTTAGTGCTAAATAAACGACTTTCTATTTTGTCTGAATGGTTTTAGTACTGCAGTGTTGGGAGACTACAGTGGAAACTGATAGCTTTTTCCATCTGACAAACATGATTGTTACATTTACAAAATTTCGTTATTATATTTTCGAATTTCGTAAATTACTCGTGCTCAGTGGAAGTTAGTCGATTCGTGCTGAGTGGCCATTAGTCGGTTTTATGTGCGGATTTGAAAATTTGCAGAACCTCAATCTGGTGTCTGTTTTAGAACAACATTTTGCGGATTCTATCAATGATGATAGTGACTACCCGATGTTCCCGATATAGTGATAGATTGAAGTAACTACCCGATGTTCTTTCGAAGTGACAATTAAATAAAAAATCAATATCCAACCAATCATTAAAACTCGTGTAATCATCTTTGCATAGCCTGAACTTGCTCCTTTACATCCTCCAAATGGCCGGCCCGCCGCTGCAAAGCCTCCTGTTGTACCCCTAAATGGGCGCAGAGCAGTTGCAGCCTTTTCAAATTATTCTCCGAATTTTCCACCAATATTTCCTGAACAGCGAAATTTCGGGCAGAGTGCATCAGTATCTGAAATGAGTGTTTCAAGTCGGCAATTAGCCGCATACAAGCAAACTCCTAAATTACCTCTTGACTCTTGGAGCCTCTAGTTATCTGTCGGGCCACTGCCGCAATATTATTTACATTCACCTGCACTCTATCAGCTAATCGTGTTTTGGAGTCTTGAAATAGGGAGCGCGCTGAAGTACTGCTTGCTGATGCCATGAGTATTTTATATATTTAATATTATTTTCTAAATTATTTCGCTGACAGTTTTGTTAATGTTTGTCAACAATAAAATGCCAAATGGCTTAGGTTGGCTCCAGTGCTCTTCTCAGTAGATACTCACATAGATTTTTAAATTCCCAGCGAGAAACTATCTTTGTTTAGTCATATAACTCCAGGGAGTGAGAGCGAGAAAGATATGCGAACAATATTTGAATATTATTAAATTTTAATTTAACTCATAACCTTGCAATCTTTTGTCAGATATAAAATATAATCATACATATTATTATTAAATTTCGAGGAAATGACTGAAGTGGATGTGTTTATCAGTAACTACACTCTTGTGGATCCGGAGATCTTCCAGCTTTGGATAGAAGGCCATACAGGTAAGCTGACTTATCTTCCCCAAAGGGTGCAAAGATATAAAATTTTGCGTCAAAAAAACAACTTATCCAGGTATGTACTGCAATATGTACCTCTACTACATCACTCAGATTATATAAATACACGATCAAATTACTAATAAGTCAATAAAAAAAGCTTTTCCTTTTAGCTACTGAAGCTGTGGCAATTCTGGACAAAAAGGGCCTGGGCAAGCAAACAGGAGCCTCCCTTGAGCTGATAGCAAGCGACGTATTAGACCACTACCGCACCTACTCTTTGCTGGAAAAACTCCTGATCAATCCCAACAAACTGCAAGAACAACTGGCTTTCCAAATCGAGCCTCGAACGCGCCAGCTACTAATAGAAAAGTACTATGAATTTGATGATGATGTTGTTAGGGAGCTGTTGGGGAAGAAACTCAGTTCGAAAAACCGCAAAGACTTAGATGAGGTATCGGAGAAAACTGGCAAGCCTCTAAAGTCATGCAGGTGAAACTCTGTGAGCACTAGCTGTGGATTTTTCTAATAAAACTTTTTGTAGGAGGCAGTTTGATAACATAAAAAGAGTGTACAAGATGGTGGAGGAGATTCCAGGCTCTATAATGGACAATATAAAGAGCTCGTTCTACGTATCGGATGATTTAGCCAGGAAATATGCCAGCATAGTGTTTCTAGCGGCTATTCGGTTTGAAACGTCAAAAAAAGTAAGTGTTCAGATGATAAGAGTGATGGAAAGAATCGAGTTAAATAATTGGAATTATTCGGTCATACACAGTAAGGAATTGATTCCGTTATATTTTAAAATTGTTTAAAAAAAACGGTTTTTACAGCTACATTATCTGCTTTAAAAATGTTTCATCACTTTCAACTTGGAAGTAATAGAAGCTTTAAAGCTTTCACTTAAAGTCGTGAAAATTTCATTCAAATCGCTCCAAATCATAAAATTTACCGTCTTATTAAAAGTTCTAATGAAAATGAAAGTTTCCACACTATTGCACCTTTTACTTAAAAAATTCGCAATTTCCAATCCGGAGCGATTAGCAACTTGAAACTTTCACATTCTATAGAAGACTTCAGTCTTGAAGTACTGAAACTTTCTTTCGCATCGCTCCAAATCCTGATTTTTGCCGTCTTAGTTAAGATCAAGCTAAAAATAAACGTTTCCACACAGTTGCACCTTATGCTTAAAAATTCGCAATTTCCAATCCGGGCTGACTATTAACTTGAAACTTGCGCAATCTATAGAAGACTCTTGAGACTTGAAGTCCTGAAAGTTTCATTCAAATCGCACCATGTCCTGATGTTTGCCGGCATAGAAAAAGTCGAGCGAAAACTTAGCGTTTAGCAAAAAAACCGCGATATTTGATTCTTAAATTACTGTTCAAGTAGAAACTGAACAGCATGACTTTTCCGGCTTGGAAACGATGTTGCGAGGCAATAATGGCTCAATGGACTTACAAACTCACTGGGCCTGAATATTACGACACTGAAATGGATAAAGAGTTCCTGCTGGAACTGCGTGAACTGAAGATATTGCAGGATAGAGAAAAGGAACACAAACAGTAAGCAAACTTTTGAAAGTCAGGCGGTCGATTGGTTCCAATGAGCTGTTTCAGGTTAGTTTGTATCACCCTCAAGCCGATGCTGCTCCAGAAAAGCTATTTGGAACTAGATGCGAATTTCAGGAAATATACTGGAGCCATAATCGCGCTGGCGTCAACCCTCCATCGGTCCAGAGACATGAAAAATTTATTCGTGGAGTTTTCCCTTATTTTGGACTTGTTCAGGACGGGCAATTGGACGTCACATGATTTGCAGCAGTTTTTCAACGCCTATAACTCATGTGCTGCAGAACTTGATGTGCTCAGGTGAGGGAAAATTTAAACTTATTTCAAAAAGCTGATGTGTTGGGGATTTTTTAGAAACGACCCAGGACTGAAAAGTTGTTGGGAGAAATTCATGAGCGTTGTGGGGGTTTGCATGGTCGTAATGTATTCTCCGCCATAATCACTGTTTTTCATATTCCATTGTAAAATTTTGTTCTGTTGACGCTAATAAAGATTACTTAAATTTCTTTTCAACTATTTCCCTTCAAGCGGTCAAGATATTTAAATAATCCAATCCTTATCTGTTTCTCGATTGTGTTTCATATTATCTCAAATATATTTAGCGATTTTTTAGATTAAATAAAAAGATTCTATAGGATTTCGAAGAAAAGCAGCATTTCAAACTGAAATCTTGCTGACGTTCACTGACACTCTGTAAAGACCATTTTGACATGAACTGCCACGTTTGAAGTGTCGGGGATAAAAGCAGGCCTACGCCCCATAGTTTAGCGATATTTGTCATAAAACACGTTGTAAATAGCGGGCGATTCATCGGAATGCAATTCTATGGTTAACAGCGGCTGAATGACCTTAATTGGACCTAATTATTTATTTGTCATCTCGAATTATGCGCCCCCCAAGGCTATTGCGTTGGGTGGGATTGGAGGATGACCAAGGAGCTCCTGACGTCAGGGCCCCGCTGCCAAAGTGCTCAGATTTTCTGACTTTCAGGTGAGCGTTTTAAATTACTTTCCCAACTTACTTGCCTTTGTCATATTTTAACTAGTCAACAATTTATTGTTGAGTTAATGCAAGGTAAAAAAAACGTTTTTTATGGAATATCGTGGAAAAGCTTCGAAATTCTTCGAATTGCGGGTCAAGTGGATGAGAATCTTAAGCAAAGTCTGGCGACAGCGTGCGGAAAATGGCCGCAGCCTAATTTTCACTGACTGCTTTTTATTTATTTTTTGCCGAAAAGCTACGTTAATGTTTTAATTCTATTTGCGACAAGGGCTTGGGTAAGAGTAAATACATGTTTTCCTTATAATCTGTGCATGTTGCTAATTGAGCTACGCCTATTAACCTGCCTGTTGTTCAGTGTTTATTTATGGCTGCGAATGGTCAGGGTGGAAAGGTATTTTAAAGCTCGATTGCGAATCTATTTAATTCGAATTGACGAATTCCACGAGCCGTACAGCCCAAACAAAAGAATAGACAACAAAACAAAACAAATTCGATTATCTTGTCGGGGCCTGCTGCGATGAAGGTGCTATTTTTAGCCCATTACTTTTATTCCAATTAAATGTGACATATTTTTGAAAACAGCCAGAAAGCGGCTATTTTTACCACAGTGAGAGCGGGTTTTCACTTTTCTTTTGGTTTTTCAGCGCCACACTGACGACATGGTTTACGAAAAATCCCACTAAATAAGGTCAATTTATCATTGAAGTTGACCTGCCTCAGCCATATTAGCCACTTCATCTGTTTCACAATGCCTGTTCTGAGTCCACATAGAAGTTCCTCATCAGGACTGTCAGGCTCCTATCGGCCCACATACAGTTCAGCTCTAGATCGGCCTTATTACTCTAGTTCTAGTTACTCGCCGAGGATTAATAGTTACTCTGAACGATTCAGCACCAGGAGTTACACTGACTCAGATGGCAGGAGAGTTTATTCCAGGTGAGTGGAGGATTTGTGCCCATGCCCATGTCAAGGCTCAAGTGATAGAGAGAATGTTGGTCTAGAGCCTTGTGACCTTCACAAAGTAGATCACTGTCAAAGTATGCCTGGCCTTTGAAATCCTGGTTATTTGCTAGGTATTTCATGGCAAAAATGTGTCCACTACGCCCCCTAAAGTACTAGAGAACACCCTGTTTTGATAAGTAACGCTGGTTTTGCGAAAGTTGGCTTTTGTACTTTTCTCTATTGAGGCCAGATATTAGTTGAAATATTGCAGTTCCGCACGACAAATTTTTGGGTTTCCTTAGCTTGGTGTATTGATTGGCTTCTTGATTTTGATGGGCACATTGCTGTAGAGTCGATGAGCACCTTACTTTCCATTCGGCTGATTTCTTAACAACTCGACCAAGTACTAAATTGTGGAGTTCAGCAGTCGATAAAGGAAACCTTACCTTCCATGAGGTGTCAATTTGGTTCCATTCTATAAAGTAGTTTTGTTATAATTAATTTTTAAACTTAGGAATATTTTTATAGTTATATCTCTTCTATAGCCGATTTCTTAATATCCAGATCAAGTACTGGAATGAGAATTTTGGCAATGGATAAATTAAGCTTTATTTTCCATATCAATATCAATATCTTGATTTCTGGAGTGTTGCTAAATATGGATGTTTGGTTGCAGGAGCGCCTCTATTACGGAAGATGGCGTTACAACAAGATTTAGAGAAGAATCCAGAGAGGGCTCTTTGTCCAGAGACAGCGGCATTAGTTCTATTAGAGAAAACAGTGTATATGATTACCCACGTCGGTAAGTTTGCTCAAATTTCGATTTATTATTAAACAAAGTTTTCTCAAAAGTTCTTCAATTTTAACCAGATTTACTGCTTTTTTGATTGTTGCAATTTTCCACAACAGAAACAATAAAAAAGCCAAAATCTTCTCAATATTTTAGTGTAAAGTTTAGTAACCCAAACATTTGATTCTTTTAGGGACAACTCATTGAATAGATCAGAACGACTATCGACTGCAGGCATGATTGAATCGGTGGCTGAAATGCGGAATAAATATTCGCCTGCCAACTACGTTCCAGCTATCTACCGAAACAAGTATGAAAACATTTCCAGGTCGAAGTCCATCAATGATATTGGTAAGTCGGAATGCGAATTTACCAAAAAAAATTAAGATGAAGTATTTGCCCGAAAAATATATGCTGAATCCTGCTAAGGCATTGTAGACATTTATTTACAAAAAGGCTTTTTAATGTGTGGGGAACCAATCCAGATCATTAATAGCACGCAATCCGGTGTGAATTGACTTTATCAAGCACGATCCTCTTCTTGCAGGTCTGCCACCAATCGAATCAAAGTCCACCAGTCCTTCGTCAGCATTGTCCCGCAAGAAACAGGTAACATCCGACAATGTCGGCAACAGTTCCGCAGCCTCTGCTAACAGTAATAATGCTAACTGCGGCGGCAACGGCGCCCCTAACGGCAAAACGGGCTCTAACAGCGGCAATTACGTCATCGCCGTGCTAACGGGCAATGCGAGCCGGAGCTTGGCGGATTTGCCCAATTCGGACACGAACGGCAATAGGACGCGCAAGCGTTGCCGATTTGTGCAAGCGCTTTGACGAGAAAGCGCCTCGAACTGCTCCCGTGAGAGTCGTAGGAGGACGACAAGTTAAGCGCAGCTTAGAGGAAACTGTCAAAGTTCACAGAGAGGTGATTTTGCTCTTCAATTATTTTTTTTCCAATTTCTAGTCAATCTAATTATTTGCTTTTGACAAGGCTTGGAATTTTTTTTGAAAACAAGTTTTGGTTGGAGTTTCTCTGGTTTTTCGTTTATTACTGAAAAAATTAAATAAATATAAAAAAATGGATTAAAGCGCAACGGTAATCAACATTTCAACAATAATTCAAAATTTTAGTGAGTTCTTTCACTTTTAGGATGAACTTTTGCTGACATTTTTCTTTGGGTTATTTGTTGATAGTTTTTCGGGCGTTTAGCCATCGTGAAATCGTGGAAAAGAATTTCTTGCTGGCGTTTCGGAAGCACGAGTGGCTTGCATCTTCAGAGGTATGTTCGCAGCTGAAGCGAACACACCTTTAAAGAGGCAAGCCGCTCGTGCCACAGAACACCTCTGGCTCATGCTTGCGAAACGTCGGTTAACACCTAAAACCCCGAAAAACTCAACAGTTTCGCCTCCTGAAAGCCCCTTTCGATTTGAATAAATGACTGAACAACATAAAAACACGTAGACACATAAAATATATATAACTAGGAAAAACTGGGATTTATAAAAAAAAACACTTTAATATCTTTATTTGCTTTAAAGTAACGAAAGACACAACTCGACAATGGTCTCATCTACCCCTACACTTGAGAGATTTGGGCCTTGGAGGCAATAAAAACACCTTAATATTTGTTAAAATCAAGCCCAAAGCTAAATTGCTGATTTGCCAAGCTCTGTTTAGTAACTGACAAACTTTGTCTCCGCAATCACACTGTTCCGTTGTTTTCTGTTCTAAACAACGTCATGTTTTTCCGCTTTTGCAAGGCTTCGCCGATTTCATCTGGCACCAGCAGCAAGCCATCGTCTTCATCCTCCTTTAGTAACGGATACTCATCCAGCACCCTGCTTAGTAATGGCCACGCAAGTGCTAGCCCGCTTAGTAACGGAAGTTTAGCGCAAAGCCCGAGTAACGGACACTCAGAGAGGAGCGATGTGTTTGGGCAAAAGGATCCAGTGCAAGAAGACGGTGTTTTACAGGCCGAGCTGAATGGCGATCTGGATAAGGAGGACAAAGTGAATGGTGACGATAAAAAGCGCAGCTCCAGAGTGAATCAATGCGCCAGTTTTATACCGAACGAGCCGGCCAGCGATGAACTGGAAAGCGAAAATGAGAAAATTGGAAGGAAATATAGCTATGTAAGTGTAAGTGTTTATACCTTTTACCTGTGAAAGTTCAAAAATCAATGTCAAATGTTCAGTGCGATTCCATAAAAATGATTTTGCTGCATAAAAAGCCATTAGCGATTGATTGGCTGTCATAAAGTAAAAAGCATGCTGAAGAAACGCCCCACGCCTACATTGTTGAGCAGGAAACATATTCTGGTGAGGGGTTAAGTTAAGTTTCATAATAACTGAGCTGGAATTTTGGGAGTTTTACATTCAAAGCTCCAATGCTTTAGAAAAGTGTTTTTTGCAAATCCTTTCCATAAATTCCTAGATTTTAGTCTCGGAAAGCCCGAATTTTTCATCAATTGCTTTGTTGTCTACGATTATGATTAGAGGCAATGTTTTTCCTCGCAATTTGGTTCTCTAACAACTGCGCTGTACAACAGTGCAAACAAAGTGCGAACCACATAATTAAAGTCCCTTTCTTGAGGAGCCCTGCAGCAATGCAGCGCTTATGACCACTAGGTTTATTTGAAAATTTTATTGTTCAAGCCAAAAAATGCAATATTAAATTCGACATTTTTATTACGCGTTTCCCTATTTGAATCATCATCAGGTCCAGAATAATTATCTACAGTCATTTTATTCAATTGAAAGTAAAATAACTGATGATGATTTTTTTAAAATCGATTGATCGATCAAGTAAAACACTTAAAAATTCAGTCGTACAATCGAAAAAGGCCTTTTTACATGAAAGGAAATGCTGGGAAAAGATATAAACACTCTTTGCAAAATTTAAAACAAAGTTGCTTCAAAAATTCAAAGTATGTTAAAATTTCCTCTCCTGGATTATGTATTTGATGACGATTTAAAGACCAAAACGCTTAGTAAATATCTCGATAAGAAATTTGAGTAGAAAACGACAAAACAATTTAGAATTTGGAACAAAGTAGCCAACTACATAATGAGGACAGTTGTTTGAAAATTAAATGACTAGTGGATCTGGTGAATATTTAATACAGAATCTCACCGACCGTTCGTTTAAAGGATATTTTCGCTACCTACACCTCGTAACATTTGGATGAATGATATTTTTAGAATCCAACGCGTGTTTTTTCGTAAGAATGGCTCGTCATAGACAATTCTAATTTCGGCTCTATTGCTTAGTAATAATGGTGGTCGATCCGTTTATGTTTTTTTATTTTATTTTATTTCCTTACTACTGGGCGAAAAAGCGATTTACTTGCGCAAACGTGGAAAATGGTGATCTAACCGAACTGGAGTTGATTAAGAAAAAGTGCTAATAATGTTTACTGTGGATTGGTTCTTTCGTTACATGATTCGGACTAGAATGTGAAACAGCGCAAAAAAATGGTTATTGGCAAAATTTTGGTGATTATCTCATTTCGTTTTAATTCCACTCAATTTTTGTACAATTTTTCACTTAAGTGTTCAATTTTGCAGCAATAAACGCACACCAATGACTAACCATGAGCAACAACGACGTAAACTTATTATTTTTTCAATATGTCCTTTATTTTCTATGGATCGTTTTGCTGATTATTGTCGTTTATGGGTTCGCGATAGGGCTTTTAGCCAATGTTTCCGAAAAATCGGCAGGATCAAGCCAGTTGCGACTGTATTGCTTAGGCGGATTGGTATGTTTAAGTTCCCAAATTCACGCTATTTGTTATATACATATTTGTATAGATTTTACCCAAACTCTTCTAGGTGATTTAGGTTCGACATTCATTATTTTCCTGACTAAATTTTTCTTTTTATGCCTGACCGGTTTCACCATGCAAAAATCCATTGAGTCAAATGAATATTTCTAATAAACAACGCATTACTGGCCAGTTCGAAAATAAACATGTATAAATGACCTGGCATGAATAATTATGGTTTTTCAAGCTGTTTGGAGCAAGAGAAAGTATGTCAAGTTAATTTTCACTCTGCTGTTTTAAAGAAACACTAGTTAAAAGTACTAAACAACTCTATGGATTGTGTAGTGTTTTCGATGGATTTTATATTTGAAATGTTTGTTTGCAGGACGTGAGCGCCTCGACTCCACCAGGTGGCGGCGCTAAGGGAGGAGGGCGTGGCGTTACTTCATTGGCCGGTCCCTCCTCCCGTCGCTCACTAGTCACGCCCCCTGCAGACGGAGACGACGACGATTTGGCCCAGGCACGACGCGGTTCAACAGCAGACGCCCGCAACGGCCTCGGATTGGTCGGGCTGCGAAACATCGGCAACACTTGTTTCATGAACAGCGTTCTACAGGTACTTTGAGCTAAATAGTCTGGCTACATTTTCACTCAATTTTTGGGTTTCAGTGTCTGAGTAATACCAGAGTGCTATTGGACTACATCAGAAAAGACACTTACCAGAAGGATATTAACAGTGTGACATCGTCAATGAAAGGTGAGCAATTGTCCGCGTTGAGGGCAAAATGGGAAATTTTTTGTGTTGTTTCAGGAGCGCTCTTTAAAGCATTTGGGGAACTCATTAAGGAATTGTGGGCTTCCGACTCTACTGGCCCCGTTAATACTGCGGCACTAAAGTCGCAAATCCAAAGATTTGCCCCTCGATTTATGGGCTACTCGCAGCAGGACGCTCAAGAATTCCTGCGCTATTTTTTGGAAGGTTAGTATCGGTTTTACGCGTTTTTTCTGCGTTTTATAGAAGAGGATTTTTAAGGATTACACGAGGACGTTAATAGAGTCACGAGCAAACCCAAACCCATCACTACAGACATAGAGGACAGTTTGCCCGATGCGGAAAAAGCGGCAGAAGCGTGGCGACGTTACTTGAGGTCTGAAGACTCGCTTATAGTGGATGCTTTTGTCGGCCAACTAAAATCGACCTTAAAGTAAGTTTTTAAAATTACTTCAAAAGGGGGAGTAGCTGCAAAACCAAAAGCCAATTTTTGTTCTTGATTAAAGAGTTTTCAGCCCGTTGCTCTCAAATTCCTTGAGATTTGGCTAATTAACTATTTTTTTTAAGCGAAACACTTTCTTGAACGCACCGCATTAATTTCCATTTGATTGCTTCCTTACAGATGCACATATTGCGGTCATTGCAGTGTAACTTTCGATCCTTTCTGGGACTTGTCACTTCCTCTGCCTTCCGGCAGGAACTCAGGCGCCCTACGATTATCGCATTGCCTCGAAGCATTTACGAAAGAGGAGACTTTGGACGGAGATGAAAAGCCCAAATGCGCCAAATGCAAAGAACGGCGACGATGTACAAAGAGCTTCTCTATACAGAGATTCCCACAGGTGCTGGTGTTTGGTTTTGTTTGTCGATTGAAACTGAAATTTCACATTTCAGGTTCTAGTCATTCACTTGAAGCGTTTCTCGCCATTGGAACGGTTCCGTGGCAAACTAAATACCCTTGTGGAATTTCCGCTTGAAGGCTTGGACTTGACTCCTTATGCTTCTGAGGCGCAAAGTGGCCCAAGTCCTCGATACAACTTGTACGCTGTGTCCGAACATTCAGGCACTCCATACTCTGGGCATTATACGGCGCATTGCAAAAACCCGATAGATGGAAGGTAAGTCGGCTCTGATGCGTTTGAATCGCAATGAAATTCCGAGCTTACCCTTTCAGATGGCATGAATATAACGATTCTCGGGTAAGTTCTGCTTCGGGCCGTTCTGCAGTATCAGCAGAAGCGTACGTTCTTTTCTATGAGCGAGAAGGTGGCAGCACTCAGCGATCGCGACTATAAACCGGATCAATTCAACTAAACAACTAAAACTCGAAAAGTGTGTCGAAGCCTATACGGGAATATGCCTAATTTTCATTTAACAGGTACTATTTGAACAAAATACAGGTTTTCACTGGCAAAAAAATCGAAAGCCGCTGAAAGCAATTAGTTAAATTTTCGGACGTACTAGGGCTCTGTCCTAGTTGATTACTTATTAGTACCTGTATTTTTATTTGGTAGATCCTTCTATAGTCATTGTTTGGGCAAACCAGTCCTTCAGTGAGTACTTACGTTATGTTTACCCATCTAGTCGATTTGTTGTATTCGAGAGGGAATAAGTGGTTTTGGAGTAATACCTTTTGTATATACCCCTGTTTGATGTGATATTTTTGTTTTACACGTTTACTATTTTTTGTATATTAGTTTATACAAGTTTTGGCTTATGTTATCCACGTGACCTTTGGCCGGTTGTATTCGAATAAATTAATCGATTGCGAATTTATTGGAATTAATTAATAATTGTGTCTTCGCTCGAATCAAGGTGCCATAGTCAAAGCTCCAGGGCTGTACCAATAAATTAGACTTTACACAGAAATCGTGTTACAAAACAGTCAGAAGGAAGGACTAGGGCGTCACTAAGAGCACATTGTTAATCTTGTAGCACTACGTAGAGAGAGAATATTATTAACGGTTAATGTTTCTTACTCAAAAACCACTTTTCTTTGTTTTCCTTTAGCCGTAAACCTTAATTTAGTCTCGTGTTTTGGAGCGTGGCCCGTTGTTGGCCATGTCCGCTTTTTAGCTAATCGCGTCTTCCCATCAGGGGAGGAGGCAAAACAGTCCAGCACACCCACAAAACTCACTCGAAATACGGGATATTCTAAACACAAATTCTATGAGAATGTATGTATTATATTCGATTTATTAAGCTTTATATTGAAAACTGTTTTGAAAGCACTAACTTAATAAATACTGTTTGCAAAACTGGCTGTTTATTTTACTTGGCTCGCACTTTACAACCAACAATTCTTTCAGATTTTGTTGTCAGTTTTGGCAACGTTTATAAATGCGACATTGTTCTTGTCGAATATTAAATGCTGGGGCACTGTTTAAATAACATCAAACTACAGTCAACAGCCAACTACTTTCCTCTAACACAAATAACAATTAAATAATAAAAAACAACCAACAAATTAAATTATAACGTAAATTATTTGAATATTTCATATGTCATCATAATGCCTGGGGCTCGCGCTCGTTTAATCAGTCTAGATTTACTTTTACTGGAAACAAGTTTCACTAGGTGTTCCACCTAAATTGCTTTTTCAGAAAGTTCCATCAAAAACACAACAATTTCAATATCCTGCCCTCAGAGTAAAATGACAAAAATTTCTACTATCTACAAAGACATACGTGAATCACATAATGGAGCATTCTGGATTAGCTGCTGGATCAGCAACGGGCAATGCAGTTGGATTTCCTGATGGGTCAAACACGAAAGGTGTGTCCACGTCCCCCATTAGTTCCACTGGAGGTTGACCGTAGTCTTGAAGCTGAATCAATAAGTGTAAATAAATAATGTGTCCAGAAGAGAAACGTGCAAAATCAGTGTTTCGGTCAACATTTTGACCAAAATTTTCATTTTCTACTTTAATACGGGGAATAAACACCACGTCACAGCAGATATTTAAGTTTTTTGTCAGTGTTCGCAGGGAAAAAAACGTGCCAAGTCAACGCGATCCCTAGGTACAATATAATGACGCAAATTCTTTAGTTTTGTTTCTGATATTATCGTGCGACCATGGCGTGAATCAGCAGAATTATTTCTAAACTGACTGCACGTTTTTTCCCTGTACTCTTCAAATGTTTTTTGGATTTTTTTAACCCACAACCCAAAAACTCACCTTCTGCATCAGGGCCAGCACCTTTGAAAACCGGTCTTTTTTCACTTCGACACTGTCAGTGTCCTTTTCCTGGTTCAGCTCCTCCAAAACCTCCTCCATCAGTTTCTTTTGATTTTCATACCGTTCAACGTCCTCTTTCGATAAAGTGTCCTTATTCTTTTCCAAGTAAGCTGGCAGTTTTTCCACAAAGTCCTGCAAACTTGGGCTGAGCACTTCTTTGGACAATAAGCCTTGCATCATACCTAGAAAAAACGACGACATGATAAGAGGATTAACCTGTTTTTAATGGGGCAAGTTACCTTGCATGAATGGCAGTAAATCGTTCTCCTGGCCTGGACCGCCAACGCCGAACATTTTGAGCAAATCGTCCTCATTGAACGGGGCTTTGAGGTTCTCCTGTCCCTGATTTAGACCTGGAAATTGCGCTGTGGTAAAAACAGTATTTGAAGAAAAAAAAGGCAAACATACCAGCAATTGCTTGTGATATACTGGCAGCAAAATCCACTGATTGGTCAGACACTTCAGTTGGATTGGTCAGAACCTGCTGAGCTGCATCTAAAGTATAACCAGCATTTTTACTATCAGTGAAATGTTCGGTTCACCTGGCTTTTACCTGCCATTTGCTTCATTTTTTCCTGGACCACATCGGGGGATACTTCACTATTGGCTCCCCCTCCAGTTAACAGTCTGGCGAAGTTTTCCTCAAACTGAAGGGCGGCTTGTTGAACAAATTCAGTAGACCATTCTTGAGGAACTTCTAAATGAAAACAAAAATTTTTCGCTAGGGGAATCGCTTAAAAAATACTTCAAAATGAGCCAAACACGATAGATTTCTGTGGCTTTGAGGCTGTTTTATCTACAAAGCATGTGAAGTTTAATGAATAATGAGGCCAAATTACCTTGAATAATTAACTAAATGTTGATACTTTACCTGTTTCAACAGCTGCTTGGTCACTGGCTTGATTTTTGGGGCCAGCCTGTTCTCCAAAGTCCTGCAGAGCACCTGCAAAAAACCAGGAAACTTTGATTCTCACCAGAGACATTTTTATCAAAACTGTTTAGAGCTACGCAATTTAACAAGTGAAGTTGGACTTGTAGTAGGGCACTTTCAGGGTAACAGCTTGAAGGGGAAATGCCTCTACTCAGTTACAGAGAGTTACAGTACAACATAGAGCCACCGGTGGAGCAATCAAATATATTTAGAAATGAAAATTCTATTGGTTAAATGGATTCTTTCACTGCAATTACCACTTACTATCAAGTAAATCAGCCAGTTCCTTATCGTCATTTTTTGGGGCGCTTTTCTCCTGTTCACTCATTTTTTTTTTGTTTATTTTAGATTATCGTCTCAATATCCTTGATGTGGCTCAAAGTGCATTGCGTAATAAAACCAACAATTTAATTGGTAGCGCTCGAGACTCTTCAGCTCAATAAGTGATATTTTGGGAAAATTTTGGAGAAACGTGATGTAATTTTAAATCAGAAATTCGGTCATATGAAATAACGTGACATACTTGTCAGTGTCAACTGTCAAGCAATAATTTTTAATAGGGTAGATACCTGTTCTATTTGCTGAAAGGAACTAGGTGGAAAATGGGACTTTTTTGGGCAACATGAAGGTTTTTTATGAAAAATATATTAAAGGTTCCTCACTGAATCCTTTCAAAGGCCAGTTTGCAGAAGAATTTGCCTGCTAAAGTTAGTTAACCTGTCTAAACAGGTGGTTTGGCAATAGTGACTGTGTCCAGCGACCATCTTGTTTTCCTCGTTCCATTCCAAATCAATCGGCTTGTGTGATTTGTTATTCTCATTCAAAAGTCTGTTTTTACTGCGTTTTCAGCGCTTTTAAGTCCTGAAAAGCATGTCGAGTGGGCGCAACGACTGTCGCATCTATGTAGGAAACTTACCACCCGATATACGTACCAAAGACATTCAGGACTTGTTTTACAAATTTGGAAAAGTCACATTTGTCGACTTGAAGAACCGACGCGGTCCCCCATTCGCATTTGTCGAATTTGAGGATCCTAGGTGAGTGCTGAACTGCTTAGCCTGACGAACCCTCGCAATTTGAAAGTTATCTGATACATGGATGTTTTGCAGGGACGCTGAAGATGCCGTACATGCAAGAGATGGTTATGACTATGATGGATATCGTTTGAGGGTTGAATTTCCTAGGGGTGGAGGTAGTGGTGGCGGCGGCAGCGGCGGCGGCATCAGCAGTGGTGGCCGAGGCGGCGGAGGATTTAGGGGCGGCGGCCGTGGAAGAGCCAACCGGGGCCCTCCGGCCAGAAGAAGCCAATACAGAGTGTTAGTGACCGGCTTGCCCCCCAGTGGATCATGGCAGGATCTGAAGGTGAGGAGTTGTCTAAAGTTAGTTGCCTGAATATCAGTATATCATTCAAAATGAGGTGTCTTAATAATAAGTCGATAATCTGACTAAAAAGATCGTCATTTGTGATAAATTAGCCTCTAGTGGCAATAAATTGTATATTTATACGAAATTTACAAAAACTTAATTAACTCTTACATTTCAGGATCACATGAGAGAAGCTGGAGATGTATGTTTTGCCGATGCATTTAAAGACGGATCTGGTGTAGTGGAGTTTCTCCGTTACGAAGACATGAAGTACGCCATAAAGAAATTAGACGATTCTCGATTTAGATCTCATGAGGTATGCGAAACTGTGGTCCCAAAACAGCGACTAATTTCTTCAATCGTCCTTGGGACTTTCAGGGAGAAGTGGCGTATATCAGAGTAAGAGAGGACAGAGGAGGAAGCGACAGTCGTAGATCGGGAGGACGGTCCAGATCGCGCTCCTTTTCGCCACGAAGACGGGGCTCCCCAACCTACAGCCCTGTGAAGAGGAGTTACTCTAGGAGCCGGTCACGTTCGTAGACCTCACAGGTTAGTTTGCATTATATGCATTTTTTTTCGCATTTATCTGCGTGTTATCAGATCTGAATTGCTTGGTTTTTCTAATGTTCAACTACTTCTTTTACCGTCACTGATTACTCGCATTAATTTTCAAGTGGCAATAGATGTTACTTGATTCTGCCACTGTTTGTTTTTTTAAATTACAATGTTTTTTTCTAGGTTTACCTTTGCGAAGAAAGTTTTTGCTCTGTTAAACTGATAAAAATTTCATGATTTGTATTGTAGAGTTAATTTGAACAAATGTATTTCATATTATGTAAAGGTAGTCAGAAACTTGGTGTACTTTGGTTAAAGTTAGGTTTTTTTACAAATTTCATGCTGGAATCTAAATGTGGTTTAACTCAAATGCATCTAAGTTTTTCTCTACTACACAAACTCTAAACTACATTAATATTTCGTTAATTATTGTGGCGTATAGAGGATAAGACACTAATATTTGTATTTTGTTTTTAATGTTGGACAAAACAACGTTGGAAAAAAGGAAAATACTGGAACTAAACGTAAAAATCGCAAAACGGATTTTGAAAGATCTAAATGGAGGGACAGGACATAATAATGGATAGTTTTTTAAAGGGAAGCGTGCAGAATTGGAATTGGCACCTTGAGGATTTCACATCTAAAGGAATAACGAATTTTTTTTGGGGGGGAGGATTATCAAATCAAAATCCCAGTAACCGGTGGGATTAACCATCTAGTTTAAACCGGGAATTATCATCAATGATTGGTGGGGTTTGAGATTTTGAGTAAAATTTATAGGGTTTCCATTTCGAATTTACAACTGGGATTTTTTTTGTTTTGACGAATTGTAATTTGAATTTCGATTTCCTTCTGGAAATTCTCTTGTATCAACTTTCTAAGCTGTGCCGAAGGATTCCTTTCAGGCCCAATCATTGATGTTAATTAAGGCTGGGTTGAACTAGGCAAAACATTCACTTCAAAGCAACTAACTGGTTCTAATGGCGAATCTTGTATGTTGTTATTTTTCCTGTGCGTTTTCAACACTAGGTAATGACTGAATTGGTTACAGTAGTAACATACGGGATTCTCTTAATAGAGCCCTTATGGTAAATCGGGTTTTGTTTCTTAAAATTTACACATCAAAGGATTGGAGTCAAAAAAAAGGAAAGGAAAGGACCCAACAAGTGTTCTGGACTTCTAAGGGTAAATACACAATATCATAAACCAAGAAAACTAATTTTCCCCAAGTGCTCTTTAATATGACGTTACTTCCAGTCTTAAAATTCGTTTTTGTTTAACACTGGTTTTGATTAAACTTTTATTGGCCTATAGAGTCTGGATTTTAAGACGGAAGTGCGACATCCATTAAAGACCTGTAACTTAACACACATAATGCTGAAGTGGAATATTTTTATCCCAGGTCTGAAATCTGGAAAACGATTCCTGGGATTTTATGGATTCTCATATTAAACATAAGGATTTAAAAAAGGATTGCGGATTCTCTCAAAGGATTTTTAAAGGATTAAATTTAAAAAAAGTTGGAATTCTATGCGAGGATTTGTTCTGATCTCTCCTCCGTTTAGGACTTGCGGCAATATTGGAAATGTCCCCCTTATTTAGTCTTCTAGGATTCGCTTTATGGATAGTAAGTAGTAAAGGATTTCAATCATACGGATAGGATTTCTCGAGGAGACATGCAACCAACAGGTATTTTCCTTTTTCTGTGCTTAATTCCGATAATTAACCCGTTTTATATGTTCAGCGTGGTACATTTGTGTTTTTTGCATGACTTTCCTTTTTGCCTTCAATAAAATATTTTTAGTTTGGGTTTCCTGTTTTTTTTTTCAATTTTTTCATGTCCAAATCTTAGTAGTTTACAGAGGCAATAGTTGTAAAAAATCCCTTGCTTTCCCACAAGGTCTTCTAGTCGTTCGTATAAAGCCGTACGATATCTAAAGCCTTGGCTGGTAAGTTTGTGACCGGGCATTTTTGGGCTTCACTCAGGTGTTTGAGGATGCATCGGAAGCAAAATATGTAGCTAAAAGTGTTTTTCTTTAGTGGAAATCGTATTTTGTTTTCAATTTTGTCTTACCCGGAAACAGGCAGGACTGTTGGAATGCGCCAAGCTTGAAGGCAAAGGGGGCATTTGCCTCCATAGGCCCTCGCCCTGTTGTCAAGCTGCAATTTGTACATTTTTAAAAAACATGTTGACATTGTTTGCCCTTAAAACAAACCGAAGGGGCGTCAATTTTGGGCAATTCCGTTAATTTAAAGTTGGGCTTTTGTGCACTCCACGTCTGCAGAAATTGCAGGAAAAATGCTGTTGTCTCTAAAACCGTACTGGCCACATTCCTCAGCAATCCGACGCTAATGTCTGAAAACCTACAGGCCTGATTATGAAATAATCAATGAATTTAGTTATCAAAATCTCGCACCGTATGTTTCCCTTGAGGATTTGGCCCCAAAAGCTCAAGCTGGGTTCCTCATTGGAGTAAACCAGCTTGAGTTTTAAGATGTTTAACAGCAGATGAGGATATTCGGTTTTTCCCGCCATGTATTGCAGGTGATTGTTGAGGGCTAGAAGACTCCAAGCCACTTCGAATGCTGAGTGGGAGTGAATGACGATTTGCTTGGATCTGCGCTCAAAGTCCTGCAATGAGTTGCTGTTTTCTAGGATTTTGAGTGTATAGAACATGAATTACATTTCTTATGGAGCCCTCAGCGCATTCTATTCGATACATTTGGATTTTATCCTCAATTTTTCTCTTAAAGTACGGTATAAGCACTAGGAATATGAAGGACAGCTCCTTTTCATGATGGTTTAGTATTCGGTCATCAGCCAAAACCCTTTTCAAACCGTAGAAGTTTTCAGAGAAAGACCCATCTGAAAAACCTGTTTTTTTTATCTAATTGAATAAAGAATGCAACTCACCATAGTTTTTGAGATAATAAAACTGCAACAGCCCACTGAGAGCTAGAAAGGCTTCATCGTAATAAGCGTTCAAAAATCCCAGTTTTTCGGGAAATTTCGCAGATAGGAAAAGAGCAACTTTCTGCAGGGCTGGGTACAAGGTATCGTTCAGGGACCGTTGAGCCAACACTTCGAAAATTGAGGGCTTTATTTGGAAGGTGCGCGTAAAATTGGCAGCATTTTCAATCATAGTTGGACATTGAAACGAATTGGAAAGGGATTAGTGGGGCCCCCAAGATTTCTAACCTAAATACGAGTGAAAACATCAAAGTTGACAGTTGTTTGGTGGGTGTGTTGTCTCTGTTCACCGAACCTTTTTTATTTAATGTGGATTAGATACAAAATCATGCAGCGTATCTGCAAACTTTTAAATAAAACAAACTATTCTCCAGGCACTTGAGCTAACAACTCTAAATAACTATACTAAACTAAAATACTATACTATGGTTTAAAAATAAATATTCTCTGGTGCTCTCCTTATCTAGCGTCGAATACCACCACTGGAAGAAATTGGGTTATATTAATATAGCTAGGGGGTTCGTTTAACAATTCCTACTTACATCGTTTGGTCCTTTTTTTATACATTATACGGTATCCACATTCTCTGCAACGAATTGGGTCTCTAGGCCTAATCTCGTTCTCACTGTGACATTCTGCAAAAAATGTGGCGGTTTTAAAGCTGTTCGAAAGCAGAAGCCCTCGAATGCATGTAATTAACCTTTTGTAACTAAGCCCCATGTGAAAGAGATTCTTTATAGCGTCTAGGTTATTGAGCAAATTATTCTAACCATGAGCAATTATTCTAAACTCACTGACCTCCGCAAATATAAACCATCGGTGCCTTCGTGGCAGAAGGTTCTTTGGTCGCAGTTTCGGGCATTTTTCTCGTAAATATTTGGCTTGTTGGGTAGCTTGTTGAAAACCAAAATACCGTAAACTCCACAGACAAGTGCTTGACTCTGTAAACTCATAACATAACCCATAAACTCTTCTTCCATTCAAAAAGTTGGAAGATTTTGCCACCACTAACCAGCAAATCTGAGCTAACATAACCACAAATTTTTCCAGAGCCTGGAGTTGTCTGCGGAGGTAATTTTCAGCAGTTATAAGTAAGTTATTTAAAACATTCCAATATATTCCTGGGTTTTTCAGTCAATTTTATTGTCACTAATTATGGTGTTATGTGATGAGCCCTGCGTTTCGTCCCGGGCGAAATATAAATAAACAAAAATATACAAAAAAGATATAGATGCTTGGGAGAAAAAAAGCAGAATGGAACGAGTGGTTTTCAATCTAATGCTAATCGGCAACACGGGTTGCCAATATCTCACCGCAGAAGATCTATACCGGCTCGGTTCATTTACGTCCGAACACGTGGAACCGATGTCTGGCGTATAAGGCAGGGTCTACCTAAGCCTTACTGACGAGTAACCAATAGGTAGACCCGGGACGAAACGCAGGGCTCATCACATAACACCATAATTAGTGACAATAAAATTGACTGAAAAACCCAGGAATATATTGGAATGAATTAAAGTACAGTCAGGAAAAAGAAATATACAAAAAAGTTATTTAAAACTCCAATAGTTTTATTCGATGGTATATCGAGCCATTAACATCGCCAAGTCTTTATATACGCATTTTTGGCGCTCTGCCCCCAAAAAACTGAATATGGAAGACTTGCTCAAACCCCCGGCCCACGTGCACCTAATGAAACAACTAGATAGGGCTGCTTTTGCCAAAACCATTGAAGTTCCACTGCTCAAAGCGCGCAACATCAAGCTGTCCTCTCTTATACCCATCGTAAAGCCGTTTCTATTGAAGCTGAGGAAGTTCAAATCCATCCTCCCTAGCGAAAGTGGTGAAGTGGGCATTTATTTGAACCCACTACTTGTGGGAAGTTGGGGAGATTTCCCCAATGAAACCAGGGAGAGCTTGAAAACCCTGAGCTTGAACGGCAGCAACTTTACAGTGGAGAGTTTCACTTTGCAGTATGAGCATTATAGTGTAGAAGCGATCCTGCAGGCAGTTTTGCCTAAAGAACAGGAAGGCTTTTCGAGTTTCACCACTGTAGGCCATATAGTGCATGTGAATTTACGTGAGCATTTGATGCCCTACAAGGACATTATAGGTAAAACCATCAAGCTCAAAACGCCCACAATTCTAAAATTAATAAGCTCTTTGCAGGAGAAGTTCTATACGACAATGTCCCAAACTGCAAATCAGTGGTGAACAAAACCAACATGATTGACAACACTTACCGCAATTTCCAAATGGAAATTCTGAAAGGCGACAGCAATATGCAGACGGAAGTGAAGGCAAACAATTGCCGATTTCAGTTCGATTTTGCTTCAGTTTATTGGAACTCCCGACTGGGCACTGAGCATGAAAGGATCGTTAAGGCGCTCAAGCCGCATAGTGTGCTTTTCGATGTTTTTGCCGGCGTGGGGCCGTTTTCCATCCCAGCAGCCAAGAAAAAGTGCACAGTATTTGCAAACGATTTGAACCCCCAGTCCTTCAAATGGCTGGTACATAACAAGAAGCTCAATAAAATACCCGAGGATTTATTTAGCGAGTACAACATGGATGGGAGAGATTTTATCAAGACGGTGTTTAAAAAAAACTTGCTCCGGTTTATTGGAAAACACCCAGTGTATGTTACAATGAACCTTCCCGCCTTGGCTGTGGAGTTTCTTGAGACCTTTGTAGGCCTTTATAGCTTGGAGGACATGCAGGAATTTGAGCCTGTTACGCTATACGTGTATTGCTTCGCCAAAGGCGAAGATCCTGACAAAATTACCAGGAATTTAGTAGAAAGTTGCATGAGAGTGAAAAACGTCGATATCCAAACGAAAATAACTGAGCTATTCAAAGTGAGAACAGTGAGTTCGATGAAGGAAATGATGAGGGTGACTTTGAGCCTGGATAGAGATATTTTAACGGGGGTGGCTGAGAGCAAAAGAAAATTGCAAGATGAACTAGGCATTAAAGAGGATGTTAAGCGGCTCTGTTGTTCTGGTGAGTTGATTTTTTTAAATTGCTTTGTTTGCGCATTTGGAGTCTTATGGGCAAGAATTTAAAGAAGTCAACTTGCCAATGGTTTTCTCTACTTGGATCTAATGGACTATTTTTTCCAGATAAACATGGCGAAGAACGAGAAGAAACTGAACAGCGTCTTCAAGGTGGCGGGGGCCAAGAGTTTAAAAATGAAGACCAAAGCCAAAGCAGTAAAGAGTGAATTGAAGAATGTAAGTACTTAATTCAAATTACACCAGAAACATTTTGAGCAGAATTTCGAGAACTGTGATTTCAAAATTATGCGTACGATCAGAATCTAAAAATTTTGTGTTGTTTCTTGAGCCAATGCGTCTTTCGACTATTTTTATTACGTTTTTATTTATTATAAAAATGAAGTTCAAACGATCTAAAGATTTGGCTAAAGATCATAGGGTCCTTTGCTATGTTGTGTTGGAAAAGTGGTGAATTTCAATCAGTGAAAAGCGCTAGATGAACGAATTTCCCCAGGAAACACCATTAAAAAACTTATTACTAAAGGGATATCTATAAGGAGAACGTTTGAAAACATTGTAAACTTCCAGATAAAATTCAAAACCAAAGAAAAAGTGCTAAAAATCGACAAGGCTTTGGACGGATTACGGGAAACATTCATCACAACAACCACTGAAGTAAAGCCGACAAATAAACCAAATACCACGCCACTACCGAATGTGAAAGTTGATGAGAATGTTGAAAAATTTAAAATAGAGGCGACAGAAAAATTGGAAACCATGCAACTGTAATGCACAGTGGTTGCGGAAAATATACATTTTCATACGGTTTATATGGTTGATTAAGTGTTTTTTTTCTGCACCCAAAACACTGAACTAGCCGGAAATGTGAAAACGAGAGTTATTATATAAGCCCACTTGATGTCCATCGAAAAATGCCACCGCAAACATGATAATGGCCAGTTAGCAAGTCGTTCAACGGAACACTTACCCGCCTGCGAAAGGGAAATTAAATTAAAACTGAAAGTCACGGGATCTAAATAATCGGCCGAAAAAAAAATGCAGGTGGATATTTCATATCGAAATAAACAATTCGTCAACGATTTTTCACGGTCTTGACAATGTAATCTAAAAGGGGTTCCAGCCAATGAACATTTGATTTTTTATTCCGACTAAGAACGACTTAAAATTCGCTGGTTAAAGGGACCAGGGAGAGATCTTTATGAAAACTCCCCATGAAGAAATAACTGTTGTTATTAACAGTTAAGGAAATTATTTAGCCTTGTGGCAGTGTTGAGTTTGCGTTATTTTTATTGGGCATTACGTGCGAGATTTTTATATCGTCACATAACAGGCAGACAAAGCGTCTTTGTAATCTGACAATTTCCGACTAAAATATATAAAGCCCGATTTAAAAATGCCTTGTTATACAGGGTGTCTCATGGTGTTAAGATGCCTAAACCAACGGAAGGCGATTTTTAAGAAACTTTTTCCAGCTTTAGAGGCAAGTGTCTTCTATAGATGGCGAAAATTTCAAGTGGCCTCTTGACTTATTTTGGAAGATGAGAATTTTTAAAGGAAACAGTGCAGTTAAGGAAAAACGTCTATTTTAAGAGCGATGTTTCCCAAGCTGGCAACAAACAGAATACATGAGTAGAAACAACAGGAATAATTCAAGTCCCGTTTTACGTATACGTTCAGTCGTGAGCTACCCTGTATACTTCCAAAGTGCACAATTCACCGAATGATTCGTGTGTAAATGTTGTATTTGTATCCAAAAAAAATCCAAGTACGAAAGGCCACAATTCCTTGTTGTATAAACTTCCTTACTTTAAAGCCACCCAAAACTCCTTTCATAAATGAACTCACATTACCTCCAGTCCAATCACTTTGGCGTGATGGATGCCTGATTATCTTCATAATTATTGCTTAAAGTTAAATACAAAGGCATATTAGAGTTGAGCTATGAATGATAATGAGACCCATGCTGGGTTATTTGAAAGTATACTGCTTGTGTGTGTGTCTATAAACAATAAAAACGTTTAAATTACCAGCGAACGGTTGCCGGATAAAAACCACTTGAAGATTTACGGATTTTAAACGTTTTATTTTGTATTTTTAAGACCAAGAAAAAAACACGGTTAAACTTTAATGCTTTTGGTTTCCACGTGAATTTATTGCCTGTTTGCGCTTTTCAATATAAAAACTTTAAAACTTTCTATATGGTGGCCGATAAACAGAAATGCGAGTGATTCCACACGCGCAGTGGGCCAACAAATAAATGTTTAAACAATATTTTACAGCCCAATAAAGAACGACTAAAGGACGTTTTATATGCGGGGAAAAAATGAAATATCTCATACCGTTCGTATCGCTGAAGATTATTATTTTTTATCGATACTTGGGACACCCCGTCGCGATCCAGAACGTAAACCATATTCAAATTTTCTTAATAAAATTCCAAAACACCGATCATAAGTCACATCGCGGTTTTATACGGTTTTCTATAGGTGGTTTCGACTGTTTTTCCGTTACAGCCTGCAGTGGGTTTACAACTTTTAATCAATTTTTATACACCGTTTAATGTCAAGTTTTGCTTTAATATACCGGGTGTCCACAACTAAACAATTATTTGTCAGTTTTTGCTGATACTTCCCAAAGGAATGTAGATGGAGGCATAAAATTACCACCACGGGAGGTTTGTAGGATGCGAATTTTTTTTGCCACCGTGCATACCGACGTTTCTCCTAATTTCACTTGTGGCCCTCTCATGTTTGAGCAAAAATCTATTTTCCCTCGCGAACTCCCTCAGATGGACAGTTTTGGAGCTATCGGCTCCGAAAAAGTGAAACGCACAGTTTGCTGTTTGGAAAACTAGATTTTTAATTAATTCGTATTCCCAACACAAGTGGGCTGATCAATGCCAAAAACCCCCATTCTGATAAATAATTGATCCATCAACGCCCCTACAGTGAAACAAAGCCTTAAGGGGCCTTATCAGGAATGGTGATTCATCTGATAAGCACTCGGCTCTTAGAGGAGATGATGGTAATTTTTGCCCTTCACTATCCCTATTTACCCTTATTTACTTCTTCAGTCCTTCGCACGGCGAATTGTATTGTGCGTGCCTGAGCTTTGCATTCATTTCACTCAACTAAAGCGTTCCATCTACGTTCAGGGAGTGGATACTGAATAAAAAATTTGCCAAAATCCATGGTTAGGACTGTGGTGTGTGTTTTTCAGTGTTTCCATTAGTTTTCCTGGCTTTTATTAGGTTTTTAATTAAACTTTACTTTTGATTTACTTTGGCTTGAAGCATGACTTAATCGGGCAAATCCTGTCGTGTATGTTCGAGCTTAACAATGGAGAGGAAAAAGTTTGGACTGAAACACACACACATGCGAAGAAAATCTATGGGGCTGTCAATCAGGGATTCCATGATTGGAAATCTAATTTCTATGCACCCCGTTATTTCGATTTAATCTGTTCTAATCTCGATTTGAAAGGGCCGCGCCTCGATAAGAAGGAAATCGAATGGATGATGAAAAGCTCGCAGCAAGAAAAACGCACTTAATCAAGAAAAATCCAGGAAAGTCGTAAATTTTAAGCGTTTCGGGCGAGTTAATGAAGGAACTGTTTTATCTTTCGGCACATGCCTTGTTTCAGTTCCTGAAGGGCTTTGGCGACTTATTTTTAAATTAGCCGTTTCAATGTAGAAGCGGATTTTTTAATGGTTTATTAATGTCATGAATCGCTGTTTTATGCCAGAGTTCCATGGTACATTTATACAGAGTGTCAGGAATTAACTTGATTTAAAAAGTTTCTTAAAAGCTTGAACGAGTTAAGGGAAAAATTCTGATGGTGGTTTGCTCTTTGCAATATTTTCTGCAAAAAATCCCAAATTCGGCATTCTTGAGTACATGGAGTTTGGAGCGTTTGAGTACATGGAGTTAAGAAATGTCGCACACAAATAGTTGGGAAAATTTTTAGTCAAGAGACCGCCTTTATGTGACGCTCGACAAAAAATTAGTTCTAAAACTAAAATTCCAAACGAAAGCATTATAAATTACCTACTCAAATTGAGTGAAAAACCATTATTAATTTATACGAAAAATTAAATTATAAGAATAACTGCTAACTTGCAACTAACTTAATTTAGCAAACGCTCCTATTTACGGCCAAATTCCTACTGTTTTCAAGGCATCAGCACCGATTTTCACCGTTTAAATTCAATGTTCAGCTTGCATTTTTCCTCAATTACCAATTTGAGGAGACAATTGAAAGGCTGGCGCTTTTATTGAGTATAATCGCGGTAATTTTTCAAGCGCATTCGATGCCGGATGCGACTAACTAATCAATTTCTGAAACGTGAAATTTATTGAAAACTGAAGGATGTAAAGCTGGCCATTACCTCACCTTACACCGCTGTACGTAAAGATTAATGTGGATGGAAACGTCAGTGGCTCATTTGCCGATATGAGTAATTTATGGCTCGGGGAAGAAGTAAAATGATTCGTTACTTTACCCAAAAAGAAATAAAAACAAAAATAAATCGCACAATCCAAGATGATGGTTTTATGGGATGAGGCAGTTGTTACATGTACCGTTAAAGTTTTAATGAATTCAGTTGCATTTCACTGTTAAGTATGTAAGGGATTATACAGTGATTTTATTTTATTAATTGATTTTATTAGAAATGCTTTTAATTTAAAAATTTTCAAAGATTCATCCGGTATTTTTATGCTGAAAAGTTCGCCGATGCTCGGATTTATTTAACCATATCCGCTCCGTTTAAATGTGAGAAAGTTTTTTCCAATTTTCCTGCAAAGAATTGCCGATATTTTACAAAAGGAAGCCTTTTTTGACTGTTTTGCTGTATTTCCCTACCGGTAGTGTAATTTTTTAACAGAAAACGCGTTTTAATTCTAAGTTTATGTAGTTTTGTACGAATGAAACTTTCAAATGAATGAGTTCTTTTAGTTTTCCTTCTTTAGTTTACGTACATACTTGCAAGCGAATGCCAGTAAACCCGAAGCGTTTTTAAACGTTAATTAAAATCTGAAATAATCCATTAAGAATCACTACGTGATTGGTTTACTCGGTTTACACTAACGAACATCCACACGGCATATTGCAAGACACCTGACTGGCAGAATTATGCAAAAATCTGCTCTTGTAAACAGTAATTTTGTCATTATTTTTTTCGAGACTGGCTGTATATAGAAAATTATGGTTGTTAGCCATCGCGCCTTATGAACATCGAATCGGAGAAGCTTTTGTGCAACAACGTTCATTTAATAACCATCGGACCATCCTGATTTAAGCATTTTTGCACTCTTCTGGTATATAAATCTATATACAACTTTAAAACCGAAAAGCAAAACACATTTTTAAGTTAATTTAACATAAATCAACGGCGCATTTTTCAAAATAAATATCCTAAAAACCGAGTAACATTTCACATTTTTCTTAAGCCTTCATGTAGAATAACCATTAGATTAACTATTCATATCGTTCACCCAAATGACCGCCAGCTAAACTACCTGCATCGTATGATGCGAAATATTGGCTCAAAAGCGAAAGTTTTGATCGAAGACGAGATATCATATGTATGAGTATGCCATTTTTAGTAGTAGCAGCAGACAACTAATCAACAAAGCAGATTGTCTGAGACATAAAAAGAACCAGCTTACAAGCGAAAACTGATGCAATCAAGTGTTACACTCATTTTTACAGCGCCTGTTTATAGTAGCAATCACAGATAAAAGATTGTTGGTTTAACGACCCAAGATTGGTCTTATTGTGTTTAGCCTTGTGCTGGAAAAACGCTCTAATGTCAATAATGTTTGGCAAAAAAAAACACCCGTGGTGCACATAAACTTATCCCAACATTACATGAGTTGCCCTGGAAACTCGCTCATAAACGTACCGAAGTCGCTGCCGAATGTCAGCGAAGAGCGCTTCGCATCAGACACACGTAGTTCACATAGGTGCAAAAACTATTTGCACCATGTGTTTTGGAAAAAACAACTCACATGAAAAAAATCAGTAGTTGCAATGACATAAATCAGAAACCAGCCGACTGTTAATTGGAATATTGGATAAAATAACCGTAAATCCATTTGCATTATCTGCCTGTAATTATTAACATTAGTAATTAACCAGTTTCTTCTGGTCGCAGCGCAGTTACACGGAACACTCTAACTGACAAATCACTTGTCGCCTCAATTCCATTAAACCCCTTTTACCGATGCGACTTTTTAGCGGTCGTTTTAATATATTTATGGAATGTTGCAACTTGAAATTCCATCTCGCCCAGATGATTTGCTTTAAATAGGCGTTTTTGATTGACGTTGCCATTTCATTCTACGGCTTTTCAGCTAATTAGTGCTAATTATCACGATCACTTGCACGTTCATATTTACGATTCAACAACTAATTAATGTGATTAAGGCATTTTGGCTTATTTAACACCAGCTCACCAGCTCAATCTGTATTATTTGGACGACAATTTTTCAAGAAACTTATGAGAATGTTTTGTTGTTGCTTATTTACGGTTAGTAGACTAAGCTTTTTGCCGAATCCATATAACAGTATAAAGTGAATAAAATGTTTATTGCAAAGTTTAACGATCACGATCACATTTTACTACAGAAATAAAAAAGGCAGGTTAGGTTAGGACTTCTTACGCCCGTATAAATAACACCTTTTTATGGCGAATTTATTTGGAATTTGCCAGATTTCAGATCTGGCCCCAAACGTTATGCGAAATATGGACGATAAAACTGTTAATATACATGGTGATTCAATTAAGCAGTTTAACATGGAAAGTTTTACACATACCAAAATTGTATTTAATAATTTTTGTTGACAATTGTTCAAATTTCCAGGATTTTGCGCATGTATTGCCCTTATCCCGGCGTAAATTAGGTGCATAATTTATGGCGCATAGAAACGGTTCCGAACTGAATTAATCGAAATCTCTGAATAATAAGGCATATTGAATTAAACATTTAGGCTGGATGATTTGCATTGCAGGTTGCATTTCAACTAATAATTTGCCATAATCGAACTTTCCTGTTCAAAAGTTGGTGCAATGAAAATATGTAGACGGCAATTATTGTCGAGTAAAACGGCAATAAAACGGCCTAATTACCGTTGCGGCGAATTTTAATTTCAAATAACTAAAATTGTAATTAATCGTTAATAAATTATTAGGGACGGATAATTAAATTTAGAGCGAAGTCAAACGTGAAATTACTACTGCTATCGGTGGATAAACTAAACGAATTTGATAACTGACTGATGTGAAATAGAAAATAAATAACGAAATTGCAGAGAAAATTAGGAGAAAGTCTGTGCTTTTTTAAAATCTAGTGAGTTTTCGAAAGATAAGGAGGAATTTGAAAGGAAATGAAATTTGAAATTTGAAATTAATGGTAAATAAAATCTGTCGCTCTTTTGGTTCTCTGAGCACAAGCCAAAGTTTTGAAAAAAATACAAATTTTACACTTTTCTATTTTCTGAGTTTATTAAAACAAATGTAAATTGATATTTTCATTGTTTTAAATCGTAATTTGATGCGCTATCTATTACTGACTACGGGCAATTTGTGGCTCTATTGGTTGTCTCAATACAAGTCTAAATACAAGCCTCAAAGTAAGAGCGGTTTTGAAAAAATGACTAATTTTGCATATTTCCATTTTATGGGATAATTAAGAACAAATGCAAATTGATGTTGTATTTTAAAAAATTGCCTAATTTCATGCTCTATCCATTAATGGCCAAGATAATTTTGTGGTTCTATTGGTTTTCACCAACCGAATGAGTGGAACAAGGCAATTTTCCATAAGTCTAAGTCTGTACTGGACAGAGAAGGAAAACAGAAGATTCAGACAAATCGACTTCCGCCCACTTTGAGGGTGTTTCTTCTCTCTCCAATGCGGGCACTTGTGGGTTTACCTTGTTTGGTTCAGAGCAAAAAATCGTCCACCTTTACGTTATGTAGTGATTTGCTGAGAAAACAAAAAGGCTGAAAATACATGTATTTTTAAACATGCCAAAAATTTACATAAAAATGTAAATATCTGTTTGAACTCGACCAATTACAATCCATATGCGGCTCACTATCAAGCTAATTTAAATATTGAAGGATTATTTAAATTCGTCGTCTTTGTTATGGAAATGGGCACTAAACAGGACCGGGTAAGTGCCTAATAATCAATCAAAAAGTCATGCGATCTGCCAAAGAGGCGCATTGAAAGTTTCGATCCATTAGTTTTACGCTTTTACTCTACATTCTACAGGGTTTTTTGAGATTATGTTCAATGTGCAATTAGTTCATCGTTTTCAACCAAATTGCCTAATTGTAATTCAGCAAGAAAACCCACTTACGTGGACGTACAAAGTTCACTTAGAATGCAGAAACCTGCCAGGGATATTGTATTCAGTCTTGCCAAATAAACGCTTTTATAAAGCCATATATTCCGGACAGTAATAACACAAAACCCTGACCGGAATATTAGTCTTCAATTATTTTTGTACAAAAATGGAATTTTGATTATGCACTATTTTCATAGTAGGTACAGCTTGGATTTTTTTCATTAAATAAACGTTTTTTGCCAAAAAACTAGCTATTAAAACATACGCCTGTAAATAACTTAGTAATCTATCATTCTCAAACAATAACTTCTTCAGTCACAGTAACGACTTCGTGCCAACTAAGCGATGGTTATTTTTAAGTCAAGCCAGTTAAATTCAAATGTACACGTTCAAGGAATGCATATAAAAACAAATTAAAGATGCTTCATAAAACGTATTGCAACATTCATAATTTGTCACCAGAGCTGTCTTGGAAACAATCAATTATAGTCTTCCGCAATAATAGCGCACTTTTTCAGCCCTTTCTCCGTAAACCTGAACATAAATATCATTTTGTATGCTCATAAACATAGTCGTGGTTAATTTTATTAGTTTTTTCCTCTTATCGTGTTTGCTGTTGAGTTTTTTTGGTATTTCGTCCAAGAGTTGACTAGAACCAGGCTTAAATTTACTATGAAATTGAAACTATTTGACTGAATAAAGTTCAATTGAAGTTAATTTAATTAAATTAGGAAGATGAATGAAGTCCTGTGTCCGACTTGAATCGGTTTCGTTTTTTTATTTCGTCAATATTTGCACCGAAGGTTTTATCAAGTATAAGTGATTTTCAGTTATATCAGCGGATAGGAAGGGTGATTCTTTAGAAATTCGTAACCTCGAAAACAATAGAAGCAAAAACATTTTTAATTTAGTTTTTCCGTACATGTGGTACGTTTGCGAATGTTGATGGTTTGTGCAAAAAGCTAAGTTTTAACCTCTAAAGAGATCGAAGTTCTTAGAACAATGTCGAAAGAGCGAATTCAACAGCTATATTTTTCGCAACAAAGGGAAAACAAGGTGTCAGACAACAGAAGAGATGGAAGCAAAAATAACTTCTAAAGAGCTAGAAGTGAGGCAGTCAATTTTAGAAGAGATGACAATTTCTTGTCGTTTTTTATAATAAAAACTCGAGCTTATGTTAGATTTCTCTGTTTCACCTGTATTTTTTTCTGTTTTTCTGATCGTTATTGAGTTTGATTCAAATGTTAAAAGTCTAAGTCACACATGATGATTTCTCGTCGTTTTTCATAAGAAAAGCTCAGGGTTAATCTTCGATTTAGCTGTTTAATTTCAAAAAGATCATGTGATTTGCCAAAAAAGGTGCCTTTTGTGTTTCTTTGCTAAAAACGCTGTTTTCGGGTCTAATTGGCTCAACAAAATATGCGAAAAACCAAAGTCTTTAACATGCATTTTTTACATTTGCAAAATGTTAGGGATTTTATCAGTCACAGTACTGAAATAAAACTCTACAATGAAAAAAGAGAGCGATGTTTAAACTATAGATTTCTAACAATCGATGCAAATTTTACGCCGATGAATAACCGGAAAATGAGCAAAAACGCAGCTCCTTTACGCCACATTTGTAAATAAGTATCTTTTTCACTTATTATAAGCATTTTGCATAGAACTAATCCCCGTTATTTCCGTTCCACGCTAACTGGCATTTTTCGACGCAATAAATAAAACATCAGAAATTTGGGCAGAAAAAGCGTTGGATGGAGAAACTAGACAACCGAAAAACGTTAATTTGGAATGCATACAACTAATCCGATTTGCTAACTCGCAACCAATTGCACCCCAAAGACAATAAAAGCGAAAAACTGAGGAAATACACAGCTGCCCAAACAGCTACAAGCAAACATTGCTGATGCCAGCAACTCGAGATCCAGGTTTTAAAAGGTTCAAGTCGGGCCCGTAGAGAAATTCGATCTATTTATTTATCCTGTTTTGAGTTTAGGATTTTCTGTTCAGCTAACGGGGCAAAATTCGCCGAGATTTTCCCTGTTTGTTCCCGTTAGAGAATCGGTCCACTTTGTTAAAACATATTTGCGGTTTTCAGGCAAATGTTTATCAAAGCAAAATGAGGAAACTTTTTCGGAAAATCTGCAACTGAAACTAACCGATCAGTTTTTCGACGACTGTTTCCATAACGAAACTCCTGCTGAAAAGGCCATTTGGGATCGATCAATTCCGAATTGTTACTATCCAGAACACCCATAAACCATTTAAAAAGCAGTTAGATTAACTCTTCGAAACCAACGACATGCATAATGCATTAGCAGCGAACTTAAAACTAAAAATAATAGATGCAGAACGTGCAACCAGGTATAGAAGTTTTCAAAACAGACCATAAATTCCGGGCCATGAATAAAAATCGCCGCACAATTTTGGACCTTTGCCAAATCGCCGAGGAAACTTCACAATATTTATATGAATGCACATCGCTGCGGGAATTATTCAATTAACTTGATGTCTTTATTAGTATAATTAATATTTTCACTGTCTCACATTTACTGCAGAGCATTTTGTATTGAGGAAAATCCAATGAGCAGATTCACATCACTCAAAGGGCCAATTTTCGCCCAACCCAATACACTGTGTGTATTTGTTAATTTATAATAATTTCAACTCTAATAATATCAATGGCAGCGTCCGAACGAGACCGGCAAACTAATAAATATTCAATTTTGAAACGGGAGGGTTTTATGCATAGTCGCGATGATAAAACGAAAATTTGCATATGCTTTTGATGAAGTTTGTCTGCGCGCAGTGCTTTATAAAGTAACGTAAAAAGCACTTCGGACTGTTGTATGGCAAAAAATTACTTACAGCCTGAAACAGAGATTCGAGCGCCACTGATGCCAGAATGGGGCAAAAAAAAACTTTCCAACTGCCCCACTGGAAATTCTGAAGAAATAAAAAAAATAAAAACCCTTTGATACTCCCCTATAAAATTTCGTTTGTTTTCTCAGCCAATTTTGCAAAGATCGGGAGCTAAAAATCGTTTAAAAAAAAGAAATTCTTTATCCAAAAAGTGAAAAAAAAACAGGATAAAACAAGTTTCAAGTATTAAGACTAAAAATTAGGATCGATAAACCCTTGTAGTTGCGCTACTGGTAATTTTGGAAATGTTTTTGAATTTCATTTTGACCCTGTGATTTGATTTAAACTAAATATCATTTTTGGATCTTTAGAGACCACCTGACAGACAAAGAAATTTTTCAAAAAAAAACAGTGAAAAGCGCAATTAAAAAAACTATTCCAAACAAATGAAAGTTTTTTAAATTATATAACTAGTTACGCCACTGGTATATTTTCCGATCAAGCTAACAGATTACGGTTCGCACTTGATCGTTGATGATTTTTTTGGACGCTAAATGAGATTTAAAAGAAGTCGAGTTAAACAAACTGAAAAGCTTGCGCAAAAATAACTTCTATCTTTTCACTCTGCTGTAAATTTCCCGAAACGGCACTAAACTCATAAAATGTGTATTAAATGGAAAACGTCCCGTCGGGACGGTGATTTCAGGTCATTTTGTCTGTTTAATGGCCGCAATAATTGTCACCTTTTCAAATCTGGCCAAGTTCCGTGCAATTCCCTTCGATTTACAATGTTATCTCTTTCCAAACTCAAGTCATTTGCGACTTTAATCACACAGTTGATGGTTATTTTTTAAGTTGTAAAACCTGATTGATTTTTTTTGCCTGCTCTTGGACAATTTTCCACGGTTTTTTTAAATCATTAGACTTGAACGAAAAAATCACCTGATATTGACCATTTCCACGGCATGGAAACCGTTACGGCTGTAATGGCAAATAAGTGCTGACATACCAAATAGATAAGTTTTAAGTAGTTTAGCTTTATCGTGAGCTTTGAGACATCCACACCGGGGCAAAGAAACCTTATATTAAAACGAGCAACTCATCAAGTTTCACACGAGCTCGTTCTTCGTCTCTTTCTGCTCCGTTGTGGACTCGGCTTTAATAGTATTTTTTTACGCTTCTAATGCCCTTCTAAATGAAATCAATGAACATCGGACTGATTTGCTGTCAATTTCAATTAAACTTGTCGCTGTTGGGTCAGATTGAATTTGTACTTTAACTACCAGGATCAGTCCATGAAAATTCTACAAAACGACTTTGGCCTTTATCGACTCGTTTATAATAAAGTAAACTACAATTTTTCCATATAGAATTTTATATCAAAAACATACTGGGCATTAAAATACATTTTTTTCTGAGTATGCCCGGTACTGTTCGTCTAAGCCATTGAATATTGGACTGTACAAAAAAGAAAAGCTTTTATTCAATTAATATATAGAATTCCATTCAGGAAGATTTTAATACCTTTTATCTCTAATAATGTTTTCACCGATTGTTCAATATTTTCGGAATAAACTTGACTAGCTTTGGTAACTTGACTGCTTTGGCAATGTTTGACCCCAAAACTGAAGTATTTTAAGCGATAAAGGTCATCAAGTTGGAATCTAGCGACGCTTGGACCATAGTGCATCTCTTATAGGCTTCTAGTATCATTAAATCGAGTCGTATCAAAGTAGTGGCTTCCGAGCATGAGTGCCCACACCCCTGAAGATGGCAACTATGCCTGCTAGCAAAACGTCTCAACCAAAATTCTATCGGCAACAAAGACTCAAAATTTTAATTAGGGTTTTAATTACTTAATGATTGCAGGTTGCGAAACATTAAAATTCCAGATGGAAATGTTATTAATCCCCACATTATGTGCCATCCAGAGGCTAAAGACCTAAAAATACATTGTCTAAAGAACGCACCAGACGCAAATCTGTTTTGAATAAAACGTCGATTGCCGGTTACGAAACAGTCATTTTCAGTTGTTTGAATCAAGTATACAGCTCATAAAAATTATAATTGGGGTGTTTACGCGTTCAACATGTTTTTAACGCCAACTGCTTCCGTTTTTTCTTCATGCGACAGCAACGCAACACTACAATGTACGAGTTGAGCATGTTGGACTCGTAAACTTTTAGTATTTCATTAACGATTCATTTTTTCCAACGTCATTATTTTAAAGACTTTTATACGGAGAGATTGGGGAAATGTTGCAATTCTTTGCACAATCAATCACTAATCGGTTTAATTGCGCAAATACCGATAGAGCAAAGTAACCGCGCTGAACTAAACACAAATATTTATCTTTATTTGAATGGCAAATAGAAGTAAATTTGGGCTCTATCGCCTCCGAACGGTACGTAGGGGCTGGGGCTAAACACGTCGACTAATTAAAATCAGAAATATATTGTACGGCTTGTGCCTCTGCAGTCTGCACACCGTTATAAAACGTAATGGTGTTTAATATTTATCTTTTAAACTGTTTTAATCGCTTTATAAACATCGTATAACTTCAACGATGGGAAATGCGATATCTGTGCATGGCTGCCTGGCGCCCCTCGAGCCATACAGACATGGGGAGGATGGCAACAGTATTAAATTATTGTTGTAGTTCGAACCGGCAAAGAATTCCATCTAATTTTGGGTGTATTTTCCTTTCTTCAAAAATACATTTAAAAAAATCCCCTACACAATTTTAAATCATCAAAAGAGATAAGCTTTTGCTTATATTTTGTTTTTTTTAGCATTCGCTTTGTTCTCTGTTCATAAAATGTGTTTAAATGTTTCTGTGGCAATAAAGCCTATTTTGATTTGAAACTGTTTTGGAAAATGAATTCTTGCTGACGTTTCGCAAGCACGAGTGGCCTGTATCCTCAGAGGTGTTCCCTGTAATGTAAGCCACTTGTGCCAGCGAAACGTCTGTAAGGATTTCTATTCCACAATTTCACCATGGCCCAAACAACCGAAAAACTTACCAGTTTCAATTCGAACCGACACAATTCGCCGTTGCATTTTATCCAAAGTACGTACAGCAAAGTACAGAGAAATAGTTTAGGAAAGTTGGGATTTCCGGTATTATTTTGAAATTTATGGGCCTTGTGTTACACACGCAGGGCTATTTTAGTTTGATATAGAGTGTATGCTTTGCCTCGGCAAGATAAAGCATACTCGGGACACAAAGTAAATAGCGCCGCAAGTTGGGGTTTCATTTACGAAAAAACAAAAAACAAACCACTGTATTTATGCTTGTCGCGGCAAAATACACAACTGTAGATGCTTTCAAACTGTTTATTTACACGGTTTTAATCGTTTGCCACTGAACCGTCTGAAGGCAATAAAATTAATAAATCAAAAATGGTACCTGTTGTAATATTTCACCCCCAAAGATACTAATCTTGAGGGCGTTTGCCACTCAAGTCTGGGGGCATTAATAAAAAAAATGATTAATGCACTGATAAGAAGGGACAAAACTCCATTAAAAGACCAGCGCTAATAGTTATCTCTCTAAAAGTCGTCTGGTTCCGTTTGTTTTACTTCAACCTACTTCCGCAATACGTAATTTCCGTTTTTACCGAAATAGAATTACACATTTCGGCGCTTAAGGAATGGAAGATATTTTTTGTTTTTACATTGTTAGTTCTGCGTTTTTGTTGCGGTTGAAGTCGAATAAGTCTTATAGTTACATAATTTTGTTAGAAAAGACTCAAAATCGACTCCCGCTTTATATGTATAACAATTAAACTCGAAATTTTGAAACACTATTTCACGCCTTTCTCTGGTTTTTTCCTTCGCAAAATTAAGTAACAAAACCTTCTAAATAGACCCAGATGCAAAACAAAACCGAAAATAAAAATTCAAAATTTCCCTCTTTTTAGAGGATGAGAAAAGCCGCAGAAAATAAATTTCCCCTCGTAGTGGACTGATCCATTCGAACAGGGTCGACTGCATTCCACCCTTATGGGCAGAAGTGAGTCCAACATACCAGTTTCCATGAAAACCACCCTGTCTTTGTCTTTCAACGTCGATGTACCGGGGCGCGTGTGCTCTATAAATGCTCAATTAAAATATAAAATTTACCGAAAAAACCGAAATTAAAAAATTACCGGCGAGTCTATTTATTTCCTGATACAAGACAAATTTATAGACTAAAACCGAGGAAATATTCAAATCGTCAATTTAATTTATCGCTGTGACTGAAGTGGATTTTAGAACCAAAAACATGCATTTCCAAGTCCGATAAACGATAAATAATTCATAGGTGAACCTGATAATAACTTAGAATTGAACACAACAAGCGCTTGAGTCCCATATATCGAGCATCGTTGATCGATCGTTAATAATTTAATTTGGAAACAAATAAATTCGATAAATAAAACATCAATTAACGGGGTTTGAGAGCGCTTTGAGCGCATACCAACTCAGCGTGCGCTTGAAATTCATTTGGACCGCACCATCTTCGTTAAATATTAGATATTAATTAAGTAGGAACTTTGACAAGGCAAATAGATTTAAGAGAATTGATTTTCGTTCATCGGTAGACTGGGAATGAATAATACCAGCTTTTAGACCAGCCGAAGATTTCCAGTCTCTATATCGCTATTATTAGCTTAAATTGCGCGCTCTAGAATTACTCTATTTCGCATTATCATCAGCCATTAAGCAAATTCCCAAGCACGTTAAACAACTTGATGTGTAACTCGAATATTACAGTTCTCGCATACGTGAAGGAAGAGCGAAAGCTCGAAGTTAATAAGTACAAAGAATTTCATGCATTTTCTTATCGGAGAAGTTGCATGTCCTGAAGCGAGATGCTCGGATACGTTTATTGCATTTGAAACAAAATGTGTCTGCTATAATCGTTAGTCTCATAGACTGTTTCAGCTCAATAGTTGAGCACACTTTTCCATATAACAGGAATTTTTTTATGAAAAACATTTGGTTGCTCTTTCAAGTAGTAACTAACCTTCTGTTCAGGATAGGCCTGTTTTCAAAACCAGTTAAATATTCACGTGTCTCTGTTTCTATTGGGCGCGCTTTTTAAAATCAAAAGAAAAGTGTCTAACAGTGTCGGTAAATTTTGCAAAATTCCTCGCAATTATCCGACAATACAGTTGAAGTTGCGTGTGTTAGAACGAAACCTAACATTGTTATGCTTTTTCCGCCTTGTAACCTGTACTTAGGCAAAATATTAATTGTCGTCTGTGCCGTCGGTTTCTTGACGGCGTGACAAAAAGATCGTCGTCAAACCGTCTTTGAACGGTAATTAATTTAATGAGAAGAGGAAACCTCCTTTAGCGTTGATTCGTCGGGGACAGGAAAGAGACCTGGAAATTTTATTAGGGAGACGCGACAACGGTCCCCGCTCAAAGACAAAACGCGACAGACGAAAGAAAACAAAAATTAATTAAGAAGTTCGTTGAAGACGATTTAATTATCAAAGTTGCTCGCATGGTGGAGGGCGCCAACTAATAAAAACTTTGTTTTCTTTATTGAACTTTATTTCTGTTTTTAAACAGCAATATTTTTTTGGTGTCAAGAAGACCTCTTATTTTGACATATAGTATCAATTTCTCATCATTTTCACTACTGTACTCGTCTACTTCATTTGTCTGCATTATTTTCAAATGAACAATCAGACATTGCTTGTCGTATTTCAAGCTTATTACCGCGATTGCATTCAGCAATATTAAATTGCGCCTTTATATAATTCAGCAAAGTTTTCTTATCGCGGTCCCGATTCCATTAGCAGGATCCTGTTTCGAGTACACCTAATGTGTCCTTTGGGAATGGAATTTCTTGGCTGGCAAAAGTGCAGTTTGTTTAAAACTGTTTTTGGCTTAACACATCTCTGAAGTGATAAGCAAGAGGAAAAGTTGCTTACTTAATGGTTAAAGTAGCAGTTTTTATGCAGTAAGTACAATTTATTTGGAAATGTATTTGCCTTCGAGTTGAATTCTTCTTGTCACATTTGAATAATTTGTTTTGTTTGAGCTGCTATTCGTGGGGGCAATTCAACAATACTAGTATGAGAAAAAATTAGAAAGCAAATTCTTCAAATGCTACAAGAAGACTAATAGTATATTCTTTGGTGTATTTACTAAGTTTTATGTATTTATTAAGTTAACGTTAGTAAAAAACTACTTGCCACTAAACTGCTCATTTCTGTTACAGGGTGCTTTTTATTTAACGGAAAATACCACAAGACGGTAAAGAAAAACGTCTTTTTCCATAACACCACAAATTTTCCACAGAAAAATGAAAAACTAGTGGAATATTTTGAAATTTCAAGGGCGCGAACGGCAACAGCCCGATTTTTCCACCACAAGCTGTATACTAATTCGACAAAAGAACCCGAAAATTGACGAACATTGGAAAATTGATAAATCGATAAACATGGCGGATTGGACGTATGTTCAAGACTTTTTTATTAATAAATTAATGCCATTAAAACATTTTTAAAGGAATACAAAATTATTATCTACTTTACTAAATATAATCTAACGAAAACCGTTATTTCAGATGTATTTTGTAAAAAAAATATGTAACATCAAATGGGCAGTTTAGTCCTAAGAAAAACAATTGTTATTTTTTCTTCCGAGGAAATCCAAAGTGAGAAAAAATTCACAGCTCAAACAAAATAAATTTTTCAAATATCGCAAGAAGAATTACGCTCAAAGACAAAAACAAAAGTGTTTACCGATAAAAGCTGCTATTTTAAACCTAATTTAAGTAGCTTTTGGTCTAGCTGATCACCTCAAGTGTGTGTTAAGGCAAAACTAGCTTTATTGCACTTTGCAAAATGCGAATATTTTCGAGGAACACGTTATGAAATCGTAAAATTTCACAGAAAAGAGTGGACTTGTTTGATTAAAATTGGCCATTGCCATAAATTTCACGAAAGTTTATAAAGTTCTGCAGCACGCTAAACAAATATTTCCTTTCCATTCGGTTTAAAATTTGATCGTTGCAGCCATTAAACGTTTATTGCAAAGAGGATTTAAAATATATTCCACTACTTGCTTTACTTGGATGGAACGTTAAGCGTTTTAATCGAACAGTTTTCCAGATGCACGCAAAAGCAATTGGGATTTCGCATCAGAACCAAGTGGGCAATAAATGAAACTTGTTGCCTTTCAATGTTTTGTTGATGAAGACACAGCAAGAGGAAAAATAAGAAATATTAAACTGGAGAATAAATCGACAAGTGAAGAAAGCATAAAACACGACAAGTTCAGGTTGGGTTTATTAAAATCTCCAGAGTGATTTATGGAGCCAAATTTGCATTATGAGGAGATGAGCAATGGGCCGAAGAATGGAAAAGTTACAATGAAGAGTTTCCTTTTAGTATCCGCCTCATCCTCCTCCAGTCAATTAACCTTTGACTGTAATAATTAGCCAAGATGCATTAAAAACCCGTGGACTTCAAGTTCAATAAATCCCTCGACCCCACAAAAAGCCAAAAAAAAAACGCCCAACATTAATGAATCTCCAGACTGAACCGAATAATGCATAATGCGATTCTTGTGCTTTTCACTAACTGACAGGAGCTGTTCACGCTTGTTCATTGAGTGAGTACTAATCCTGGTAGTCAGACCTTTGTTTCTCCATTTCAAAAGCATTGAAATAGCTTGTTAGGAACCGAATCCCTTATGGTTTGTTTCTACCGGACACGAAAAGGGTGAGGCCAATTAAAACGTTTGCTTTGAAATGTGCAGAGTTACCTGTATAGGTATAGGAATACAATCGTCCATGATACTCTATCCTTGTAGTTTTATGTAGTTGCATTTAAAGGGCCTTTCGAATTTGGAAAAGTTTCCCGTTGCATAATTACACGCTCCATATGACGATAAATTATCCAATTCATAGCGGCGTGCTTGAATGATTAGTTGTTTTCGTCTAAGTTAATTAATTATACTGTTTGAACGGCTAATTGAACACTAACTACAATGTGGCTGTATTTCGCACCACGCACTAGAACCCAACAGATTTATTTCACTTCTGTCTTTTGCTTATTGCGATATGTGTTAATGTTAATTAGGGCGCTTATGGGCGCGACTAATTGCTCAAAGAATCTTGTCCAGCCGTTAATATTTCAATTAGTCAAATTAATTGTCTTTTGTCCCCGGGACTTTGGAAGAACTGCATGGAATTATAGTGCAACATTCAATATTCTATTCAGATATAATGGCTGAATACTGATGGCACGACGCTCATAAATATTAATGGCCCTGAGTGGTTTAACAGAACGCATATTTTCTGCATAATTATAAATTAACCACATTGCAATTACGGGATTTACATAAGTAATTATTAGTGTTTGGTCGGTCAGTATCACCTCGCTTGTCTTAAGACTTAAGATGGTGAACTCGTTAGGCCACTTATCAATCGGCTGGCACCAGAATGCGATTTAACGATTCAATGGTGCCCAGTCGGGCATATGGGTTTTAATAATCCTTTGGAAACATTCAAAGAAGAGAAAAAAGATCGTTGATCAAACCTGATACAATTCAGTCATTTTCAGCGCTAGTTTTCCCTGTCCAATTCAATCTTGAAACGCGTTAATCCCAGTCGACTTCGGGAAAGTTTCGAAACTTTTCGAAAATATGCCATAACTCATTTTTAATTTGTGAAAATCAAATCCCGCCGCTCCAACTAACTTTTAACGATGTTTTGATTCGAAGTCTATTTTAGTGCCCGGGCGTGGCCCGGCCCGGTCAATAAATAAAAAACCGACGACAATTATGATTTAATATTATTTGCGTTCACTGTCTCTAAACACCCATGATTTATACATGTCGGCAACACTAATTGATAAGGCGCACCCCCTTAGTTAAATATAATTTAACGCTGACACCTACTTTAAGGAACCCAGTTCAGAATGGGAACGATCCCTACGACTCAATAAGAATGGGGTTTTCTAATTATTTTTCACTCTATTATTTTCCATTGAATAATGATGATCTGCGAGCGCTCAGTTCAGGGATAACGTGTTGACAATTCCCTATAAATATGATAATTCCCCGTTATCTGGATGTTATCTTAAGCGCCATTATCGTTAACATTCTAATCGGATAGGAGAGTTATCTATTTGGAATGGGCCTTAAAAAATAGGGTCGGAGTATCGAACTTATGTTCTGTTGCTGTGTTCATTGTTGGTGAAGATTCCCAAAAATCGTCCATTCTTAAGAGTTTCACTTGCAGCAAATGAAAACTTTGGCATTTTATTTCGTTCAGTGTGGATTTTTCCCATAAACTTGGCCGGTTTTGTGAGTGCATTCTTAAATTGCATTATTCGTTTCTTTGTTCAACTCGTCTTGAAACGAGTGGAGAATGCAACGCGGTAGCAGCCCGAAGAATAAATGCAGTTTAGCTTGTTTTTGTTCAGCTGGCTGCAATCCGTATTAATGGCAAACTGGAGACATTAAACTTAAGTTAAGGCAATGAAGGAATTTCTACTATTATGTGTTGATTTGCTGGCCGCTGATGTAACTTCGCACTTTTAAGCTCATTTCATTCACTTCTCCTGCTTCTCGAAATCCTCACATGAGCAATCACACTCAATCAATTTTTCGTTCGGATTATTAATTCCATTGCTTTCAGCCAAACGTGTCCATCAGCTATCAAACCATTCCCATCAAGAATTTATCGAAAAGCCTTGAAAAAACCACTCACCCAATAACACATTATTTACGGCTTCCATTTAAATTAGGCGTTTAATGATTCCGAATTTAAAATGTCAAACGAAATTTTGAGTTAATGGCAGTTAAGTATCAATCTCTGGTAGTTTAAAGCTCAACATGTTTACGATTTCCGTTTAATGGGGTCGTGAGAGTGTTTGGGTTGTGATCTCGAGATTTATGTTCAAAATCCCTTCAAATTTGTATTGGTTTTTTCTCAAATGTGCTCTGTTTTAATTGTATTTAAGGCCTATTCTGTTTGGTTCTATTCTATTCTGTCGATGTAATCTCCCGCTGTATTACCCCAATGTTTTTCGTATGAACAAACTCTCCATTTGAACATAGTACATGCTTTTTTATATAAAAAAACATGTAATTTAACGCTTTTAGTTAAATTAGCTTTAATAAAGTAGATAATTATTGTTTCATATTCAAACATTGAGAGGTAACAAGTATCATTTATTGCGCACTTGGTTCTGATGCGAAAACCCAATTGCTTTTGCGTGCATCTGGAAAACTGTACGGTTCGCATTTATTAAAACGCTTAACGCTCCATCCAAATAAAGGAAGTAGTGGAATATGTTTTAAATCCTCTTTGCAATAAACGTTTAATGGCTGCAACGATCAAATTTGAAACCGAATGGAAAGGAAATATTTGTTTAGCGTGTTGCAGAACTTTATAAACTTTCATGAAATTTATGGCATTGGCCAATTTTAATCAAACAAGTTCGCTCTGTTCTGTCAAACGTGTTGCTCGAAAATATTCCTATTTTAGACCCAATTTAGAACGTAAAAATGTTCAGTGAGTTTTCTGTTTTTAATTAGTCTAATTATGGCTTTTTATACCTGAAATATGCTCGAATGTTTGCAAGATTCTTAACGGCGGGTGTTGGAAATTTAAAGAAAATCCTCCTCGACTTGATATGAGCCTGAATATGTTTTACAAAAAAAATCAGAAAGGCTGCAATAAAAAAACCAGGAAAGTTGAACAAATGAAGAATCCGATTTTCTCGGAAGAAATTCGAAAATTTATTTTATTAACAGTTTACTCTTAATAAAGTAGATAATTAATTTTTATTCTTTCAAAAACAATTTTAATGTAATTAATTTATTGATAAAAAAGTCTTGAAGATACGTCCAATCCGCCATGTTTATGGATTTATCAATTTTCAAATGTTCGTCCATTCTCGGGTTCTTTCGTCGAATTAGTATACAGCGTGTGGTGGTTGGAATGAGTAGTGTAAATTTCGCTCCCTTGAGATATTCCAAATATTCCGAAAATTTTTCATTTTTCTATGGAAAATTTGTGATGTTAAGGAAGAAGACGTTTTTCTTTACCGTTTTGTCGTATTTTCCCGATCCGAAGTACGGTTTTAACACAAAAATCGCGAGATTTCAAAGTGGCCAAGTTTTGACTTCTAACCTAACATTTACAAGGTCGATATGCGGTCACTCGTCATCACAACTCAGCGGTTTTGACATTGTGGATTTGAACTCTAGAAGATAATTTGGAGAATTCTTCAAGCCTTTGAGGACTATGGAAATGGAGTATCCGGATGCAGAAATGAGCAGTTTAATGGTAAGTCATTTTTTTCTAACATTGAGCTTGTAAATACGCAAAATAAACTTTCAACATCTTTAGTCAATAGCCTCTTAAAGATGATGAAAATTTCAAGTTGCAAGAATGCGAGTTTTTAAAGCAAAAAGCGCAATTGAGTAAATACATCCATTATGAGTCCGATATTTACTAATTTTGATTCGCTTATTTACCAAGGTAACATTTGAATTTGCGGAATTTAATTTCTTATGTGTTTGTATCCCTTAAAATAGACTTGATGTTAAGCAGGTTCAGTCAGCAAAAATCTTGAATCCTCCATAAAATAGGCGAGAAAATCCGTTCAATATGGGTCGGTTTGGCTTAGCCTAGGCTCAATTCATATTTATCTTTTATATTTCTTTCCATGCTAACCCAAAAATTTGTGGAAAGTCTATCCTGAAACCTTGTTTCATCCTATCTATCATCTTTATTGGAAATATCGGCTTGGATGTACGAAAGTAACCCACAATGAGTAAAATAAGTTTCGAATTCCTCGCGAGGAAGTATATGAGAAAAAAAGGGAAGCTCAAACAAAAAATGCTTTAAATATTACAAGAAGAATTAGGCTCAAAGGTAAATAGATTGCCAAAAATAATATCAAATTCACTCAAAAAAACTGCAAATGTAAATATCACTCTCAAATGTGTGTTAAAACAACAATAGTTTTAAACAAAAGGCACTTTTGCCAGCCAAGAAATTCGACTCCCCAAGGATACATTATGTGTTTGGGAAACAGGATTCTGCTAATGGAAACAAGAGCGTGAAAAGAAAACTTTGCTGAATTGCATAAAAGTGCAATTTTATATCGTTGAAATGCAATAGCGCTCATAAGTCATCAGCTTAACAAAACAACAATAACATGAATTTATTCACTTGATAAGCGTTGAAGAGAAAATGTGTATTTTTGGGCTTTATCCTTCACTTAGGTTCAATAACAATCCCGTCATTGTTAACGAATTATCTAAAAACCCACTCAAAGAAAAAACAGATACATTCTTGTTACACCCATTTGAGCGGCAATAAAATTTATTATCTGATTATTAGATAATTATTTAATAAATGTCATCCATGGGCCGAGTGTCTGAATAACGATCTTCTTGCATACATAAAGAGTTGGAGCATGAGTCGGAATTTAGATTTACGACCGTATAATTCATATTTATTCTCAACCCCATCTGGAACATAAAAACTAATTATAAACAAACATAAATACCGCCCGACCCGACCAATCCTTTCGTTTATCCAGAGTCGTACTTTGTGGCTTTCCTCTAGGATACAACAGTTAATGAATTTTAGCAAGTTTTTATCTTTGTTTTAAGTGAGATTTTTGTTTAATATTGCCACAAAATAGCCAAGTTTAGCACTTAGCTTATGAGCTTTCAATGTGGTAATTGGCTGCCATACGTGATGAGGTTGTAACAGTAAAAGCCTCAGTATTGGCATATTTTACAAGGCACTTATTATTTATTATAGGCATGTAGTAAAACAATGTAATTCTATTAAGTTCCTATTTAAGGGAACATTCGGTTGGCCGAAGTGTTATTGTTGGTGCCAAACGACATAAACTAGTCTGTCGCATAGTTATTTCAGACTGTTTAAAGCCAATTGCCCGGATGAATTCCATCTGGAATTCATGCGCCTTTAGGGGGATTAAAAAAAACCTTTAGATCATATTTAGCAGAAAATCTCTAATCTGTTTGGTAACGAAAACCTTAGGGTGGCTATTATATGAATCTATACCTGAGCGACGATAATGCACCCTAATGGCAGGAAGACATGTTCTTCCAGCACAGTGGCGTTTTTTTGATATTCGAAATAACTTTTCACACTGGTTCTGTTCGGAGTTCTTCTGGCGGGGCTTTGCCACTTTAGAGACAGTTTTTTCGATTTCTTCCCCAATTTTACTGCCAAATACTTTTTAGCTAGAACTGTTAATTTTTTAAGTGAAATCTTCCAAAACTCACTGCCTACTTCACTGGCCTAAGATTCCAGACACGTTCGGAAGCAATATATTCCTCGTGAGCTCCATACAGGGGTGTGAAAGAATAACACCCAGTACAAAAGGGAAAAAACCAGCTTGACAAATTTCGGAATTGTATCGGGACTATTTAGGTGTTGTTTGGGGATTAAAATGGTCGGATTCAGGTGACAAAAACCGTTCCGGGACAAATGGCTTTTTCGCAGCAAAAGGAACAGAATCAAAAGTTACGTGATATGTAGAATAGAATTGCATCTTAGCGCATTTAGCGAGAACGCCAACTAATTTAAATGGAATGCTATTTTGCGAAAAATGTCTCGTTAATAGAGGGTGATTTGATGGAAAGCATACATTTTTTTGAATGTTCGACATTGTTATACATTTTATGTTTTGAAGAACACACTTGGAAAGTTAACTTGATTTTTCATTAACTCGTTTTAGAATCGTAATTTTTGTACATAAAAATTTGCCTGCCAAATGACCATTGAATTTAAAACATTGAAAGAGGAAAGTGCATCTTCAAGTCCTAAATCTTGGGGAAATAAAATTAAATAAAAAATTCAATCGGCCTTAGTCTTCAGGTCAGTCTTGATTTGACTTCAAGCCCTGACGATTCTTTCACTGTTGTGTTCATTTGAACCAACAATGTCGTTAAACGGCCTATCAAAATGTACATTTTCAAGATAAACCCTAAACAACCAAGTGGCATCATTTGATCGGTTTTAACTGTCACTGACAACTGGTCACAATTGTAATCAATTAAACAACAATCAACTTTAATTGATATTCGATGCGAGTTACATGTAATTGTCCAAACGGGCACATGTTTCCCTGTCAAGTGACTGTCGTTGAAAGAATTGTAAATATGTGGATTAGATGACTAACATTCGAAGTTTCTAAGTGTGTTTGAATCGACGGATATTTGTATAAAATTTATTAAATAATTGACGAGACAGGGCGCGATGGGATAAATAACACTGTCACTGATACATTTGATTTGTTTGTTCTCAGAGATAATGTTAGGATTGCTGTTGTTTGAAGAGTTTATTTAGGGGCTTTACATTTTCTTATGGTAGTTTCATGGACTTTAGACCAATTTTCACGTTTTAAAATCTAAATAGAAAAAAAGAACACATTTTTTATGTAAGTGCTTGCAGATTTCGATATCTCAGAGTGTTATTAACAGAAACCAACTGATGAGAGCTAGTAGGTTCGAAACCAGTCGTGGGGGTGCCTGAGATTAGCTCATCTCGAAATCTGCACTTATTTACATCAGAAACCTTTGATGATGCTGCTGCAAGTTTCGTTGTTTTTAAAACACATTTCTTTGCCTAATTATGCACATTTTTGTTTAAACTATGATGGAACCCATCAATTTCATCCAGAAAAACACCAGTTGCGTCGATTGCAGAGATTTCCTGTAAAGTTTTCAGCACAGTGCTTTTAAACGGCACTTAAAGACGCTAAAGTACGGTGTTAATTTTAATTCCAATAATGTTTATACGGTTGGAAGTAAATGTATATTCAACTGCGTTCAATTAGCTCAACCAGCAATTAACAACGCGGCCTGTAAAGTTATAAGTGTTATATTTAGGACATAAAGAGTCGTTACATGTTGGATTATTGTTGCTGATTGAATATCGGTTTCATTTCTTGCATTCGCAATGAATTTATTAAGCCTATTTGAAGAAAAATATTTTTTTTAAATTACCTTTATATCAAATTTTTTATGCACTTTGTGCATTTCTCTCAAGTGTTTGATTATGGTTGACTGGAAGCTTGAAGTTTAAATGGTTTGATGTTCAATTGAAACGAAATTAGTGGTGGAAACTTCGTGTAAAATATCACATGTTTATTGGTTCTTCTCTGTCTTCTACTCGCTCTCATTTTTTGCAAATTATTTTCTCCTAAATGTGAACGATCACATTTAATAACTGCATCTTTTCTCGCAATATCAAGCAGCGTTTCTGGATGTTTGCCTCATTTTGATATAAGAACTCCATTTCTTCGCATCATAAGAAACCTACTTAAAAACAGACAAATTTAAGAACGCCATTTCATGGTACATATTGCAATATGTCGACGACACTGCACTCATAACCCACGATGAAACTGAATGAGTGAATAAATGAAGGCTAATCGAAATGTCTCTAAAAATTTGATTTACATCCAGCTGTAATCGCTCAATTTCCACCGAAAAATATGTAGATTGCAAGGAAAATCACCCGTTCTCCGATGTTAAAACCTTACCACTCCCTCTAGAATAAACACATTTTAAAATTAGTGTTTAACTTTGTGCGATGCTAAAGCCGACTGTGTGCGTCTGAAAATCCAACTACTCTGATGTGTTAGCAAGTGAGAAAATTCAACAACACCGACTGCTGCTTCTAATTAAGGCCCTGTCGAGCTCTTTGAAAAATACATTCGCCTATTAACTGTGGTCGTTTCTGCTCCAATAAGTCACTTTTTTTGTATGTTTATCCGCATTTTCCAGTTGAATCCAATTGTTTTTAGAATTTGATTCAGAAATACCCCAAACATAAAATAACACGCGCGCTTAATTCCATCCGATGCAGTTGTTCTAATACGTTAAACGAAAGAAAACACCACTGTCATCCCAGTGTTGTCTATTGAAAAAGCCGAGCGAAAAGACAAACCACAACGGCAACAAAAGGAACACAACAAAACTGAGCGTTGATTAGAACGGAGATTTATGCATCGTTGGTGTTCTCAGCATCCGAGAAATTCCACCACTTCAAAAACAAAAATGTCTTTATGGTTCGAAGAGTATCGCATATCGCCAGCGCAAGTTTCGGATTTTATATCGTTTTATTGGTACAATAATAATGTCGGCTGGCATATTTAACAGCCGAAATATATGGAGAATGTCCAACAGAGCTCGTTTTGTTCTTGTTCGAGTCGACGAATTCACCACCGTTTTAATTCTCAACTAGATGTTTTTTGGCTAAACGTGACATCGGAGAGTAATGGATTTTTGAATTATTTTATTGACGAAATCATGTCACAAGCAAACACTCCTTTCATGAGAATTGAATGGTTTACTCGGATGATAAAAACATCTTTAAGTCCGATAAAATAGATTAAAATTCAATTCTCACAAGAGGAGTGCTTGCCTGTATTTGCACTAAGCATTAGAGTTTAAAAAGTATTTTCAAATAAAATAATCAAAACACTGAAACAATTTAAAAAAATTAAATCCAAATCTAAATCAAACATGCTGAAGATGCGTTTGAGTCGTTTACGCCACAACACTTTCCGCAGCCGCTAATGAATGGAAAGGGCAAACAAAAAGGCCGTTCTTTGTCGCGGTTTTATGCTAAATCGGATCAAACGAAGGGCAAGCTAAAGTAAAGATTAAAGGCATTCCTCGAACAACGACTGTGAGTAAGGAAGTCGGCTTTGCTGCTTTGTTTCATCTTTTAAACATCACCTAATTAGCATTTATTATATCTTTAAGGCCCTTCGCATTGGATGAGGCCACAAAATTTGTAAATTGCTTTTATCCATTTTTTTTTCTCTTCACTTAACAAACCAGAATTGGTATAATTTTATAAAAATGAAATAAATCTTCTTTGTGGGAAGACTGCAAAGTAAATTGCATAAAAATTAACGATTATCGTAAAATGAAAAGCGGAATTACCATAAGCCTCTAATTTCGATGTCCGTTGCACCGGGTATTAAATATTCAATCAAAAATCATTATTAATGGCTTAACAAACTTAATTAATATGCAATGGTTTTGTTTTGATTTGATTTATTTTAAATCGAAGATTAAATCTTTAAATTAAAACGAAATTAATACTGTAGAATGAGCGTTGCTTGTACATATTTGCGTTAAAATATCGGTCACTGCTTTGGAGTATTTTCGATTTTTCAAAAATATAACAATTAAAAAGACGTTGTTATTTCGTTCTTCACGCACAATGTCATTTATTTGGAAAATTTAAATTAACTCATCTTAATTATTGTCGCTTGCTGTGGATGTTGTTAGATTTCTACAAATTCGCCCTCTCATTCGTCTCTGAACGTGTTTGTTCTGCAAGAAGAAGGCATTATTATGCTTATTACAGAAATAACTGGTAAAATTCTTCAACTAGCAAAGGAAACCACGTCAAACAAGGTAACACCGGAAATGAATAGACACAGAAGGTGGTTGGTATACAGGATAGGATTTAGCAGGGGTTTGAATGAAATAATTTTTTCTATTTGTGGCTTTTGGGGTTTAGTTAAATTTTTCTAAATGTTCGTTGAGTTTATCGATGTTAGTTAGTTGAGTTTATCGATGTTAGTTAGTTGAATTTTTGTATAATTCTTCCGCTGCTTTGTTACTTTCTCAATTACTTTATCGTTTATTTTAATTTCAGTGATTAAATTACAGAATTTTTTCGCGTTATTTAAGGAAGGAATTCTCACTGCGGGCCTGTTTCACAAAATTCGGATAGTCTTCGGACCATCATTCTGTTCTCGATGTTCAAGAACGGTCTCAGACTTGTAATTGATTTATTACCGTTGAAATATTCCCACATGTCACTGCACTTCCCGGATTTCGATTTCGGCGTCTTCACACTTTGGTGCCCAGAATTTTCAAGATTTTGAAGCCCATTAATTTGTTTCATTTTGTTAACTTTTCACTAAAACTGTCTGTCGCTTTTAAACACCCAAAATTTAGGGAAGTTTTAACTTTTTCATGGGTTTTTAAGTTGTTTTTTGAAGTTAGTTCAGGCTCATTAACCACCTTCTTCGTAAAGTTCCTGATTGTTGCTTAAGAAAGTACAGGGTGGTTTTTGATGGTGGAATCGCGCAATGTGTTTGTTGTTTTTTTTATGCAAATTTTGCAAATATAAATCGACAAGAAAAGTTTGCCGCTACCCACAAATAAATAAAAGGCACCATCAATGTGTCCTTAATATAACTATCCACGTTCGAAATTTGAGAAAAATATCTCAAAAACTGCAAGAATGACAACGGAAAAACTAAATCAAAAATTTTAACTCCGTGTATCTCGAACTCTCCCAGCGTTTATTTACTGGTTTTTGTATCTCGATTAGCATTTGGGTCGCCCTGTATTTAGCAGAAATGTTCTTGAAAATCGTGGCTTTCTTTCAAATATTCCTCAAAAATTAAAAAAAAATTCTTTAATTATTGGTTTCTGTTGAGGAATAATGTCGGTTTTATGCAAATCGAATGTTGACACGGCAGCGTGCACAATTAAAATAACTTATATGGAAGTTCGGATGTACAGGGTGTCACGAAGACATCGCTCGAATGTGCTTAATTGATCGGAATGGTAACCTTTTGTCGTGGATCTCGATTTTCGATAATGAGCAATGCGGTAACTGTAGTATTGTTTCTAGGCTGCCGTTTTAATTGGAATTAAGGTCGACGAGACAGACACCATACAGGGTGGGCGCAAATTAATTCTTCTATAAAGAGTATGTGATTCCATCCGGGGGACTGTTGTCTCTATTAGCTAAGAGCCTAAGACATCCAACAAATCGTACCTATAAAGTAAAGTAGCCGTGTCCAAATGTCGAGTGGCTTTTAATCCTGCGGCGATGAGATAAAACTAGTATTTTAATTTCTTCGGCCTTCCGACTAATAACCATTCTTTCGGTCCAATAGAAATCAACCAATAACAATAAACCCGGGTTTATATATTATTTAATTCCAAATGGTTTATCTTTGACTTTTACAGTTCACCGTTAGGTCTCTAAATGAGAAAGGTTATTGTGTTGGCCAGTTTAGCTTCTGGTAATGCGGAAGAAACGACCAATTTTCTTGGAAAACGTTTTTTTCGACATATCATTAATGAGAAAATTTAAGAGGTTTCAATGATAAGTTCAAATGATTTAGGCAGGTGAAGGTTTGATTTCGGTTTTTTGTCTCAATTTTTGGGTTTTTGGAAAGACCATGGATAAGTTTGTGGTCGCAGAAGATCGACAGTTTGAACAGGTTCCTCATAAGTTGCATTTATAAAAGTTTTAAAGTTACTCCAAAAACGGTTTGCTTTAACGGCGCGAAGCATCGATTGGCTGGGAATTGAGTTTGATGCAGGGAGCAAAAAAAAACGTTCTAGTACTTTGTAGATTGAAAAGAAGCCCCAGGGTTTGACCCACTAATGGATGTTAATATAACATTTATATAAACCATCAAATGTTTAGCGCTAAAAGCGTTTTTCTTTGCTCATTCACTGGCGATTATCCGTATTATGTAAACATCACCCACACTTGGTACTTAAGCAAATTACCAGGCAATAACTCAGAACAAAGAAGGCACTGTGCAATTACCGACAAACATAGGAATTGAAAGTTCGGAATTATTAACCGTAAATTATCGCTAATTTGGGCACTAATTGAGAATAAGTATCGGTGATTTGCCATTGGCCCATAAGCGCTTTTCAGGAAAACAACGTGAACAATGGGATTTAAGTGAGTCGATTTGAAAGTGTGAGAATGCCGGATTTGGTATGAATCTTGAGCAATTTTCCTTCGAAGTGTGAAAGTAAACAAGTGAATCACTTTGTTGTTTTCATCAGCTGCCTAATTTCTTAAGCAGGAAGATGCTGATTATTCGATTTGATTTATAGAAAAATATGAGTTTAATATAACGCTGTAAAGGTCATGATGTGATTGAGACTTGGACCATAAAGCAGCAATTTAATGGCAAAGACACAAATACCACTTGGTTAACCTTTGGCAGCGAATGCAAATTTCTGAAGCTCCGTCGAATGTTAACAGAGTTAGCGTGAATCATGGAAGTTTGTCAGGCCGAGTTCGAAATCGACTTTTCGACTTTCTCCTAAAACCGCAGCAGCGGAATCGTGATCGATTCATTTTTCAAATTGGAACAAAGACCATGTAGCCGGGTCTTAAACAATTACTTCTTAAATTGTATTTGCATGCAATGTTCGATTCAGTTTAACTAGGCGAAGTAAATTGAAATCGGTATAGACGTCGTGCCATTGGTGTCGAATGCGACCTACTGTGTTCAATGGCATTCGACAAGCCAAGTTTATTTGCAAGCGGTTTGAAAATGCAAATGAAAATCGATGAACAAGACCGAAAGGAAAAAATGAGAAACATTATCATATCGAGCCCCCGTCTAATGTACTCGGAAAATGGCGGAAACACTGCTCATAATAAAGCACCAGATATTAATTTAACCCGCAATTTACTGATATAACAATAAAGCAAATGGCCTGTTCGCCTCCACATTATGCGCGCTTAGTGAAGGGTAGCAAATTCGCTCTACTACCCTCATAATCTTGGACCACCATGGAGAACAATGACGCGACGCTCGTAACTTCATCCAGAGATGTGTATCTTCGAGTGGAATGATGATGAATTATGACGTTTTGTTTATCTACTCTATATAGAAACGACTACTACCTACTAAAAACAAGTTGGAAGTTGAATAAAAGGGCGTGAAAACAAGCAGGTTTTTTCACATTTTTTTTTCGTCAGTCATAACAGAAAATGTGCGTTGCAAATGCTTTGGCCTGTACCATTATCATGTAGATTAATAGGACTTCAATTATTCTATTGATTGCGCTCAGCAACACAACAATAACTCGGGCATCTGTTAAAAATGTATTATTATTTCAGCAAATAATACATCCTACATACATTCAATTTGCGCCTGAAATCCGTGCTCGGATTTATTTTCAATTTCGTTTGTTAGACAGCTATTATTTTATTTTTCGGACGTGACATAAATTAAAAAGGGACTAATTTTCATTTCAATTGCTTGTTTTGCATAGTTCGATATACTCGGACATACAGGGTGGTTGAAAATGGGCGTCATTCCTCATCTGCATAGGAATGACGCTGATTGATTGCACTTGCAAATTTCGTTTTCCTCATTACCTTAAATTTCTTAAGAAGGATTTAATTTTTTGATCATTTCAAGCGGTTTTTGAGCGAATCCAATCTTAAAGTCTGCAGGTCTTTATTGTGTATGAAGTTTTTGTGCTCAAAATTTCATATGAGTGTGAAGAGTGGAGCTCGATGTTGTCGAAAAAAATCAAATCTCTCCAACTGCCCTAAACACGGTAAATTTACATAATTGGGAAGGTCATTAGGTCAAAAGCAGTCAAAAAACTCGCATGTGAATTTTTTTGCCCAAAGGTGGAGGTCGATGTTTTCGAAAAAAATCAAATTTCTCAAAATGCTCCAAATACCATAAATTTGGTCAAACTATACAAAATTTATAGTTTCTGAATTAAATGTCTTACAATTTTCGTCACAAGGAACCGAGGAATGCAACGCGCTAAGAGTCTTCAGATCCGAAAAAAATCGACGAATTTTTGGCGGCTTTTCGATCATTAACCGACGATATCTTCCCTAGTGTGGACTCAAACTGATGTTTTCCAAAGTTCAAGAGAGTTCCTGAGCACAAATATCACAATGTGAAAACGGAAAAAATAAATTTTCCCTATTCGGTAATTGTGTTCCAGGTAGTTAACGTGAAGAGAAACACTCAATTGCGCAAATTTGCCTCGTGCTCACTCTTCAAACTTTATGCCAACAGCTCACCTAAATTCCTTTCGCAAAGTTGTTGCATCTTGGAAAATTACAAACAGAATTACGTCTTGAAGTTGAGGTTGTGCCCGCTCCATTACGACATTCTAATGGAAGTTTATAATGCATTTCACATATAAAAATCGAGCTCAAAAGCCCAGCCAAAACACTAAAAACATTTTAATAAATGGAATACTTGATGATGGGCTTCGAAGAAACAACATATTATAGTGATGTCAAAACAGAATAACAATTTTACTGTCCCATTTATATGAGAATAACAATAGATGCGATTGAAGTTGTCCTGTTAGAGATAAATTTCTAGAATGGTGTAACGGGCTGAGCTGAATACACAATTATAACGTGAATGCGGTTATAATAAGACATCTTTTGTTGACTGTCGACTCACAAAAAATATGTCTTTATTTGGATTTTCCGAATGGATTTGTTTAGTCACAGTTGCGAAAGCATCTTCATTGTTGAAATCGGTGCGAATTTTTCCAAAATTTTTTTGATGATTTAATATCCCAAATAGTGCAGCGATCAGTTAGTTTAACGAATCGTCGATAGGAGGAAGAGAATTTAATGATACCGAATTCTCATTTATGGACGCGATGAACAAAAAGCCCAAAGCAATTTGCCCGAATGACGAAGTGCATTCGGCTCCGACCAAATTTTGAAATTGACGCGGTGACTACGTCTCGGACGGGCACCTGCCGTACTAAAGCGACCTTCTATTGTTTTTCTTAAACAACGTCTTTTTGTCAGTTAAATGTATGGGACGTGCATGACGAACACTAGCAACCTGCTTTGTCGATTTATTAACTTTCGTCTCATAATTCGTATTCATATTCCACATTTCTTTTATGTTGCTTGCGTGCGTTTGCTTTCCGTTGCCAGCAATTCGACGCGAATTCAAAATGAAACTCGATTTGATAATTTAACTGTTTGAAAAGGGTGTTGGTTGGCTGAAGGTTTGGAACAGTTGATCTTTCGTTGCAATTTTCAATTTTTCACATGAAAAGTTAGCAAAGTAGACTTCCTTAGATGATATTTTAATGGAAAATAGAGTAAACCGCTTTAGTAAACTTTCCTTAATTCGCCATCAATATTTGAAAATCCATCGGGAATATCAAAAAAGAAAAGTATATTTAAACAACTTCTAGTGTCACAAACAGCCACATAAAACATCCGTGTTTATTTTTAACAAAAAAAAATAGCTGGTTAGTTCGATTTCACAACGCGAATTTATCAAAAACCCAACACCTTGACGGAAAATTAGCATCAAAACAACCGCCAACAATTACACTCAGACTACCGTTGGAAAGAGAACAATCCGATGTTCAAAGGTTTGGCTCAAAAGAGATCATTCATTGTGTACCGTTTGACCGTTGCCAATCAGCCTAATTAGAAAACATGCTCGAAAATTGTCGGATAAATGAAAAAAGGAAAACATCAAAACCTTTAACTGCATTGATAAGTAATGTGAGAATTGTACGGGCTTGTAATTTGCTTTGTTGCTTTGTTTGCTTGCAAAGCTGTTTTCAATCGATACTGTTCCTCTCTTAATCTTCGATAAGCCAATTTTCATGTGATTTACACTGAAAAAGCTGAGTGATGAGAAAAACTGATAATTTGCTTTGTTTGGGTTTAAAAGGGAAAGTTCCAAGGCAAAGATTGGAATATGTTTTTTGAAACCTCCTGTATAAAACCAATGGAGAATACTTTTCGAAATGCCCTATTTGAATCGAAGTTTCAATTGACCCAGAGAAATGAATTAAAACAATTGCCCAACTCGAAAAATAAACAATCGAATCGAGAGGGAATTTGGAAAGTTGATTAAAAAATTAATACGGTTTTCGTATTTTAATTGCATCCGTATTCAGGCCTTAAATGGAATTAAGATTAAATCGACGTTTTGTCAAAGCGCTCAATTTTTATTCCTGCAAATTTTCAATTGTAATTTCAAAGAAATGCGAATTCATCGTTATGTTTAACACACGTGGTTTACGCACCCCCCATTAGAAATTCCCATTTATCGCCTCTAATTTTGACATAGGTATGCCCTAAAAAGACTTTCTGTCTTTATGTCTAAATAAACCGAAGCAGAATCCAACAATTAGTCGACTGGCATGATTCTGGGGAGCGGCTAAACGACATCAACAGTCTTTTGTGTCTCACCATCTGCTGCGACACAAAGATTTCGTCTCGGTGCAGGGTGGCATTGAGGTGGATTTTTCGGGGCCCTAAATGGGGTGAAGACGTGTGCTGGGCCCAATAAATACGGTTTTATGATTGGGGGAAGGGTCATAACATATATAAAGCCTTTCATGAAAGGTGGAAATTCTCACTCTATTGAACTCTATGTCTTCAGTTGGGGTGTTAACCCACACCTGGAATCATCAACGGTCCTGATTATACATACATAATTGCGACTTTTATGCTTGGAGATAGACAATTTAATGAAAAGCCTCGATAAATCACAGATCATTAGATATTTGCAAGCAATATTACATGGATTCGATACAATGATACCGCCACCTTTCCGCAATAATTAAACTGGCTGCAGCATGTAGAGAAAAGGGGATGCAACCACCCCTGCTTATAATAGTGCAGCAAACAATGAGGAGGAATTGGTAACAGTTGCCTCCAGTTTCTAATATCGGCAAATATCGTTTGTCTCGATATTTTATGGGACAATTGTGGGCCCCTTATTTCTCCGGGGTCCTCTAAATTATCACACAAACATGACTTGATAAAAGTATTCTCCACATTATTTATTTAGGTTCGAATGTAGCAACAGTAAATTTTGGTTTTAGTGCCCAGTTGATTGTTCTGCTCGCATTCTGAACTTAGATTAGTTGATTTTTACATGAAAAATGTTTTTGAAGCATATTAACGACGGCTTTATCGCAACTATTTTCGGGTTTATTACGTTTGCTGACCGATTTTAATGCCAAGAAAAAAATGTGGAGGGTTTGTTATCAGGAAAACCCTTCCTTTGTAATAAGCGTAGATCGACGTTGGAATGTTTGATAAAGGGGCCCCCGGATTAAGTTTAGAATGCAATAATTTTTATTTTTTTTTCAATTATTTATTTATTGATTCATTCAGTGTATGTTTGCAGTTTTTGTCAGATTTCTAAAGTGTTTTAACACAAATTTTTCTTTGTGTTCTCTGTGCAAAGCAAAATATTTAGGAATAATTGGAGGGAATGTTGTGAGAAACTTTCTTTGAATACTGAAAAAATCACTTTGAAGTGAAGTTTCAGCTAATGATTTAACTAAACATTTTGCAATAATCGCTCTTTTAAAACCAGATTCTTGAAATGTTACGGGTTTTTGTTCTCAGAAGCTTTCTTTGACCATTTCAGGTCCTCATAATGAAAAAACACTTTCAAGTGAAATTCAGCAAAGTTTTTGGGGCAAAATTACTGATCTGTAGAACATTTAACTGGAAATAACTGCGAATAAACTAAAGATTGAATCAACAGTCATACATACATACAGTGAAACACTGAAAATAGGAAACAAAGAAATATGACAAATTAACAAACGCAATCTTTCTAGACCTCCGCCACCGGATTTTCAGCTAATCTTAAATATTTACTGAAGACTTAATTTTGCATGTTAGCAAGTCAACTCGGCGCTGCTACTCGGATAAGCCGATTGAGACAATCTTTCCGACATATTAAATCCTCAAACATGTTCAGCATTATCCTGTAAACGAACCGACAAGATTGCATAATCGCTTCAAAATTGAAAATTTGCGTTTCTCCGGATATTCATCTCTCTGCCTTTTCTATTCGTCTGTGTGTCGAGCGTGGCATTTGTTTTAGATGATCGAGACTTTTATTGTGGTGATAAAGATTAGTCGAGTTGGTTTTGTTGATAATACTGTGACTGAGATGGAGATTTTGAGCGTGGAATTTAGGCAAAATAAAAACGAGTTTCGAGATCTTCAATCTTTCAACCAGGAAAAAAAAAGCCATCCAAACTCTCAATGCTGTCAAATTAATTATTCTATTTATACCATCCATATTACGGTATCTGCCTACTTAACAGTCAAATCCACGTATTGTGTATACGAGAGAGGAAAAAAAATAAGGTGAACTTATTAATATCCACTGTTAATATCTTTGGTGTTCAACCTACAGAATCCCGAGTAACATGCATAGAACAAAAGTATAGTTGTTATCTATCCATTTTAAATAACCCGGTGCCGTTATAAAGTATTCAAATTAAAATCTATACGAAGTCGCTGATTGAATTTTTTCGTATGTGGGAGTCATTGTTTGTTGCGTACAGGATTTTCGAATAAACGGTGTGTATCTTCAGAGTGGAGTGGATTTTTTTTGTAAATGCCCAGTGTAGTTATGGAAACTTTACACGCATTTTTTCCATCCAAAATCAATTCGTTTAGAATGTACGTTAATGATTTTAAGTTTGAAGAAAGACGACTTGTCTATGAGAGTGGTTGAATATCAAACCGGAGATGAACCCCTGATTAGTGTGTTTTTATAGGCAAAAGTTCTTTTTCAAGCGCGACATTGGTTGAGAGTCAAAAATAGCAGTATTTTTGTTTAATGTGCTATTTGAAGTCTCAACTTTCTACATCAAATTGGGTCAAATTATCCCTTTCCAAATTTATCCTAGGAAAATGTTGGTTGAGAAGTTGTGCCGAGACCTTCGGGCACGACACTGGTTGAGAATTGATAGTAAAAAACAGTAAATGAAGCCAAGAACGCGGTTTTAAAGGCTCCAAACGTGCCCGTAGGACGTGTCGTGCCCATAGATCTCGGCACAACTTCAGAACAAATGTTTTTCTCAGTTCACTTTGCAAGGTCACACTCTTGACACAGTCAGTTTTACTAGTAGCCCTTCGGGCACGACACTGGTTGAGAGTCGTGAATAAAAAAGCGTAAACAAAGCCAAGAACAGCGTTTTTAAAGCTTCAACCAGTGTCGTGCCCATAGGGCTCGGCACAACTTCTTAACTAATGCTTTTGTCAGCTCACTTTGCAAGGCGACACTTTGGAGACAGTCTGATGTAGGAGTTGTGCCGAGCCCTTTGGGCACGACACTGGTTGAGAGTTGAGATTAAGAAATATTAAATAAGCCCAAGAACAGCGTTTTTCAAGCTTCAACCAGTGTCGTGCCCGAAGGGCTCGGCCCAACTTCTCAACAAACCCTTTTCTCAGTTCACTTTGCAAGGCGACACTCTTGACACCTGCATGTTGGAGAAGTTGTGCCGAGCCCTTTGGACAAGACACTGGCGGAAACCTAAAAATTCGCGCTTTTTGGCTTTATTTGCCCTTTACTATTCTCAACCAGTGCCGTGCCCGAAGACACCGAAACGTATTTGTGACATTTTAAATAATAAACAATAAAATTGACTGAAACCCAGGAAAAAATTTTTGCTGGTTTCATTCCTTTTCAAATTAAATGTGAAAATCAGTTACAGAACTGCTTCATTTCGCCTGCTTGGCGCAGCAATGACCTTTGAAGATGGAAGTATCTTGTGCTTGCGAAACGTCCGGAAAATATTCGCGGGTGACTCATTAAAATTATGAGATTTTGACGTTGTTCAGAATTATGGACTACTTTTCTTAGTTCCAGTAAAAGCAATGAACTTAACCCTGTTTTGTTTTTTGGAATGATTGCGACTTTTGGGATGTTGTGAATCCTATGCGGCTGCCCTAGATTGAAAATCTTCAGCAAACTGACAAATTGTGGTGAATAATAAGCGATCGAATCGAAGCCAACCTGCAGAATCTGATAAGAAAGCTCAGTTCACAGCTTTTCGTTCACCAAGTTCACGAAGTATCCGATGTGGGTGGAGTCGGCATCCACACCGGCAACCCGGAACCGACCGACTCGTGACGATCAGCCCCGATTTCCTTCTGGACTGAGCCTGCTTGATGACATCTTCGGTTGGATCCGGCAAGCAGTCGCGTTGCCCTCAGAACGTTCGTCTACTTTGTTCGTGTCGGTTCGGTTGGCTGTTCGCCATTCGCGCAATGTGTCTCGATCAAAAACAACGGTAAATACTATCGAAAAACAACTGCATTCCCCAGAATTTCGTCCGATTTCAGGTAGTTTTGCCCTAAAAAGAAACAGGACTATTTTCAGTGCACGCTAACCGGTGGCGCATCTAGTCTAACAACACGAACGCTGACCCCGACGAAGAAGAAGAACGCCGAAGTCTTCGAGTTAGTTTTTGTGTACCGACCATACATTGTGTTTTTGTGCATCCTTTACCTGCCAGTCCGGCTGCTGGCTGAATTTTAGATAACTGACTGGACGTCTTCAGCGAGTAATTGGATTATATTAGCGGTTCTGTGGTGTGTCAATTGGTTTTTTCCAATAACTTTTTGTGCATAGTGATTTGCTTCACGGATATATTTGAATAAGTGTTGGAATTGGATATTGCTCTCAGCTGCCATTATTTATGAGTAAGTTCACTCCGTGGAAAACTCGTTTCTTGGAATATTTTTCTTTCTCATTTGTGTTTGTCTGCTTTTTACTTCCAATAGCAGATCACTTGAAGGGACTCAAGAGTGACATAATTGTCACAATTCCAAATGCCGTCTGTTTTGACGAGAGTTAGGCATTCAATGCATTGCGTGAAAGTGATTTCACGAGAATTTCTTCCAGACGTCTGTTGGTGTAAACCACCTCTGAAGATGCAAGCCACTTGTGCTTGCGAAACGTCAGACAGAAATTCTATTCCACCACGGCATAAAAGCCACGAAAAACTTTACAGTTCCAAGTATTTTTTTCCTATGCGTATGAAGGAATTCCGTCCTTCTACATTGTTGAGGAGGAAGCACTAAGGACTGCTTCCTTCGACTTCTTCTTGAGTGATGGGATTGCAGCAATGGATGAGAAGATCGAAGAAATGCAAAGAGATGAAACAGAGCAGAAAATCGATGTAACTGTTAGATAGAGAAGACATGGTCGGCTGCAAAATGCAATAGCAAAGCGCATCAATCAAAGTCGAGGAAATATTGCAGCTGATTTTGAAGATCGATTTTCCATTGATCGGAATACTGATTAGTGCTATGCACATAATCGTTCAGTCAAAAGTATCAGAGGATTCACCCTGATTTAGTTGGAAGCGAAAATATCGAAAAATTAACCTGAAGAAGAAAATCATTATCTTCCTTTCCATCCAAAGCAGCTATATTGTTGTCTTCTCTTGCTCTATTCGACGTTGTATGAAGAATGATAACCACAAACGCACAGAACCTTTAAAAAAATTGTCCTTTGACGCCTTCTTCTTTGAGGAAAAGCGACTTTTAAGTCCCAATTTCACAAATCGAATTCTCAGACCGATGAATTGATCAATAAAACGAAGAACAAACTATTCTTGTTGACAAAAAACAGCATTAAGTAACGTAGCAAAAGAATAGCTGTGAACAAATCATACTAGGAATTACACAGTAGAAAACAAATGAGATGATCATCTTCAAACAACTAGTTGAAAGCGCGTGAAGAATTAATTTCGGCATTGAAACGCACTGACCTCATTAGAGGAACTGATTTTAACTACCGTAATAGCTGAAGCGATTCAACAGAAAATAATCTGGTTTGGTAGAAGGTTTTGACTAAAACCGGGGGTTCTTCTTCATGGTTATTTGGGTTTTCTAAAGACGAACAAAGGGATCTTGGCATAAACCCCGGGCTAAAGCAAGCATCTTTGGTACCGAATGGCTTCTATATTATCCTTCTATAGTTGAAAAATCTGTGGGAAGCTAATGGGATTATTTAGATCTTTCTTTAAGCAAAGACCAATTGTTCATTTAAGTATGACTTATGGTGAAAGAGAAATAGGGGCGGAAATGATGAGCAAGAGCTGAAGGAAACGAGATTAGCATAAAAATGCATCTTAAACCTCGAGAGACTGATGATAAATAGGATGTAATTGCGAAAAGACACTCGTTCTGTCCATGTTGCAGATGCAGAAATTGAGCTTGATGGATGACGGCTTAACTGGACTTTTGCCTTTTGGGTTTGATGAAAAGGGATTAGAAAAACAATGACATCCATTTCTTCCAGTCAAAGCCGCATTCTGAAATATACCACCCACACGCATTGTTAAGGAAGATTTAGTTAATGGATGGTGTTTTCCACTAGAGAATTGTCGGTTTTACCTGTTGTTATTTTAAGCCAATGAAGATAGGTATAGAAGATGTAAGAAGTGGAAGACAGTGAATGATGAAGAAGATCGAAGAATAAGTCAATATAAAGTCATGAAACTGAACAGTTGCTTATCTGGACTTGTTTAAAGAGTTTGCAGAAGAACTCGATTATTTGTTTTGTTTCGTTGAACTTTATCTAGACGATTAATTTGAAACCACAATTTTCTATTTCAAATTATGAATCTTTTGCAAGCCAAACATGATTCAAGGGATTTTATGCACTTGAGGTGTTTAAAACGTCGTGAACTTTCTTGAAATTGTTTTTGGAGAATCAATTTTGAAAGCTTTATATCAGTTCTTCGAATAAAGAATAACATTCTGTCTTGTCTTTGGAAAATCGACTTGCTTAATAATCTGCGGTTTAATCATTTTTCGATCACCAAATCTTCTTGCATGAATTACGTAGGTACTGGCAAAGCTCTCATATCAAATGCATGTATGTTTGAAATGTATATAAACAGCAAGTTACAAAGGAGTGGCAATTCTATTCAAATTGTTGGCACGTTATTGTGCCTCTAAAGGCTTCCTGTTTATGCAAAAATTCGTTTTTCCTCTCGACTTTGCTGTTTCACCTGCAATAAGTAGGTGGATTAGCAAAACAGGTAATATGTGAAAAAAAGTGGTATTTTAGTTTTTTCAATTTCGTCTCATGCAAGAGAATATGTATTTAACCTGTTGCCTGTTGGAATGTTTGGTTTTTATATTTATTTATGCATAGCTTTTTAGTCACTTTGCAAATAGCCGCAATATAAATAAGGCATCGACAGCACTAATACAGGCTCGCATGCTAGTGAATTTTATGAAATTTATATGAAACTCGTTCAGAGTAATATTTCCAGGTCCTCGAAGTTTATTGCTATTTGTCACGAATATTCGCAGATTTTTCAATCTTTATTAGCCGTGAGTGGCTGTGGAATTTTCGATTAAAAACTGTTTGAACAAAGCGTTTTTCTTCGCCATAAAACCTACATGGACTGTTGGCTGCAAGCAGTTTCAGGCCGTTGCTTTGGGTTCGTCTTCATATCGAAGCACGTTGCTCCTGAAAACTGGTTTCGACCCCGATTCTCCTCAAGATTTTGTTTCATGCGACAATTTTCGTTATCGGATGGTTAGATTTCGGCAAAAACAAATAAGCTCTGACAACTGACTTTTCGAACCTTCTGAGCAATTTAAACCAGACCCTTAACATTGTTTAGGCTTTTGTTTGAACAGTCGTTTCGCATGCACGTATGATGAGCAAACAGTTTGATTCGGATCAGTTAAATGAAACTAGGTTTTCCAATCAGGGACTCAGCTGGCATCGGTTATCTCGCTTGCTCACATAGGAGTCTAAGAGAGATGCACTATGGTTCAAGCGTCGCTACGTTCAAATTTGATCCGTTTGACGCTTAAAATATTTTTGCGGCAATTTTGATTTGTGTTTCTAGGCAAATATATGCGGGTTTTTAATTGAAATTTCGTCAGAAACTATCGAATGATTGATGATTTTCGGGATTATCTAACTCTAAAATAAAAAAATTGTTTGTGCGATTGAGATTTCGGAAAATCACCACTTAAATCGCACTTCTGCATATCAGAAGTGCACTTATTTGTATAAGATTGATGTGTTTTGAAGATACCACTCGACTTTCGCCATAACAATTTGTCCTGTCTTTAAGCTGCTCTAATAACTTTATTCTGCTGTCCAAATAAAATCCCGTGGAAATGATCGAATGATTGATCATTTCTGGAAACTTAAAATCCAGGAAATCAAAAAAAAAACCTGAGATTTCGCTTAATCTCCAACTACTGCAGAAAAACGCATTTAAGTACTTGTTATATAAAATTGATGGGTTTTGTATCCACCACTCGACTTTTGCGATAACAATTTGCCCTATCTTTAATCTAGTTTAGTAAAGCGCAATTAATGATTTTCAGGTGTGTGCATTTAGTCATCAAGCCTTTATCTTCATGAAATGCATGGGAACGTTTAACATGGTTTTTGTAATGTATTTGATTGGCTGCAGCCTTTAGGCCTCCTATATCATATATCGGCCCGATCAGCTAAAACGGTCCTTAGAAAGTTTAATTAGGACGTGCTGAAGCACGACGACACCATACGTAAACACAATCACCCTTATTGGTAAACTTGTGACCCAAATAGCTACCTAAGGACAGTTACCTTTAATATAGCACAGTCATTCATCAAGCGGGCTGAATCAATTAATTCAGGGGTGGGCTCGGAAACAAAGGGCGCCAAGCCTGTTCAGTGCTAACATTGATTCTGAATTAATGAAGGAAAAGTTCTCTTGGATCTAAGATTTAGATTGGGCAGTAATCGTAGGGAAATGCCAATTTTTTGTGAAGTTCGACTTTTGAAGGATTATTTTAGGTTTGCTAAGTTTGTTGGCCTGATTTTGGGATCGTCTGCACGTTAACTTTTGAGATTCAACTGTTTTCTGTAGACTGTAAAATTTTCAAGTTGCTACTCCCGCTAAATTGAAAGTTGTGAATTTTTCAAACGGAGAGTGTATTTGTGTGGAAATGAGAATTTTTAGAACAAATTTACTCAGTCGGCAAAAATCAGCAGATGGACGCATTTAAGTGAAACTTTCAGCGTTTTGAGACTCAAATGTCTGCTACAGATTGTGAAAGTTTCAAGTTGATACTCCCGCTAAATTGAAAGTTGTGAATTTTTCAAACGGAGAGAGCATTTGTGTCGAAACGTGAATTTTTAGAACAAATTTACCAAGTCGGCAAAAATCAGGAGTCGGACGCATTGAAGTGAAACTTTCAGAGTATTGAGATTCGTATGTCTTTTACAGATTGTGAAAGTTTCAAGTTGCTACTCCCGCTAAATTGAAAGTTGTGAATTTTTCAAACGGAGAGAGAATTTGTGTCGAAACGTGAATTTTTAGAACAACTTTACCAAGTCGACAAAAATCAGGAGTTGAGCCGATTTGAGTGAAATTTTCAAGGGTTTGAGATTTATCTGTCTCATCGCTCCTCGTTAAAAAAATATTGTTTTCCCTTGGATTCTTTGTTGGAGTTGCCAATTTTGTTTTTGAAGTAATTTTCTGACTAATTAATAAAACAAGAAAAAACAAAAAAGTTGTTTTTAAATCAACTTTGGGCCAATTTGACTTCGCAACTTTAACTGGGATTATGAAAGTTTTGCGAGTGTATTTGAAGTTCCACAGAGATTGATTAAGGGTTATTTAACTACTTTCACTCAATGTTTATAGCTCACATTGATTTAACATTTCCCTACTTAAATGTATAAGTTCGATATTAAAAATGTTTACAGTTAAATTAAAAAATTAACTAAATAAATTCTGTGATTTTGTTTTATGATTGAGTCCAACCCAACTTGTAAATCCATTAATGGTAAATATTTGAACGCATTTCAATGATTCTAACCATAAACAAATATTAACTCATATCAAAGGTTCCGATGAATTCTTCAGAATTGAGAGATTTTCGAAAAACAAATCAATTGCCAGTCGGCTTATTCAATATTTATTGTTTGAATTATCGGGCTTTGTTAAACGTCTATTTTTGAAGCATTTTTCCTTTTAGCTTTTTTGGGCAGGTAATTGATGTAAATAACATTTGATTGTGGTGATTTGGAGAATGAAATTATTAATGAATGTTCATTTATATTGGTTTATGTGGAAAGTAGTGATTGTGTTTGATCTTTGGCCTCCGGCTAATCTAGTCAAATAAACAAGTTGGATTCCGGTAAAATGCGAATCGTTTTTCATGAGAATTTGGTTGTCGCAAGACACTGACGTGCAATATTGATTTCATTTGGATAAGGATCTTGATTAATTGAGGCCCCGCTAGAACGTGTCAGTTCAATTTAAGGCTGGCAATTTAACTTCTGCGCGACCCGACGACTATTACCTTAACGATTCTGATGCTTGATGGCCTCCTTACTTTCTTGGAATTTAAATTATAAAATAGGTCATTCGATTTTACGGCTGGAAACTGGATGCCGGAATTAATTCGGGCATAATTTGCCAAAAACTTTTCTTTCCAGTTCTTTTCTGGTCCTGAACAGAGGCGATTCCTCAAAAAGTGCACATGTGCACAAGTACTCTCAAATTCAATGTCTCGTCTCATAAAAAGTATATGGAAATTTATTAATATTTTTAATAAAAAAAAAAGATTTCATAGAAATCTGTAATAATATTTGTGGTTGGGATGCTTTAATAAAGTAACTAATTAATTTTTAATGTGCCATAATTTTTTCAAAATTGTGTTGCATGCTTTAGACCTTTAAAATCCACATCTATTCAGGTTGTTTTAAGCGAAAAAGAGTTGACCATACGTCCAGTTCACCATATTTCTCGATCTATTAATTTTCAAATGTTCGTTGATTCTCGGGTAATTTCGTCGAATTAGTACATTGTGTGGTGGTGGATTTAAGGGCTGTGTGCAATTCGCTCCGTTTAAATTTCGAAATATTCCAGTAATTTTTGTGCGGAAAATTGGCGATGTTATGAAAAATAACGCCTTTCTTCACTGTTCTTCCCTTTTGTGGTATTTTCCCGATCGGAAGTGCGATTTTAACAGAAAAAAGGCGATTTTTCAATGTGGGCATTTTCTGACGTCTATCCTGACATCGACCATGTCGGTAATCACAATTGAAACTTTTTGACGTCGAAGTGTGTATTTGGAGGTTAAAAGACATTTTGGGGATGTCTTGAAGACTTTGAGGACTTTCTGACGGTATAAATGGAGTAATTGGATAGATGGATAGAAACATGTTTAAAGTCAGGTAATTTTTTACAAAGGTGGCTTTTTTAATGGAAAGAATGCAGTTGAGTAATAATGTAATTTTGAGACAATGAGTATATGTTTTGCTTTGCTAAGATGAATGAACACTGTGCCGTAAGAAAGCAATTACAATCGAAGGGCTTCGCGTTTAAAGTTAACAAAAACGCTCTCCTTATAGATATTCTGTTTACTAACGACTTTTCTTAGAGGTGTTTTTTTGTGGAATTGCAGTTGGTAGTAAAGGGATTATCTGTAGGGTGAGCATATTGCTCACTTTGAATACGAGGGCCTAATAAACTAGAAAATGACCAAAACATTTACTATGAGATTGATATTTACCCATTTTGAGCCCGACTTTTATGAAGCTGGCAAACATTTGGATTCTGGGTGATTTTTATAAAACTTTCAGCATCCTTAGAGTTAGGTGTCTTAGCAATTTTACAAGCATATGGTTCACTATTTAGAGCAATTTCAATAAATTTAAAAAAAATTACCTCGAAAAAGCACGGACCAGAAGACTCAATACAAAATGTCTTTGTGAAGTATAAAAACGATTTTCGATTCGACGAAACCGAAAAACCACTCCTCTTCCTTTTTCCAGTCTCAAAGATGAAAAACATGGACGGTTTCGTATAAGTAAACCCGTTGAATCAATAGTCAGACAATAAAATGCCCTCAATTCATTGATATTTCCCCATATCCAAAACTCCATTTCAATCCTTGTCAGGGCTTTCAATAAAATTGTTGACGATAACACATTATATTAAAATGATGAGAGTGTGCACACACAAACACACTGTATCCTATACAAATATCTGTGCAGCTTTTAATAGTGTTTGCGTTTCTTCTTAAGGGTTAGGGCCGATTTTTATTTGGGTCGCCGTTTTTATCTCACAACATCTGAAGTGGTTGTTTCTGTGTTCAGTGAGGGTGCGATTTTCATCGCAAATGTTCGAAATTCTTCTGGAAATTTTTTGACTGGTATTAAGCCCAACATTATAAGCAATTAGCTAAAAAATCTGCATTGTCGATTCTTGTAGTTATTGCGAAACTTTGTTATAGACTGTGAACATGGCGCAAAGGAATTGCTAGTGGTGGGTTGGCGGTTTTTGCCATGTTTATCCAATCGTTATAATTACAAGCAGAAACTGTTCAAAGATGTGTGATTGCTTTGATTTATTGCCTTTCCTTCAGGGCCTTTAATTGCGTCGAATTATTTATCAGTAGGTTTAGTTACCTTTGGGCTATACACGCTTTATTTTGCTCGCAATTAGCTTTCGGTTTATTTCGACTTAATTGGGTTATTGATTTTTACTTTAATTGCAGCTTTTCAATTTTTTGTTGTACGTTGCCTTTAGTGAACCGGTTTGATAATAAAATAATCAAATTATTGAGTTCAAATTGCAATGCTCAAATTGCAAAAGTATTATCCATTTTAGCCAATTTATATTTTTTGAGCGGTTGATGAGATGCAAACGTTTTAATTCTGAATCAACTCGAAAAAGTTCCAGAAGGAACTGAAAAAATCAGTTAAACTGAGAAAGGTTGGAATTAGGTTAGCAAAACTTCTAATCGACCCAAGAAAGCTTCAAACGTTCAGAAGTTTCTAAAATATTGTTGAGGTTCGATTTCAAAACCATCTTTCTGAGAATTTTCATAGAAAGAAACTTCAGACGAAAAAACTGAGAAAATGATCTGGTCTGTCTGGATTTCATCTGGTCTATAGTGGCTCTCAGCTGTTCATCAAGATCAGTATCTATGTATACTTTTTGATGTTCATTTGGAAAAATTATGCAGTTTAATTTTCCAGATTAGAGCCCTAAACTATCATGCCCCAGTTTGCAACTTTTCCATCCTGCAACTTAATAAAACCTACACATTTTCCCAATATTTTGCTTAAAGTTCAAGTGTTCACTATCTATAAACATTTGCATTTTTTTTAATGTTATTTATGCAAACGATAGCGATAAAATTCGCGCGATTAACCTACTCAACGTAAAGTAGACGGTTGCGAAAATTCCTGAAATAGAATGATACCAATTTACATATCGCAGGATTATAAACTGCGATTAGTACAATGGCTATAGTTAGTAGCAGAAAAACGCCTATAATTAACTAATAAAACCGCCACGGCCCATGAAATATGGTTCGAAATGAACGAAAGAACGTAAATAAACGAATAAATATTGGCGATAATAATTCATACTGGTGTTTGCGCCATTAACTTCACAATGTACATTTGCCATTTTTTTCCTCACATTCTACATTAATTTAATGTTGTAATAATTAACTGTAATGTGTGCTTAGAATTTTTTCAAATTCCTCCACTTCACACAGACAGTGACACCATGATAATTAATTGGCCACAATTAAAACGGCATATTAATTACTGAATAACTCCCTATCTATATTGACTAATTAATGTTGGCTTTCTTCTTGACAATTCCTGAGAACGGCCCCATGTAGATTTCGAAATGAAAAACGACCAATGTCTGCACTATTTCACAATTTACTAGCCGCAGCTTATGAAACAGGTATGCATGTTAATAGCTGCGGATTATAAGTTTCCTATCAAATAACACACTTTGTTTTGGGTTCAAGAAAGTTAATTTCTTATTAGTTTGCCGTTGTAGCTAATTTTTTGTTGGGTTTGTCATGTTGGCCTTTTCCTTTGTCCTTTACCTATTCTCAATATGTTTAGTCGTTTATTTATACTTTACCATAGTTGTTTGGAAATTTTTGTTATTTTTATGCCTGCTTTCTTGCTCTTACACTAATTTTGTGATGCTTTATGTTCGTTATCCTTTTTCTATGAGGTTTGACCTCTTTATAGGTCGAAGACTGAGCTTAAAAATCACTGATGTGAAAAGTTGAACAACCATTTTTTAAAGGTTTGGTCTAAATTTCTTGTTACTTGTGATATCTTCAGTTACCTACTGCTTTGTTGATTAAAAAAAAACAAACTAAATTGAAGAAGAGACATGGAAATGCATTGATAGAATCGTCGATTTAAGCGGATTAGCCATAATCTGCATTTTGTCGAATGCAACAACACACCGGCTCATATATGGTGTCTAATCGCGTATATCTGCTGTTTTGGCGCATTGTTTCGGTTTGTATTCTATTTGTTTTCAATAATTCCGCATCGCAAGTACATCTGCGAATTTCCCATGATTAATTTAATAAAATGCGGATTAACGCTTGTGTGAGCCAGAGAAAAAAAACGAGTCATTTGCAGCTTTATGGAAATTTCATTATCTGTTCCTGTCAGCGTGAATAAATCCAATTGAAATGAGTGGAAATTTGGAAAAACGTTCGTTTTTCAAAATGCTTTTGTGAATATATTTGATTATTTCGATGAGTGTAATTCAGTTGCAGTCTGCGTTTTAGCTGTCTGTTTTTTCCGTTTTATGCATTTTTAGTAGGCATTGATTAAAGTCACTCGATTCTCCTGATAGTTTGGAGTAAACAAGCAAAACGAATAGAAAAACGTGAATATATTCATGCGAAGCTGAATTTATCTGAATGGTTTGAAGGTCTTAATTCGAAACAATCTTACGGCGAATTCTAAAATTACCCCACAAACAATTCGTATCCAATAAACTAAAAATGGATTTTACGATAACGCTATTTTTAATTGCGTATTTATCCAGATGAAAACACGCTCCGCGATGGTTTAGTTATGAATGTGAAAATTTACTTATTATCTTTTGATTAAATTGCCGGTAAACATCAATTCCCTGCAGTTTTTGATCGAATGCTAGCCATTTACTTGCGTCTGCCACTGATTAGATAATTAATCGGCAAACTTTAATCAGGCAAAATTAAAACCTCTCTTTGATTTGCTTTGGTTTATTCAGTTCTGTTTAAAAAGTCCATGGGAAATGGGAATATGATTTGATTTTGTTAAATGTGATAATACGAGGAAAAAACAGGAATTTAGCAATTCCAATTGGCGGCATGGGAAAAATGGGAAATGAAAAATCAGCAGCACCAGCAGCAGCAAGAGAACAAAAATAACAAAACCGAGCAAACAATAACCCATAAATTCATGTCGCTGAACGGCGGCAGTGCAGTCGCATTGAACTTTTTTACGTAACGATTTATACGTTGTTGCATGTGTGCCAATTACAATTATCCCATTTTTGAAGATCATAAAAACCGATTGTTCAATCGCCTATTTAATATGCGTTTCTCGACTGCGTAACAACCCGTCCCGGTTTTATCACTTTTATTCGATTTGTTCAGAGCTCAAAATCCTTTAAAACAAAATTATTTCACGTTGAATATACAGTGTGTGATCTAAAATTTTCATTCAGTCTTTTGCCAATATTCCTTCAGAGGAATTGACACCAATTTCGAATCATCCTGTATCCCAGCTGGAGTCTATTAATTTTTGAGCTGCGCCTAATGACAAGGGATTAAGCAAATCATTGCTGAATATTAGCAATTATTTGAACAACAAATCGCATTAATTCTCCCATGTCGTAATTTAATTTATTCTGCTATTTTATGCTTAATTGTGGCTTTGGCTTAAGAGCCGCCGTTTTAGCGACAGTTAAAGAGAGTAAAATTCAAATAGCCGCTTGAAAGTGAAGTTCTTCAGCTTAGTGGATGCTGTGTCTATTATTAAAACGTGTCCTTTCAATAATAATCCGGTTTCCAACTTGGAGAGTCAAGTGGGTTTTGTTTTAAATACGACGTTACTTAACTTAACAAATTGCCTCGATTTCCTATTTAATTTTTACAAGGAAATACTAATTTGATTTTGAAACTTGAGTAATTCCTCGAATGCATTCAAATTGACGCACAAAGAGTGAGGACACATTAAAGTACTGTTCTAAGCGAACTAATTGGAATTTACAAGTAAAATCAACATGTTGCGTGCCTGTCTTGTAAAATGTAGCATCCTGCTAAGGTAACCTTCCTTAAAAACCGAGTTAAATATAGAAAGCCTCTCGTGTGCAGGCTCGACCAAACCGGTCTGAATTCTGAATTATACGAAGAAATATGTCCCGACCTCGCTTGATCGAAGGGTCTTTTTCTACCTAGTTGCCGAGCCTCTTCACTTGTCCATAAATTCACTTTTGTTGACTCTTTCTTGCTTTATTTGCCAGTAATTTGCAACAAAAACCATCGAGAAAAATGCAAATGAAATTTTCTAGACGTTTTGCTTATGCAAGCGACCTGCATCTTCACGAGCGCTGCTGGACAGCAAATAGCACTTAATCTGAACTAATTTTGTTGTGCTTCGGGTTTTTAGCTGAATATTGATTCAGCGAAGGGAATTGTTAAGAAACAACTGAAACAGTTGGTCAAAGTATAAATATTTTTGGAGATTGTTGTTGACCGTCATTAAAACTGCGAATTTTATACCCCCATAATTTCAAATGTTTGTGTCATCAACAATTACCAAAAATATTTACACTTTTACCACTAGTTTTAGTTCTTCTTTGAATCTTTTGAATCAAACTATTTCCATATTTGTTGTCGAGGTAACGCCTCTGAAGATGCAGGTCGCTCTCTCAAGCAAAACATCTCCCAAAATACTAAAACTCTTGGTTCAAGTGTGAATATTTTTGGAAATTGTCTGGCGCAAAAATTGGAAATTATGGGGCTATAAAACTCGCAGTTTTGTTCCCATAATTTGCAATTTTTGTGCAAGACGGTCATCAGCAATATCCAAAAATATTCCCACTTTGACCAACAGTTTCAGTTTTTTTCTTTTAACAATTCCATTTCCATTGGTCAGTCGAACGAAACGAAACGAAACCAAATTAGTCTCGATTATGAGAAAATTCGGTGTGCGTAAATAATTTTTATTGGTCCTTAAAACTGACACAGGCCTGCTGAGTGGGCTACAACAGTATACAAAAATATCGCGCTGGGTCCCAACAAAGTACTTTGGGCCGCATAAATATGACGCCCAACAATTCCGAACAGTTTACGCATTTAAACAGCAATAAACTATCCAGAAACAATGCAAATTTGCTCTGAACAGCCCGGTTATACACTCACTGGTTGCTGAATTATTTTTCATAATTTGTGTGTTTTTGTTTGTCGTTTTTACAGGATTTTTTCAACTTTGAATTTTACGTGCCCACTTCTACAGACTGGAAATTACAGTTTTATTCGTTTATTTCACTTGATTTTGTAACAATTAATTAGGCACAATGACTGGTTTTTCACGTTAAAATAGTGTTTTTTAAAACATTTTTGCGGTCCTCAGTATAATACATCTATAACCAATGATGTCTAATGCTGTTTTAATCGTTATGAGAGCGACTTGAGACGTACAACTACTGCAAAGGCAAACTGCATAATAAACGGCTCATAAATCACACGACACCTAACTGCGGCAGCCAGATAAAGTCTTAGTTAAACTTATTAATTTATAAGCCAATTTCATTTTAATGTGAACCGCAAATTCCATGGCATTTAATATGGAACACAAAAGCGCAGTTGGGTTGGTCCAACTAAATCCTAATAATGCTTCTCATCATCGGTTTAGGGCGTGATTTAGTCGTTTTTTTCGATCAAACGTGTGATAAATGTGTAAAAATCATTTAGAGTTTAGATTCGTTAGTTATTTTCATTGATTGCTCTTCATCTGCAAGTGGCAATCATCTAACGACTAATAGCGAAGACTTATTGATAAAAACCTAATCTCCCTCATATATACAACGAATAAAATGTTATTAATTTTTTGCCCCGATAAATATAATTAATTTAAAATGTGTTTATTTGAAGAATGGCAGAAGAAGCGCAAGCATATACGGCTTTTTGCCACATAGAACAGAAGGAATTTCTTCGTTGCTTCGACGAAATTTAATTAAGAAATTTTCTGCTTATTTGCTGTCGTCTTGGACGCAGTTTTTTCATCTTTGTAAACATAAATCTTGTGGCTCACTTTACTGTTGCATAACGGCAATGGATGGATTCATAATTTAACGAAGATGAGAAAGAGAGAAAAAACTGTAAAAGACAATAAGGAAGTGGATAAACAAAAAAAAAACGATAATCAAGGTTTTCGATGGGTTGGGAATTGATTATTTATTTGTGGCGTTAGTGGGTGAAGTTAATGAAATGCTTTATTGATTTTAATTATCAGTTTAATGTTCAGTTTCTTATTGCTTCATTTGCATTGCTCTTGCTTCAATAATTTGCTGTTGTTTTAAATGATTTCTTTAGATGCTGGATATTTTTTGAGCTGGTTTTCCAGCAAATGTTTTGCTTTAGCTTCTTATTGCTTTTTGTTAAGCCTGTTGAAGAGTGAGGTGGTTCGATTTAGGAAAAACATGAAAACCTGGAAACTTAAAAATTAATTTTAAAAGTTGTCATAAAAGTCTGCTGCAGTTCTTGGTAGGAAGTGATTTTTAACAAAGCAAATAAACTCAGAGGCACCAGTAATTTAGAAATCGTGAATGCAATTTCCTTTGAAAAGTTTGGCCATAAAAATGCGTAGAACGATTGCCAAAACCATATTTCGTCCGATTTCGATATTATTTTATCGTGCCCGTCTTGCCATTCTCCGTTAAGGTGTGTATCTTTATTTATTCACCCCGATTTGCATATCGGACATACCAACCTCTTTACGTGTCACTTTAATCAATAATAGGCAACCTGCTAATGCCTTATCCACGGAACGCATTGTCAGTTTGTGGCCTATTTAGTAATAAATAATGTTTCGTGCAATATTTCATTGTTGTAAAATGCTTGCGAAAGATTCCGATATAATGGAAATATTTGTTCAATAAGACATTGGCCAAGGATGGAATGGAATGGCAGTGAATAACTACGAAAAAATATGTATAGTCGCATGCGTTTATTTTTCCTTTAAATGGTTCTCTTTCAACCTTCAACGGTTCTGAAGTCGATTGAAAATGCTTTCGGGGGTAAAACTAGCAAGAGAAATCGACTTGTTTCTACAATCGACATGTTACTAATGTCTCGTTTTGCATAATCAAAAAATGATTCGAATTTGTTCTCTGATAAGAACTATCTCTTAATTCGAGAGAATTTGAGAAATTACTCGAATGAATTAGAGTATTCTCAGGGAGAATTTTCAGTTTACACTTGAAGAAACTTATTAGGACAAAAATTCATGTAACGAAAAAAAAATCGTTTCTAAGAAACTTCTGGTGCTGTCGCCATCCGGTATTTCGTGTTATAAACAATTCGTTAAAACTGTGTGAATGCTTAACGAAGCAATTGAATTCTGTGAAGAAAACATTGGCAAACAAGTGGCACGCCAAAGGAAAAAAAGTGTTGAAACACCTTATATAAATTACGCTATTTCGTAATTGGTTGTCTGTTTCGAGTTATAATGCATATTAGGCCCGACTAGACACAATCGCACAATTAGCAAACTATTTAACAGTCAACAGAGCACATCCATCAAGTCATTCGTTTCGAATCATTTTAGCTTCGTTTAAATCCATTTACAATGGTTCGTGTAATTCACACTTGCAAGATACCTTTCACTTTCAATTCGAGCCGAAGTGAAAAACCGTTTAAAGGCGTTTTTCGCGTCAAAAATCCATGAATGAGTGTCAAATAGGTTATCATGTCGCTTTTTGCAGGATTTTATTCAAATTTCATTTTCATATTAGATTAAAACAATGCTGTTGAAACTGACATACAAAAACACCGTTGTATAACCATCAACTGGGAAAAAAAAACTGGCGTAAAGTACATGCAAAGTTGTAACATTTTTCTTTTTTTCGGTTTAATATTGTCTCTAATTCAGCGTGTAATTGGTTTGAACAATTACGCATGATTGGCCAAGTGCATGCCCAAACAGTTTAAATGAATTATTCTAGACGAGATTTATTAACGAATCAAACCCGGTGGGAATGTTTAAGAAACACTTTGGCTGTGGTTTTATTGTTGCCACATTATGGTAATTGGATTAATCGTAATTGTGACCGAGAAGAATGTATTGCTGCGGAAAACGTGAGTTCGGTACAAAAAAATAGAGCAACAATTTTTTTGGAAATTTTGCAAGCGCACTGGTTTTTGACTGGTTGCAGCAGGGATTTTTTCGAAATTTTTACGTGTAAAGTGAAATGGTTTAGCTCGAAATCGGCAGCAAGTATTGTGGTTTTTTAAAGGCAAGATTGATTGTCAATTTGTGTTGAGAAAAAGGATTTTTTTCTGTTGACTATTTTAGAAAATATATACTTGAAATAGACGCAAAGGCGTTCCTAACCGGTATTGACATATCATGAAAAGTCTCATATTTAACAAATGAGAAAGAATATGTAATAATGTTAATATAACAGAGCTGCTAAATTGGGACAATGAAGAAAATTGTCCTAAATTTTCAAGCACAACACATCAGGTTCCTCAAATAAATCTCTTCAAAGCTTCATTCTGAGTGACATGGCTGTTCGTGTCTATTTATCTTTATTAGAAAAGGTTTATTCTTATCAATTATTTATTCAGGAGTTGTGTTTAGCTCGATTGTTTACTCAGACATACAACCAATTATCCTGTCATATGGGATCTATACAGGGTGATTCAAAATTGGCGTCTTTCCTCTGGGAGTGTTGTCTGGGGGTCTTTTAGGAGTACAGGAAAAATAGTAAAAAAAATTAAATGTTATTAAAAACTGATATATTTGCGAAAAACTAGATCAGAAGGGTGTCAACAAAGCTTCCTTCGCCATTGCTTAAATAAAACACTTTTTTCCAAACTTGGGTTGTTCAAAACTGAAATATTTTAAGCGGTGAAGGTATCAATTTGGAACGTAACATCCGGCAAGCTTCTATCTAGCATCACTTATAGACTCCCATGTGCGTGAGAGAGAAAACAGACGCTAGTTACGTTCCTGAGTGTAAAAATCTGTTCGCTTCGAAGTGTGAGCGCCCGAATCTAACACATGTCTGAAGAGGCATACTATGCGTGCAGGCGAAACGTCAGCACCAAAAAAAATTCATCAATTGCTAATATTTTGTCGAATTTAAAGAAGTTGTAAAACACATAAGTCTTAAGACAAATCAATTACAATTAATTCAGCTGCATATACGGCAGCCGAAGAACTGGTCTAATCAAGAGAAAAACTGAATAGAAACGAACATAAAAGTGCAAAGAAAGAAAATGAACAGTCAGAAGACGAATGAATGATTTCCAAACGATTTAGCGGTTTATTTGCATTGTTGCCAGTGATTAAATACACAAGACACGTCCGACATGCATGGTGTGAAATATTTTTATGTGGAATTAAAGAGAAGATTAATGACCAGATTAAATTGCACATGCGACACCCACATCTATCCTCATGCGCTTGCCGGCTAATTATGAAAAATTATGATTTTGTTAGAGGTTGTTTCGTATGTGCAAACTGGATTAACTCATTTTGTTTAGAGCTGCTGTCGCTTAATTAGGCGCCGTTGCGTTTGTAATTAAAAACCAATCGTTGCTTCAAGAACAACAACTACCAGCAAACGTAAAGTAGAGGCCATTGACTGTTTTTATTTGTAGTGAATTTAACCGAATTATCGCAAATCGTAATAGTCACTTTTTCCACTACTTAGGCGCAATAAAAGCTTTTTCATGTTTCCGTTTTCCAGAAATAACTTTCATTGTTCGATAAAGTTTACTATTGGCTCACAATATACAATTTCCCAACACATGTTGTGCTGCAATCGGCTAGGTAAATCCCCATTGTTTTTTGTCGTCTAATATGCAAAGAAGATTAATTACAGATGTTTCAAAATATACACAATAAAAAGAAAGCATTAATCCGAATAGTTGCGAAATAATTTAAAAAAAATAAGGTAAGGCCGGCTCCGAACCTGTCAGCTTGTTTAAACGTAGACGAGATGCAACAAGCTGATTTGGCTGTGAACCAAACGAAATTCAACTATTGTGTTTAGACTGAATGTTTCACAATTTAAATTCTTTAAATCATAGTTTGATATACAATTTGTTTGAATCTCGCATCTTGCGCGAGTGTTGAAACACGTAACAAACTGCATTCTAATTAGGAGGTTTCACTTTAAAAAAATTCCCGTTGATCCGAACCGCAAAATCCGCATTCATTCGGATTAAGTTCGAATTTATGTAAATGTATTCGGCATTTTTTCTTTAACCAAACCGAAACAGATCGTAAATAAGCTGAAAGATCGGAATCTAAATCTTCATTGTGGCGCACTCGAAGATGGTTTTCACAAACGGAACATTTTTCATTTTGAGCTTCAGCTAATTGGGCTGGCAACATCTCAATCGAATATCACTGAAGTATCGTGCTTGTTGCTTGATCCACCCTGTATATGGATCTGTATGGATATTTGCTTACATTGTCGATATATTGGGATACAGTTATTGCACATTCTAAATGTTATTATTATCAGGGAAAACTGATTGATTCCCTGTAATGCTGAGTAATGAGTGAATGTTGTAACTGTTTGATACATCGCGGCCCAAATACAAGTGGTTGCATTCAAGGCATTAATAGATGACTTAGTGCTCTAGTGCTCTCAATGGTTGATTGCAGATGGATTTTTGTGAATTGTTTAATAATTATTGAATAATTGAACGCATTCAGCTAGTTGATTAACCTTTAAATGTCTGGTCATTTTGTTTCATTTGATTCAAAGAGAAGTTCTAATTGCCCACTCTGAAACTGGAAAATTGAAAATATCCAAAAGCCATCAAAATACATGCTTTAAACTCCCGCACATTACTAATGACTGTTTTAAGGGCAAATTGCCTTTTGGTATTGTAGCGCCGTGTAGACGACAATGGAGCACTAAAATAAATGGCACCGGATCAAGAGCCATTTGAAAAGAGAAATAAAAAAACTTTTTCGATTCACAAGCAGATTTTCGACCCGGTTTTTCTATGCATTTTTAAAGTGTAGATTAATTCCAGCCCGACGAATCCGCATAAAAACGGGGCTTAAAAAAATCTCTCGCCGAGTCAGCAGCGGGCCTACGATGCGAGAAACGTTATAAATTTTTTAATTAATACGATCTGGGTCAAAACACTCCTGTTTCGCGAATTTGCGGCAAGTCACCGCAAAATTGGGAGACGGTTTTTCAAACGACAAGTGTACCTGTCTCTATGTGTTTTACGAATATATATGCGGGAAATGTTTTTTTGTTTCCGTTTTTCCTGCCTTTATCAACGCTTTTTTCCATGGAAGAAGTAGGTTTGATTATTTGCCCCGTTGACATAGTTTCACTCAATGCAGAAATGAATCTTCAATGAACTGTATGGAATCATTGCTCGGAAAGTGTGCACTTGAGAATTACGTTGCTGATACAGGACAGAAGTGTACGGAGAAAGTAGCAGGAATTGGAGAGAAGAAACAGTAACACTGATGTTGCAGTTAAATTAAGAAGGCACATCAAACCGCAATATCCATCAATAGACAGGACTTTCAATGAGAAAACTCTTTCCTGCATCCTTATAAATGAATTCATAAGTTTGCAATGAGTCTGGCAGTTTACCTTTAAAAATGTTCAGATTTTTAGTGTTGAAACTTTCGCAGCCGCTGTTTATAAATAAAAACGTTGGTTAGTTGACGAAAGGATTCGAATACAATCAGCGACTAAAACGACAGGAAATATTATGATTTGAAATTAAACAACATAGAAAAATGATTCAAACAAAACAAAAACCAATTACAGATCGTAAAAGACCTTTCGGTGTCCTGAAGGACGACTCGAACTCGGGCGAAAAGTTTTGTTGTGTTCGTCGTGTTGGTCCTCGGGGAGTCCTAGAAAAGCACCTTGCTCGGATGGCAGCAATAAAAACTTACGGGAAACTTGGGAAAGGGAAAAAAAGAAGAAAAACTGAGACGGGGGCAATCCCTAGATCGGGAACGAGGGACCCAAACAAATTGTGTGGCTTTAAGGGCAAGCTGCGACACCTCCAGTGTAACGGAGTAATCATCTTTTTAAATAAAGGGAGCCAACTGACGAAAGATTGCTGTTTTTCGGCTGAAATTACGGTTTTAGGGCGCATTCATTGCCCATAGGGATTGTCCTAAGGTTGCCTTTTATTACACTGGCTGGTACTTTGGCAGATGATGAAACTTATGCAAACAGGCGACTTGTTTTCTCGCTATATTAAGGCTTCCTGCTTAACATCCTTTTAATTTGAATACTTAATATTTTAAAACTGCATTTTCTCTCCTTCCAAGCAAGCCACAACACGTTCTTTATCCCCACAGATTTGCTCTCTAGTTAATTTCCAACCCCGATATATCTCGGCAACCACTTGAAGATTTATACACAGCAAAGTGATATAGAATTTTTAGCGTTCGAATCCGGATTTCCAAGTGTATGTGTGCCATATATAGATGGAGCGGGATTTTCTAATATTGTTTATCCTGCAAATAGCGAGTTTTCCTTTTGGTGGGCCTGCCGAGTGAATAATGCAGGCAGCAAGTCAATTGGGACTGTGAAAAGTTCGCACAGACTTTAATTTCCCCAAAGATTTATTTGTAGAAGTTGTTAGAACGAAATAGGAGTAGAGGAAGTGGTGGGCGATAATTTGAAAATTTTACCATCCAATGGTTCAAAGGATGTCGTTGTTTGTTTCAAATTGGTTTTACGAAAGTTTTCTCTATATATTCTGAACGTTGTGATGAATCAGCCTTTTCAATTTTGTTTAAAATGGTCGTTGATTTGGTTTTTCGGGTTCCAATTTTTTTGCTTTAATCGGTGTCGTGCTCGAAGAGTTCGGCACAACTTAAATTATTTAACTGGTTATTGTTCGTTTACTGTTTCGTGCTCAGAGAATTCGGCACAACACAAATCAGATGACGAAGGAGTAAAACCGTTTGCAGTTGAAAGTCGAGTTAAATAGATTCCATACAAAGTGTCACAACCAAGAAATAGTTAGATCGAAATATAATACAAAAGAGCCAACGTACACACAGTTTAATTATTAATATATAAAACAGAAAAACGCCATATTAATAAAACGAGATTAAATGGACTCAATACAGGACGCAGAAATAAAAAATCACACAAAAATAACTCTTTTTTTCGTGCGATTGCAGTTGGAAGTCAGAAAATGAACGAAAAACGTGTTAATTATATTCAATACAAAGTGGCACAATAAAGTAATGATATGTGAAAATAGCTAAAATGGAAGAAAAAAAGGAGTCAAAATATGAAAAATCGAACAAAGAGATAAAGAAAATTTGTAGCAGAAAAACACAAGAGTGAAAAACGCACTGAACAATTATGGTTTTGAATGGCTGTGGTTTTGAATTGATCAGGAAAATATAACTAATTAAATCTATAATCAATCGAATACCGGATCAGTAATTTTTAAACATTCCCAATGTATGGAAAAAAATGGACCAGCAAATGTTTCGAAATCAGCGTCGATTCGTTGGCAGATCGGCGCTACTGAAATGGCAAAAAAGCGAAAACATATTCGGGGGTAAGGACCTCTGTAAAACAGGGCCCCAAGAGGGAGTAATGCCTCATTAGTAGACTAGTTCACTTTTTTTGTGCCTTTTTGTCACCTAGATACTCTCTAAGGCAGGCTGCTGGAGATTAAATCGATGCCGTTGCGCCGCACTTGGCGTCGCCCGAAAGCCACCGGCGTCTTTTCATCGAGCGTCGGATTTTCACCATTTTTTCCTCAAGTGTTTCAGGTGCGGTGGATTTTTCAAAATTCATCACCGTCTTTAGCAAGGGAAATTAACATTCGGCCACATGGATAAGGAAGTGTGGTCGATTTCCCATTCTAATTTACTCCATTATTTTAGAGTTTAATTACCTGTTCACACTGATTTATGCGGATCAGGTTATACAATATCCCATGCATAATAATATGATTTTGTTCAAGCCTGGACTAATAAAAATATCTTTTTAATAGTATCCATTAATTAAGTATTCCATGTGTTTACTAGTGCGCGAGCGAATAAATTCCGAGAAAATGAGCGGAGAGTTTCCAATTTGAATTTATATTGTTTCGGTCATGGAGTGGGAAGCAAATGCATATTTTCTGACTACTGAATTTTCCAAAAAAAAACTGGACATGAAGACGAATTTCTTGTCGAATGAAGAATTATGAGCGTGTATTAAATATATATTAACCAACATGCAGATAGAGTTGAATTTTTTAACATGGGACCAGAATTTGGAGCTATAAATTAAACAGGAACGTTTTAAAATGTATAAGAAACGCTCACACTTTATCTCCAACAGAACGGGGCTTTAGAGCTTTAATGTACGAGATAAATTATTAAATAATTCCCGGCTGGCTTAGGTAGTCGCCCTAGTTGCGAAGGAATATGCGATTTTTTGCTGATCAAACGTATTATTTGCGTTGAACGGTTTGATTTTCTACCTACCTGTTTGATCCCTTCAACGTACGCTAGATTGCATGGATAATGCATATATTTCCCATATGATTAGCCACGCCAGCTGATGTACGAGTATTACTTAATCATTTCTTTCGAAAGCTGTAACTGGGCAATTTCATATTTTTGCCATCAAGTTTTATTTCAGTCGCAGGAAGTTTGCAAAAACGTTTTGCGTTCATCTTAAACTAATCAAGTTCTGATCAGGAAATGCGTCATTTCGAAAGCCTCAAGAAAGGGATTTTTCATAAGGCTAGGAAATTGTGTGAATTGATTTCAAAGTTCTGATTTGCTTTGATGGTTTTTCAATTCTTAAATGCGTTTTTGTCGAAATTGTATAAACAGGATTATTTGTTAGGGTTTAGGGAAGAAAGCACTAGAAAATACGAGCTTTGAAGCAACACTGTAAAAATATAAAACTTGAAAATTTAGAAAACATTTAGGTGAAACGGTACAAACAGCCACATTTGCTCAATTGATGCAATTGCAAAAATTTAGAATTTTGGTGATAAAGATGAAGATTCGGGGGTTTTAGCGATTTCTAAATAGAGACGATGAAAAAGATGAAGTTGAAGCGATGAAAAAAATTAATGAAAATTAAAGAAATATTTTAATAATTTTTTCTGATGAATGTAAAATAAGTTTGTAACTATAAAACAACCGTTACTCATTTTTGTGTTAAGTGAAAAAACGTGTTGAGAACGAAGACAATCTAACTGATTACATCCAAAAAGTTTGCTAAGTTAACCATGCAATTTTTACTCAATTAAGCAACATCTGAAGTACCTAAAACTTTCAATCTGGGAGATATAGATAATATCATAGAGCAAAGCCTCGTGTAAGCCGCTCAATTTTTTTTAGTCTGTAGGACATTTCACATGCTCTCGAAATGTATTTGACTTGTGCTATGAAAGAGCAAGTTATGCAAGGCAAGCGACTTTTTAATAATCATTATCATGGCGAACTGAAAAACGCGGTCTAGTGTACTTGAAAATTCGACGCTCGGCGTCTTTGTATGGCAAAAGCGACGACCTGCCTCAAAACGACGAAAAAAATACCGGAAAAGCATTCTCATTGCATTTTTATGATGGCGTCGCATAGGGAAACGATTCGCTTGTAGACAAAAGATTAAAGTTTTCGGGGGCACTTTATCGTTCGTTACCGCGTCTTGTTTTAAAATTTTCAGCTGAAAATAATAAGGCTTTTTAAGGGTATTCGTCAGGCCCATGAACTGTTTGACAAGCTTCGCATCGAGTTCAGAATGTTTTATTTGGCTAATGATTGTTGACCCAGAATCCAGACAATCGAGATATCAGTGTGAATGGCGCACTATAAAAGCAAAACTAACTGTTAAGGATGGAAGGAAAGGTCAATCCGCTTTTCTCCTAGTGAAAAAAGCGGCAAAAACGTCCCAGTTAGTTAACTCTCGACATCCGGGCAAACAACACCCTTTTAATTCAGCCTGGAACTCGGCTCTTTATTGCAATGTCCGCTCTTTTCTTTTGTCGAGTCGGGCAGCCCTTTTTGTTTTTCGAGCGACCGTACAAACGCGATTGTCCCGAAGTTGTGGAAAAATGCGAAAATCCATTTCTGACTCGATGTTTTTTAATTCGATCGATTTGTGAAGAATGAAAAATGTCCGGCCAGGTGCGGATTAGAAATTTAAGACAAAGCGCGGATCGACACCGTCGAGGACTCAATACGGCTTTATAGAGAATGCCACCAATAAAAATCCCTCAGTGTTATCTAACAGTAAAAATACTGACAAGGAATTATACCTATGTACATTTTTTTCCTTTTCTTCTCTTTGTCATCTTTGTTTTTGATCATCGTTTTGTTGCTTTCAAAACACTTTGTGTTTTCTCTATAGGAGGTAATCCTTTATTAACAACACATTTTCACTTTTATCTTTATACATAGTCTTAGGATTTTATTGTTGTCCTTGCTAAAGCAAACTACAAAAAAATGTGTTTGAGAATGCTCTAACGACCGTAGAATGTTTCTTGGTAATTGATGGGTCACTTTGGACATCTGGTAAACATATCCCAGATTTTCGTTCTTCACATCCATTTGCTGTCACCTTTATACCTGTGGAGGCCCTGAACAATCAAGTCCGAAATCGGCGTTAAAATTGCTATTGAAATAGTTAACAAACCAAAATCGAGCATCTGGTTGCAACATTTTTCGCTAGGAATTTTATGGCATTTAACGTGTTCAACAACCAGGCGTCTGTATATAGACATTTTTGTGTTTCTTTTACTTTGTAATGCATTCATCGGGATTTGACACCGACGAATTAAAACATTTATCTTTCCACTCTGCTCTATATTGCACCGTTTTGCCGTCTCAGTTTACACAGGGAGCTCGGAATTGTAATGCTCTGCCTGCCTTTACAATACGGCGAATTTAATCCCTAAACGTGCAATTTTCCATATTAACAGAGCACCGACCACACCTATGAACAGGTTTTTCACATAATGATGACGCCATCGAAAAATCCAAACAACCAAGTGCCCTAAACCACGGTTTCTTTAAACAATTATGGAATAAATATTGAAGATTACTCTCCATTGGACTCAGATGATTTGAAGGCATTTTCTGAGACAAACGAGTTTCATTGCAAGGAAACGAGTATTTTAATTGTAAAATGTTAATTGTTAATCGATACGAATATAAAGAAACTAATCAATAAACTGTGCATGAATGACATTAATTAGTGATAAAAAAGGACAGCGAAGAGGATTGGTTGCTCTTCGGTTTTTCAGTTTTCCTCAAATAGTGTTTACATTCTAAATAGAGTTAGGCTTTCGAGGTCATTCCTTGAAACTGGTGAGTTTTTCGGGTTTTTAGGCCGTCGTAAAATAGAATTTCTTGTATGTACACTGTATCATCAGTACAATGTAAGCTCTCAAGCTAACTACCTCTGAAGATGCAAGCCCCTCGTGTTTGCGAAACCTCAGGAATGCGAAACCTCAGGAGAAATTCTATTTTACGACTAGCGAAAAACTCACCAGTTTCAGTTTCTGATTAATTTCTCTCGTCGACTTAATTTTTTTCTCGTTTGTATTTGCTTCACTTTCTGAGTTATCCATTCTTTTGTCGTAGTTTCTTTTCTGTTAAAAAACGGAAAATATCTTTGTCTCAGTTGCACAAAAACATCAGACATGCGAAATTTAAAATAGCTGATCTTTTAAGTTGAAATTTGACACTTGGTTTGATCTTCTAGAATGGTCAAAGTTCTAATTGAACTGTTTTCTATTATTTTCTTCCTTCTTACCATTAATTTGTCTTTTTATCATGAATTTTATGTATTTTGCAAAAATTAATGTATATTTTTTTGTTTTCAGCATGAAGTAGCCACCTGAGTGTTGGGCCCGCTTCATCGGGCTGGCCGTCCATCAAAATGGGATTCGTGCTTCGCACGTTGCCATTCCTGCTCACCCTCATCGAATGGAGCAGATCTGAACAAGGTAAGTCCAGCAGGTTTCCACCAATTTCTTCCATTAAGTCGAAACAAAAGCAAACATTAGCGCCCAACAGTTCCGCCCCCAATCCATAACTTCCAATGAACTAACATTATTCAGGCCGGACATTAAGAGGGACAACTTGCAGCAAACACGGTAATTAAGAGCAATTACGGACGTAACTGTGCTTGGATAATTACTAATTACAATCGACTGCGAAGATGGACTCACAAATGTACTGATATCAAACAATAATAGGCACTTATTATGGCCGTTCGAATGGTCTGTGTCGGGTCGTTATTACTGGAGTTTTGGCATGTTCTATTCGAGTTGAACTTGGCCAGTTGCCTCTATTTATACAGGGTGATTCGAAAATTGCGTCATTCGTCGCATTAGTTTGGGTTAGTTGAATCAGTTTGGGTTAGGAAATTGGGTTTAAAAATAGGAATTTGTTCAATTTCACCGCTTTTCACGAGCGATCTTTATCCAGAACTTAAACATAAAACTTTTGGAATTCTCAGCCTTTTAAAGCTAGATATGACCCACTTTGAAACCATCTTAAAACTCAGCTTAAGTCGACTTGAAGTAGATAAATTGTTCTGACCATGCCCCATATTGCGTTATTGTATTGTTTGCTTGTTGGGTGCGCTTTGACGGGCCGGTTAATTGCAACCGGCCTGTTAAATAAAATCCCCATTTGTCATAAAGTGTACAATTGAATAACGAAAAATTATCTTATCGGTCCGCATTGAACCATTGCGGAATTGATGTTTTAGGTCTAAATCTCTGGACCTTCAATGCGTCGTTGATCGAATATCATTAACAGTTATTCTAGAGGTTTGGTTTGGTTGGTATTTTAATTCGGCACTTCAAAGGAAGTGAATTGATGAAAACAGTTGCAAAAACTCGCGAATTGAAGCCGCCATAAATCAGTTATTTCCATCGTGATTGTGGTACTGGCAGTATAAAGTCGCTCACTGTAATTTACAACACGTGGAGGCAAATCTTCTTCGGTCTTTAACCTCAAATGGCACTTTTACAATCTTAGTTGATGTTTGGCCATTATCGTTATGAAAAACCTCCCTACTTTTCACTTAAGAAAAAAACTGAAACAATTTGCTTCAAAAGTCTAGATGAAGCAGGTAAATTTTCCACATGAAAGACTTGAAAAACGAACCGAAACCGACGAAATTTATAAATGTCATGCCGAAACACAAGGCCGAGAGTGTGTGTCTGAATCTTGTGTGGCACATCTTGTCCCGACCCGCATGTCTGGGTTTTATTTTTAAACATAAACCTCAAATATGTCTTCGACAAAGTCGGGCCGCTGACGTCTGTTTATAAACACCATTTGTAAGGGTTAAGTCTCCATCACATCAAACATTGACGTCAAAATAGAGATATATGTAGACAAAGTTAGACCAAAAAAAAACTGATATTAAGCCATTAGTTCCAAGCAATCTGTCATGCAGGCCGTAAAAACGAACTTTCAACTTCCATCGTGTTCAAGTGGAAATAACTGCATCCTCCTCCTCCTCCTCCTAGTACATATGATGCATATTTAATAGGTTGATTAGCGCGTAACTGAACATACCTGCGATTAAAATTTGAGCCTCTATTTTTAATTATTCAAGTCGGGATTATGGAGCAATTAGGCGTGGCGTTTACACGGGGATGTAAATGCACTAATGGTTATTAAGGATGTTTTGCATTGCAACACTCAAAAAGCTTCCAAGTGAAATGTAAATGCCACTTGAGCGAATATATTTCGGACACGACATGGATTTGGGGGACAAAAATCGAATAATCGGCAATTTTTTTGCGCCCAAACCAGAATATGCACAACTTCGATTTCATCACTGTCTAATTTGTTGTGCCGAGCCTCGGGCATGAAACTGACTTCGGGTAAAAACCGGAAAATCGGCAAATTTGGAGTGTTTTGAGCGCCCAAACCAGAATAGGCACAACGTCGATATCCAATACTGTATAATGTATTTGTTGTGCCGCGCACTTCGGGCACGACACTAATTTGGGGTCAAATATCGAAAATTCGGCAAGTTTGGTTAGGTATTTTTTATGCTTTTCGTGGTGCTTGATGCGATTTTTGGGAGCAATTGAACAAACATTGAAGTTTTCTTAATAAATTTTAAAGTTATCAACTGTGTCGTCAAATTTACGTTATTTTAGAGCACGTGAAAAAGTAAAAAGTTAGAAGTCGCAATAGTTTGTACGTTCGCTTTGAGCAAAGAATCGGCACCTCATTTTCGGTAAAACAGTGCACCTTTAGACGCAGTCAGTAATTTTCTCTGATTGAATCGGCAACAGATTGATTAAAAACCCATTCAATTCGCTTACTAATGACTAGATACTAGACTAAAGCGATTTCTTTAATATTCGAATTCTGCAAAATCCGCTTACATTGTTACCCGGTTTCAAAGGGCCTAATTAATGACAAATCGAATTGAAACTGAAATCCGGAAACTTCAAATGCACATAATTGATTGTACGAATTGTTATTCAGGTGCCGTTAGATGAGTGTTATTATGAATTTGAAATAATTATTATGAACGCAAATACGGCAAAAATCCCTAATGGTTTTTCAGTTGAATAAAGATACGATCTGCAAAGTTAACTTTACGGTATTTGTCGGGTGAGTGACTGATGCGTTCGCCATATATTCAGTGTATGCGTATTTATAAATTGCACAATTTAAATGCATACATGTTCAAATAGCGGTAGAATGCTTTATTTACCGAGAGGCGATAATAATAATAACAGCGTCCGACACATTGCAAGGATATGATGTGTTGTTAATTTTTATTTTTGTAAATTATTTTTTCACTGTTTTTCCCCTGCAAGTGCTACTTATAGCATTTGTCTATTTTCTATCGTTTAATATTCAATGTGCACTTATAAACACTTGCAGCCTAATTAAACATGGAAACCATAATATTTATTAGTCGATCAATTGCTTCGTATTAATTGACGCTTGTGTGTGTGTGTGAATTCTCAATTGCTTCAAGGCTGAAATTGTCTGAAACTCGAATAATCGTCGTCTAATTCTAGCACTTAAATTAACACCTCAAGACCATTAGAGTGATTCATTCTGGAGCCCAACAAAGTGTGAACGAGCTAAACAGGCGATATTTTTGATAAATTAAAAAATAATTACTCTAAAATGCGACCTCTTTACATTTAAAATCCGTCACTGTGTTTTTTTTATTATTGCGAAACGCAAAGAATATGGCCATTATTCCCCGGGTGCAGCGTGAAACGAGGGCAAGTATTATTTTCTTTTGGCTTTTCAATATTGTTCTGAAGGTTTTCTTCAATCAAATATTTGCATTTTTTCTCTTTGCTGAGGTTAATGGTTTTATTTTATACAGGTTGATTGAAAATTCATGTCATTTCTCTTGGGCTATTCGGAGAGTGCAAAGCAGAGAAACAATGTTACAAACAAGTTATTTTCTTTTCCATTGACATCCCAAAAGAGTTTTGGGCCACCCTGTGTTTAGTTCTATAAAATCCCCATCCGATGTACATAGAAGCCGCCTTCCGCTTCAACCCGATCGTACATAAGTTAACACATATTTACTTATTCTCCGGGTATTCGTACGCCTAAGTTAAGGGATAACGCGCTCTTAGTGCCTTCCCGTTTAATTAACTAAAAAGGTTAAGAGGCCCCATTAATATTTAGTAACTCTTAAAAAGGTTTTCATTAGGGCTCGGGTACAAATATTGATTGCGATTTCGCGGCCCGTTACCCATATGTAGAATAGAGAATAGGGACATTTTGCGTGTAGTTACTTTGGGCAAAAGAGGACATTGTTATTCTATGGTCGTTTGGCTAAAAGGGCCGAATTTAACGTCCGACTTCAAATGGAGCCCTAATCGTTGTACTGGAGGAAAAAATCGGAACTTTTTTAAAGCCTTTGCGTGTAGACATTAATTTTTATTAAGCGACTATGATCCTCTAACACTTACTAGTTTCAAAGGGTGTCCATGTAAAGGATAAACCCTATTTATTACACCGCAGCGTCTAATTTATCTTCATTCCCAAAAATAAAACGTGAAGCTTTAAAAGCTTTAGCTTGCTTTTTGCTGAAACCTCGCATCGCTCCGGCTGAGTTTTTAAATATTTCCAAAAAGTGATTTTTTTTCGTTCATTGTGGATGGGCGTTGTTGTAAAAGTAAATCCCGATGTACAAGATGCAAACAAACGACCGGAATTTCTATATTTGGACAAGAAGGCCCATTTAAACGGACGTGACTGGATATAAAATCAATAAGCAATCTTCGATTTAATAGAATCATCGACAATCCCAAATGAACTTGATACGGAACGGGCTCAGCTCAACATTGAAATTTAAACAAGCCCGCTTGAAATGAGCTCTGCCTTTCAACTCGAACCCAGATGATAAATTCTGCAATTCATCTCGAGGCACAGCCGAGTCCTTGTGAAAACGCTTTGGATGGATCTGATAAATGATATGCATTTCCTCATTTGATACACAGATTTAGCGGCAGCCAGATTGAGTCGTTTCGTCTCTATAAATATTCATTTTCATAAGGACATTTGTTACACGATGTGTTTTCTGCCAGGAATCTGCGGCATTTGCTGCTCACAAAGTGCACTTTCTTGTTAAGACTTTGCACGTTATTTTCGCATTAAGTTGTTTAAGGGCGCAATAGTCCTTGTCTGGTTTTCCTAGAAATGATCGATTTCGGTGTTAGCGTCGCCTTGATTTGTTTTTATCAAAAAAACTTTAGTCCCGTTTAGTTGGTGAAGAATTCAGAGACAAAAAGATAAATTTTTGAAGGTTTTGGATTTTCAGGCACTTTTTCGAAAAATGATGTGTCTCAAAGTAGTCGAATTAGAAAGCCCAAATTAGCCATGAAATTGAAGAAGGTTTCTATCTATGAGTGTCAAAAATTGTTTCTCTTTGGGAGTGAAGGTTCATTTTTGACAATTTTCCCAAAATTCGTGTCTTGGTTACTTTTTCCAAAAATTATGCGTCCGAAACTAGGCGAGCTAGACAGTTTAAATTTGTTGTGAAAGTGAAGAAAGTTTTCATCTATGAGTGCCAGAACTTGTAACCCTTTAGGATTAAAGGGCATTTTTGGACGATTTTTTGAAAATTGTCGGAAATTTTGTGTCTTGGATTAGTTGCGAGAAGTTCTTTAAAATTTTGGCTTTTTCAAATAAAGACTGCAACATATTTTAATTTGGCTCAATTTTAAGAGAAAACGGATTTAGGGCAAATTATGTTCTTCTAAAGCAAAGAAAAATTTTTCAATGGCAAACTAAATTTACTTTACTTTGCCTTTTGAAGTAATTCTGTTTTGAAAGGTATATTTTTTACGGGTTGAAAACGCAACAAGAATGCGGTTCTACCAAAAGTAGCCGCTTAATTGAGGCATAATTAACGTGGAAAACATCTGCTTTTTAAATGTTGTTCTATTTTTTTTAAATCTTAAAAAGGGCATAGGAATAGGTAAGTAGTCAGCAAATTATCGTTTCACTCTTGAACTATTTTGGCTTTTGTATTGGTCCCGGTGCTAATAAACGGTTAAATTGCCACGCCCAGACCACCCCATAGAAGGCAAGGGTTGTTCAGGACAGGTAGGGTAGAAATAATTTCGAATGCGGTGGTGAAATAATTACGGTGTGCGAATGAATGTGTGTGTCGACCCATGTGTGTATATTGTTATAGTGGATGCACTTATGCGTGTCTAATATCTTTTTGATTAAAACGCCATTAAAACAGAACGCGAACCAACTGCATGATATACATTATTAATGGGTTTATTATTAAGGGCCTGAAATCCGGAAGTCTTATGAATTTTTGTTCTAACGATTGCCGAGATGGTTTGCATTATTAAAGCGCCGAATGAAAATTTGTAATTAAGTTTCGGGGTTTATTAAAGAGGCAGTCGGAATGAATTTTAAATTTTTAATTGCGATGGTGGCCATTACGGGTTTAAATTAAAAAAGAAAACCAGTCGTTGAATTGCACTGTTTTTTTCATTTGTTATTAGATTGGGTTGGTTAATTATTTGGTGTTTTCACACTTCTCCCATGCGACATGTGTCCAGCTTGTAAATGATTATCGTCTAAATGTTCGCCTTAGTATCAAACGTCCTTTCATTTCTTAACATCCTTTTAAATTTATCACAACACCGATCTGGCCATAATATTACAACCGGCTCCAAGTCACAAATTATAAAATATTAATAATTGGGGTGTTGTTCCTGTCTCGTTAAAGCCGTTACAAGATCACACACAAAAAATCGAACCCAATTAAGTGATATGAACGGAAAAAATAAATTATGTTACACAAGTGTTTGTAGTTGGGCTACAGGTCACGATTTGGTCCACATTGCATTTGTAGCGATTATCAAATTTATACATATACAACTGTGCGTTTTGTATCGAATTGGTTTAAGGTTGTTCATGCTAAATCACCTAGCAGGCATATTGTCGACAATGCAACAGAATGGGGTTGAGTGACGAAACTTATGGCCTCAAAAACCCTGATCTGAAATCTGGCTTTATTGAACAATTGTCTATTAATAGGTGCCGACTAAGTAAGCAGTCATTTTTAACAAAAACGTTAAAGTTATGGCGGCAATGGGTTGAACAAAAACATAAACTTTTTGTCGCACTAAACGGAATTTTTTTAAGAGGTATAGGTATAAAATCGGTACGTAGCTACTCGCAGGCCAGAGTGCATCTCTCATAGACTCTTATGCGTTCGAGTGAGATTACCGATGCCAACTACGTTCTTGAATGGGATTTATTAGTTATTATGATTTAATTTGTTCCTTTTAGAGTTTGAGCGCTCGAAACCAACCGATCTCTGAAGATGCTAAATTCGCCCCGATACAATCCTTTAATCTTTCAGAACTCTTTGCAATGAATATCCATCACATTTTTATCATAATCCCTGTCTAGATCTCTTTTGCCTGCAAGTGATTTTTTTTGTTCGAAACAACCTGCTGGCAATTCCTCCAGCCCTCCATTCCTTCGACTAATACGTGACCACCTGTGTTTTATGATATTTTATAGTTAATGGAGGGAATATTTTAATCCCCGTTTTTGTAGACCGCATGCGGATCTGTTATGCATAAATTCTCCATTTAATGGACAAAAACAAATATTATGAGACTGGTGGCATCCTTATGGGTTGTTATTTGTCGGTGTTTATGGATGATTCGGCAATTAAGGCGACTAGTGCGTTTATCGTTGGAACATAAAGTCGGTGCTTTATTTGGAATTTGTCTAATATCAACTAGAAGAAATGGTCGTGTCAATTTCAATGTGGATGAGTTTTATTGCGCAGGCCGGCCCAGGCTAGATGGAATATTTTACTGTAAATATTTGCAGAAGCTTCTAATTCATAAACCAGTGGAGTTTTGTTTTTGAACAAAAAAACCTGTTATGGTGGTTTTTTAACGGACGCCTATCGACCGAACATGTTGACCCTATTCCTCGCCCATTCCCCTTTTCCTTATATGCCTACTTAAAATCACCTACCAGATAAAACCGAAAGATAAAATACTATTCATAAGTGAAAAGACTCGGCTTAAGAGTCGATTTCGAGATTAAAGCACAAGTTAATATTTATGAGGCAACAGCTTTAAAGTTTGTCTCTGCGAAGACATCTTAGTCTTATGGTCTAATGCGGACTTCATGCATCGGTCTCTGGCAAAAAGATAAATACCGCCGTATGTTGTATCAGTTAAAAAATGCTAATGACCGAGATATAACATATGGGCGAGTCACTTTTGCCTCTAGGCGCCGTTTTTTTTTCAATGGAATGGAGGTTTTGACAATTGCAACTTACGTTTTTTATTCGATTGAAGTAAAACCCACCAATTTTCTTCAGAATGCACAGTTTTCCTAAACGTCTAACAGCTGATGCATATGCGTTATTATTTCTAGCCCTCTTTTTTTTCTTTTCAAAAACTTGATGGGGTCAATAATTATATTGTTAGAAATTTATGACTATAAAATCTATAATCGGCCATGAATTTCAAAGAAAAGATGAGTCTGCTGCGCGACTCGATGATGGCTTTTTAATATGATTTTAATTCAACCATATATTAAGGTTTATAATAATGGTTACTGTAGATTAACCGCGATTACATTAAAAGTTTAATGGTTTGTTGAATGCCCGATTATGTAGGTGGTGGTTGAAGTTGTGTCTAGCAATAATTTATTGCTGACGCTTTGTCAGTAAAACCGATTATCGTTTCGTATCGAGATGATGTTAATTCGTGGATATTGCTTTTATAGCTGGATTGTACAGTTTGAATGTTGATCAAGCTAAAGTCGAAAAAATTAAGCTGTGTTTAGAGGATATTTCAACAAATCCTTACGCGCTTTGTAGTAAGAGAGTTGGCACCTTTAATTGCGTTGAATTTGGGCAAACATTGTCCATAGAATCACGCAAGATCTAGTTGAAATGTTGGGGGATTGCAAATTTTCAATTCAGACTTTTATATCCAAAGACGGTTTGAAGATTTAAATGTCTTGGCATCGGCGATTTATTTTGCTTAGACATGCAAATAAGTACGGATTCAAGTTGACAACAAACTATGCATTGAGCAATAAATATTTTAAATAAACCGCTGTTTAATGGAAAATAATAAGGTGTAAAAATCGAATAAACACAGATTGCTAATTGACCGATCGTGATTTATTTACATCGGCTTTTATTGTGCTTTAGATATCGTTGAGATCATATTTCAGCAGTTGGTGGTATAGCGTGTTTATGTCTCCACAAAATTATACAACAGATAGAAAAGATTTACAACGCATGCCATTATGCTCATGAATTCAAAATTATAGTCAATTATCGGTAATATTTCAGGAAATTGACGGGTTTCGGAGCCCATTTACGCTTCCAAATAATTAATTTATACTTGTAGATGTTTTATTAAATTGGTTTCGTATCGCATACCCAGCAACTTGTATTGTGTGATCGACACATCGACATTGTTAAGGTAGAAAAAATACGCCAAATCCGGCGGAGACACGCCGAAATAATTGTCAGCAGTTGACAAATCGAAGACCCTCGAGATCTAATATTTAACTGAGTTTCCTCTTCCTTGGGATGTTATTTTTGGAACAACATATTGGAGAATTAATTAGCGGCGAAGTGTTAACGTGAGGGAGGTGCCAACTTTATTGGATCTGTCTGAGGAATTGAAACAAATCGATTTCCAAGAAAACCGTTTCCGTTGAACGATCACTGTGTTTTCAAGTGCCTGATCGGCTGGCAAAATTCACACTCATTCCGATATTGTTTTCTTTTTAATTTTAATAAAAACGCAACAATGCTAAAACTAGAAAGTGGCGGTTTCTCTTAACGAGTTTGAAACATATGAGCGTTAAATGAGGCTTTGTGAGCTTTCGCAGCTTCAAGTCGCAATCCCGAGAGAAAAATGACCCATTATACGTATTCCTTCTAAAGGGCTTTTTCGCACTCCAAGCTGTTTATGTATTTTCCTTGTATCCATCCATTACCTCTTTAAAAATTGGCTTAATACGTGCGCGGCGTTAATGCGGGAACAAAAACGAGGGGATGAAAATACTAAGAAAAATAGTAAATGTCGAGACTATTGGAAAATAAATTACTACCATCTAAGAGGGCGATATTTTAGCAAAAGCGAGTCACAGAAAGGGCAGTTCACACACGTTTGAAAGTTTCTTTGTGATTTTTTTTCAAACTTAACTTCATATGAGAACGTCGGAAAATTGAAGAGGAACAGCCCTCATTTACTCACCCTTAACATGCAAGAAACATGAAGCCATCCGGAGTATTTTTCAAATATTCCATCAGTGGGCGCCACCCTTAGGGAGTGAATGCAGCCAGGAATTTAATGAATAAAATATTCCGATGTAACCCCTCCGACAAATTCTTTCGCGGCCTAAGAAGTAAAGATCAATTTTATTAACATCTTAAAGGGCGTTTGAGCGCCCCGAGTCGGGAAAGCAAATTGAATGCCCTCAAGCGGTTGTTTAGATATTTTATACCTTTTGAAGGGTATCGAAAAACGGGGCGAAATGCGACTGCATCCGCCTCGAAAACCGTTTGGAGGCAAAGTATTGTAAACGTTGCTGAAAACCGCTCGATTTCGCTTTTAAAAGCTTCTTAGTGGGGGATTTTTCCAGTTGATCCAAAGTCGAGAAGTTCAGGGCTTTGGAATGTGACTGATTTTCAGTGTGATTGAATTCTACTGGAAAAATGTTTTGCGAGTGATTTTTGAAAATTTTTTTCGTTGCTTTACACCCACGAATCTTTATGAATTATACATAAAGACGCAATCTATTAGTAATGCCGTCGTCGTCCTCGGACGGAAATTTCGTGACCACAAAGGAACTTTCTCACGAAATAAAAGCGCACAAGAGCATTAGATGTTATCGTCATTAAGTACTAAAAGAAGAAAAAAATCGGGCACAGCAATTCGTACTTTAATGCGTTATTAAAAATGTGAAATGTATTGTCTATGGCGGTATAATTTTTCAAAATTGCTCAAGCCCGTTACGTTCAAATTACATCCTTGGTACGTGATATTAATGGTGTTTACTAAATGGCACTTTGAAAAGTTTCAGGATGCGCGTAGTTTGTGATTATTTGCACGACATGGGAACGAAATTGATCGTACTTTGTGTTCTAACACAGATCATCATTAAGACTAACATTCATTCGAAATTAAGCTCTTTATATTAACTATTTTGAGGCTGAATATTTCATATTTTGCAAGAAAAGTTTGGTTGAAGTGTGGAAGGTTTCGATTGCTGAAGCTTTGAAAAAAATTATGCAATCGGAGCATTAGCATCTTCAGAGTTGTGGTTGATTCCGGCACTCAGCGTGTGAAGTGAGCACTTTAATTTGAACTAATGAAATAAAACCCATCAGGAACGTAGTCTGGCATCGGTCCTCGCACTCGCACCCATGGAAGTCTTTGAGAGATGGAAGATGATATGCGCGTTGCTATGTTCTAACTTGATGTCTTTACGACTAAGAATATTTCGGTATTGAGCGAGGCAAAATTTGAAAAATAATTTTCCATCACATTTCCATTCAAATTTAGTCGGCTCTCCAAATAAAATCCTGCAGGATTTGTTTTATTCATGGTTTGAAGTAAAAAACCGAGTGTCTCAAAATTAACTCAAAGACTTCAAATTACTCTTTAATCTAGAGCTTGTAAGAGTATAATTTGAAATTTGAGTGAACTTTTGGACATCGTTCAGTCCTGGCAAATATTGATGGCATCGTTAATTAAATTCGTGTGGTTTTAATGAAGTAAAAAGCGCAAACGCCCGAAACTAGTAAACCATTGGATTTATAGGGACGCTTTGGCAATACCGGCCACAAAACCGAAATGAATACAATAAATTTAAGAGCAGATGGTGTAACGTTAAACTCGTCTCGACCGAAAACAATTTATTTTCTTACCGGAGAAAAACCGAATACACAACTCGGTGGACGGTATCGCTGTTGGTCGCTGATGTGAAACAATGCTAGTTTTTTAGCGTTCTTCGCTGGTTCGTTCAGTCGAAAATGTCTTTGCTCTGACGACTGCAAAAGGCTCTCTTAAAATTAATCAACCTTTAAAACCAACCAAAGCAACTGAACGCGAAAAAAAAAACGATTAGTGGCGTGGTTTTTTTTTTGGTTTTGGGATGAGTAGTAATTATTGTGTTGCGCATTGTTTCGACAGAAGTATTCAGTGTTTATTGGTAATTCCAATAAGAAAATGTAGCATTGGTTGTGCTTCTTTTTAGCCCTGCCATGCCATTTGAATCGGTAGACATGATTTTCTTTTCAATTCCTCCTGCTTGGTCTTTTCAAAACATTTTTCGTTGGAACATTGGAAGCATAAAACACCCACAAAATTAGCCAATAGTTTTTAAAATTTTTCTTTGATTTCTTGCATTCTGTACTTATTGCACAATCCTACTAGCAAGAGAAACGAAGGTTTCGTTATTTTGCATGTGCACTTCGAAATTCGCTAATGGCGAGTTTTTCTTGGCATTCACTAGCATTATTACTCATTTAACCAACGGGAAAGCTAGGAATGTATCGCTAATCCGCTACTGTTCTCCGGCTAGATCCTTTTTATCGGAAACCTGCAGTTCTCCTTCTAACTAACCCAGTTATCATTGTTAACTCGACCTCTCTCTTCAGACTTTTTCCATCATTTACAACCATTCCAACGTCGTTTTTTTGCCCGATTGGAAGCGAACTCATAAGGGAAAATTGCTGGTTAATTGCAGGCGTTCGTAAAAATCAAACCAATTACTACCAGCAGGATATTGCTTGTCTGTGCAAGGAAAAATGCTGATTTTGACTGTCCGGAGCGGACTAATCATCAATTGACTGAAGTAAAGTTTCACCTTGTTGATAGACAGTTTTTCCTGTTAAATGTAAGATAATGCATAAAATAAACTCCTTTTTACCCAGTCAAGTTCACGTTTTTGTCGCAATTGTTCTCAAGGTATTATTACCTGCTGATTTCCCTTTACCCAGCAAATGCTGTTCCTTTGTTAATGCCTTCTAAGGACAGATGTTTTGCGTGCTAAATGAGTGCTTTCAATTGTTGCAAAGCTAATAAATAATAATAATTAAACCTGCATACTTCATAATGGCCTTGCCAGTCTTACTGGACTTATTGTGGTATTAATAAATGCCTTAATGTTTCAACACTGACTTTTTCAACGTAAAAAGCACACTTTTCATGCAGGTTCACGCAAAAAGTGTTGAACAGGATGAAGCCACTTTTATCTTGCCTTTGCCATTGCGAAGCCACGAACATCATTAAATTGTATTATATTATATAAACTTCCTGGTCAAGGATCCATTAGTAGATAATATGCAAATGAACGGCTACATCGCTTATGCAACTTTTTATTAGGAGAAATACTTTGGTTAAACTTTCAATGCTTCATCTCGTATTCTAGCACCATAAATCACTTGGATAATTACCATTTCAAATACTGCAACTCGTCAGTTTCAATAAAATGTCCACTTTGTTAAATATTTACTTGCAAATGATGATTACTATTGGAATTTCCTATATTCCATCAGCTGCAAGTACTTTTTAAAATGTTATTTATGTAAATGAACTTATTTGAATAAACCTGATAAAATGTTAAAAAACCACGTGAAAACGAAAAGAAACAAACTTCTGGAAACTTTATTTCCTTGTTTCGTGTCTTGATAAAAAATTAAATATTTTAACCCGTCAATGTATCACTTTCGAACAGAGCATCGCTAGGGCATTTTGCATCTCCTATAGGCTTCTTTCTATGTATGCGAGTGAGACAACCGATGCCGGCTACGTTCCTGAATAGGTAAATCAGTTTCATCCAATTGATTAGAACCAGAGTCTTTGCAAGCTCCAAAAAAAATTCTTCTTGCGTTTTGGAACCAGTAATTTATGTACTTTATTTATTATTATTTTGGATAATTCTTGTATGATTAATAGGGGTTCCACGAAACAAAATAAAACCCGCCATCATATCCTTACATATAAAATTATTTTACGGCTGTTAATCTTATTATTTCTTGCCATTCCTTTGCTCTATCCGGTTTATCTCCCATATCCAGGGCACGAACTTTTGTATTTAGGAAAAACCCCAAGGCGACACAAAAAGGGAAAAAATAATAGCGAGCTTACAAATGAAATATCGTTCTGTTAACCGGGAATTTATATTATTTGTTAAAAGCTTTATGCTTGCAGGCGCAGAAATGGTTTTTAGGCTCTATCAAGAACAAAAAAAAAACCGGTCTTCCTATCTGTGAAATGACAAAATGCAAAAAGTGTTTTTTTTACCTAAAAATCCTCGACTTTATAACGGAAATCGAGGCTCTTAATCCATGCATTACGTCTTGCGACCCCCAATATTAAGAGGACCAGTATATTACGAGACATAAAACGTATACGAAATTTGAGTTATGTTTAAGGGCCATTTTAGGGTCCCTTTGCATTACCGGGCGCACCAGCCGAGTAAGCGTCGGAGGCATAACTCAAATATATGAGTGTATTAACGTACAAAGCCCAAAAATAAACTTACTTACGACCGGTGGAAGTTTCCTTTTTCTAATGGACGCCTTATGGGGTGCTTACCTGGAACAATAAAAAATGTATCATCGAAATTTACTGGAATGGGGTAGTTTATGGCCACACGACATGTATATCAAATAGGAGTCGTAAATTCCTGAATTCTAAGGCGGTTTCTGAGGCTTTAAATGCAATTGAAGTGGAAAATTATAGAAGATTTGAATGAGTTTTTAAACTACATTGTTGATTAGTTGATGAAGACCCGTTTCTAAATGACCGATTAAATTGGCAAGAAGAAAACTCCTTGTTGAAAACTAAATGAAAGTGAAGAAAAATGGTTACATCAGATTTATTTTGCAGCTGGAATCTTCCACATTATGGGCAAAGTTTGCGTGATAATATCAGCGTCCAAATTGAGGAACTTCGTGTTAACAAACCCCCATCGGCGTTACTTTTATTATTGTTCTTGTTTACGGCCGTCTGCCGAAGCTAAAACACACGAAATTGCCTCTCGCTCGTCCATATTTTCCCCCCTCATTCGAACTTTTTCTTTACTTAATAGAATTAATTCCATGGGAAAATATTTCCGTTGGCCCGTCATCCAAACATAAGCTTCCACATAAATCCCGGAAAAGTTTCGCTCCATTAAAACGAAAACTCCCGATGGTCGCATCAGTTGCGTCTTCGGCAATAAAACTTTTCGGAATCGTACATGACGAAAACTCATATGTACGACAATTTTCCCAGCCCACTCACACACACACACACACACACAACAAGCGCAACTTGGCTGCTGAAACAAATTGGAATCGATCAGTTTCAATTGACTTGGAAAAACAGGAACACACTTAGTTGTTTCAATAGCATTTGAAAGTTGGGCAATCGGTTTAATGGCTTACTTCGAAATTTCATAATGTCGCTCACTTCATTATATGGAAATTCGATATGTTTTTTTCCTTTGGATCTATTTACTAAAGTAGTCACTGTAATATTTTTACAATAATCAATCACTTCTGGAAATGTGTTTAGTTTGGAAGGCTTATTAAAAGTTTGAAAAGTGGAAAATATTGCAGGAATATTTTAAGCGGTGAGGGTGTCAGTTTGGAGCGCAACAAGTACTGAGGACATGTTTCATCTCTCATAGACTTGTGTATGTGCTAGTGAGGCCACCGATTCCAACCACGTTCTTGAATGGGAAAATTAGTTTCAAGTCAATGTTTAGTGTGACCTCCCAAAGGAAACACATCTCTCATTACCAAATTCCTTTAGTCAACAGCCTGATTGTTCAGTTTTTAAATCATCTCTCACCGCGATTTTTTCGTTGAATTTGTGTTGAATTTTTCCACGCTTTCAACTCGAAAGTTTCTCTTCAAATATGAAATATTCAACAGCAAAATGTGAAAGGAACAATGTCCCAAATGGACCGTAAAACAGCGCACAAAAGCAAAATCTCAGTTAAAGTAAACTTGCTGTTGGCTCGACTGCAGGAGTTTTTCTTCGCCTGCAGTGTAAGGGTGGCAAAGTGAAAAACTCTGTCCAAAAGTGCTCACGGTTGGTGGTTCCGCTATGGCCGCATCGAATAGAAGCTATTTTGAAAGCTGCTTTTAGACTTAGAGTCCAGTTTGGGAGCGCCAAATGAAATGCCCGTTTTTATATATTTTTTTCTTATTAAACGCTGTGAATTCCGAAAGCAGTTACAGCTTGAAGGCAAATAAGTGCAATTTTGCAACCCAATTTTTTCAGATTCAGTTGTGCCATTAAATCATCTCGTGCGGCCTCGTCGAGATAACCGACAGTATTAATGCTTAACACAAACAAACAAAGAAAAATTGCATAATTAGTCGAGCATAATAGAACGTGCTTAAAATGTTAAAAGCACTTAATAACAGACCATTAAGTAAGAGTAATAGCGTAATGTTGCAACGTTGTCGTAAGTACATAATGGTTCAACTTATTTTAATATACATTCGAACAAAAATTCGTGTCTAAACATTTACGTTTCTCTGTTTTATTGGTTCATTTATTATCAATCGGTTTTTATTATTATTTTCTTTGTTTTTTGTTTACCAGCGATTTTAAACGACTGCGTTGAGAGATAAAGTGCTTCTGGGTTTTAAAATAGAATAGAAATATTTATTTATTCTGCTATGATTTGCCAAAAGTTCTATCGATTGTTAAGGTGGTGCTAACAAAATTGAATCAGCCTGTTTTTGCGAAATCACTTGAAATTTAAATTCAAATTTTCCATTTTTGGATAGAGACTTTTTTTAAAGCGCTTTTGATCAAGTTGAGGCATGAATTGCCTTTTGAGCATTTTCTGTAAAATTTTTGTTCGATCGTTTTTGCAAAACCTCGTACAATTTTCTAAACACTCATAGTTTTCGTAAGGCGTTTAAACTCCGTTTTTGTACACATTTTTCTCAGAAAACGAGTATTTCAATCTGCATTTTAATTAAATTCTATTAATTTTCAGTAATCGCAAATTTCCAAAATTTGTTAGTTGCTTCAAGTTTTTGAGACAGAAATGTCTCTATGGGGGTTTCTGTACTTAAATAAACTAATGAAGACTTGAATAGACATTTTCTCAAAAACAGAGACATTTTTTGAATATTTGAAAACACCGTTTAACTCTGATATCTTTGTTAATTATCTACTTGAAATTGTTAGTTTTGTGTTTTCGGGTTGAACATTCTTGAGCGAAAATTGCGCAGATTAGCTAAATTTGGAATTGGTTCTGGTTTTTCAGAAACGTGGAAACTTAAAAATTGGTTGCCAAGCTCAATGACGCTCAAATTTTCAGCAGCTTTTTCACTAGAGTCCAAATTAAATTTTCAAGTAATGCGCCAATTCTCGATTATTTGGACTTCTCTCAATGGAGACACATTTGCATAGACGGCTTTATGGATTTGGCATTTTGCTAAATCTTTTGGGGATTTATCGGTTATTTAAATGGCATTTAAGGTCGGTTTAGAATACCCACGCAAGTATGAATTATGGGTCTTTATGGAACGATTTTCAAGTAGATTTTTCTCAAAATCTTCAATTTCGCCCTGTATTTATCATACGTTTCGCTCGGCAATATAACGTAAACATTTCGCACTTGATCGAACGTTTAAAAGGGGCGGGGCCACTTTAAGTAATCACATTGGAATTAGTTGCTATAAATATTTATAGTGTGCCTTCCAATTAGAATGTTAATATTAATAGTCACAATAAGTGATTGGCGAATTGGAGAATGTTTATTTAAAAAATGTAAATTTTCTGTTTGATTAACTAGTTTGCTTTTAATTTGAGAAAATTGTTTGCTATAAAACATTAATAAATGCAAAATCGATATTCTACAGTTTGATGAAACAACAATGATAAACTGTCTGTCCATATTTCAGCCTGTTAACTGTAAATCAATTGGCTGGTTGTGATGATACACACGAGTTTATAACAGCAAAATTATTTGCCTTTAACCAGCTCGGAGCCAAGTAATTCAATAAACAGATAATTATGAAATTTCGTCTAATTTGGTCTAATGTGAAAAAGTGAAAGTGGTTGGCCGCAACATGAAAAAAAAATAATAGGATGCCATTAAGCCTAATGCAAACCCAACAGAAAGCCATTGCCAGTGGTAAAAAGGATTTGTGTTAAATTAATGACCCGTAATTTTTCAAAACTTGCCTAGAAAAATAGTTGCGAAAGTCGGCCTATTACCGAGAAGAACGGCCTCGATAAAAATTAGTTTGGGAAACAATGGATTTATGTTGGGGATACTTTTTCATGTTCGCTTCGAGGATTTTATTGATTGTAATCGTATGTCTTTCGCGTTGGAACTTGACTTTGTTCTTAAATGGCACTTGCACCATCATTCTTCTAGAACTGTTCCTTGTTGTTCGACTCAATCAGCGCTGTTTAGAACTTCATTTTTCCACTATTGCTCTTGGTGTTTTTATTATTGTTATAAATTAAAATTCCGCTGTTTTGCAAGTGACGATTTAAAAGTGGAATTGAGAAACTTCAGACGTTAAAGCCATAATGAAACCATTTATGGAAGGACGTTATACGAAGTTTGGGCACTTTTTACATCTTTTGCATGCTCTTTCATTTTTTGAAACTTCTATTCTTGAAAAAAACTTGAAAGAAATAACTATAAAATGTTGATAAGAAATAAAATAACAAACAATGCAAAAGATCAAAATGAAAGAAATTGTCGTGTATTCGGTTGGCATTTGTGCACAGATGAAGGCGTCTTAATATAGAAAAATCTAATAAATATAGCGGGCGTTTACCAATTGCCGTCCAAGTGACACACAATTCCACATCGGGCAACAATGAATTTGCATTTTTAGATCGACTAATTTGAAATTTGAACAGTAACAAATTGGTTGCTTTTGCATCGCTGGCTGGCCCGGACAGATATGGGATAAGTTTACAAATTAAAGCTGACAGCAACATTAAACTTTTATTCGGCTTTCACGAATACAAATTGGAATCATGCCGAAAGTTCCCCCAATTAGGCCGTGAACTGTAAATCCGCCGCTCGAATTGCCGGGAATATTCTATTGTGACCTGTTTGAACCTAAAAAAAAATTCAAAAATTGTCATTGATTATTAGATTCTGCTTTGTATGTTAAAATCGGAACTAGTTTCAGTTAAAGCACATTTTCTTCAAAAGTTCGAGATCAAGGAAAATCTGTACGGAACGTTTCAATGGGTTTCTATGCCTGGTTCTGGTGCTTACAGAAAGAAGCTAAATCAAATTCCACACATTGTTAAACGACACTTTCCCGTTTACTTTCTCGAAAGAATCAATTTGCTTCTAATTTACAACCCACCGTAAAATTCGCGCGTTTCTCATTCAGGTTTTGAAGAGTACAATTTAGGGACTAACCTCAAATCCTCTGTAAAACTTCTCTGAACTACAAACGCATTATACGATCGAAAATGCAACAATTTGGATTTGAGTGGCCTAGAAATATTTGTGTTACTATGTGGCTGAACAATTTGCGACAATAATTCATGAGGTAATGGGCCTTTGTGAATTGTCTCCACTCGATGAGAACCTGACCTTTTCCGAGTTAAAGATACGTTGCCTTACCGAAAAATCAAACATCGGCAACCTGGTACCGTGATGTGTGACTTCTCAAAGGTGGTTCGAACCGATCTGACCTTATTTCAATTAGAAAAAGCACAAAAGATGCGAAACAATGGGCTTTATGTACGGGACCGAGATGTTCGCTCCGAACTTTTATGACCCAGAACATCATGCCAGGAAAGTTATTGACTCCACTGTAGTAGTTCATATAATCGGGTTGATGTCGATAGCGAGGAAGGATATGATTTCAATGTTCTCCAGATCCGGTGCTTGAATTAATCAAAACTTGAATTCCCGATGAGAATCTCAACGGGTTTTGAATTGAGTGAGAAACAGCGAGAAGTTGAACAACTAACTTTCGCAACATAATAAACTGAAATCTTGAGGCCCACTCAAGAGGACTGAGGTGTGAAATTCTGGTTAACAATCTGTCGCCACGATAGCTAAATAACTTTAGCGCCGACGCTGATTATGAGATGAGGATGTCTAACTTTAAAACTTATCCTGTTTAGTGAGCACAAGGAAAAATGGGAAAACTTATATCAGCCGGCATGTATGGCCTGCAATGGGGTTGAAGTGCATTTGCTCCTACTGCTTGCAAGTTTCCCTATTATGCTCCAGCAGGATTAGATTTTAAAGTTGCTGCCTGCTACATATAGAATTTTATGTCTTTGATGATTATAACTAGTTGGGTTTTAGGAAAGGTTTCAAATGAATTTTTTCCTCAATTATTTAATTTTCTCTGTTGGTTCTTCGCTGCTATTCTATTTAGTTTTTTTTTCTTGTAGGCTTTTTCTTTAATATCTCGGTCTTACTTCAGAAACTTTGTTTTCAGAAAAAGTGCACTTCTGGCATACAAATTTCTAATTTCCAATCCAACGCAACGAAAAATTTGAAACTTTCACAATCGATAGAACACGCTTGAGTATGCAAATGCTAAAAAATGCTTTCAAATCACAGCGATTCTTAATTTTTGCGGAAAATGAAGGTTTCCACCCCAGTACGCCGTGTGCCATAAAAACTCCTAACTTCCAACTTGGAGCAAATACACATTTGAAACTTTCAGAATCTGTTGAAGACACCGCGGTCTGTAAATGCTGCAAAATTCATTCAAATCGCACAAAATATTGATTTTTGCGGATTTGGTAAATGTTGACCTGCACATTTATTAAGCAACTAAGTGCACCTATTGCAATAAAAATTCTTAATTTCCAACATGGAGGAAGAAGAAACTTCAAACTTTCACAATGTACTGGAAACACTTGAGTCTATGAACGGTGAAAAATTAATTTAAATCGCAATTTATTTTTCGGCCTTGGTAAATGTTGGCCTGAAAATGGACGTTTTCAACCCAGTGCACCATATGTTATAAAAACTATTAACTTCCAATATGGATTAATCACAAACTTGAAACTTTCACAATCTATGGAAGAGACTTGAATCTGTAAATGCTACAAAATTCATGCAAATCGGATGAAATCTTGATTTTTGCAGAAAGTGAATGAAAATCTATGTTTTTACCTAAGTACACCGTCTGCTATAAAAATTCGTAACTTCCATTCTGGATATAGTAAAAACTTGAAACTTTTGCAATATAAAGACGGCGCTTGAATCTTGCAATGCTGAAAAACTCATGCAAATCGCACAAAATCTTGATTTGTGCGGAAAATTGGACATTTTCGCCCAAGAAAAAGCCATTTCCAGTTGAAAAACATCAAACCTTCACGTTTTTTAGTATCCTTAGATGCATTTATCATTAGTCAAATTACTAGCCAATCGAAATTTGGCAGTAAAAATTGCGTTTATTGGCCCTTCGAAGAAGTTTTCCCATTTTTCTCCTCTAAATGTAGAACATTTATAAATTATTCATAGCACATTTGCCAATAGTTTCCACTTTCCAAGTGCAATCCATCTTCGAGTCCCAAGTCCCCCAATTCACTTTTCACTCTAGAGCTTTACAAAAGTTGCCCGATTATACAGGGTGTTAACAATTCAGGGACACACAAGAAAAAATCAGACATTTGCTTTAATTCCAACTAAGGCACAGTGACTTTCCAAGCGGTGCTAGGGCATATAATTCCGACAGAATAAATCTATATTTTCTGGGATAATCTGGCGAATCATAAAGGATATCTTCTTTCGGCAGCCGGCAAATAGCAGGGGGAGAGCAGCAACAAGTTCATCTTCCATTATTAATAACCTGTCAAGTCGGTTGTGCGGTATTTTATTCGAAATAGAGGCGCGAATTTCTCTAACTTCCGCTGTTGAGCTCCCCAACTCTGTCACTGCTTCCTCAAATATAAATAATTGAGTCGTTTTCCTGCTTTTCAGTCTAGCTAGACGGATCGCAGAATTTTAACTATTTTAATTACCGACTTTCGTATCGTATCGCATCATATACCTTTGGGGGGCAAAATTGTATGTTATTGAATGTCGAAGGAAAATAATTATGCAGACATCTAGGCTGGTGGAAACGCATTTCGCTACCATTATGTAAATGCCCAATATAAATGATGGGAAGTGTAATTGCGAAGGCATTCATTAGGAAAATCGAATGCCCAACTATGTTTTAATGGCCAGTACTTGTTCCTGGAACTGGCTCTGCAACATCTATGATTAATTAACTGGCAACTGTGTCCAAATTTTCTGGAAAACTTTCAGCAGCATCAGTCGCTGCAATTCTGTTTATATTCACGCTTTCCTGCCAATTTCAATACATTGAACCTGAACACATCATCTTTGACGATTTTGCCAAAAAACTCATTTTAATGTTGCTAATTTCCTGCAAAATTTGTCCGCGTTTTATTGGATGTCGAAATTCAATTCCAATGTCTTATTGATGGCGTACAACACCGAAATTTCAACAATTAATTGCAAAAACACTCCGGATGACCGTCGCCAGGATCACTGGATCGAGACACAACTAAAATCGTGACGAATTCTTCGTTAAAAGACCGGAGCTTTTTGCCTAGAACAGGAACGAAGATAATTAGTTTTGAAAGCGAGAGAATGGCTGAAACATCAACTTGTTCTGATTGTTTCAAAGGCGCCTATGAATGGTTTGATCGCGATGGCTTATTCACGCTTTGATTTTTCCTTTTTATCTTCACGAACACACATTTTCTAGGCATATAGTTCTAGTTGGCAGTTTTTTCGTTCAAGGATTGATGGAAAATGAATGGGTAAATTTTTTCATGTCTCCGGATGTTTATCTAAGAATAAAATGGCAGTCCATCAGGCGCACAAGACAAAATCGAAGCCACTTAATTTACATGAAACAGTCGAGTTGAAGGAACACAGAGAGGAGAAAAAAAATGAACGCGGCCAAGCCGATTTATATTTGTTTAAATAAGCGGCAATTTTTTATGCTGCCAATTTGCTGACTTTAATGCGCAAGATAAGCTGTGATTAATTCCGTCAATGCATTTTAAGCGACAACCGTTTTGAGACCGACATGCACGAAACGTGGGAGTGAACAAATCAAAATAGCCCGATTTGAATGCAAGATTGGGATCGTTGCAGCTCTTAAAAATCGTATGCACTCTCTTCGTTGGCTGGAACCCATAAAGTTGACGAACCAAATGCCAAATAGCTCTTCATTTTTACGATTACGTTCATGAGTGCCCGATTTGATGTTTGAGGAAACTGATCTGGGACATTATGTTGATCGACTCAAACCACTTGGATTGATGTACAGGGGCGTGGTGGTGATTCCTGCAGTCAATTCACAATTTTATTGCGAACTCAAAATCGGTGCCTCACTAGCAAGTGGTGAAAGAAACTTCTGGAAACAATGCTCGTGTTCTCTGTATTCTCTTGATTCGCAGTGTTTCAACGTTTTTCTATGAATGCACTCAGGAATGCAACGAGTAGGAAATTAAAGTTGAATAAAATGACAACATTGCCATTGACCCATGGATGACTGAACCCGAACGAATTAATTACTTATGTAACTTTTTGTGACGGCCCATGCCGCGAAAAACCGGTCGAAAAATGCATACTCGCATACAAATTGCATTGTATGCTGATTGACATTGATTAGCTCCCACATAAAATAACTCGAAAACAATGACCGAGGACCGATTTACGAGCTCAGGCTTTATTTGTTCATCTTTTCGTTTCTTCACCTTCTTCTTCCATCTTGCCGGTACAGCCCTACTAACATAACAACACTTAATTTTCTTCACCTAATGGAAACCGATATGGTATTAGAATGGAAATCGGCCATTGGAATGCATTTCGAGCCCTATGCACATGCATTGTGGAGCATTGTTGCCACGCGGAGTCTCGTCTGAGGGTAGGAAATGCCCTTGATCCAGTATTGATTTTTCCTAGAGCCGGATAAAAGCTCTTATAAAGTTTCATTTTTAGTTGCAGAGAGTGCACATCTTGTGTTTTCGGGGGCGATGCAGGATGCATTTTTATTTGAAGAAGCTGCACATTGTTCCCCATGCTAAGTGCGAGTTCGCCGGTTGAATAGCGACGGCCGGGCGTTGGTTGCGTTGGGGCTTGAATGCAGTTTTTATGTTCAAAATACATTTAAACGATTAAATTGCTGGATTGGGCCGGATTTGCGGAGTTCTATTAATAGATAGATAGCTTAAGGCTTTGTCTGGTTTCGGATTCAATTGCGCCCTGATATCACCCTGGTTAATTTGGGTTTTTAAATTGAATTTTTGCTCAATAGATAAATTATCTGTTCAACTGCGTTTAAGACTTTTCTCGCACTTGACCAAAAATCAGTGGAAGTTCTCAAAAATACAGTTGGTTTACTTTGCTCATTATTTTTCGGGTTGAAACTCGCACTTTATTTTAAACGGCGATTGTCAAATGCTTTTGAAAGTTGAGATTTTTGGTAAAGTTTTTTAAGGTAAAGGTTAAAGCAATTTGTTCGCAACAGTATTTTGAGCATCAATTGAAACTTTGCACGAAAACTGATTCATTTTTCGAATAGCTTAAGACACATTCTCCAACTTCCTTATCTAATGAGTTATAACCGAATGAAAGCAACTGGACAAGCATTAGACAGGTCTAAAGCTACAACTAAATAAAATCTAGGTAGAGTTGGACAGCGGAAACATTCATCGTGAATTTTCCGCTTCAAATGTGAATGTCAAAAGAATTTCGCCACACTAATGGACTAACAAGATAACCGGTTTTATTAATGCATTAAAATATCTGAGGCAAAATTGCGCAAAAACTTACTGGCAATGGTAATTACTGACAAGCAAGTGCGATTCAGTGAGCGTTAAATAATGTTATAAAGAACAATAAAATAAGCGTCGAGCAATTCAATTCAATTTAACCGCGATCCGTATCTCGGGCTGTAAATATCTCAAGAATGTCAAACGCCAAGATAAAGCTTCCTACTGTTCGGTACGTCTCGTATATAACATATATCTTGTGTATTGTATAAGAGCCGAAATTCCTTCAGCGAGTCAAACGAGACGTGCGAAAGGAGACTCAGTTTTCAACCTGGCAATTATCTAAATTGACTTCACCTATTCCTTTATAAGGTGCGAGTTTTGCGAATTTACCACACATTTCATTGCAAAGCGTCTACTCTACACAGAAACAAATTCACTTGAGGTTGAGTTCTCGAGATATTTGATGCAATTGCTCAATTCCGGAAAATCAATACATGAGTCTTAATGAAAACCAAGTTGTTTTCATAATACAAAAGAACACGTTTTACTTGACGTGGCTCAATTATTACCAATCCACCTTCGGACAGTTTTTCCTGAGAAAATTGCAATGAAAACCTCGACGATGAAGACGAATCGAAAGCCACACATTAATTAATAAAACGGAGTTAAACAGCTGGTTTTCAGCAAGTTGGGAGTTGTTTTTATCGAACATTGTCAGTTTGCGAGCTGAAAATGAAAAGGGGGACGAACATATCTAGAATGAATGCATAAAGCTAAGGCCAGTGACGTATTGATCTGTCAGTATCTAATTCATGTTATTCAGCGTGAGTTATTTTGCCTGTGACTGGCGACATGACAAATGTATGTAAATACAGAGTAAGTATGGAGATAGAAAATTCAAATTTCCTCACGCTGAGAAGTGTGGGCTTGACGTGATGCTAAAATGAGATGCGTTGACCCCGCGCCAATTGGATTAGAATAGAATTGGAATCGGATAAGTTCAAAAAATTTTGAAAATTGCATTATTCATTGCCCTGAACATCAAAATCGTTGGTAAATATCACTCAAAATACTCCCAAGATTCTTCAAGTTTTCGCAAGCCAACATTTATCTAAACTAACTTCATTTCTTGGTATTGGTGGATTGATATCCCGAACGTTTCCACACATTTTCTTGCCTAGTTTTCAATAATTTATGCAAAACTTCATCGAGGCAAACCCGCGTTATTCTTATTTGCGTGAAAAGTTTCCCTAATTATTCACCATGTTGAAACTGTGGCGTTGCTATATTGAAGATTTTCCCATTTAGTTAGCGCAAAATAAAACAAATAATACTCAGTGAGAAAATAGTGTACTAAGTTTATTCGTTTGTATGTATGCCTGTGCATGTGTGTGTTTATTAAACACTATTTTGATCGGAAGGAAGTGAGAAATGCAACCAGCGCAAAGACAAACCTGCTCGAGCGCTGTTAACCGAAATAACTGCAAAACATGGTGATTTTTAAGCAGTATCGAGCTTTAGTTGTCGTGCTCTAATATGGTCTCAAAGGCCCTGTATATATAAAAATCGAAGAAAACCTCGTGAAGTAATTGTGCCACTATTACGGTTTATCGTGGAATGTAATTAAGGTTTTGGAAGATGAAAAACAAATACCTGCGTCAGTCATCTTGGCGCAATAATTGCTCTCGTATGTAAAAAGCGATGTTATTAACGGAACGGTCATTAAAGATTTCCAATTAATAGGGAAATTAGCAGTGAATGCGTTCACTTCAGATCGGTCCCCGTTTAGTTCAATGGCGATTGCGTAAAAATTTAAACAATTTCAAGGAATAATTTCCCATATCCGTGTAGCTTAAATAGAGCTTGGCTGAGAAACCGTTTCTGCGAGACGAGCGCCAATTTTTCGACTTTCTAATCAGCTTATTCGCAAAATGCTCGATTTACATCAATGTAGCCAATGCTTTGTAGTGGAAGATCATTATTTTGCTCACAATTACTTGGGATTGTTTTTTTAATAATCGTTGTTTTCTTGTTTCAGGTAAGAACCCAGTTGCATTCACACATCTAGAAGTTGTTGGGTAAATACTGAGTTACATTTAATTTTAGAATTCTTGCACTTTTTATATACACACTGATTTTTAACATAGTTTTAAGGCGTTTGTCGCTAGGAATTTCTGACTCCACCTCTAAAGATGCCAACCATGAATGCTAGCGAAACGCGAGGGTCAAATTCCTAACGACAACCGCCTAGTAACCCGCAAATCACCAATTGTCCAAATTTATTTTCCTTCGGACTGTTTGGTTGTTGATAAACACTCTGAACTTTTGCGATTCAAAGCAGTTCACCTGAGAGTAGTAAGTTAGTGTTTCCGATTGGTTTCTTTATGGGTGATACCGCAAAGTTCCAACAATACCTTATCGGTTTAATAGCTCGACAATGAATGCGTCTCTATTTGCAGCTCTGCATTATCGGCTGATTTAAGGCAGCAGCTCTATCAGAAAGGTTTTTTGGATTTTTTCCTGTGAAACCCATAGATCTGAGCCTACGGGTAACAGCGCGCCAAGATAAACTATACGCCAGAATGTGGAAGTAAGATCCTCGACAGAGTTATAAACCACCTAGATAACTGTATACCAGTACGTTCTACCGGCAATAAATTAAAATACAACTAATATAAAAGCAAAACGACTTGTCGGATAAATCTATGCCCAGTGCAATGGGCAGGGAGTGTTCGAAGTCGCCGGAATCGGCAGGAACGATTTTAATTGATATCGGCCACATCGGTTCGATTCATCTGGATCGATCGCATATCGATTGCAAATCAGGAACGTTTACACACACGCGATAAAATTAAATTAAGTCAGTCTATTTAAAATAAATTACAAAACTCTTTATATACATCCCGTGTTGGGTTCCTAAGGTTTCACCCGCTAAATCCTGTCACTCCACTGTTGGCTTTACCAGCCTTGTTGCTGTAACCGGCATAGTCCTGGAAATACCCCTCCTGTCCATTGGCCTTATTGAAGCCTTTGGCAAAGTCATCAAAATGGCCTTTATCACTAACATCACTAACGCCGTATTTATTGGCGTTCTGTCCATCAGTATGCAGGCCGCCTTTGACGAAATGTCCAGCACCACTATCGCCTGCAGACTTGAAGTCCCCATATTTGTTGAAATGCCCTCTTCGATCAGCCTTATCATAGAACTTATGCTGCTTGTCATAGTCATCCTTATGGTAAACCTTCTGGAAACCGGTAGTCTTCGATCCTCTGTTGTGGCCGTCCTTTTGCCCAAACGATCCTCCTAGGGCGACTTTTCCTGCTGCCTGATTCAGCCCGTAATTTGCAGCATTATCAAACACCGAAAGGCTTTTTCCGGCATTTTGGTCGAAGAAGGAGCTTCCCAAGGTGTCATCGAAGCTTCCGCTAAGGCCTTTGCTGTAAGCGTCCACCACATTGTATCCAGAGTCGAATTTGTCTCCGATTTGCTTCGACCAAAGGTCGTCGTAGATTTTTCCGCCGGATTTTACAAAGTTACTGTTCAGGTCATGGTGAAACCCAGGGGCGTAGGGAAACTGTGGAAGGATTCTAAAAAAAAAATTTGATTTGTTGCAATAGTGAGCCAGCAGATTTTGGAACCAGGGACGTTGGAATTAAATTACTTGGCTTACCCTAATTGTCCATACTGATCAATATGCGGATATGTGGTTGGTAAGTGTTGAATTTGTGATCCTAAAAGTTGCGAGTTATCGTTGAGCACAAAAGCAACTGGTTTAAGTGGGATTTTCGCTGCTTTGCTGGGAACTTCTTGGAAATATGGAACAGCTACGGTTTGCGCAGCATGGCTAAAGCAATTCGATTAGAAAACCTTTGGGGATTCGTGCAACGTAAAAGTCACCTTTCAAGAGAGTCAGCAAACGGATCAAACCCCAAATCGCGAACGATATTCACTGCGTCGTTGCCTCCATCCAATTCAAACGAATACTCCTGGGGCTTCTGATCCTGGCCGTTATACGAATACCCCGACCCGCTCATCTTCTGATCACTCACTTCCGATCGTTTCATGTAGACTGAGGTTTTTTCCAACGATTGCACGGAAAAAACCGCACAGCTCAACAGGAACACAGAACGTCCGGTGATTTTGACCATTTTGTTTCACAATCTGGAGGGTTTTTGTCAACTGAATATCGTTGCTGGTGGTGGGCGGGCTTTTATATGGTTTCGATCAACTGCAACCAACATTCGGATGCGGTTTAAATGACATGCGGAGGTCGCAACATGTTGCAACATTCATTACCTTTAACTATTTTACGGGTGATTGGGTGCCAACATAGGGGCAGTCGAGCTTTGCAAATTGGTCAAAGAACCAGAACACCAACCGTGTTAAATATGAACTTTAATGTTTTCAATCTAAGCAAATAGGCAGCTATTTGTGTTAATTGTTTTCGGATGGAAAGAAACCGCAACGGCGATTTAAACGCACTCGCCTTCCATGTCTTTTGATGGCCATTCCATGCATTGTTTCAGCGTCCAAGAGCCTTTTTATAACGCTTGGTTTGCACTCGAATTCAACTGCTCAACAAATTGAACGTTGCAAGTTCAAATTTGCCTTATCTTTTGAGCTGGATTTTTGATTTATCCATTCTTCTGACTGAAGAGAAAAATATGATCACTGCAACACCAAAAAGTTAAATCGTTTTTCTTGGTCAATCGGAAGAATGCCAAACTGTAAAAGTAATTGGATTGTTTTATCTTCTATCCGGTAGGAACTTTATCTGAATCACTTAAACATAATAAGACATAAAAAGAATATTGGACTTGATAATGCTACAAAAAGAAAGCAAATCGCTGGTATCGCATTAAACATATATCCAGTTCCAAAGTTAGGGCAAATTTGGCCACCTAACTTTTGTTGTGTTGAGCAGTTAATTAGACATTATTAGAATAATGGTTTGAAATCCGAAAAAATGTTGGGTGAAAAGACGAATGTTTCGAAGACTAATATCGACATGATAATTTGGATCTAGTGAAACCTAAAAGTTCTAATTAAAACCATTCTTTCTTCACTTTAATTTCCTGCAAGCTTTTTTTTGTCTACTTTTGGACTAAATTCATCTGACCGGAGTTCCGATGTACTTTTCAGGCAAAACAAGCCTTGTGAGTTTTTTTTCTAAATCTCCAGCCATGGTGCGTTTGAATCGAATCCATCCGCTCATACAGTTGATTTTCTCCAGTAAGAATGCAAACTATTCTTCCCATTTGAACTCGACTACAGTACAATTCAACTTCCAACTGTTTACACGCCTTCTGACGGATGGGAGGTTTTCCTTATTGTTTGCTCTAATGGTAAATAGTTTTCCGGGATGTTGTGGTTCCAAACGGGGGGCGAGTGGGGAAGGATTATTAACCCCATTGTAACATACTTGACGACAATGAGGTGATTCGCTCTAGCATTCCCCCAACTTAACGACATTAAGGAGTTGTGCTTAGTCATTTGATTATATCGTTTCTGGATGGTAATGAACCGACAACTGTATTTTGTTCCTCCAGCACTCGACATGGTGTTTAAAAAGTCATTAATTTCGGTTTTTTGACGTGTGCGAAAGGGGAGTACCTGACCCCCATTCAAGTAGCTCTAGGAGATTGAAATAGGTGTAATTTTGAAAGGAGGCCGGAAGTGTTTATAGTTTTTCCTTAGTTCGAAATTAAATTTCCTCCCCCTACCCTATATGGAACGTCTTAATTGCATTGCTTTAAAAATTCGCAAATACACCTATCTCTAAAAATTTAATTTCCGTACACCTTCAAGAAACCCGCTCTTATCTTTAACAAACACATTTCCTAAACGAAATGAATATCTCCCCAGTAAATTAGAGAACGTTACGGGATGCGATTTGCCTCCCGGTTTTAAGCGTCTCAATTTTTCCCCAGCTCTAATTTTTCTCTAACTTATAGAGACAACCGCATTTAAATAATATCCACGTTCGCTGCCTTTAAGGAGAGACGTTTTCCTTGTTTTTTTCTCCCCATTAATGTAGTCTGGGATTCTTAAATCTTAGTTGCAATGGCACGTAATAATGTCTTGGAGTTTTCTCGGAATTGCCAGTGAAAAATGTGACTTATAGATTTTGTTCCACGACCAGTAAAGTGTGTTTTCTCATAAAATAACCCCGCCACTGAGAAACTTTAACTAACGAGAATTTCCCAGCGACTTGTTTTCATCTTCTTTTAATATTAAATTAAGCTTCCATAACGAAACACAATTAGGTATCTTTGTTTCTCGTCCGTTTCAAATATAATTACAAAACCTTTTTAATCATAAATTCTGAGGAGGATTAGAAATTTTGTTGGAAAAGGACTGCGCGAACGTTGGGGGTAAGTTTAAACTGATTTTTTTCAGTTTTTCTTTAAATTTCCTTCCACGCTGAAAGAATGCCAGTAACTGAACGAACGGGATAAAAGAGATGCAATTATGGGGATGCTTTCGGTTTAATGTTTCCCATTAAACGGTTTTAAGGGTCGCTTAGCTATCGATAGACTGACTGACTGGTGCCATTTTTTAAGAATACATCAAAATTGTGTAGATGATATTTGCAATTATCGGCTCTTCATCAAAATATTAAGTGCTAATAACAATTGCTGCTGGATGGTTATCCATATAATGTTTAAAGAGCCTCATCCAAGTGATTGATCGCAGCCTCAAAATCCCGTCCCGACAATTTCCAGCTCTCACAGCAGTTGAACGCAGCCATACATGGATTCCAACTAAAATACATAAGAGAATTCGGTCCCAACTTCACTAGTTTAAACTTAATCTTAAACTTTACCGCATTTAGACCGCACACCTCTCCTCTTGCGTCTATCCAGTGCCGACAAGTCTCTTATTATTCGGGCAAACTTTCAAGGGATAGAAGGGCATTTAGGAACCGGTATTGCTGCATTCAGGTGGACGGCAGGGACAAGCAAAGCAACTGGGGAAAATTGCCCTTGTTTGCCTCAATATTGAGTTGCGAGAGATCTAATTTTATTCAGTTGTTTTTATGTAAATATTACAAGCGATGGTTTAAATTGAAACTTCCTTGTTGGCATCGATTTTTCAGATCAAGTTTGCCCGGCATTATTCAATGCCGGTTTCGAATTGAAATAACTTCGTTGGCTCGCGGCTTAATGAGTTTCAAATCTATTATCTAGTTTAATTAATTAATTTAGCCTAGAATGAAGCAGATGAGCTTTGTAGGCCAGTTGCTACCCGACTTTAAGCTTCACATTACTGTTCGCCTCATTCGGAATTTGCCCAAATTGAACCCACTTTGGAGAACCGGTTCTAGTTGTCATTGCGGGATAGAGCCTTAAAAATGCGCACTTTTTATACCAAACATTATTTTGGAAATGTCTCTAGTTTTCACGCTAAATGCAATTATTCTAAATTAATGCTCTTAGTCTTTCGTTCATATTTAGAGAACCGGTTGAGCTGCGAAAGTTTAGTTGTCATTGTGGCATAGACTTTTTTGAATAAAACTTCATTTTTGAAATGTCATCGATTTTAAAGACTTCAAGTTTCAAGTCCTTTTTATTGCCAATTGCCCACATTTATTAGCTATCTGACCCTTCAGAGTGAAAGAGTTCTAAAATATTCAGCCCCCTTGGGCCAAACGCTTTCTTCTTCTGTTGCATGAAAGGCAAACTTGAAATCGGTTTTCTTTTCACACGTTTTATCAGGCGGTGGTGGTTCAATAAAGGGCGAGAAAGAGCAGGATTCGTCGGCACCCCCAAAACGAAAATTTCCAACTTTTCCAACGAACGAGCGCCGCCGAAAGAAAATTGGTCTCGATCAAAAGCGCTGCAGAGAGAATTGCGAATTACCCAACAGGTCGGCCTGTCTAACCCCCGGTCTAACCCTCGCATTTTTCTCTGGCTCTCAAGCTTGAGCCAAATTGTAGGAATGTGATGGTTGGATCGACTCCACATTTTCCACTTTCTCGCTCTGTGAGCATTTTCATTTCAAAGTACGCTATTGATTTTCCAAAAGAGCTTCTTTGTTCGATTAAGGTTTCATCGCCACGTATCAATTCACTGTTTTTGACTGTATCATCGCACCTAAAATCTGTTCTTCTGTCTGGACTCTAACAGGACTTAAAAAATGTATTTTTTTCTTTGGAATAGTCAGTATCGATACGCCGGACCGTTCCTAGATATCCAGCCACTATTTCTGCGCCTCTTTTTGTGTCTGCATTCCTCTAATGCCGTAGCAGGGAGGAAAATTCGTGTATAGTACAACAGGAAGCCGAGATAAAACACGTTTTATACGGAATATACCTGTCAGGCTTATATCGGCTTAGGGCATTAAAGGGAAAGGGCGATAAGGTGGACCAAGGCGAAAAATGGACTTTTGCTGCTTGATCCGCAAAAAAAAATTATTTCATAAACCAGCAGCTACTCCAGTTGGTTAACGAATTTCCATTAGGTTCACCCTCTATTCGAGTTGTTCTTTATGTCGAGGCATTTTTTTTCGGCAATTTTCCCACAAATTGCAACAACAAACAAAATGAAAAAGCCGAAACGGGGGAATTTTCAATATTTTCGTCGGTCGGAAAATTCAGTTCTCAACATGCTGACGCCGCAGCTGCGGTAACATTTATCAAGGGTTTTCTACATCTGTGACGTGCTCCGTTATTCGTCGGGCTGAAATACGAGCCATTTTTGCAATTCCCTTTATTATTTATAGCTTATTTGTTGCGAAAAGCCTTCGCCACCAACCTGAAATTAAGTGGGCGCATTTTTTAATTTTATTTTGGATTTGCGGGAAAAAACATTGAGTGTGCTGCTTCACAATATAAAAGCTTGGCACAGAAAACTTAACTATAGGAGCGGAGGTCGTGTTGTTCGTTTATTTGTTGGAATAATGGCGACATTTAAATGGGCGATTTTTCTACATAAAACAGCCGCCTGCTAGAAAGTGTCTTTTTAAAATGCCATTGAGTCAGGTTACTAATTGCTAGCTTTTCTAGGGTCACTTTGGGCCTCTTGATTATTATGCCTGATTGTTTTATTTAAATCTACGTTTTTTAGATTGTTCAAATGTTATGGTGCGTCCAGACCTAACCGACAGACGATCGATTTTCTGTCGGTGTTTTGACTTGACTTGAATATGAAAGAAATTTGCCGCGGATCAGGCTCGGTTCGGACTCGGTCCGTAATGTCTGGACGCGGCGTTAGAGAAAAACGACAATTTTTCAAGCTTTTAAGTCGAAATAAGGTTTAAAAGTTGGCTTTATCTTTTGAGTACAAACATGTAATTGGAAAAATTCTTACTAATTTTTGTTTTATTTCAATTGTTTAGTTTTGCTTTCGTTCTGGAAAATATAGTCTTCTAGAGTCTTGATACTTTTTGACATTTTTGCTTCTATCTCTTTAGAGGTTGGGACTTTGTGTTAAAACCTACTGCAGACAAAGATGGTTCTGGAAACGTTCTATCCAAAAGGTCTTAAAAATTAATCACCTGTTTTGAACCGTTGCTGATTTGTTGTTAAGTTTCCACATGCCGGAAAATTTTACATTTTTGCTTCCAACTTAGAAACGTTCAGAAATTGGTGATGCAACTGAGTCGGGAAACAAAGTTCTTGAGAGTTTCTATCGAAAATGTTCTAATGATTATTTTTAAAGTGAAAACGTTCAGGAATTTTTTGCCTCGCCCAACTCGCCCATCAGTAGTAAAATGATAAATGCGCACTAAAAAAATATGTTTTCTAGGATATTGCGGCAAAATTGCAACATTTCCAGCAAAGAAAACGCATTAATTCTATACACAAAACGTTGTGATTGATGGGCAAATCCTTTTGAGTGTTTTCCACCAGCTTGCCTAACTAATACTATAATTATCGCACCAATTATTCCTTTACCAACTCACAGGCAACACTTTATGGCAAGTTAACTGGCTTTAAATATGAGTAGGATAGTAATAATACCGTAAATCAATCCCGGTATTGAGTGGGAGCCCTCCTCTTCAATTGATGCAAAATTGCCGATAACTAGGTACCGCAAAAGCCCCTAACAGGGAAAGGGGATCTTTATGCTCCCCAATTTCGATTCTGACTGGAAACAGTCAGCGATAAATACGCATTCGAACACGTATTTAAGCAGTGTTTGCACTCGAATATAATTAATTTTCCAGCAAAAGTAATACACATTTAAGGGGAATGGTATTAAAACACCGGTTAAGTGAAGTTAAAGCGTTCCTGGATGTTAAGCACATTTTTAATTAAGCCTTTAAAACTGCGCCATGTTCCAGCTTCGGACGTTTCCAAATTAAACAACTCTTATGTGTTAGACCAAGTGAGGAAATTCAACAACGCAGACTGAGGCTTCTAATTAAGACCCTGTCCAGTTAATTCAAACGTCCTTTTAAGGTAATATTATAAAATCGCCTGTGCATTTAACAGTTGCCCTTTTCACTCGGCTGAGTTTTGTATTTATTTAATTCAGCCACATTATATTTAATGAGTACAGAAGTGGAAATTTGCTACTTTTTTCGGTTTAATATATACAATAGTATGCAGGTTTTATGGCAAAGGGCTTCTGCTCGACTAACTGAACTTTAAAATCTACTGCTTAAGTGATAATTTCTGTAATTTGCCTTGGCGGAGGGGAATTTTACGACCATCCCCAATTCGACCCAATCTCCGGCTGAAAATTTGGACTGGAGGCGCCTCCTTTGAAGTTGTTGAAGCGCATTTCTTCGCAGCAATTTACAGTGACTAAAGCAGAAGACTAAACCGCCCTTGTTCGCATTACGTATGGGGAATTTGCCTGGTTTTTCGACCCTTCTGTTTGTCGATCCGGCTTCGACTTTCCTTCGACGATTATACTATATCAACTTCTCGGCGATCTGATAGAAAGCAAATAATTTTGACGACTTTGGTTAGTTCGGTCTCGTTGCCTGCGGGGCTGAAACGATGCAAATAGATGCTAATTGGCAAATTTAATCGTTTGGAAAGGAAAATCAGTTATTTTCTTCATAAGTCTAGGATTTGAGTTTAGAGGAAATTGGAAGAGTATGTAGAGTTTTCCAGTCGTATCATTTCATCTCGATTGTCAATTGCATTCTTTGGTTTTCATAATTTTTTACGTAAATTTGGCTCTATGTGCTCTATTGGTATACGAATAAACTACCGCTTTCCTCTGCTTATTTTGGTTATTTAAAAGTGTGATACGTACAGGGTGGACAAACAACACATGTAATTTGGCCCCTTCGTCTTGGTTTTGTAGATGTAGGCTTCGCTTTAAGAAACCATTTGTATCTCGAATATGAAACAACAGTATTGCAAAAACAGCATGTCTCTATCTTCACTTATAACTGAGATTTGAACCCACAATTTTCAACTAAAAATTGACACCCTGTGTAATAGAATCCAGCTGGGGGTAAAAAGAGAGTTCCAGTGGCGTTATTTAAGTCCATTTTAATATTCCTGTTAGAGCATGATTTTTCGACAATAGAATCAGTTCTCGCTAAAGTTGCCTTCAATTCGGATTGTTCCTGCTTGTGCAGGCAATTTGCAAGCAGCTGCTTAATCCAGTTCCCCTCAGGTTTTAAGGTGTTCCTGTCGTTGTCAAGTGATAAGGGACATCAAAGAGCGATATCCCGATGAGTCATTCGTTTGGCTTGTGATTCCCTGACGTTATCTAAGCGATGTATTCCGAAAATTCTGAGCAGCAGCAGCAGCAGCAGGAACGGTTCCCTTCGTCGGCGACGGGAACACACTTGTTCCCCGGGGGAATTCCTGCGAATCGATACGTAGCAGGTTCGGGCTGCCGCCCCTCCTGCCACGTCGCACGTTTTGTTTCTCCTTCTCGTTTCCGCCTCCCAAATTTCGCACTTCGGACTCGAACAATCGAAATTTGCTTGTCTTGATGCCCTTACGTGATGCTCGTTCGAAAACTTTCTGTTTAACTTTGGCTCTGTTTTAGTTATCTTGCATAATGGGGATTAGTTTGCTTCCGGGTCGTTTAGGGGCTGAAAAGTTGATTTATTCCAGTGTGAGTTTTTGTAAATTTTTCAATCCTTCCTGTGCAGACTTGAGTGACAAAAAGAAGGAAATTGGGGAAAACCTAGATCAATTTGATTGAAACGAAAAATGATGATGATGAAATTTTCTCTGCCTCTTAGTAAAGTAAAGTGAGTTTTCCAACAGCCTTCACTTTCACAAAAAGGTGTTACTCTTGAATCAGGTGCGCGTTTGCTGCATTATCAGCTACCTCAGAAAAAAGAAAAAAACTAGTGTTCTACATAAGTCTGCGGCGATTAAATGTGAATAATTACGCATGCAAGTGCAACCGATTAATTATTCCGGCAACAGTTTAATTGGTAAAAAATCATTTCAATATGTCTATTAGAGAGTGACTGGTTGGATTCGATTTTTTCAGCAAGTTGGCTACTGTAAGATCCGCTTATGGTATTTTGCCTTTTACTCGGTGAATATGTTCAATGAATTTACAAATCTTGGGCTCAGCACAGTCGCAACTCATGCCCTAGCAGGAATGTTCGGTCATTTCATACCACAAAGAAACGATTTATTTCTTGTTGCAAATGTCACACGAGACCGTCTATGCGTGTTGCATATCAGTCCAGGTTCCATGCACCGAACGAACGAAGGGTGTGATGTTTCTTTTCATTAACTATGCAAAGATGTCTATCTTCCAATCTCTCCTTATACAACGAAACTATGCTAAGCTGACGGATTGCAATCTTAATGCATTGTAGTTGCTGCACTTTGTTTATCTGTCCACACAGGGCCGTGGCTCTGCATCTAGATGTAGTTTAATGCGAAGATCGCTCTCTCTACGCCATTGTACTCTCTCTGTGCGATGTAATGAGCAACGCATTTGTATGCTAGATTCTTCCTTCTTCTGTCTGATATCTGCATGGAAGACGGGACTTTTCCAATATGATGGGACGTAGTAAATGTCCTTTTATGAGTTTTTGCACAATTTTAATGGAAGGGTCAAATTATTGCTAATTTTAACATAATTGGGCTTTGGCGGCCATTGTCTTCGTTCATTACTATAACATTTCCAAGTGTTTCCTTTATTGCTACATATGTAGAATTCGAAATTGAAATCAAAAGCAGGTGCTTCCATTGCAAAAAATAAAGTTGATAGTCGTGACTTATTTTTGGACCACCCTGTGTATATAAATTTGGTATAAAAAATCGCATTTATAAATAAAAATTGACAGATTCGAGCTTTTCTCCAAAAAACAATCTTCCGAGTTTTAAATGAATTTAGACATAACTTCCGAGACTCACTGTATATTGACCAAACTGAGCGCACGGCATTCATTATTATTCCAATTGGTTTTTCTGGCTGGGCGAACATACGCATACGGCAGAAAATAACTGAAAGCGAACGAAAAAAAAGAGAAAATAACGAAACAAAACAGACACAACCTCACGAGAATCACCTTTTAGCAAATTTATTGGCAAAGCCGGAATTTTAAATGAGCACTAAGCGCCCGAAAGTTTATTTTAAGCATTTGCGTCCGATTGATTTATAAAGAAATATTTTTGAGCATTTTTAAGATGATTTTTTAATTTAAATTCTTTTCTTCGTACATCATTTTTCGTCTATTTGTTTCTGAAGATGAAAGATTGTGGCGATTTCTTTTCTAGGAAGCACAATTGGAAAGGTAGTACAAAACGAAACTTTGGAAAATTTACCGTTCTTTGTGCTATATTTTAGCCGTGAACAAAAGAATGCATTTTCCGAGATCTTGGCATTTGACTCAGAAGTATTTTTTCCCGAACAGCATCAAGATCCCCAATACTTTCCTCTTTCCAAATTATTTCAAACAATACTACTTTTTGAATGAGCGAAAGTTGCTGTAGGAAAACTAATGACTGACTGGGTTGCATACTTAAAAAACCAATTTTTCACCCGCCATTCAGGAGTGCAAAATATCTCAATTAAAAAAGCCGGAATTGAAACAATCGATCTTTGGGAAGACAGTGGACGTAAATATTCGATTATTGGCCGGTTGGGTCGCCGGAGAAAACCAGTAACTGTAAATACGCCTGGGCAATAAATCAGTGGACGAAAAATACGAAGAGAAAAAAAAAACGCACAAAACGGGCCCCACTGCTGTCCTAATTTACAAAGTCGGTGAAAAACACGACTCCCTTAACAGTGCAAGCTGGTTAATTCGTATCAAAGAAGCAAAAGCCATTTAGGCAGGTACTTATCATCAAAGCAGTCCGAGACCGTAAAAAATAATGACGGAATTATAAAAAAAACTAGTGCCATTACGGTGTGGAGGCCGACTGGGCTCGACGATCGGGTGGTCAGATAACTTAGAAGCCTAACTTCTTAATTATCGGGTTGTCTATTGAACAGGAAGCCACTAAGAGGTGAACATTAGGGGTGTTTGCTTAGACGTTTCAAGCTTTCAGGGACTTCAATGAATTTTATGCCATAAAAGTATCAAACACATCTGTTTGGAACTTTAAACAATCAATGTCTTAACATGCTTCGAAGCAATTTTTAACTTCTCCACTCCAATCGGTTTTCGCAAATCGACTGCCGCTAAAATTGTTGCAAATAATTAATGATTTCATTTATTAAATAAATGGTGGCGATTAATTATTTGGTAGAAGCAAAGTTTTTAAGGCAGTAGCAGCCAGCAGAAACAAAGTGCGTACTGCCATTGCCCCTCCCCCATTAAATCAGAAATTACGGTCCAACGAGCGAGCGGATACAATTTGTACGAAAAGTCTTAATTTTTCTTGGTTAACGTCGAAAAGAGCCGAGTTATGAAGAAAGTCGAACCGTGGCTAATTGGCAGCCAAAACCGTTCGAAATTTTTGGGACTATTCAAGCGAAGAAACATCGAGGTAAATCACGGCCGGAGAACATGACAATGATAATTGTCCTGATACTTTTTTGCTAAACTGAAAAAACGTCTTGAATTTTGTAATATTTCAATACCCATACATTGGTGGAAGTCGCTATCAACTGGCACCATTTTTCGTAATAAATCGGCCAAAGCGCGAGAAAGAACTATAGGAAACGTTGCATGTTCCTTTTCCAATCCCCAAATGCGACCAGAAAAAGCCATTTTAAATGCACAACCGAATCACCAGAAGCCGAAAACATTAAAACCAAATAAAAAGCTACCAAGACGGATGGTGTAATTTGTCCGTTTTAATTAGCTAATTAATTAGGAGAATAAATGGCGTTAAAGGAATTCCAGAAGTGTATAAAATTTAATGTGAAAGCCGCCTGAGATACTTTCACAGTTCTAGCTACATTTTTAACGTTCGTTTAGGACCTGTACATGTCCAATAGGAATCTCTTACATGTGAGCAAACCATTATTTTAAGGAAATTTATGCAAATGCTACCCCAAGAGTCGGTTATCTTCTGAATCCCACAAACTGCATAATGTTTTGTAGGAAAAACTTCTGCTGATAAATAATAAGTTATACTGAAAGGTTCACTACCATAACATATGAAGGCAGCAAATGCAACCGAAACGTTAGTACACATCTTTGAAAGGCATAAAGAAAAGAGTCTCAAGATAAGTGAGCCGTTTGCTGCAGGATATTAAAACGCTGTTTACAAATGTATGGTGAATTTGATGGTAAATAATTTAAAGGGACGACTTGAATTTATCACTTTGGGTAAATCAAGCCGGGGAATTGCATCTATTGATCATTAAAATCGTCTGTTGGGCATAAAGCCGCCGGCACTGTTTAATAAGGCACACTACGTCCTACTGGTGTGTCCAATCAGGATCTGCCCACACACGGTCGAAGAACACGCATTCTTTCACACAATGTATATTATTACGCGTTTTTACAATGTACGCTTTGTGTCCTGATTGATTTTATTGATTCTGACAAAACATTTTATGTAAAACTCAAATCTTTGTCCTGTTACTTGTTCGGATATTACCATATAGAAAAGTAAAAATCGGTTTGTGTGGGATTAGGCCGATCGAATTTATGCGGGAAATATTGGACCTTTTCCTTTGTCGAATTGCTGATGCGATCTAGTTTTCGCCCAGTTTCTTCGCCAATAAACACATTCCGAGCGCGCCAAGGAAAATTCAAAACCATTTTGCCAACTTTTTTTCTTTTCTTCCAGTTCCACTAAATAAAGTTATGTGTATTTTGGGAGAATGACTGAATTTGCTTTTAAGGGTCGGCGCATATTGTCGGATTTGATAAAAGTTGGCGCCATTTTGCATTTTCATCAGTCAGCTTATCCAGAAGAATATCAGTTTTAAGATCAAATCTTGAAATTAAAAGAGGAAAACTGCAAATTTGTGAACAAATGTTCGTCCTTAGTAAAAGTTAAAGATCTTCCATTAAAGCTGGAACTTAAAGAAGCTTCCAATCCTGCTCCTGCTCGGAGTTTCAAAGGAGGAGAATTGTCTTTGCCCATGTCTTTACGAGCAACGGTCGGGTAGGAAAAGTGTTAGAAGCAAAATGATAGACTGTTGAAAGAACTATCGGACTGTCTAATTGCTTTCTCATTATCACTGGAAATAACTAGGTTAGGCGGTAAAGAAGATGGCGGTAGTGAGGCCTAAGAATTTGATGGAGGACATTTTTCGTTGCCCCTACAGCGACAGTCTGGTAGAAAAACTGTTAAGAGCAAAATGAAAGAATGTTAAAAGGACAATCGATCTGTCTTTTTGATTTTCAATTAACACGCTTTTCTTGCGTTGTTTTCCAGTGACTTTGGATACAAGTTGAAAGCATTGTAATTTCACTCATTCATTCCCTGTTTTAGAACCCCAACACCTCATATCAAATTTGCATGTATTTTCATTCAATGGCCAGCACTGATTTCCATGAAGCCATTGAAGAATCCTGGGGACATTGAAGAAAAACCATAGCCAAAAAATCCATCTTTATGCTTTACCCAAAGGACACAAAAGTGGTATGCCTTTAAGGCCATTCACCAGCTCACCTGGCCAGATACTGGCTTGAGATAATCAAACTGGTAGCTCAAATCTTTTTCTAGCAAACTTACGTCATTCAATATTTGCGTTAGATGATGCCCTCAACTTATTCAATAAAATTCAAGGATTCCGGAAGAATTAGTGTAGATGCTAGAAATTTGAATAGAAAATCCATTGAAATGCAGAAAAAAATGGAAAACATTCACAACTCCTTGAAGGAATAGACACCAAGCCATAACACGTCAACTAAAGCGATTTATGAACATTTCAGCCTACTGTTGTTTATTGATAGTGGATTGCAAAGAGCAGTCTTGATAGTAAATAGTGCGATATCAATCTCGAATGAATAATTCCTAGTAAAATTCTCATTTATTCAAGTCAAGGCCGGGCGGACACAGCCAGCCACTCTTCAACGTTGCACATAAGTGCGACTTTGGCGTTTAATCGCAACAAAACAGATGCATTATTCGCCATATGCAATCTGCATAGCAATTAGGCTATTATTGATTAGGTTTCTTTATTGAAAACGGGAACAGGGTCGGACTGTGAATAGGTCCCGCTCATTCATACGCGGAAAGAATCGCAATTAATTGGACGGTTATGATCGTATTGACCGCAGATGCGAAATCAGGTCACTTATGGTAAACGATTAGGAGCGGTTTAATTGCCTACATTGATATTAAATTAACAATTAATTTTCAATAGACACAAGCTGGCTCTTTCTCTGTTGCATTTTCCTAAGAAATGCCAATCGAATATTTAATGTGTTTTACGTGTTTACAATTTTACGCTTTAATACTAGGAAATTAATTGATGGAAGGCTTAAATATGAAACGAAGCGAACCGAAAAGGTTTTCGAAGCGTTGCAGAAGTTCTTCAGGTCGATGTCATGTTAGTTTGTCCGGTATTTCCGGCTTTCAAGCAGTTGTCCATTAATTTGAGGAAGGGAATTTGCTTGATCAGTGAATCTGCCTTCTGTTGTCTTGTCGAACTTGATTTTTCTAATTTCAAGGGATGTAATCTAACTCTAAGAAAAGAGAGCAAATCATTTAAAAAAGTTTGATTGTTATTTCAACACTGCTACTCCACCCTAAACGAATAAAGCGCTGATTTCAAAGCGGCTGTTTGATTGCGAATAATTTTCATAAAAACCTCTTTATTTCCGCTTAAATGGCCCGTAATTATTGTTACAATTTAACAGCAATTAAGAGCAATTTTGTCTTGATGACTTAATTTTCAATCAAGAAAATCGACGTTGAAACGGTTGCAAATGTAAAAAAAAGATTCCGAAGTGAGAGGTGGAATTAGCAATAATAACTCGATTAGTTAGAAGTAGAACTACGGCGCGGGTATAAAAAAATTGAGACTTACACAGTAGCCAGTGAATTATCACGTTTTTTTCTTAGTGTATGAGTAATGGCACTGCCTTGCATGCGAGGCCGCTTTTTGCCGTATAATTGCAATAAAGTGGCAAAAATCACCTTAGCAATCGCCTCCAAAGCACATATTTTTTAAATATTTAACAATTTTATTCTTTCATTGCAGTTGTTCTTCTGGATACAACAGCAGAAGAAGCCAGCTTAGATTGGACCAGATATCCATATGGGCCTCAATCCAGCACCCCCGGGGTAAGATTTCCTTAGAAATCGCAGTACAAATGCCCTTAAGTGCACAATATGGTTATGTATAAAATCAGTTGGAAAAATAACGCCTTGAATGGTAAAAGCAGGAAATCATACAGGTTTAATAAACAACCGTTTAATCACCGAGGAAAAATGACTGTATAAAAATAATAAATAATGCTCAAATGAGTATCTTTCATCTCTAATCGTGAATTATGCACCCAGATGCAATCTACGCGATTTTGCAACGTGAATTACGCATTAAAAACGTTATGCAACGATCATTTTATGATGTTTTCTTGCTAAAATGAGCGAGAGTGCGTCTTTTAATTAAAATGCTGCATTGTGAGAAATTTGCAATTTATTGCATTTTTCCAAGTGGGCATACTGGCAACCGGCTAACGGGCGATTCTATTCAATTCTCTCTACACAAGTAATTATGCAGCGTAAATGCGTTTAAACTATTGCTAATGGTTTGGAAATAGCTGCAAACAGAGAATTGAACTTTCCGTTCGTTTTGCAACATTTGTCGAAAATGGTCCCGGCCATCGAACGTCCAAATTGAACAATATCAAGTCCGAAAAGTTGAAGAGTCGATAAATTTATCGGCATTGTCGAGAGCATTTCCGGAGTGCACTACAATACAAAATAATGGCACTCAATGCGCTTAAGAAGGCAAATAAAATCGGAAAGCATTCAAAGCCGAGTATATCTTTATTTATGAACCGAGGCAACTTGAAATTTGAAAGTTTACTAAGCAAAACAGCGCACCGGATTCTTTAGATTTGTATCGACGACAAAGGGGACTCTTTTGGCCCCGAAATGTATGCGGAAATTCGACGGAAAACTTTTCCACCAGATTAAAAAGACCAACTTCCAATCTGTTTGCTTTCGAAGAATTATGGTCAATCTTTGAATATGTTGCTTGGTGTGTTTGGTTCAGTTTTGTTTGTCACAATGGCGGACGGTGATTTACTGAAAGTGCCTCTAAAATGATACTCGAGGAATGAGGAAAAATGAGCTTGAGCAGTAACGTGTTTTTTTAGGTCACATTTCGATGTCTAACTGTTTGTTACAATCATCTAAGTGCGCAAATGGTTGTAATGAGTGTTAGGATTTGAATTTAAAAACATGCTCACTTAGTTGATTTGTCTTTTCCGACACTCTATTAACACCTACTTTACCATGGAAATATAGTTTGAATTTTCTATTTGCTGGTAGTCCAAAGAATTACTTTTTTCAACTATTTTTTTAATGTATTGTCCTTCGATGCTTTTGATGATTAATAGCGAGCGTCCAACGTTTCCAGGAGCCTTAGATCTGTAGTAAACTGGATAATTTATGACCTTAATTTTAAAAAGTCCCCAACGAAGATAATTAAAAGTAAATTTCAAATTCAACCTTCCCTAGTTGTTTTGCGAATTCTACCTACATTTGTTGGGTGTAGTTTTTGGGATTGATAACATTAATTAACAAAAGTCGTTATCTACACTTCGCCTTTCGCGTCGACGTTTCGCCTATTTATATAAAAAGTAAAATGCAAGTAGACCTCAATTTCAAAAACTGTTTTTCTGTGGCTATTTAAATACTAATTCGTTGCTTTAACACTATCCATAGTTTCATAACAGATAATGGCTTCTGTTCAAGGATAATGCCACCTGAAACGCGAGGGCAAAGTTTTATTATGCATTTTTCAAGTTTTCCCACGAAATTGCATCGTTCTACTGCTGAAAACTTCTAATACATATTCAACTTTCCGACTTTCTCTCCATAATACATCATTCGCCAGATTAGAACTGACATGCGGCTTTATATATACGTGCATGTAGCTGTATCAAAATTAACCCGCTACCTTTTATATTGGCCCGTAAAAGTTGCAAAATATTATGAAACTTGACTTCTTGCCGCTAACAAAGTTAAATGAACAAAGTTTAAATGCATTGAGAATATTTTCTCCCATCTCGGTCCTTGCCACTGCTATCAGTTCGGATGTTAATCAAATGCTTTCCACTTGTAATTCCAGCTGTTTTTTTGCTGCATTTAGTTCGATTCGTAATTGTCGTCATTACTTTGAAGCGGCCAGGCAAGCACGTTTCAATATTCATCCGGGTATCTCTTAACGTTTACTATTGCTTCATCATCATTTATTTGACAGCACATTGGATATACGCTATCGTAATTATTTTCCATCTGTCCATGTTTGTTTCTCCCGGCTATGCCCGCTTTGCATGCTTTTTGCTTCTAATATGGAGTAGTTGCACCAAATAAACAATGTTCCATACGTATGTGTGTGTTTCTTTTCAATTCAATATTGGCTTTGTAGATGATTGGATTGGAAACTGCAGTTTGGCTAGTTTCTTCCTTCAAATGCCCGCTGCAAGCCAAGTATTCTCCGATTACTTGCGGAATATTGCTCAAACAAACCTCATTTCTTCAGTAGTCAGCAGAGCACTCTCTGATCCGTAAAATTATTGGAAAAGTTTATTAACGTTCATTAGAGCGACACATTACTATAATTTCCAAAGGATAATTGACCAATTATCGACCTGCTTTTCATGTCCGGAGTTGATGAGCTTTTTTATTGCATCACAACGATAAGCAATGGAGAGGAGAGAGCAAGAGAGAACGCGATCGTAATTTTCGCAAAACTCGACGAACTGTGAACGAACTAAGACGGAATCAGAATGTTTGTTTTTAATATTACGAGTGCTCAAGACTCCGTTTCTCCCCCGAACTCTTCAGAATGAAATGAGAATGGAAGTGGGAGTCGACTTTTTGCCAACCAACAGCCCTCATCGCATCCGAATTAGCGTTTCGTTTCAATTGTTTCCAATCGGATTTTATCAGATTAATCCTGATGGCTAATCAGCAAATGGATTATTAGCCGTTAGGGGGAAATGTTACATATTAATATTTTGTGGAAAAATGTTCGGAAAATTGATCAATAATAGGCTAGAAATCGTCGGTTAAAAATCCTGAATGCTCAAAAACCACTTAAAATATTTCAAAAATATCGATTTTTTCGGGACTGCAACTCCTAGCGTGTTTTTCAATGAGTTTATTACATTCCTCGCTTCCCTGTGATGAAAATAATGTACAATGCAAAGCATTTTGAGATAGTTTACAAATCGACCCCCACCGTTAGAAAATTTTCGATCAAAAATCTAAATTTTACATGCATGTTTTTTGAGCTCAATCGCTTCCTTTCGATATGAGCACCTCAGAAAAGTGCATTTCTTAAGTGTTTGGATCAATAATAGGTACGAAATCGTCGCTTGAAAATCGTGCACGCTCAAAAACCACTAAAAACGTTTCGAAAATGTCGATTATTTCGGAAATGCAGCTTCTAACGTGTTTTTCAATGAGTTTATTACATTCCTCGCTTCCCTGTGATGAAAATAATGTACAATGCAAAGCATTTTGAGATAGTTTACATTTTTTCAAAAAATCGACCCCCACCGTTAGAAAATTTTCGATCAAAAATCTAAGTTTTACATGCATGTTTTTTGAGCTCAATCGCTTCCTTTCGATGTGAGCACCTCAGAAAAGTGCATTTCTTAAGTGTTTGGATCAATAATAGGTACGAAATCGTCGCTTGAAAATCGTGCACGCTCAAAAAACCACTAAAAACGTTTCAAAAATGTCGATTATTTCGGAAATGCAGCTTCTAACGTGTTTTTCAATGAGTTTATTACATTCCTCGCTTCCCTGTGATGAAAATAATGTACAATGCAAAGCATTTTGAGATAGTTTACATTTTTTCAAAAAATCGACCCCCACCGTTAGAAAATTTTCGATCAAAAATCTAAGTTTTACATGCATGTTTTTTGAGCTCAATCGCTTCCTTTCGATGTGAGCACCTCAGAAAAGTGCATTTCTTAAGTGTTTGGATCAATAATAGGCACGAAATCGTCGCTTGAAAATCGTGCACGCTCAAAAACCACTAAAAACGTTTCGAAAATGTCGATTATTTCGGAAATGCAGCTTCTAACGTGTTTTTCAATGAGTTTATTACATTCCTCGCTTCCCTGTGATGAAAATAATGTACAATGCAAAGCATTTTGAGATAGTTTACATTTTTTCAAAAAATCGACCACCACCGTTAGAAAATTTTCGATCAAAAATCTAAATTTTACATGCATGTTTTTTGAGCTCAATCGCTTCCTTTCGATGTGAGCAGCTCAGAAAAGTGCATTTCTTAAGTGTTTGGATCAATAATAGGTACGAAATCGTCGCTTGAAAATCGTGCACGCTCAAAAACCACTAAAAACGTTTCAAAAATGTCGATTATTTCGGAAATGCAGCTTCTAACGTGTTTTTCAATGAGTTTATTACATTCCTCGCTTCCCTGTGATGAAAATAATGTACAATGCAAAGCATTTTGAGATGGTTTACATTTTTTCAAAAAATCGACCCCCACCGTTAGAAAATTTTCGATCAAAAATCTAAATTTTACATGCATGTTTTTTGAGCTCAATCGCTTCCTTTCGATATGAGCACCTCAGAAAAGTGCATTTCTTAAGTGTTTGGATCAATAATAGGTACGAAATCGTCGCTTGAAAATCGTGCACGCTCAAAAACCACTAAAAACGTTTCGAAAATGTCGATTATTTCGGAAATGCAGCTTCTAACGTGTTTTTCAATGAGTTTATTACATTCCTCGCTTCCCTGTGATGAAAATAATGTACAATGCAAAGCATTTTGAGATAGTTTACATTTTTTCAAAAAATCGACCCCCACCGTTAGAAAATTTTCGATCAAAAATCTAAGTTTTACATGCATGTTTTTTGAGCTCAATCGCTTCCTTTCGATGTGAGCACCTCAGAAAAGTGCATTTCTTAAGTGTTTGGATCAATAATAGGCACGAAATCGTCGCTTGAAAATCGTGCACGCTCAAAAACCACTAAAAACGTTTCGAAAATGTCGATTATTTCGGAAATGCAGCTTCTAACGTGTTTTTCAATGAGTTTATTACATTCCTCGCTTCCCTGTGATGAAAATAATGTACAATGCAAAGCATTTTGAGATAGTTTACATTTTTTCAAAAAATCGACCCCCACCGTTAGAAAATTTTCGATCAAAAATCTAAGTTTTACATGCATGTTTTTTGAGCTCAATCGCTTCCTTTCGATGTGAGCACCTCAGAAAAGTGCATTTCTTAAGTGTTTGGATCAATAATAGGTACGAAATCGTCGCTTGAAAATCGTGCACGCTCAAAAACCACTAAAAACGTTTCAAAAATGTCGATTATTTCGGAAATGCAGCTTCTAACGTGTTTTTCAATGAGTTTATTACATTCCTCGCTTCCCTGTGATGAAAATAATGTACAATGCAAAGCATTTTGAGATAGTTTACATTTTTTCAAAAAATCGACCCCCACCGTTAGAAAATTTTCGATCAAAAATCTAAGTTTTACATGCATGTTTTTTGAGCTCAATCGCTTCCTTTCGATGTGAGCACCTCAGAAAAGTGCATTTCTTAAGTGTTTGGATCAATAATAGGTACGAAATCGTCGCTTGAAAATCGTGCACGCTCAAAAACCACTAAAAACGTTTCGAAAATGTCGATTATTTCGGCAATGCAGCTTCTAACGTGTTTTTCAATGAGTTTATTACATTCCTCGCTTCCCTGTGATGAAAATAATGTACAATGCAAAGCATTTTGAGATGGTTTACATTTTTTCAAAAAATCGACCCCCACCGTTAGAAAATTTTCGATCAAAAATCTAAATTTTACATGCATGTTTTTTGAGCTCAATCGCTTCCTTTCGATGTGAGCACCTCAGAAAAGTGCATTTCTTAAGTGTTTGGATCAATAATAGGTACGAAATCGTCGCTTGAAAATCGTGCACGCTCAAAAACCACTAAAAACGTTTCGAAAATGTCGATTATTTCGGAAATGCAACTTCTAACGTGTTTTTCAATGAGTTTATTACATTCCTCGCTTCCCTGTGATGAAAATAATGTACAATGCAAAGCATTTTGAGATAGTTTACATTTTTTCAAAAAATCGACCCCCACCGTTAGAAAATTTTCGATCAAAAATCTAAATTTTTTCGAGAGTTCGAGGATTCTTGAGAGACTTTCACCAGCGTCTTTTTTGCGTTCATTGGATTGTTTCCGACCTAAGAAGCTGCCCGATAACGAATATGAAATGTTCCGGTCTGTAACAGGGAAGATATCGCCCGTTAAAGATTGCGACCGCGCTAAAACCTTTCTAAAAAGACAAAAAAAAATCATTATTTCGGATCTGAAGAGTCCGTCCTGTGTTTTAAATAGCTCGTTGCATTCTTCGCCTCGTTCCGGTGAAAATGATGGAGAGTTCGAGGATTTTTGAGAGACTTGAATTTTTTGGAAAAATATTTCTCTTATTAACCCCTTATGAAATTTTCGACCAAAAATTGAAATTTCACCAGCGTCTTTTTTGCGTTCATTGGATTGTTTCCGACCTAAGAACCTGCCCGATAACGAATATGAAATGTTCCAATCTATAACAGGGAAGATATCGCCCGTTAAAGATTGCGACCGCGCTAAAACCTTTCTAAAAAGACAAAAAAAAATCATTATTTCGGATCTGAAGAGTCCGTCCTGTGTTTTAAATAGCTCGTTGCATTCTTCGCCTCGTTCCGGTGAAAATGATGGAGAGTTCGAGGATTTTTGAGAGACTTGAATTTTTTGGAAAAATATTTCTCTTATTAACCCCTTATGAAATTTTCGACCAAAAATTGAAATTTCACCAGCGTCTTTTTTGCGTTCATTGGATTGTTTCCGACCTAAGAACCTGCCCGATAACGAATATGAAATGTTCCAATCTATAACAGGGAAGATATCGCCCGTTAAGAATTGCGACCGCGCTAAAACCTTTCTAAAAAGACAAAAAAAATCATTATTTCGGATCTGAAGGGTCCGTCCTGTGTTTTAAATAGCTCGTTGCATTCTTCGCCTCGTTCCGGTGAAAATGAGGGAGAGTTCGAGGATTTTTGAGAGACTTGAATTTTTTGGAAAAATATTTCCCTTATTAACCCCTTATGAAATTTTCGACCAAAAATTGAAATTTCACCAGCGTCTTTTTTGCGTTCATTGGATTGTTTCCGACCTAAGAACCTGCCCGATAACGAATATGAAATGTTCCAATCTATAACAGGGAAGATATCGCCCGTTAAAAATTGCGACCGCGCTAAAACCTTTCTAAAAAGACAAAAAAATCATTATTTCGGATCTGAAGGGTCCGTCCTGTGTTTTAAATAGCTCGTTGCATTCTTCGCCTCGTTCCGGTGAAAATGAGGGAGAGTTCGAGGATTTTTGAGAGACTTGAATTTTTTGGAAAAATATTTCCCTTATTAACCCCTTATGAAATTTTCGACCAAAAATTGAAATTTCACCAGCGTCTTTTTTGCGTTCATTGGATTGTTTCCGACCTAAGAACCTGCCCGATAACGAATATGAAATGTTCCAATCTATAACAGGGAAGATATCGCCCGTTAAAAATTGCGACCGCGCTAAAACCTTTCTAAAAAGACAAAAAAAATCATTATTTCGGATCTGAAGGGTCCGTCCTGTGTTTTAAATAGCTCGTTGCATTCTTCGCCTCGTTCCGGTGAAAATGAGGGAGAGTTCGAGGATTTTTGAGAGACTTGAATTTTTTGGAAAAATATTTCCCTTATTAACCCCTTATGAAATTTTCGACCAAAAATTGAAATTTCACCAGCGTCTTTTTTGCGTTCATTGGATTGTTTCCGACCTAAGAACCTGCCCGATAACGAATATGAAATGTTCCAATCTATAACAGGGAAGATATCGCCCGTTAAAAATTGCGACCGCGCTAAAACCTTTCTAAAAAGACAAAAAAAATCATTATTTCGGATCTGAAGGGTCCGTCCTGTGTTTTAAATAGCTCGTTGCATTCTTCGCCTCGTTCCGGTGAAAATGAGGGAGAGTTCGAGGATTTTTGAGAGACTTGAATTTTTTGGAAAAATATTTCCCTTATTAACCCCTTATGAAATTTTCGACCAAAAATTGAAATTTCACCAGCGTCTTTTTTGCGTTCATTGGATTGTTTCCGACCTAAGAACCTGCCCGATAACGAATATGAAATGTTCCAATCTATAACAGGGAAGATATCGCCCGTTAAAAATTGCGACCGCGCTAAAACCTTTCTAAAAAGACAAAAAAAATCATTATTTCGGATCTGAAGGGTCCGTCCTGTGTTTTAAATAGCTCGTTGCATTCTTCGCCTCGTTCCGGTGAAAATGAGGGAGAGTTCGAGGATTTTTGAGAGACTTGAATTTTTTGGAAAAATATTTCCCTTATTAACCCCTTATGAAATTTTCGACCAAAAATTGAAATTTCACCAGCGTCTTTTTTGCGTTCATTGGATTGTTTCCGACCTAAGAACCTGCCCGATAACGAATATGAAATGTTCCAATCTATAACAGGGAAGATATCGCCCGTTAAAAATTGCGACCGCGCTAAAACCTTTCTAAAAGACAAAAAAAATCATTATTTCGGATCTGAAGGGTCCGTCCTGTGTTTTAAATAGCTCGTTGCATTCTTCGCCTCGTTCCGGTGAAAATGAGGGAGAGTTCGAGGATTTTTGAGAGACTTGAATTTTTTGGAAAAATATTTCCCTTAGTTAACCCCTTATGAAATTTTCGACCAAAAATTGAAATTTCACCAGCGTCTTTTTTGCGTTCATTGGATTGTTTCCGACCTAAGAACCTGCCCGATAACGAATATGAAATGTTCCAATCTATAACAGGGAAGATATCGCCCGTTAAAAATTGCGACCGCGCTAAAACCTTTCTAAAAAGACAAAAAAAATCATTATTTCGGATCTGAAGGGTCCGTCCTGTGTTTTAAATAGCTCGTTGCATTCTTCGCCTCGTTCCGGTGAAAATGAAGGAGAGTTCGAGGATTTTTGAGAGACTTGAATTTTTTGGAAAAATATTTCCCTTATTAACCCCTTATGAAATTTTCGACCAAAAATTGAAATTTCACCAGCGTCTTTTTTGCGTTCATTGGATTGTTTCCGACCTAAGAACCTGCCCGATAACGAATATGAAATGTTCCAATCTATAACAGGGAAGATATCGCCCGTTAAAAATTGCGACCCGCGCTAAAACCTTTCTAAAAGACAAAAAAAATCATTATTTCGGATCTGAAGGGTCCGTCCTGTGTTTTAAATAGCTCGTTGCATTCTTCGCCTCGTTCCGGTGAAAATGAAGGAGAGTTCGAGGATTTTTGAGAGACTTGAATTTTTTGGAAAAATATTTCCCTTATTAACCCCTTATGAAATTTTCGACCAAAAATTGAAATTTCACCAGCGTCTTTTTTGCGTTCATTGGATTGTTTCCGACCTAAGAACCTGCCCGATAACGAATATGAAATGTTCCAATCTATAACAGGGAAGATATCGCCCGTTAAAAATTGCGACCGCGCTAAAACCTTTCTAAAAAGACAAAAAAAATCATTATTTCGGATCTGAAGGGTCCGTCCTGTGTTTTAAATAGCTCGTTGCATTCTTCGCCTCGTTCCGGTGAAAATGAAGGAGAGTTCGAGGATTTTTGAGAGACTTGAATTTTTTGGAAAAATATTTCCCTTATTAACCCCTTATGAAATTTTCGACCAAAAATTGAAATTTCACCAGCGTCTTTTTTGCGTTCATTGGATTGTTTCCGACCTAAGAACCTGCCCGATAACGAATATGAAATGTTCCGGTCTATAACAGGGAAGATATCTGAGAAGAAAAATGAAAAACCATGGAACTTTTTCCCTTCCTCCCCTTCGCGCTAATTTCGACTTATTACCGCAATGCAATTGGGTGTTTTTTTTTTGAAGGGAAAGCTTTACGTATTTCTTAACCTCGTCGGCGCTGTGTACATACAAATAACTCCATAAATTTCGGCTAAGGAGTTTTCCGTGTTTCATTATAAATTGGAAAACGAAACGGAGTTCAGAATTAATTAGGGCTCTTCTGCGCCCTGAGAGGTAGATAACTTATAAGCCCGAGGGCGCACGTAAAATATTAGGGCGCGAAAGGATACCCAACTTTAAAATGTTAATTTAGGGTTATTAAATATATGTACCTACTGGTTTAAACCGCTTTATATTTGGAAATCGCCCGTTTTTTTTCGACTTTCCTTCAAGTCACACAGAAAACGGTTGCAGTTCAGATAACGATACTGAATTCGTCCTAAATCCAGACAGATGATGGCACTAGAATTTGCTTATTTCTTTTTCAGGGCACGCACATTGTTCTGCATACGGAGGGTGGTGAAACGTATTGCAGAAAAAAATTTCCTCTGGAAAATCGGAGCTAAAACACACGATCTTTTTCAACTCGTATCAGCTTTCCGGTTATTAATCTGTAGTCGTTTTAAACCGTAGGAAATTGCTCCCGATGTTTCACTAAAAATATATTTTTTCAAAATTTATTTCACTGGAAATTGAAATATTTTGAGCCGTGGTGCATAAGCATTAAGTGAGAGTGGGAGAACCGATGCCAGCTACCTTCGTGAATCGGAAAATCAGTCTCTAGATACGAATCAAAGTGTGAGGGCCCGAAGCAAATAAATCTCTGATGATGCTAACTATGCGTGTTATCAAAACGTCAACTCGAAATTCCTATCGACCACGGCCTAATAATCGGAAATTAACCAATTTCATCAGTATAAGTTAGGTGTTAATGATAATTGACTTCTCGTTTCCAAGCATGGCATTTTTTATCGAAAAATGTGCCATTAAGTATTCCAATAATTGGGCATGTTTGCCCTTCAAGCGTTTATTAAACGGACTTTACGACCTTTATTGCCACTTAATGCGTTCGTATCTTGAACGGATCTCAGACTTTCGTGTATCTAACCATTAAGCGCTGTGAGAACTTTTTTAGAATTTGATTTTCCTTTTGGCAATCGATGTATAAGGAAATTCTTCGAATATTTTCCAAATAGCGTGAAAAGTTCATTTAGTAAAACATTCAACCTTAACAAAGAAGTTCAAGGGGATTTGAAGTCAAACAGGTTCATCAATGCTGCAGGAGAAATAGGCAGTTATTATTAATAAAGCGTAATGAAAGAGTGGAGGATCTGGAATGATAGAAAATGTCGTTTTACGGAAAATTATAAGGATGAAAAGGTTCGGTTCGAAACATTTTGTGTGGCAAACGCACAATATTCTAGTTAGGACTTCCGATCACGTACAAAGGGAGGGTTTGTGGAAAAATGGTCTCGTTCTAATCAAGGCGAATGATTAGTTGCCCTCGCAACGAAGAAAGAATATTTTGAGCTCTGCTGGGGAAATTGTGGGATATTTCGTTTTATTGTTACTCCACAATATTTTCAAATGAAATTGGTTTTTATTCAGCTTAAAAACCCTTCATTCATTCAAATCGAAAATCTGCTTAAGCAGGAAAACATGTAGCTGCTGACTCAAAGTTAGCGAGCAACTGTGTGAAAACGGTGCTGATTCGAAATGAGAAATTCCTGAGAAACAACTCGACAAGTTGGCCGTCGGTTTTTTTTTTCGCACAAACGAGTGATAAATAGCTTAATAATAAACAGTTCATAGTTTTTGGTCGTAAATCAAGCGTGCAAAGGAGTGTGCCGCCAGATATGCCGACTGTGTCATGTTACGTTCAATTATATGCACAAAATATGTTGTGAAACATGATTTATATTTGCTAAATCGCACACATACTTTACATAGCAAGAACCTACCGCCGGAAAAATACACCCCATCTAAAATGCAAAATGTATTTTTTTCCAAAGTACTGTAACTGATTCGGATTAATATTTATTTTCTCTTAGGAGGAAATTTAAGAAAAATGTTCCAAGTTTGATGAAGAGTACTGTCTCGGGTTAGGTGGCATCTTTCTATTCAATTAAGCAGTTCCAAGCAATTTTTCTTCATTAACCCTCCAGATTCGGTAGGTTTCGTTCTCGAACAGCAAATAAACCCATGCTTTTGTGTAGCATGAAATTTCCTTTAAATTAATTAAATGACCCAGCATCCCTTTTCATTCCGATGCCATGTTTATGCCGGATTATACAGGTTTACTGATTTTCTACCTGAAAATTAGTTTCCCACCGTATCTGCGGTTTATCTGAATTCCCTCGAATCCTCTTCAACTACGGTTTAAAACGCGTAATCTCGCATACTCATTACATGTCTTTAAGAATATAATTTGATTGTTTTATTATGAAACAGATTCCCAAGTAAAATGAGTTATTGTTGTTCGGTGTTGGCATGGGCCATGTTGATGAGACAGGGTTGGCTGTCGCTGGAAAATCCTGAAATGGCCATAAATCAAAAACTTTTGTTTAATTGACCTGATGATGTATCGAGTTTCTAATTAAACCGGATGTTTGAGATTTTGATGACAAATGGTGCGCGGGGATTTCTACCCGAGTTATATTGCCATTTGAAGCAAATAGGAAAGAAAATAAAAAAAATCGTCGTTTTGAGGTGTCATCTGCTCTTCTTTTGCGCAACAAAAACGACACGATCCTCGACCGGATCGAACATTTGTAATTCTTCGGCAGCAGAAGCCTTCGTTCTTGCAACTCCTCAATGTTTTCCGGTTTCAGTCAATTCGGTCAATACATGTTCAAGTCAAATTCCTAACTAGTTCTTCCTGCAATAATTGCAAATATTCGGCTCTATTGAGATTTTCCAGGAAGAAAATCGGACCTATTACTTCATTAGCAACAAGCTGTGCCCAAACATTGGCCCTTTCTGGATGCTGAGTGTGAGACGAAACTGGTTTACGCAAAGAACATTCGTTGGGCGCGAACGCGAAATTTGGATATGGGATTGGATGGAGTCTAACAAAATGATGCCTTCCAAGCCCCACCTGAAGACTAATGCGCTTAGGATCGGTTAATGTTAAGTTAGCAAACATAGTAAAGAGCAGAAAGCTTGTGAATCAATTGTTGAAAATAAAAATATATAAATGGCACACTTTATTTCTTTGTTCCCTTATTTCCTTTGTCGATTAGTGGGACACTATTCTCGAAACTTTGTAAAAAAATGTAGCCAAAGAATCTATTTTGCGAGAAATCCGGTGTGCATCAGGAGAGCAGAATATTCAAGGAGCTAGCGAGCAGATATCAAGAGCAGGAGTTTAGCGTTCCGTTATTTTTTCTGTGGATCTAGTAGCTCTCTATTAGTAAGATTTGAATGGCAAAACGAAAATTTTCTTTGTATCAGGGCAGCAGCATGTTTAAGGAGGTAGCGAGCAGATATCAGGAGCAGGAGTTTAACGTTACGTAATTTTTTACGTGGGTCTAGTAGCTCTCTATTAGTCAGATTTGAATGGCAAAACGAACTTTCTATATGTATCAGGGCAGCAGCATGTTTAAGGAGGTAGCGAGCCGATATCAGGAGCAGGAGTTTAACGTTACGTTATTTTTGATGAAGATCTAGTAGCTCTCTATTTGCAAAATTTGAATGGCAAAACGAAATTTTCTTTGTATCAGGGCAGCAGCATGTTTAAGGAGGTAGCGAGCAGATGTCAGGAGCAGCAGTTTAGCGTTCCGTTATTTTTTGTGTGGATCTAGTAGCTCTCTATTAGTAAGATTTGAATGGCAAAACGAAAATTTTCTTTGTATCAGGGCAGCAGCATGTTTAAGGAGGTAGCGAGCCGATATCAGGAGCAGGAGTTTAACGTTACGTTATTTTTTATGAGGATCTAGTAGCTGTCTATTTGTAAAATGTGAATGGCAAAACGAATTTTTTCTTTGTATCAGGGCAGCAGAATGTTTAAGGAGGTAGCGAGCAGACATCAGGAGCAGGAGTTTAACGTTACGTTATTTTTCACGTGGATCTAGTAACTCTCTATTAGTAAAATTTGAATGGCAAAACGAAATTTTCATTTGTATCAGGGCAGCAGAATGTTTAAGGAGGTAGCGAGCAGATATCAGGAGCAGGAGTTTAGCGTTACGTTATTTTTGATGTGGATCTAGTAGATCTCTATTTGAAAAATTTGAATGGCAAAACGAAATTTTTATTTGTATCAGGGCAGCAGAATGTTTAAGGAGGTAGCGAGCAGATATCAGGAGCAGGAGTTTAACGTTACGTTATTTTTAACGTGGGTCTACTAGATCTCTATTAATAAAATTTGAATGGCAAAACGACATTTTTCATTTGTATCAGGGCAGCAGAATGTTTAAGGAGGGTAGCGAGCAGATATCAGGAGCAGGAGTTTAACGTTACGTTATTTTTAACGTGGGATCTAGCTAGATCTCTATTAATAAAATTTGAATGGCAAAACGACATTTTTCATTTGTATCAGGGCAGCAGAATGTTTAAGGAGGTAGCGAGCAGATATCAGGAGCAGGAGTTTAGCGTTACGTTATTTTTGATGTGGATCTAGTAGATCTCTATTAATAAAATTTGAATGGCAAAACGACATTTTTCATTTGTATCAGGGCAGCAGAATGTTTAAGGAGGTAGCGAGCCGATATCAGGAGCAGGAGTTTAGCGTTACGTTATTTTTGATGTGGATCTAGTAGATCTCTATTTGCAAAATGTGAATGGCAAAACGAAATTTTTCTTTGTATCAGGGCAGCAGAATGTTCAAGGAGGTAGCGAGAATATCAGGAGTAAGGGAGAGTTTTCGCACAGTTTTATTGGAAATTTCAGTCGTTCGACGACAATTCGATTTGTATCAGGGCAGCAGAATGTTCAAGGAGGTAGCGAGAATATCAGGAGCAATGGAGAGTTTTCGCACAGTTTCATTGGAAATTTTTAGTCGTTCGACGATAATTCGATTTGTATCAGGGCAGCAGCATGTTTAAGGAGGTAGCGAGTAGATATCTGGATTGAAACCTGCAGCAGAATGTTTTAGGGGATAGAGTGTATATGTAAAAAAATAAAACAATAAAATTGAAATTAAATCATATTTATTAGGCAAATAAACACAAATAATTATTACTATTAATATTAACTAAAGCACTTTCGATGATCCTTCGCAGAGCGATTGATTCCTATTGAATCGTTGTGATGACGGATGATCGTCGAGAACTCGGCAACTGAAAAAAAAATGAAGAAACTGTAAATATTATCAAAATCCATTCTCAAAGAAAACTGTGCATTATACGGGGTGTTTCTTTAGAGAGGATTTCACGATGTATAATAAGAAAAAACCGAAAAATGATCTAATAGAAGTGAAACTCACCAAAAAAATGTTGATTCCAAATCCATCTCAGTAATTGTCGGCGACACTGACGGGGAATCTGCAAAAAAAATACAAACTCTTACAAATGTTACATTGGCTTTATCCACCTATTAATGTCTTTGGATGTATCTGATAGTGGTGGCATTCTAGCAACGTCGTAGCTGACTGTCAAAGTGACAAGAGTGTAAACCTCCCCCTTGTGGTGCTTCCAGTCCATAATAATAAATAATAACGCGAGTTCACAGTTCCAGTTTGGTGCCTCGAATTCTGTCACTGTAATTCCCGCGACGCAGGGTCAGCTGGGACTCGGCTCGTTTGGTCTGGACGTTAAGACACCATAAGAAATGCGTGGTCGGAAGAATGGTCTTTTTTAACGAGAAAAATTGTATGTTAAGAAGTTAAATACCTAAATGATATAATACAATACAAATAGTTCAAAGCTGCAAGAAAAACAGATAAATTTTGAATTACATTCCTGGAGATTTTTTTTTTGGATTGCCCGGTGGCTGGAGGATCACCTGGTATCCGTACGTCACGTATCAATACGTCTACGCTTTAGCGTCAGGCCCCCGTAGAATGGAAAACGCAATTAAAACTGACAAATAAAAGAACTTTCAGATAGTTAAATTGGATTTTGGATCAGAAAAACAAACGATTAATTCGAATCATTGCCCAAAGAAAAACCGGCACACGATGCTGAGTTTGGTTTTAAACTTTGTTACAATGTTTTCGTTACTTTTTGCGTTAATCGCAGCTTCTTTCAGCAGCTCGTTGAGAAGTGAACGAATTTTTCGAAAAGAGCTGCAGTAGGCGATATTGGATTTATAGTCGGCGTCAACTTTTGAAGGATTTAAAAATTCAGCGAATTCTTGAACTAATGCTGAAGCTTGGGATTAATGTAATTTTAAGCTTTCTTTGCACGCTGCAAGAATTTGAAAAGCGTATTTAAAGCTGGTCTTAATTTGGACACTTTTCCAAAAGCTTCGTGAAAAATCAACAGGAGCTTGAATTTGAATGAAAGTTTACTCTTGGTCTAACACGTTTGGGAGTGAATGATGTTTTCCAAAAGAGCTGTAGCCAAAAAGCGATATCGGATTTAGTTAATGCCAAGTTCGGAAATTTTTTAAATCTTGTGAAGCTTTGCAGGATCGTATTTTGATGTTTTCTTTACTTGCTGCGATAATTTTAAAAATCTTATTTTAGCCTAATTTGATTTCGGAATTTTTTCCAAAAAGAGCGCAAATTTTAAATCCGCGTCAAAAGCCAGGCGAATACTCCTTTTACTTCTTGCATAAATTATTGCTTTTTTCTATATCGCGTTTGAAAGTTCACGATTTTTTTCCAAAATATCTGCGGTAGGAAACATTGGGTTTGTTCAATTCGCATTCTTAGACTCTCTTGAAACTTTGCACTGTTTTAAATTGGAGTTTTCCTTACTCTTCGGGGAGAATTTCAAAAATGTGTGCTTAATTTTAATTGAAATATCTTCAAAATAAGCGCATTCTTTGTGTAATCTAATAGTAGCGTCACGCTTTAAAGCTTTGCCAGAAACCAGCAGATGCTTAGATTTTCGGGAAATTTTGCCAAAATGCACCTCAAAGCTCTGCTTACTTCTTGAATAAATTGCCAATTTTTTCCTTAACGCATTTGGAATTGCATCAGCAACTCGAAAATGAACAGAAAGCCGAAAGCGATCTTCAGAGATTCTACTTGAACAGAAGAAGTGAACATTTTGTTAAACTAGTAATGGTAAAAGATGGGGAATAAATAAATAATAAATGATTATTAGCATCCAGTTCGAATTGATCCAAATCTCTGCTCTTTGGAGAAAGTAAAGTTAAAAGGAGAAATGGCGGACGTTGTTGAATTTAAATCAGGTCCGTAATGGAGGGGACGGATAATTGAGTTTTCAGTCCCTTTCGAGTCCCTTTCGGGACTTCGGTGTTTTCACAGCCCGAAATGTCGATATGATATTTTCTCCTCCCGAGTTTCGTTAGGGAGTGACGCATATTATTCCACCGCAGAACATTTCGATTTAATATTAAACCTATTTAGGGCATGGCGTTGAAATGGAATTTCCAAAAATGAAGCAGTCGTGTTTAATCCATCAACTGGGAAGAATGAAAAGAACTGGGCATAATTAAAATGTCTTGATGTAAACTTACTTTTATTCGCAAACACTTTGCATCCCAGAAGTGAAAATTATTTTGCATTTTCTCTGAATAGAGACCCTTTTGGAAACATCAAAACTTTCGTCGAAAACTTCTTTGAACTTCTTGTTTGCATCGCGTCGTTTCTGAACTTCGACTGCAGCTATTTGATAAAACGTCGTTTAATGGAAGTTGTTGCTCGAACTTTCTTGCAATTAATTGCAAGAAGATGTACAATTTGCTTTATTCTCGCCAAGGATTGTGGGGTGAGGATAAAGTAAAATTGCATATTAGAAGTTCTTTATTTATGAGCAACTCAAAAAACGTATTTTTTGTATCTGTAAAAACCTCGCAGATCAAATGTGACACAGACAGAATAAATTCTGAAGTTTCATCCGTGGAAAATCTCGTGTGATAAAGCATCTTATCCTTGTCCAATGTCTTTTCATTACTTCGAAAAGGATCTCCGGCTCTGACGAGCGGCTCCCTTTCGTCTTAAAGGACAAAAAGCCCTTACGATACGAATTCCAAATGGAGAATAAATATAATTGAATACTGTAGTTGAAGCGGCCTGCCATCTCCCGTTGCCTCTCCATGCTCCATTATTTTATTGGCTTTGCCTCAATTATTTATGTACGATTTTGATACTCTCCAAAGCCTGTAATCCTTCAATATGGTAATGCGTTGCGACTTTTTCTCCACGACAGTTTCATTTTATCGAAAAATACATGATTCAATTTCATGTGGTTTTAGTTATTTTCATTCCTCGGAAATGTTCTCAGTTCAATGGAAGAAAAATACACCCGGGCTCAAGCCGCGTAACGATGGCAAAAGTGTAAAAGGCGATTTTCTCTAAAACATATTTTATCAAACAGCAATTTTCAGGCGATGCGATCCGAACGAAAACTTCAAAGAAGTTTTCTTTAAACTTTGCCGATGCCTTGCAAAAGCAATTGAAAATTCTCTAAGCAAATGCAAAATATTTTAAATTCTACCCAGCAAATTGCTACCGATTAAAGGGCATTTATGGACCGATTTTGCCGTCATTTGATAATGGGCTTGCTATTTTTTCCGTTTTTGAATCCGTTTTTGAATGTTTCCTTCCTTTCCTTATGCCTAGTTGTGTGTTAGCATGGGTAAACCTGTTAACCTCTAAAATACGCATAAGGGCCATTTCGATAGAGAGTATCGGGACCAATTTTTCCTAGTTGGGTGAAACCCAAAATTCCTAAGCTATAAAAAGGTATACGCAATCTTTCACAAATGCCTGAACATTTTCGTTCATATTTTGAAAACTTTTGGAGATATCGGACTGGTTGTAAAGACGTTTTCGACATCATCTGTCTGGCTCATTAGATCGTTATAAAACAAAACAATTGATGTAATTCAAGTAGAAAATTCCAATCAGCACGCAACTTCCTTATTATTTAAAAAATCAGTTGCCCTGCTCATGGTTATTAGCTGTAGTATAAGCATAGATCATAATGTAAATTTGCCCATTTATATACGTCTCTGTGCCACACACGTTCCGTTAGGCATTGTGATTCATCTGTGGGCCTATAAAAGTCACAAAGAATAATCCATTCACTGTGTGTTATAACAAATTATTTTAGAAATTGATCGATTAATCATTGAATCGAAATCGAATTGCTTTTGGCAGATGTTGGAATTGGACAGGCTCGATTTTATGATGAGCAATTTTAGTGATATTAATTAGAATATTAGCAATAACCCTTTTAGCGTTAAGCAGAGTTCAAAGACTGTTGATATTGCAGGTCGAAAATGCAGAAGTCAATGCCTTGCCCCTACAAAGATTAATGTTGCTCCATTTAAATAAAATCCGGCAGTTAAGCTTCTTTTTGCTGTGTGGCTTAGTTCGATGCGCGTATCCAGAAATAAGCGATAAATTTCCGGATCGTTTTTTTTCTATCGAGCTGGGTCTTAAGGTGGGCACATAAAAAGGGAATTATCATTTGTTACGGTTTGCCACTGGGAGTGGGGTGGCTGAACATTTCAAATGAACCTGATTATTTCCAACCAATTTCTATTCGTTTAAAATATCGCCTACACATGCATTTACCCGCGACAAATTAACTACTTGTTACCATGTAATACTTATACGTTCATTACACGCCGTCCCATATACAAAGCCCATATTTTGACACAATAAAATATTCACACGATTATTCTGTTATCCGTGTTCGGTTGCTTGTCGGAACTGACCTTTTCCTTCGTTTTTTGCTCGTCGTAATTTTCATCTGAAAAACCATAAATAACAAAAACGACGACGTTGCTTTCGTTCCGTTGCCAGCGAAAATGATTGCCCCTGTGCACGATATGTTATTTGCCGTTTTTTTTGGCACTTATTAGTCCCTGCGTAATGATTCAAAGTTAGAAAAAAAGCATTGGTTATTTCAGGTTCTTAGAGGTCCAAGACATTGGAGGATTCGGATTCAATCGTTGATTGAAACGTGCAATTTTTAGACATGAATTAGAAGAGTTTGAGGGTAGGTACGTGAATGAAAATGCCCCATTTCCAATGTGGCCATTGTGTCCGCTCGATGAAACACATTGTGTTCGCATATACACGAGTTGTCAAACTCTCTCCTCCATTAACTCCTCGGTAGAGCGCGGACACAAAGCTCCTTTTTATTACGACGATAAATATTTAAAAGCCGTACATATACAGAGGAAAAACCGTTTTAATTCGACAGCAAAGTTTGCAATTCCGCAACGATATTCCGCAAAATATTATCGCCTCTTGCAACAGTTAAATGCTTTTGTGTCGTCGTATACCACCTAGCGGATTCCCTCCGTTCTCGTCCTACCAAACCCGACTTTTTCTCTTTTTATTGTTTGTTTAATTATGTGCGAGAGAATCCATGGACGTACCTTGTCGATCTTTACCGGTAAAGTGCTCCTAAAACCTTAATTAACAGTGAAGAAAAATGCAAACTTCACTCAAAAGCTCCTTGAATCGAAATTTATCATACTGTCGATTTTCCAGTTTTTACTCTTTTGAGGTTGTTGCTAAATTTGCGTCTTATTTTCTTTAAGTCTAGAATTTTTATCTTCAGTCTCAAGCTCGAATCTCCAACCACAGGTTTATGTAAATGCTGATGCGCCACTGCTGATGGCTCAGACACAAGTTTCGTATAAAATATTTTTATTGTTCCTCCATTTACAAAGACAACACCCATGAAGGCAATTCGCAATGTTCTGAAAAGCTGTGTTTATGCAAACACAGTCCGTAATCCGATATCTCGGCGAGTTGCTGAAATGTTCGACGATTTTTTTTTGTACTTTATATAAATTGTCATCTAAGGGAAAAGTTCACCTTCTCCGGTAGTCGGAAATTGTGCATTCGTTTATTTCGTTAGAGTGAAATTGGAAATTATTAACGTCGATCAATTATATTGAGGAGCTCTCACAAACTGCTCGATTGAAGTTGAAGCGTCGATTTTTTGGAACATATTTGGATCCGTTTGAGGAAAATTGGTATATTTCTTGATTTGACAAAAGCATTTAACAAGAATCGCGGTTAATGAATTAAAACGTTCTTTAGTTTTTTGAGTCTCTATCTTCTTGATATACAAAAGTGAACAAAGTGAGCGCAAACTTCATAACGCATTTAGTAACAATCGCGGTGAATAAATCAATGGATCTTCTATTTTCTCCGAGACGAAAATATGTGAGAAATAAAACATGGAAACTTACATATACACAAAATTATTTTTCATTGCAAAAGTAAGTAAATTGAGCACAAAATCCATAACGCATTTAACAACATACGCGGTTAAGGAATTAAAATATTCTCCATGTTCTTGATGAAAAAGCATTTCAGATATACAAGTTCGAAACTTGATGTTTCCAGTTGGAAATAAATTATTTTCCATTGCAAACGTGAACCAAGTGAGTGTAAAATCTATAACTCATTTAACAAGAGTGGCAGTTAAGGAGTAAAATTATTTCGTTTCGTTAAAACATGAAAAATTTCTCAAAAACTGTCTGGCAACTCTGATATAAATTAAACATTTATATTAATTCTTGTAAATATGGACACACAGGTTTTTACTTTAAATCACTTATGGCGGCTTGGAACACTTTTAGAAAACACCCAGATTATAAAGTCCATTCTCAACGTTTTTGACTCTAATTCATTCCCTTTTGTGTTGAATAAAGGAAAAAATCGAAATTGACTTTGTAAACTCAACTAAAACCGGTTGGTTCGTAGCCATATCCGACCCGAAAGCGTCCATTCTGAGATTTCAAGAGAATGTTGCAGTAAGGCGTAAAATGTAAAAATTGTTTCTTTTAATGTCACCTGCTCGGATATATCGCCTCATATTATCAGTGACGCCTCCAAAGTCGGCAGTAGTCGCAGCAATTTAAAGCTGATTTTGATAACGAAAAAGCTGCCGTTGTGAGAAGAATGGATCGGTTACGACTTCTGAAGAATTCAGATAGTGTTTTAACGAACGTTCCTTATTGGTATACCAGATGCGGATTTTTTATGGGCAACTAAGGTTTTTTTTACCGAAAAGTTGGAAATACATTAACAGCTCGTACATCATTTACGCGCACATCCAATCTAGTTTTATAAATCAAACTGTTTTACTGCTTTTGTCGTCGGTTCCAATTTGAAAACGGTTTGTATCACATTCAATGTCTGATTATTTTTTCCCACTCCGGGCCGCTGTGTTTTCCAAACAAACGCTTCTATAAAGCTGTCGTTATCAGTAATTTAACTAATTCCTGTATAAACAAGTTGTCTCAACTGGAAGAGAAATGCATTTGTACTGGAAAACGCCTTGCAGCGGGGAAATATGTTGGAGATTTATTGTCATTTAATGACTCTAATTTTTTTCACTACATATTTAGTAGATTCTTGGACAAAACTGGCCCTAAATTGTCCCCTCAAAATAATAAATTCCAGTTGATTCTTCTACGTCTTCATTTGTACATGACAAAGTGAGTCTTATTCCGTTGCGTCGTTTTTTCTAACTTGGAGGGGGACAGACAGCCGAGAGGATTTATGTAATATTTCCATGAATTTCATGGGCCCCACGATGCCCACGTGACACGCATAATACCGAACTCCAATTTAAAATACCGCAAATAGTAACGAGACGCTGCCGGAATTTAATTTCGGACTCTTTGTTTGAATTGTCGACAACGATGATACATTTGTTTGATCACGATTATGTTCAAAGGTAAGGCTGCACAATTTGAGTTCAGAATGGAATTTTTGGGCGTGGCTTTGATGCAATCTGTCCTTCTTGTTCTCAAGAAAAAAATATTTTTAAAAGTCACATTGATGCTATTGGGCTGAGCTTCACTTCGACGAATTCAATTTTTTTCATTAGGCCAATAATTTTCCGTAGGTTGCCAGTTTCTGATTTCAATGTTTATATTTGCGCCCAGTGGCGGATTTTAATACTAAAACTCACTTTCCATATCTGTCTGATAGTAAAGTTATAAATAACTGCGAATTTTTCAGTTACTACATCGTTTTCAGGTGTTTAACTATTCTAGTGACAAAAACACAGTGTTATAAAATTCGCCTCCCACATCCGTCTGATCGTTTAGCAAGAAAGTTTCTCCATATTTCCGCTGAAAATTCCAACATTTTCCCTTCTTCTGTTAACATTTTCCCAACTATTTTTCGTTTCTCTTGTTCTTAATTCGAACTGTTTTTTGTCGAATAAGTGACGAGTCCCCACCGTGATTCAAATGCATGGGTCCCGAAAAAATGTCCCATAGGTATTCCAGTGAAGTGTAAAGGCGGGTACAGACATGCCAGACAGTCGTTGAACATTGGTTGTCGCGTAACGAAGATACGATGTTGGACGAACAGAAAGCGCAGCGTATCATCACCACGAAACATTTTCCGTCTCATCAGTTCAAACGAACCTTAAACAGACTAAATATGCACTGATAAAACCCAACAAATCCTGAACATGTTCGCATGCCAGTCCAGACTTGCAAAGATCTGGTGCAACATACGTCCGTACATTTCTTTGATGCGACAGCAAAAGACCGACAACTGATGGGATGATACGCTGTTAAGGACTGCCGTCCAGACTTGTTACACCACGGTGATACGTTACTGTATTCTGTTGCATGTCTGGACGCACCTTTAAGTGAACCAAATTCATTCACTTCTTCAATTTGTTCTTCAAATTCATATGCTCGATAAACTTTTCTTCGGCCTGCCCCTTATGAAGATTTATAAGGCAAATTGGAAGCTTTAAACTGGCCATTGGGGATAAAATATTGTGCAGAATCCATAAGAGCATATTCAACTATTCACTAGTTGCTGCTGCTGCTGTTGTTGAGCCTGACAAGATAACCCTCTCCTGTCACTTGGGCAAATTTTCGGGAATTGCGGTAAATAAGGGCGTACTAAACTCATTAAGACAGTGCTCTCATCGCTTGGCGGGGCTTTAGGTGGGCCCCCTTGCACCCGCTCAACCCCCTAGTGCTAATTTTCGAGCAAGGGGGAGCATTGAGGGGCGCGGGGCAGATTTCACGTGCTCCACTGTCGGAATTTCCCGGGGCGCAGTTCTGTTATTCACCATTATTTACCATATAAATCAACGTCAGGTACCTAATCATATTATCGCCACCCCAAGCGTACAGAGGGCGCTCGCGTATTTCGTGTGCCTAGATGTGTCCGACGGATTAGGACAGTGACGTGGCCGAATGGACAATAGTGGGCTGAATTAGGCTCTAAACATTATTAATTTAATCCCTCTTGCTCCTGTCTGATGAACAAGTTACTTAGTATTTATTTCCAAATGGACTTTACTAAGATAGTTTAGGCTGGTCCAATCATGCCAAATTTCCAAATGGAATGACAACTTGGGGATTTAGTGAGTGAGTGAGTGAGTGAGTGGATCTCAAAAAATGTCAAATAAAATATTCAACAATCAGATGAAATCTAATTAGGTTCATGAATAATGTCCATATAAATGGGCGCAAGAGAAATAAATCAAATTTCATGCGGATATCGTGGCTACATTACGTCCATACGGTATTTGTCACAATGCTAATCGCAACAAATGAGCTGGAATTGGAGTTTATTATAACGATTATTTAAATTTACTGTTTTGGCCCCAACTAGCATAAATCGCCCTGTCAGTGTTTTATTACATTATTTGTATAGAATTTTAACGAATTTTGCCTCTTTGTCTATTTGCTCGACTGTGTCCGCTCCAGACTGAATAATCCGCTGGATTCAATCCAGTCCATCCAGTAGGAACTCAACATCAATTTGAACAATTTGTATTCTGGAACGCGTCCATCGAATATTCATGGCTCGATCAATTTTAAACGGCCAAATCGCCGGTTTCTCTTCCAGTAAGCCTTATTAATCTGTTTAGATGCTGGTGCAAGTTTATTGTGAAACGAAACCACCCTGCCACCCTTCCGTCCCGCGATGTGCATCGGTCTCCTTTATCTCTCGTCTCCATGTTCCACTCCGTCTCCCTCTAGGCCCGTTATTAACATCCATTCTCCATCTCGCTCCGCCCCTAACTATCTACTGCTCTTTGGAGGATTGTTATCTCCCAAAGTTGTTTTAAGTAGCTTAAATTCTTTGTCGGGATTTCTCCCGTTTGAAGATTTTAGGCACTGATGTCGGCCGGGGTCGTGTTATTCCTCTCGACTGCGTCTGATAACATTTAATTTAACAGATGAAAGGGTCAAATTAATCCATTGATTTATTTGCTGATATTTAACGTTAGAAATGGGCATGTTTTTTGCGGAATTTGACGTTTTGAACAAAAAAAACAGCTAGAATGAAATTGCCAACAGAAAACAACGAACAAACCTAATCGAATTTGGCCAACTAAGTAATTTATCGGAGAACGCAATTTACTCCATATAATTCCTCTGAGCCCTCAAGAGGCTACTAAACATTCCGTAATCGAATTTTCCTACGCATTTCCCACAATCGGAGACAAAGGGCGTCTTTTAACTAAACGCTTGCATCCAATCGAGACGATTGAGGCAAAAAATCTTCTCCCCGATGGCTTTTTCCAGTCCATAAAACCGATCATCGAGAAGAAATAATTTCCGGAAATCGACGTATTTCGCATGCAAGTGGTTTCGATGTGGAAAATAATGGAATTTGCGGGCGAGTTTGATGCCAACATCGAGGTAATTATCTTGCGTTAGATTTTCTGTTTAAAAAAATCTGTTTGATTTTTTATTTTAATTGGACATTCAAATTGTTGCACATTGTCAATATGCGGGCCCCTATGTCGGTTAATCAGTCTGGAAAATTGCGCTTTTCACCAACCAGATGCTTTGGTTGCGAACGCAAATTGAATTTCACACATTTGCAACTGTAATTAGTCAACGTTTGTTTGAAGGCGGCAGATAATTCCGAGTGGAAATAATCAATCAATAATACAACAAATAAACACACAGTAAAATGGAGGAACAGCCAAAGAAAACGACAAATCATTTATGGACAGTAAAGTCAATTTAGGTTGGCAACCATCGTTCGGCAATAGCAAATAATTTGTAAAAGAAGGAATAAATAGAAATAAATAGCAGTTTATGGAACTATAAAATAAAGACACTGCTGATAAAAGTTTAATAAACCAAAAGGTCAAGTCTTCGTTTCCTGGGGAAAAAAACACGCGCTAAATGAAAGGAAATTAATGTTTCGACGGCTTGGTAATTGACTCAGAAGGTTTGTTTTTCTGAAGACCACAACAGGCCCACTTTTTATATCAAACTGAACGGAAACATAACTGAAGTTATTAAAAAGAAGAAAATTATTAAGAAATTAAAAGTAGAAGTGGAAAAGACTGAATGAGAAGCAGCTAAATCGGGAAAAATGGTAGTACAATTTATATTGGACTTTGTTGAAAGAAGCCACCTAGAATTGTGAACTGAAATTGTGAAAAAAAACCTGAAAGCAAATGAACAGAAAAACCGGAAACAAAGCTCCTCGACAACGAAACCTGAAAATTACTACTGAAATGACTACTGGAAGGAATGGCAAGAGATGGAACAAACTTACTGACTTGAAAAAAGCAAATGTCCATTTACTAGTAGAAAAAAAATCTCAACTATGTTTGAATTAATTTGTGTCCCATCTAGTCCTGCAAATATATGCCACTAAACTTAAAAAAATCCTTCCATTAACAAAGCAGAGCAGTAAGTAAACTTCCACATCTGCCATACATTTCAATAGAGCGAAAACAATTTTCTGCGCTGCTGTTGCCTTTCGCCAGAGCAGCCCCCCCGATTTAAATTATCCGACAAAATGAAATTCCCAAATTATTTTAGTGCAACAAGAAAGGGCCTTAGTCTAGTCTGGTGTATTTATTCGAACGAGTTCTGCATAATTTTCCGACTTGCTCGAATGGAAAATATGAATATACGTATGCGAAGCGGTATCTTTTGAAGTAAATCCACTTGAAACACGCGATTTAATTTATTTTTGTCCAATACGCCGCTGTCGGATTAGATTTCGGATTTTATTACTCAGTAATTACTAACCCGGTTCTGCGAACTTTGGACAATTTATCTGCATGTTAATCGTTCAATTCAAAAAATTAGTTATTACTGGATTCCTTTTGTAAATTTTAAACAAGGACCTGCCGCAATCGAATCCATAGCTTTCTTTTGGAGGAAATAAACGAATTTTCCTTTTTGGATGAAGTCGAACGTATGCCGTACCGACTTCAAGCAAGGGGAGGCTTCTTGTGTTGCGTAAATGGAACGAGTCCCTAATCCCCTTTTTAATTTCATTAAAAACGGGCTCCATCCTTTTCACAACATATTAGAAGATTTTTCATCAGGATTAGGCCGGGAGACGTTTGACAAACTGTCACTTACACATTGCGCCCTGGGAACATTTTGCGATACTTTATAAAGCGGAGGCGGGAGCGGGCTGGCTGATATTTCACGTTGACGATTTAATTTGCCGAATTTCGCCACTGTTTTACTCCCATGCAGCTGAAATATTAAGAGTCCAGATCGAATTAACATTATTCTCATTGTCTGATGGGTGGCAATTCGAAAACAACAAATCGCTGATAAAATTGGAAATGCAACATTTAAAATGGGCAAAATGGCGCATCGATAAATTGGTTTGCGCTCCTTCATAATTGCCGAACAAATACGCCACACTCCGAACTAAATCGCCACACCGCAGGCCAAAACCAACCAAACGATTTAACAAACTTTCCATGTCATGGAGATAAAAGCTGGGCGCGAATGATAAAAGTTTCCCATCCGGAGGCCGTTCTATCAGGGACGGACTTTACACCGAAAACAACACTAATTTATCGCCCTTCCAACACCAAAATGTATTAAGGCAAAAAGAAGATAAACAATGCTTCACTTTCTTTGAAACAAGCAGTATATTTTCTTCAAAATGTTTCAAATTGTATACCGTTTTCTTCGTTAAGGAGTGAGCTTATTATAAACTCAAACAGTTTACATATCGAAAACAATCCCTTGAGCTCAAAAACCATGCTTGTGAAATTTTGATGTTTGATTCATGCTTTAAAGTTCGATTTTTTGAAAAATTATCAAGTTTCTCAAAATGTCTCAAATTTTACCTCATTTTCAAATCGGACAAGCGAGGAATGCAACAAACTTATTTAAGAACACGCTGAAAGCTTCTGATCCGAAATAATCCACGTTTTTTGTTCATTTGAAGTGTTTTTTGAGCATTCACGATTTTTAACCGCCCATTTTTGCTCTATTTGAAGTCAAACGCCCTGTGAATGCGTATTGAGAAGCTTTTCGGGTGGAAAACTATCCATCGAGTTCAAAAAACACACATATGAAAAATTGAGTTTTTTCAAATGGCTCAAAATACCTCAATATTTCATTTACTTTATGTAAACAGCACTAAACCGGCTTGGCTGAGGTCAAAGTTCGCGTTCCGGAAAAATTTCCATAACAATCGACCGTTATGATCCATCGTGGCAAAAACAATGGCTTTGCAATCGCGCTAAAAGAGAAAGATCATCCTTTTCAGGCGGAAATTCAGTGCAAAGTAGATCTGAAAGTTTCAGCTTGCCAATAGGACGTTGCACATTTCGTCATTTGTTATGCTTGTTTCGACAAGATTTACTGTGGGCACTTTCTGCTTTAATTTTATTCAATTTTCTTAAATACACTTCATTGCCGTAATTTGGCTTTGTTTTTTGGTTTCTATTTTGGACAACGCAATTGTCCTTCAGGTCGAATAAAATCTCCAAATCCAGTCGATAATTCCGAGTTACGTAATCGCAGAAAAAAAAAGTGAAACTTCGGTTTGCAATTGAAGGCACATAAAAATACCCCAAGCTAATAGATCAAGCAGTTGAACGCGACACACTTTGATTAAATCCGATTAGGCTTTGAGGCAGAATAAAATTAATTGTGCAACCACGCGAAATATTCACTCGGCTGGTGCGTGTGGATTTTTGCTAAAATACGTCGAACCATTTGCAACCGTTAAAGATCTAACAATTATAATTTAGTGTTTTCGAAAGTAACCCTCTGCCTTGGCACAGTTAACGGAGAACAAGGAAACAATCGAAAAATTCAACCGCGAATCTATACATTGAATTAATGTTCTTAGAAATCTGAGCTTCATTAGGCAAGTTTTTCTCTTGAGTAGCAGAAAACCAGTTAATTAAAGTCTAAAACTAGTCAAAATTAAGTACTAGAGTGGATTAGAAAATGCATTTATGTAAAAGCTATTTCGCAGTAAACCGTTAGCGTTACATAAAACGCCTCGAATAAGAATGGCATTTAAAAGGAAAATGAGAAATTCACTTGAAGGATTAGTTTGAAGTGTACGAACTTCATAGTGGATCAAGCATTCTAAAGCCATTACACATTACAAGTTCGTTTAATTTGCTTAATTACGTCTTAGCTGTAGAACATACGGGAGTTAAATCGAAGTTTGCCTTATTGCAAGTTTGCATGTTGTTAAATCGAGGCAATAAACGAGGATCGATGGCAGCTCTAAATAGGCGCCAGCTCTATCGGAATCTGGATTCAATGAAAAGAATAACGTCCATAAATTTCTTAATAAAGCTGACTCGACTCCAGTCACGACCAACATTTAATCTGCCACTGCCAAACTGGCTTAATGTTTGACATAAAAAAAAATAATATCTTCTGCCTACCGAATGAAATCTGTTCGCAAACAGGGCTTTTCGGCTTTTACGACCTTTTCGACCTCGGGACACGGGAAACGAGGACATGCACCTCCCCTTCGACAACTTTTTACACAATTTCGGACAATTTGCTACCCCTCCGTTTCATCATTGTGTTTAGAGTTGGCGCAATTTTTTTTCTTTCGGCCTCCGGCACCGATCGCGACTGTCTGGACAGCCGGGACAGTTTAACGAGACAAACGGATTTCGAACTGGAAAATTTTAATTTCGATTTAACCGACGAACAATGAGGGAATACTTTCAATTTGGGGGCTCGGGACGCGTGACTTTAATAACAACGAAAAAGCCTCAAAAGACCCTAAGCTTTGATTATATTGAAAGTGGGGTATTAGCGGGAAACGGAGTCGATCTGCTTTGGAAATTCAATGTTTTTTTAATAGGATTTTCGAAGGAAGGATTTCTTGGGTCAAATTGGGTTGGTGAACGGAGGAGTTTTTTTTTCGTTTGTTGCTTAATTTGTTTATTTCAATCTATGGAAAACAGGTGAATTATCCGAATCGAGAAATTGACTAAAAATCGCCTTTTAAATTAAAAAAAAACCGTCCATCTTTTTCCTGCAAATGATTTGTTGGTTTACAAATCTCCCAGACCGTAGTAGTAGCAGCAAAGACACATTAAAAAGCGAACAGTTGGGCAGAAAATTTCCCATCAATCCCCCATATATTAGATTAATTACTCATCTCTTAAGCCACGAATATTGGCACGTTGCTCATATAGTAATCCTATTAACTTATAATGGTGTTCAATAAATTCTCATTACCCCGTAGCCATATGTATCATGCTTTTGCCTGAAATCGTTCCAAGATTACACTGGCAAAGGGACAATGGGGGGATTATCTTTCGGCTCTGGATTAAGTAGCATCCAAATATTCGGCTCATATTTTTTTATAGATTATCGGCAGCATGCTGAAGTGTCAGCCTGAATGCGATTTGCCAGATTAAGATTGAAAATTCGATAGGGGCGCTTTGAATTATTTATTTGAGGACGATTGAGCCTAGAATTAGTAGGTCCAAAGTGGACAGAGAGAAATCTAATTTTCGTAAATATTCAAAGGAAAAGTTAACTGCAGAATAAAAGATTACAGACGAGAGAGAATTCCTGAAACAGTAATAAAAGTGATTTAGCCGTTATTACCCATTTAATTTCGTTCACGTGTCGGTTCAATTTTATTAACACCATATCGAATAAAGCGGCTCTGAGCTGAATATACGGACAGAAGCCCCATACAAGCTGGGGTCAAAAGCAAATAAATAACTGTCAATTTGTCGACTTTCTCCCGGCAGTTTTCATTGTTCAAACATTATCACCCCCGTAGTGCGTATATCGCACATACTGGGCACGTACAACGGCCCAGTTAATTTTCTTTTGCCCCAAAGTTACCCCAACCCCGATTTTTTTCCTGGCCCTCGACGGTCCAGTTCGCTTTTCGAACCGATATTTTCTGTTTCCTGACAGATTTGTCGGGGTGAAATGTACGTTTCCGATTATCTGCAAATATAGGGAGTCCAATGATGAGACGAATGGAATGATTATTTGCTTGAAAATTACAGTAAACGAGTTGGAGCTGAGCAATTTGTCAACTTTTTTAATGTACCTTGGTTGATTTTCGTGTTATTAGGCCGTAATCGATAGGAATTTGGTCCTGACGTTTTGATAGCGCGCTTTGTTGGCATCTTCAAGCTGCGGCTGCGCTCAGAAAATGAAACAATTACGTTTGCTATTCGAATTAATCAACTTTCATTTACAACTGGAAAAATAACGGGAACATGTACAGGCAAGCAATAATGAACTCGCACCCATTGAGGGGCAGTTTTTTCAAAAGCAACCCCGTTTAAAGAAATATTTTTACAAAATCGAGAGATCTTAATTGGAAATCTCTTCAAAGGCTTTGTCTGCCGAAGGGAAAATCCGGCTTTAATTTGGTATTACGCCCCGAGGATACGTTAAATGAAATTAGGATATTGTTTTGAATTATTTCTCTTTAATTTCGGGGTGGAACAATGCGTTTAGGGAGAACAGTATCGAAGGAAGAAGCTCGCTCTTTCTGTGCTATTGTTCTTGCAGATTAAGGCAGATTGATTGTTTTCCTTCGGTAACGAGCTTCCATAAATTCACCTTAGATATACTAGAAGATTTCTATCGTCGTTGAAATATGGTTTAATTTAGATGTCATCGGTTTGGTAATCTGATAAAATAAAAATTGGAATAGGCGGCGGCACCTTTGAGGCAAACCGTTAAACGGCTTTATTATTCAAATTGCGGCGACATTTTTCCAAGTGATAAATTTTCATTAACAACTAATAACACAGTTTGTCAATTATTTACGTTGAAATTTATGAGATCGCGCTTAAACTTTATGTCTGCCTTTTAAGTTGTTCGGTTTTATTGGTTTATTTTTGCGCTAATCTGTTTGACATGTCGGTTAACTTACGCCACTACTTTTTAACATTATTATATTATAAACAATAATTAACAACTGTCCAGTATCGCAGCAGGCCCATTAGCCTTGCCTGTTTGCCGATGGATATATTTTTGCAATGACGATTTATTGTTGCTTCTATGAATATACTATGAAACAAGTTACACACACACACATAGATATATTGTTTGTGAAATTGAGAAATTTCAGCCTGTAACGCTTAACCTAAATCCCGAGTTTTCGATTTTATTTTCTTGTTTAAATTGACGTAATTAATGATTTTTGAAACAACACGTTTATATTCTTATATAAGTCGAATGTTTTCGAGACAGATATGGGCCATCTGAGTTCGAGCTTGGTTTCGTGGAAATATTGCGTGTATAGTCGCTTTCATGCTATTAATCACTTAATAATAAAAATGTGTTTTAGAACATGGATTGTGTGCCAATTAAATTTCTATGCTATTTTTTTTTAATTCAGTTCGTTGAGTTCATTTTTCATTGCAAAAGTTTCCTCTTGCAATTCTCAAACAGTAAGCGAGATCTGGCAAATTTTGTATTAGAAGTTGTTGAATCAGTCAAAAAATGCAATTGCTTGCTATTTTATTATATATTTATTATATTATTAATGAGCCGTCAAAAGGTCCTCATAACTCTGTTTGATCGTGTCAAATGCCTGTTAGCAATAACCTTAATTTAATGCTCTTGTAAGTGAGTGCGTAAAGTAATATCACTATTTCACACATGTAAATGAGCGTTGATAAATATCTTACAGGACAAGCGTACAGCAATTTGGTAAATTGACCTGCTTGCCACCTTCCACTCATCTTGATTAAGGCGAAAATGATACTTTTATTCGATTTCAACTGCAAAATGGTGTTTTAGAGTGCTGGGGGTTTGCAAATAAATGATGGCAATTAGCCAAAGCAGAAAATGTACAAATCTGAAGCGGAAAACAAAATTTTGATTTATTCAGAGTTTTGGTGGAAAAACTAACCCATCAAGATTATGAATGAAATGATCAATGAAAGAATAGACGGACAAACAATTTACAAAGGAAGATTACAACTTTAACATGAATGATGAAACAGCGAAACATGACGAAATAATAAGCGAAGTTCTAAACTACGGCTCAAGAAATCTATAACTGAAAATCAGCGAACTTAACTCAAACACAAAATTGCTACTTTAAGAAGTAGAAAAAACACTCAACCAAGAGAAGAAACACAAGGTTTGATGCTATCTTTATCATAAAACAAATAATATAAAAATCATTGTAACTTAACAGAGCCGACGTTCTCTGCTTTGTGGAAATGACTAAAGCGTTCAACACATTTAGTGTCTCAAATGCCACCAGAATCTTAATAGATATAGAAAAGCTGCTTAGAACATTCTGATATAGAATAAGAGAGCGATATTTTCATATAGTTTGATCTGATATTGCAAGATGCTTAAACATTATTACATGGATGCGAGAATATTCAAAAGCTCAGTTAGATAGTACACAACTTCACAAATCATTGGAAGCGTGAAATGTCAACATTTGAGGATAAACACTGAGCAATGGAAAGAGAAACGAAGACATCAAAGAACGAGAACAAAGTGGAATAAATACAGGATGGGGAAAAACGATTGAAAGCACGAACAATCGAAACCTATAAAGACATAAAAGAGACAAATTTCTATCGAAAACATTAATAGAGCACTTGCGGCACACCTTTAAGAGTCGGGATTTTTAACCGAACGAAACAACAACAATCAGATAAAGCAATATGTAAATACTGTAGATTTGCATCATTCCCAACGGGACACTAAAACTCTGTTCGTGCCAACTCTGCTTTCTTCTCTGGAACGTTGAAAATTCTGTTGACTGAGAATTTCTATATTTTATCTCTGCATGCGGAATCCGCCTTAATGCGAAGCAGTAGGACAAAAAAGGTTCAAAGAATAGGGAGAGCGAAAACTTAAATTGGGCTAATCCCGAATTCAAATATTGTTCCCTTGTGCCTTTGTTATGTTAAAGACGACGTATTGTTTTATTGGAACAACGGGGGAAATATACACAGAAGTTTCTTGTGAGTGGGGTGATTTAGAAGGGTGTAGAAGCGCCATAAAAAAATACTGCCAAACTAGAAAATATTGTTTTTAGGGAAATTTATTATCGGGACTTAAACTAATAGTTTGTCTCTCTTTTCCAGTGGGTTGAAGAATCGTTTACGAACTTCCAAAAGGGCATCAACTGGAGATCTTACGTGGTCTGTGATGTGGCTTATAGCAACGCCAACAATTGGCTGTGGACGCCATTTATCGACAGAAAAGAAGCCAACAGGATATACATCGAAATCAAGTTCACCATTCGAGATTGCAGCTTGTTCCCAGGTAGGTAATCAGGATTAATCAAAGAAAAACATCCAACAGAAAAAAAACTGAGAAATTTAAGGCTGATTACCCTCCAGCCGGGGGCACTGTTTGCGATTTATCGATGTTATTCTCCAAATTCGAACACAGCTGCCTTTACTTTGGTTCTATTAGATACGAGGCTGCCATTAATATCGCATTATAAGATTTAAATCCTCGAACGATTAAAACAAACTTCCGGTTTCATAACATCAATTACATGAGTAGCTGGGCGCGTGGTAGGAAAGTTTGCAAACTAATATCGTTAGAGAAAAGCTCTTTGCGAGCTAATGTTGATTATGTTTTCGGATGTTTTCAAGCTGAGAGAAACAATCTGAAAAATTATGTGTGTTAGTTTAAATTCCCTTTAGTTTCTATACAGCGTGCGTCTGGTCTGGCATACAGTGCAAAAAATCCAAAACTTTTACAACCTGTATTTCAATAACGAAACTTTTCAGCATATAGACTGACTCACCCTGTATAGCTTTCAGCAAACTATCCTACCAAAACAACAACCTATTCGAACACGGTAAGAGTGTAAATTATGAATGCTGCATAATAATTTAGAGCTATAGAGCCGATTCGGTTAGAGCATTGAGTTGCCGTTGCTGTATTCGTTTGCATTAACGCAGTGTAGGGGATGCAGCTGTAGCTGGAATGCTCCATCATTGGAAATGCATAATTTGACGAGCGCATTGCTCAGATTATTTAATGAATTCACGTGTCCTAATTTTTGGAGCGCTCTATTGCGATAATTGATGCAGTTAATGCAGCCGCGCCACTGTTTTGTTAATATTTCAAGTCAAACTTATGTTGAAACTTGCGATTGTGTCAATACAAGCTGCGGAAGTTGCCAATTGCAGTTCTGTGCTTGAAATGGATGATCAGGCAATTAAATGAATTTATTTAGAAACTGTTTTAATAATTGTTTTAATAATTGTTTTTTCTATTATTCTCAACGTTGTTATATCACACAGAAAGTAACAAGGCAAATGCAAACAGATCTTTAAGTGAAACCCATTTATGGTCCCAAGTCTTTTGACAGTGACGTCATTATTTGAGACGCCACGTTGATATTTACTCATGTTTCAGATTGGTTCGAAATAATTCATATTCCGCGGTTGCAAGCTTTGAGCAAGTTTCTTGCCGGTTATTTGAAAAGGCTAATTTTTAATGACTCAAATATTCACGGCATTTAAATTACTTGAAGCTGCAAAAATTAATTGGGAAATTAAATCAACTTGGCGTTAACTGTGTGTGTTATTTTCGTGGTGGTAAACCTGCAGCCAAATTATGAAGAACATAGAAGAAAAAATGAAGAACTCATACCGGATCTAAGCGATGGTGATGAACATATGAGCAAAATAAACCGTTGTTCGCCCTCACAATATTGCTTAGGCATTTTTGGTACCCAAAAATAACGCACGCACACACATACAAGTAGAAAATTTATCGGTAAATTGAAATGACAACTTGCAAACATTTGCAGAAACTGCCAACTCTCGCAAATAAATTAAATCAATAATTTTAATATTCTTCCATACTTCCGCGAATTGAAACAAGAATTGAACAAAAAAGGCTTGGGACAGACTTTAGTTTATAGTTGCAGTCGCAAGGACATCAGCAGGCGATTAAGCAGCAAACCTTCTGCTGTGGATTAAACTGACGACCCAAACAATCAGCAAATAGCGCAAATTTTCAATTTTAAAGTACATCCTCCTGATAGTAGGAAAGTTTTCGCGAAAAATCTGTGTTTTTGACCAGGAACGAAGTTAATAATATTTATATTTTTATTCTACCAGTTGAAAATAAATCGTAAAATGTCCGTTGCCATTCGTTATCCGGGTTATTGTATATTCGTTCATTCCGTGGAAAGGAAATTACCATTACAGGAGTCGTAAAAATGATGAAGAATCGAAATTATTAGCCTGCCTGAGAGAAATCCAGTGAAATTGATGCGCGCGTAGTTATAATATCGAATACAGAAATGAAAATGGAAGTAAAATTGTGCTTCTGTCATAAAGTCACCAGGCAGTTTTTATGGGGTCTTTGTCTTGCCCTTTTATTCATCAGCCGAAACCTTTCGACTAAGTTTAATGAACTAATTTTGTCTTTTATTACGTTTCTGTATTTTATTATTTAAATTTGCCAATTTACTTGGGAAATATAGAGAGAACGTTGCAACTCAGACAGAAAAAGGCGGATATTGTAGATTTCATAAAGTAATTGCTTTTTTTACATAAATCCATTGATGCTCAACAGGATGTCTTCGACATCTGGGCCAAAAGTGCAAGAATTATATGTCCCTCCTTGTTTGCAAGATCTTAACATTGCAAGAAAAAATCGAAAAATCCGTTACCCGTGACAACGATTTCCTTGTGACCTACCGGGGATACCAAGCAGGATGAATAGATTATGCACGAGTTGCAAATTTCCTATTTATAACGAACTTACTAAAATTACCGAATTACCATATTCGCCAGAAACCGGTAATGAAGCAGCGTAATAAATACAAATCGTATGCACAAATGGCAAAAGCCATTTTTAGCTGGATGCTGTGTATTCGAGCTGAATGCGTAAAAAGGTAGAAATAACCCGACTTTTTTCCAGGGGATTGCATATATGTAGCCGTACTGCGGTATTTCGAGATGCTTATCACTGAAATGTATTCACAGTGTGATGAGGATTTAGTTATGTTCAATTTTAACAGTCATAGAAAAATCCACTTCACAATAATCATTAATATAATAATACATCATTAATCCATTTTCAAAACTAGCGTTAAAATGAATTTTTCAAATTTAGTCTTGCTCAGAACTGAAATATTTTAAGCGGTAAAGGTATCAATTTGGAACGTACCAAATGGCAGCACAACTTGCATCTCTCATAGAGCCCTATGTGTACGAGTGAGAAATCCGATGCAAACTGCGTTTCGGAATGGGAAAATCAGTTTCATTGATTATGATCAGAGTGTGAGCGCCGTGTGATTAGTTACACTAGACTCTAAAAACTCCGAAAATTTCATTGAAATCGCACAAAATCGGGGAAATTTGAAATTTTCGAGGTTTTTAGAGTCTGAGAATTGCAAGTTGGCCACTTGCTCCAGTTGAGACGTTGTGATTTTTCGAAGCTGTGTGAAAACGGTTATTTTTAACTATATATTTGAGGTTTCAGTGTGATTATTGTAAAGGATTCGCCAAAACTTAAAAGCTTCAATTAGGGATGTTTATTCAATGTCAATAACCGAAATGCTCACTTTTTGTGGCAAATAATTAAGATGTTGACTTTATTTCCAGGAAACGCGCTGTCATGCAAAGAGACGTTCAGCCTGTTGTATTACGAGTTTGACGCCGCGACGCGGGAGCCGCCCCCCTGGGACGCCGATAGATACAAATTAATTGGTGAGTTGTTTCTTTTCCTCCCGTCCTCACTAGGTATTTATCTGACAGAGTGTCAAGCTTCACTTCCGCCCCAATCAACAGATATACATGAGCCAAAATGCCTGAATCTGGTACCGAGAAAATGGGGAATATTAATATTTACAATTAAACCATCACACGTCAATTATCCGAATGCACTGAATAAGCGCTCGAACCGATACCTGCAATCTGTATTCCTTTGAGGCAGCCATTTATTAGCTGTTTTATCCAGGAAATGATCTAATCTTCGAAAAGCTAGCATCTGAACAAATTACAATCGAGCGCATTGCTTAATGCCTCTAACCCGCATCTGACTGCCCGAAGTTTTGATACTGGAACAATTTATTTCAATCTATAAATTAGCAATTAGTGGAAGTGTAATTATTGGAAACATTTGTTCTGTCTTGCTTCGCTGCAAATGTATTTACATTTAATTAAACGTGCGTGTTAACTGAATGGATCCCCATATTCCTCCAGGTGAATATATATGTTTCTTCAAATGTGGTTGCACCGTTTGAATGCTGCCACATTAGTTTAGTAATTGGCCTTGCAATTAACAGTGGTTTAATTAAATTATAACTGGATTATCGATGGTTTTTCAACTATTTGCCGAACACATTTACCTGTGGAGCAAAAGGGAACCGTTTAATACGCGTTGATAATAATGAATCGGAATAAACGATTGGAATTCAGATTTGAATCTCTTAATAGCCTGGTAGAAAATACACTGTTTACTAGCGACGCGACGTCGAAGCTAATATAATCTAAAGCGGAAATTTGAAAACGCCATTTTCCACATGGTTTCATATTACCTTTCACGCCCAAGTAATTGCTCCATTTATTGTAATTTATTATTTCTGCAAACGTAGCCGTCCATGTTAGATTTTGCTCAAGAGGCAATTCCAAACCAAAATCTATTTTATGAATGCCGATTTTTTGTTGTCCCAGAATTTTCTTTACATTTTATCCTAGATATTCGTTTCTCAAAGTAAATTTTTCAAATTTTAGAAATCCAGTAAACACAACAGATCCAATTATCAACCCAAGTCAATTATGAACGTATTAAAATTGATGATTGCGTTAAATAATGCATGAAAACCGGACGAATAATTCGCTTCGGTAATTAATTTTCATATTTATTTATTAATCCCGATGTCTGAAATTAATTTCAATAAATAAATAAGCAATTTGACCAATGCCGAATTGAAATGCGGTTTTTCACTCATCGTTGATGTTTGCGGTTATTATGCGGGCCACTGGTGGATAATGTTCGTTTTAACAAATAAAAAAAACACACGTACACACACGCTGTCGAATCGGATTCGATTTGACGAATCCATGCATCAAAGTGCGCCAACCGGAATTACCATAAAAAATTCATTTTGTATGCTATTTTTTTGCAAAATCTTATTGTTTGTTCAGTTTCTTTCTGTTGGTTGCCGCTCTTTGATCGAAAGATTTAATGCAAATTCCCGTCATATCAAAAGGCAACTTTTCAATTTTTTGCCGTCAAGGTTGTTACTCCTAACAGTAACCGATTCTATGCTGTTGAAATCCCACTAATTCTTCAAGATCTTTGACATTTTAATCCTCTGTCATCCATTGGTAACGTTCCCATAAATTAAAATGGGTGTTTTGAACTGAAGAAAATTATTAATGGCTTTTAACGGAGATTATTTTCAGTGTCCGATGCCCATTCCCATCCATTAGTTCTCCATTACATGCATGGAAAGTAATTAAATGAGGACAAACATTTAGAGAATTCGTATTTTTGCCCATTGGCAAATTTCTGTTGAGCGCATTGATGGCGAAGAGAAAATATGTTTCTTAATTTGCCGGAAAAATGTATCGTTAACGTCATTCATTGGGTTTTTTTATGCAAAATATTCTGTAAACAATTGAGCCAGCCAAGTAATCAGGGAGTAAACGCGGTAAAGAGTTTTTTTTGATGGACTTTGCACAACATATAAGGAAAATGAGCAAAATAAGTGATGGGAGGGAAATAAAAACGAAAGAAACAAAACAAGATGTTGCCTACTGAGACAAATAGGGCCATTTATCGTTTCGAGTGAGGCACGGGTAACGATCGCCAAAAGGCAACTTGTTACCACCCAATTAAAATCGGTAAAAATATCGGAGGCGGCAAAAGAGCCAATGAAAATATGAAAATTCACGTTTCTCTCAACGGGCCCGAAACACCAACCATAAATCAGCCGTTCAGGAAGTAACAAGGAAGTTGTCTGCCATCGAAAGAAGAAACAAATTACTCAGCCGCAATGTTTAGGCTCAAATGACAACTTGAGAATAACATTAATAATTAATGGCACGAATGGAAATGAGATATTGCGGTTCGCAAGTTTTCATCCTATTTTTTCCCCTATTATTTTCTTGTCTGTGTTTGCAACAGTAAAATGGGTTTTTTGTTGTGTTTCTTTCACAATTTTTTGCATTTGTGTTCGCTAAAATTCTTTCTTTCGGCTGTTTCTATTTGTTCTGATTTCTTTCAATTAATTTGTTTTATACAAATTGTCGCTTTTAATCCACGCTTCATCGCCATTTCTTGAAGTTGTAAAATATTAAGATGTTAAAGCTATAAATCCAACAATAGTGGACAATAAAGTAAGTGCTATCAGTAAGAAAGTGCAAAGATGCAGATGATAAAAACCAGTAGAAAAGGAGGGATTGATCAACCAAGTGAATGGAATTAATGGACAATTTCGATCGATTTTGGAAAATAAACCTTGTCCAGAATTAATTCGGAAATTTTGTTCCACTTTGTCTGTCATTGAAATTAATCGATTAATTAATGTCTGCGCATTGATTTCCACTCTCGGGTAATAAAGCTGAACCAAAAAACGCCATAACAAGAAAAAGTAGTGAAGAAGCGAACAATGCTCTAATGTTAAAATCATTGAAATGTCGAATGAAATCCAACAATGACAAAACAATTCAAAGTAAGAAGGATCAATGGAAATTACACACAAAACACAATAGGCAATAATTAAACGAAGGAAGACGATTGCCACGTAATGTCATTGGCTATTACACTGAAAAGATGTTAAAGAAGGAAGTGAAAATAAAGATAAATCAGTAATGAATACAAACAGGGCAAGTGAAGAGAAGGATCGAAGAAATACTAGAAACATAATGTGGACACGAAACGAATACACATTTAGATATGTTCGAATGCAGTCAAATACCACGGTAAGTCTGGTACAGGTCAAGTATATATGCTGTTTTGATTGATTGCGCTAAGGCGTTTGACCTAGTAAATCTATCCAAGCTGGTGAAGAGTAGAGGAAAAACTCTATTAGCACCAAATGTACCTGTAAGCGTAAGTTATTAGCGGTTTCGAGCGAACCTTTTCACTCAAATGGAGAATAGTTGTAAAACATCTCATAAAATGTGAAAACAGCTCGGCAATTTGATGTGAGTGACTTCGTGGGAGCGATTGAAATGGTTCAGCAATAGCAAATGAAGCTTAAGTACCTTGTAATGGTAATAAGTACCTAATTTAGCAGGCAATCAAGTATTCAGCAATATGTCTGGAAAAAATTATTCCTGACTAGTAATTAATTTGCTATCTGTTGCTAATGCCCATTACCGCAGGAAGTTAACAAACTGGCCACAATTATTTAAATGCTTTTAACTGCTTGTAGTCGATTTGCGTCCATTTCGAATCGTTGATATGCACGTGCAAACGAATTTTTCCCGAATGCTTCGATTAAATTATGTTGCGGAAATTAATGCGGCCATCTAAGTATACATATAAATTATTTGATTTTTGCCACTCAATTTCCTGTCAGAGTCTTGCAGCAAGTTATCAATTAAGTCCATTAAACTTGTAGTAGCTTGATTTCTACCGAAAGTGTTAGGTGCGAAACAGTTATATATATGCAAAATCACTCCTTATTTAAACCACTATTTGGTAGCTTTCGGCAAGCCCTGTTTTCTGGGCAACCCCTCCGGCTGAATTTATATTGTGTCAGCTGTATCCAGTTATCTGGAAGAGCTACCGCCTCTCCTTTAGGAAAAAGGAGATAAAAAAGATGAATTTTGCACCGTTTCGGCTTTTCTATTTTTATAGATTTATTGCCTGTCTCGCGAAACTGTTTTCCCCCTTAAATTCAACGAAAGCTGCCAGATGGAATTTTTTGCCGTTAAATTTTTATTATCGCAGTTCTATGTTTTTAAATGGGGGGCGTATATAGATGTTAGAAGCCTCAATAAACGTCCAAGGGGTCAAGTCGACTTGACGATGAATCGACAGTGTACAATTGATTTCAATTCTGGAGGAATTTGAAAAAAAAGAACGTTGCTGATAGTTTCGATGTGTGGGCAGTAATTTGATAAATCTGAAGCCTATTCGCCTGCCATTATAATCGATCAATTCAGGCCGGACTTAATATACAGGAAGGAAAAAATTATACAATGTGAAAATATCGAGAAACGAGTCCTTGATTGTGTTACTTAAGCCGTCCGAATCGATTGAATTATTATCTGTAACTGGAGCTTGTAAATATTTTGTCTCCAATGAGAGGTCGTTCGAGTTTTTACGACAGGTATGCATAATAATAGTGCTGCTGTGAGAATATTGCGCCAGACAGAGTGGGTGTATTTTGCTGATTTTGCTGGATGGATTCGTTTAAAACTGGTAGACAATGGTTTATTTCCTTTTTTTTTAAGAATGACATTGGTGCCTTTTTACCAGTCTCCAAAAAGTTCTTTATAAGACAGTGAAAGTCTAAAGAAACCATTCATACTCTGTGTGTATGTTTTGTCAACATTTTCTTTTAGTTTTTCTTACGGTTTGGGCTTGAATCGGCAAGGATAACTAGGTCTGGATTTTTGGTTCGATCTGTAACTTTTTCTTCCAAAAGCCATTGGAATCGCTGTATTCCTCGCTTCTATTCGATGAAAATGACGTAGAATTCGAGGCATTTTGAGATTTGAATTTTTTGAAAAAATCGACTTCTACCCCTTATAAAATTTTCGATCAAAAATCAAACTTTTACATGTGTGTTTTTCGAGTTCAAACCATATTTTCCTGCCTAAGAATGTTGCCAATAAGCATACAGAAAGTGATTTCTCCACTAAGGAAGATATTGGCGGTTAAAAACCGCGTAAAATGAGCCAAAAATTTTTAAAATCAACTGGTTGCATTCCTCGCTTCGTTGGAATGAAAATGAGGTAGAAATCCAGGAGAGACAGGAATTTTTTTGAAAAAATCGACATCTCCCATTGAGAAATTTTCAGCAAAAATAAAAATTTCACATGCGTGTTTTTTGAGCTCAATTGATTGTTTGCGACATAAAACATTCCATAAAATACAAATTTAAAGTATTTAAGTCCGAAAATGGACCGAAAATGTTGATTATCTCGGACCTGAAGCGTCCAGCTTTCGCCCTTTTTTCCTTTTATCACTCAGAAATGTTTTGGCGTCTTACTGCTCGCATACTTACAAAATCTTAGAATATTCCTTCATTTTATACCCCTTTTTGTGTTTTGTATTTTTATCGAAAAACTGACCTGAAACAACTCAGAAAAAAACAGCTTAAACATGATTTTTTTAAAATTATTTCGAATGGAATTAAAGCGTTATTAACCCCCCTTGTCATACAACAAACATCAATACGTTATTCAACGGACAGCTGCATTATCCAGTTTTCCGCAGCGATAGCAGAAAATTGCCGACGCTTTGGGTGATATTTTTCGACTGAAATAAACACGGACAACATTTTATGCGGAAAATAATTGTTTAATTACTCTGTCGTTTGGAAATTTATTTGTTGGAAAATGTGAACGATCGATTGCGGTCGCTGCACTAATAACATTATCTGAACAAACTTTGCGAATAAACAGTCGAATTGAGAGTGGAGTAGTAGGAGGACACAGGTCTGTTTATTTGTCGCATATTCACAATGGAAAATTATGCGGAATTTCGTTTCAAAACACGCTTTTTTCCTTCAATCAAACTCTAAAATATTCAAATGGAGCAGGTTTATGTCACTGTAAACTAGTGAGATAAAATATGCGTCCAGTAGCAGTAAAGTAGTGTTTATTTGCTCGAAGAAGCACTCAGGAAGCAAATCAATATCAATATTCCTTTTTATAACTGTGTGTACAGGCAAACAAGACCCTTAAAAACGTCGACGCGAAGACGGAATATTAGATTTTGCATTTTGCGCTATATTAGATTCGCTTTTATTGGCCGATTTCGTGAAAAATACGAGATTTTCGCGCTCCCCATTTCGGATTTACCCAAACACTACAAGCAGGGTTGCAGTTAAATTGAAATGTGGCGTGTCGGTGAACTTTCTTTGCCTGTTTATCGGAAATTATCCAGAATTTGTCAAAAGCGTTTTTTTATTATTATTATAATTTTATTTTTTTATTATTATTATTATATTTTTATTGTTATTCCTGCTTGTTACTTTCAGGTCGGGTGGCTGCTGGTGAGGGAAGATTCAATTCAAACAGCGAAGTCAACATTAATACCGAAGTGAAGAGCATCCCTGTGACCAAGAAAGGAGTGTATTTCGCCTTTAGAGATCAAGGAGCTTGTATATCTCTTCTCGCCATTAAGGTAAGTCGAGAAGTTTGCGTGGGGTAAGTCGAGTAACAAGTGTGAATATCCAACCGCTTTGCAGATTTACTACATCACATGCCCGGAAGTGACAATAAACTTTGCTCGATTTCCGGCCACCCCAACAGGCAAAGAAATCACCATCATCGAGCAGGCTCAGGGCACCTGCGTCAGCAATGCTGAGGTGGTCGGATCGTCTCCGATCTACCTGTGCAAAGGGGATGGAAAATGGACTTTGCCCAGTGGCGGGTGCAAATGCAAAGCGGGTTTCGAGCCCGACATGGACAAGCAAACTTGCAATGGTAAGCCATGGGCTTCTTATGGTTTTTAAAATCACATTTGTATTTTTTCTGGTTGGTTTGTAATCTACGTAAACGCAAATGCAATTGTTAAACTGTTGCAGTTTGCCAACCGGGCACCTACAAGTCCGAAGTAGGTGATTATCCGTGCTTTTTATGCCCGAAATACTCCCACGGTCCTGACTATGGCCTGACGGAGTGCAAGTGCAACCAAGGCTACTTCAGAGCGCCTACTGATCCGAAAAACATGCTGTGCACCCGTAAGTTCACCGTCTGTTTTCCTCAATTTAGCTTTAATTTGTTATGAAACGTTCCAGAGCCTCCCTCAGCCCCTCTCAACCTAACCGTTAACTTCGTGGACCAATCAAACGTCATCCTGACCTGGTTGCCTCCTGAGAACTTGGGTGGGAGGTCCGACATAGCCTATCGCATCAAATGCGATGCATGCAGTCTAGGTTTGGTTCAGTACAACCCTCCAATGGTATGCAGATTATTGTTTTGCAAAAATACCGTTTCTAATGGGAGGAATTGCAGGAGTTATTCAACGAAACCAGGATGCACATCAGCGGGCTCAACGCGGTCACAACCTACAGGTTTCAGATTTTCTCGGAAAATGGGGTTTCTCACTTGGCAGTGCGCCCCAATACGGACTACGCTGACGTGGTGATCACTACAGAGGCTTCAGTAGCTAGCAGCATCACAAACATTCGAGTCACTTCCGTAAAAAGCACCGAGATCACTTTGGCTTGGGACGCCCCGATCACTGATGGTGACTTGGAGAGCGACCAGGTCGAAACGTATGAAGTGAGGTAGGAGTTTGTCACTATACAGGGTGCATAGATTGAAAAGGAAACTAAAAGTGATATTTTTCCAGATGGTTTCCACGCAACGAAGAATACAGCAACTCAACGAGCTTTCTGACCACCACCCTTATTGCAACCATTACGGGCTTGCAACAAAGGACCGAATATGGGCTACAGGTTAGGGCGAAAACGCCCAGGGGATGGGGAGCTTGGTCGCCCGTCATATTCAAAACAACTGGCCAAGTGCTGAATACCGGTAGGTTCTTATTTAAACCGTCAACCTAATCAAAACCGTTGCTGATGTTGGTTGATTGTTTCAGCATACGTTGGAGCTGAAGAAGGCTTCCGGCTGCAACTGGTAGCAGGAGGAATCGTCGTTATTGTGGTCGTCCTGGTAGCAGTTATAGTTCTAACAGTTGTTTTCATTAGATCGCGATCAAATGACGAGTGCAACAAGAAGCAACCGAGCGATTGCGATACTTTGGAGTACCGGAACGGAGAAGGTAATTTCTATCAATTTTATTTAGTGGACGCCACTGAACAGTAGTGGGTAACGGTGGGAGTCACTTAGCTGCATTTTCACTAGAACATTGTTCAGGATTGTTTTGAGGAAATTTTGAAAACTTTTATAGTTTGCTTTGATAACGAGATCCATCCAAATCCCGTTATCAAAGCAAACTCCAATATTCTATTAGAGTTTCTTAAACCATCTTGAACCTTGCATCACTGTCAAAAGTAGTCTCAATTCAAAGACTTAATGCAGATACATTCTTAGCGCTATTTTGGTAGTAGAACACTAACACATCCCTTAATTTGCACTTTCACGCTATTCCCCTAACCCAGGACTGGTAGTTACCTACAGTAAGTAGTGTTTAGTGTTAAGATCGTTTAATCCTAGGCTAAAATTAGTTCCTTTAGTTAGTTGAGATTGGTGAAAGGTCCCGGTTCCGGTGAAGGTTCTAAGGCAAACGTCTGACAGCAAATTGATAATTCACGTCTTAATTTTGTTTTTGTTTTTTTTTCCACCCCATTTTAGTTCATCACCCCAGCTTGGACAATCCTCCCATTGTTACAACTCATACCAACGGTAATTTATTTATTTTTTTTTGTTCGGGAGCTCTTTTAGGCCTAAAGTATTTAGTGAAATTGATAGTGATTATATTACTCGGATTAGATTTGGAATAGTATAGACAAAAGACGGTTGAGCTAATCTCACTTAACTACTACCTTGGAATGTCAATATGGGGCATCTGAGGATGCTTGGAGCTGACGCAAACAAAACGTCCGGTTTATTACGACGTATTCTCACCCAATTAATGTGGAAGTTAAGCATAAAAAACGCAAATTAACAATCTTGTGGTAATGTTTACATCGACTTTTTGAGTTTTCTTTGTTATTTGGATTATCTTGCCGTTTTTCTATTTGGAAGTCTGTGTATTTTTTTTAATTTTCAAGGCAAACTTCTATGTTTTTTTTGCTAATTTCATGTTCATTTCAGTGACCACTCCACTTTTTACTGGAATAAGTGGTTCGTCACGCACTTACATCGATCCGCATACTTATGAAGATCCCAATCAAGCTGTTCGGGAATTTGCGCGAGAAATTGATGCGAAATGCATTACAATTGAATCAATCATAGGTAAATATAAAGTTTATTTTCTATGTAAAATCGGCGTGCCAAACACATGCAGCGATAAAATGCCAAATATTTAAATTACTAGTTGAATATTACAAAGAAATCATAAATATTGATTTTAATTTGGTGCATCTGTTTGGCGCGCGGACAGTAATTAGTGTCTTATTGATGGATTTCAAACGATTTTTTTTTGAAGTTTATGTCAATTCGATTTTTTACTTATAAATCTTTTCCACATTTTTTAAAAAAATTTTCAGTAGCAATAATGACTTAAACTAGTAGACTTAGACCTATAAAAATTTTAATTTAAACTTCAACAGAGACATCAGTTTAGTTTAGTTTAGTTTTAGACTTATTATTATGTTTTTGCATGGTATGATTTTAACTTATTTCTTTTTATTTAAATTCATTAGGGTGTTATTTTCAAGGTGGTGGGGAATTCGGTGACGTTTGCAAGGGCAAACTGAAGATGAACGGGGCCGAAATCGGGGTGGCCATTAAAACCCTGAAGGCGGGCTCGTTGGATAAAAGCCGAAACGACTTCCTCACCGAGGCATCGATAATGGGCCAGTTCGAGCACCCCAATGTCATTTTTCTACAGGGCGTCGTCACCAAATCCAATCCCGTCATGATCATCACCGAATACATGGAAAATGGCTCATTAGATACGTTTTTAAGGGTGAGTTCACGCTGTCAGTTTACTATTTTTCATTAGACTAATTTCTGTTTTATTTGGCAGGCAAACGATGGCAAGTTCAAGGTGATACAGTTGGTGGGAATGCTAAGGGGCATTGCTGCCGGTATGCAGTATCTTAGTGAGATGAATTATGTGCATAGAGACTTGGCAGCTAGAAACGTGTTAGTTAATTCTGAGTTAGTGTGTAAAATAGCGGATTTCGGTTTAAGTAGGGAAATAGAAAGTGCCACTGAAGGAGCGTACACGACAAGGGTAAGTGTTTTTTTTTCATTGAAATAAGCCAGTATTAGAACAACTTTGGTCTAAACTAAATAAAAACCCGGGGTGCAAACAGTCTTATCCCAAGAAGTTTCAAGTCGAAGTCCACTTCGGCTCATTTCGGCACCGACTTCGGGTCGCCAACCTAGCGACTTAACTGGGCAAAGCCTATTGGGACAAGTTTTTTGCACCACTGAATTACCGAATTAATTTCTTTACAGGGTGGCAAGATTCCAGTTCGATGGACAGCGCCTGAAGCCATTGCTTTCCGCAAGTTTACTTCTGCCAGCGATGTTTGGTCGATGGGCATAGTTTGCTGGGAAGTTATGTCTTATGGCGAACGACCATACTGGAACTGGTCCAACCAGGATGTTATTAAAAGTATAGAAAAGGGCTACAGGTAATTGGTTTTAAATTTTTTGTATATTTCCCGAATTACTCGCATTGTGATTATCTGGCGGCAAACAAGCCATTCAACATGATTCTCAATCAACATTCAATGTATTAGATGGAGCTGTAGTTAAGGCCATTATGATAATGTATTACGTTCCATTTGCACTATCGATTAGCCGACAATAAAGTGAAACATACATTAGAATTGATAGCTGATAGCGTCATCAGTCATTGGTAATATTGACCAATTGCGATGCAATGCTCAATAATATAATGCAATAAATTAAATGTCGACTGTATTAATTCGGAACTGTTTTTTGCAGATTGCCTGCGCCCATGGACTGTCCGGAAGCTATTTATCAATTAATGCTGGACTGCTGGCAAAAGGAGCGGACACACCGGCCCGCCTTCCAGTCCATTGTAAAAACTCTAGATAAGTTAATTCGTGTCCCGGACACTTTAAGGAAAATTGCTCAGAATCGGTAAGTTTTTGCCTTCAATTTTACGGAAATCAATCAATCATCACATGCCATTTTTGCAGCATGGCGCATTCTCTGCTTTACCTGTTGTACTGTTTAGTACCTGTTTAGTTTCACGCGCCCTGCCTTTATACACGCGCACACGTTTACATACTTCACTTTCATTCAATTTTAGAACAATTTAATAAAAAAGCATAAGGTTTCGTGGTGCAAACGATGTTATCCCACTCGGGTTAAACGCGAAGTCCACTTCGGCTCGGATTCAAGCGCGTTGTTGATGACGCTCGGCCTGTTGGAACAACTTGGTTGCACCATGGAGCTGAGTGAATTTTGATTTTCAGCGTCTAAGTGTAAATTAACATGAAAATTTGGAGGCAGCTCCAAGGATAAGATTTCAGCATTTCACGTCATAATCATACCAACACATGCACTCACACCGATCTTTCACTTTGCATTTTAGAAGAGCGCTACCGCTTAACCATCACCCAACCACATCCTGGCAACCAAACCCACCACAGCCATATTTGCATTCCCCATCGACTCTTCAAATTGCCGGCGGTAACCCCTATTTTGGTTCCCTGCATAGGAACCACCCTTGCAAGGTTCTTTCGCACATCAATTCGCTGTCTGCTCAATACTTGCCCGATGTTATTCTGCTGCAGAACTACGGGCCGATTGAGCAGACCCCGTATAATCTGACGCAAGAACAGGTTGAAATGCAGTTGCAGCAGGGATATCGCAACTCTGTGATTGAGCATGAAATGAGAAAGAGGTTCAGCAGTATGCCAAATGGGAGAGAGACAAAACTCTACAATGATCCGCGTGAGCATGAAATGAAGGAGTTCAACACCGAAAACTGGCTGAATAACTCGATGTTTGAACGGCAGAATTACAGTGGGGCTTCTAGCACCACTTCATCGAACTTCTTCAACCAGAAACCCCACTATTACCCGAACTTGGATCCGAATTTTCTCAAACTGAACCACGATGCGATTTTCAATAAACGTCCCGATGAGGTTTTCCAGCAGAACATTTACGAAAAATCGCCTAGCTCGGAACAAGCCAATGAACAATTCCAGACTTTTGGCGATAATCTCGAACAATTCGCGGACTCGAATTTCAACGAACTGGCGGTTACCAATGGCAGTTCGATAGAGCTGGGCAAAAAATGCAAGGATGAAAAAAGTGGTACCAGCGACAATACTAAATCCTGCCGAGCCTGGGTCGATTTTAACAATTTGTAAATACGCTTTCTGTATTTTGTTAACCAACCATCCCTCTAGGGCTTTAAGGTATTTGATGCTTTTTTTGTTTTTTTTTGCATGGTTTGATGAAACTATTCACGGCGAGTGTTTTATTATAAGTAAGGGTACGAAACGATTGTATTTCGGCAGTGGTTTTGAAAAAAAATCCATTTGATCTGACTGTTTTCTGATCTGATTTCTGCAGTACTGAAATGAAAAACTCCACATTTAAGAACGAAACTTTTAGCTTCCCTCATTTGGTACCAATTGGGTTTAATTAGAGCAGATAGTTGGTAATTTTGACACTATTCCTCAGTAAAACTAGCCATTTTCTGGGCCAATTTTACGCCAAAGGAGTTGTAAACTGCTGTGGAAATACATTCGCTCTTTCCACTTATTTGGACAGCCGGTAGATCTACGGAAGCTACTCCAGTTCCTGCTCTAAAACCCTGATTATTGCTATTGTGCTAAAATGACTCACCGTGAATCACCCTGTATAGTAGTAAATAATGCTTGAACTTTGTTAGATATGCTTTCTATCGAATCTAGTGAGTGTTGAATCGGAAGTAAACAGTCCAACACTCTTCTATAAAATGCATGTGCCTGCCTAAACACCATGTGAATAACGTGTGCCGCCTCTTTGATCAATTTCTGGGGATTTCAGAGTTACCCTAGCTTTAAGGCGACCAATTAATGATCCGATTTTTCTGAGCAATTGTTCTGAACCGAATGTTCGTTTCCAGTTCCACCAATCCCTTATCAGCAGACGCGCCAGACTTAACCCAGTTCACCTCCGTCGAAGAGTGGCTCAACTCCATAAAAATGACGCGATACTTGGAGAATTTCCATGCTGGAGGCGTCAACTCAATGGACGCGGTGGTAAATCTCACCGTGAAGGAATTGACCGAGTTGGGCATCACTCTGGTCGGACATCAGAAGAAAATCATGAACAGTGTACAGAACATTCGGGCGCAAATTCGCGTTAACGGCAACGAAGGTTTTCTTGTCTAAAGACCCCGAAACACGACCTTTAACACTAAATCTCGTTTGTGTCAAATTTAGCGTAAAGTGAGTATTGTGTGTAATCCCCTCCTCCGTCTTTGTAAATTTGTTATATTTATTATTTTATTTGATGTGTAAATCATCACATCATTTAGTCATTGCACTTGATACAAATCCAGTGTGTGATGGCAAGATTACTTTCTAACTATTGCGGCAGCTTGTGCTTTTATTTATTAGTACTTCTTCTACTTATACGTAATGGGACGATACTTGGCTTTTGTTATGAGCGAATTAAATGTGATTTGTTATTTTTAGATTATGTAGTTGTTTATGCTTTTGTAATGTCCGGCCCCTGTTTATATACATATAAAACTGTGTCATATAGCTATTAGTACAGTTTATATTAATGTTCAGAGGCGCCGCGAGTGTTTGATTCTGCGGCAAGAGCCAAAACAGCTCACTTTTCACACATTTATTCAAATAGGAGCCTCTGAACATTCAGTGCACATCGAACTTACTTTTGATTAGTTGTTAGGACAAGCGACGGCAGTAACCGATCAAAGTTGAGCTTGATGGCACTTCCAATATAAACAACTTAATCAAGTTTTTACGTTGGAATTTCCAGTTGTTTTCCCCATTTTTTCGTCACAAAATAACTTAAGGCAAAACACCAAAAGTAAGTAGTTGTAATGATAATAAAAAAAATAATAAAAGCATTATTTTTTCACATATCAGATTAATAAATAAGATGTTTATAACAGATGGTTTATTGAAGGATGTTTTGTTGATTTTGCGACGCAAACAGAAAAATTAATCAAACCTGTATACTCGATTCTGTACGATGTGGCTATAATCAAAACCAAGTTTAAATTATTTATAATAGTTGTTGTAAATATTAACTAACTACGTAAATCAGATGATCGAACAAATGGCAACTACAAATGAAACAATGAATCGAACGATACAAATAATAAAAAAAAGAGGGTTGAGCTTTAGGGCAAATGACCGTTTTGTTTGCAAAAACAGGCGATGTTTTGGCGGGAGTTAAATCGGATTTAACCACTGCTGATACATCATTTGTAGAATGCGAAACGCGGTTTTTTCTATAAAGCCAGCCGAAATATAACCCCAAGATATCCCACACGCCCCATAAAAAATCCATAGAGAAAATATTCTTGAATATTTGATGTTTAAGCCACCCTGTAAAGAAATTCCTTTAATATACATAAAATATTAGCTAGTGAAATTCTATGTAAAATTAACTGTCCGTAGAATATATTTGAGACTCCATGGTCTAAAAGTAAAATTCTAAAACTACGTCGTATGTAACGGAGAAAAGTCGATAGCAATAAATCAGTGTTATTTTGAATATGATTTTTAAATCGGTGTATTCATATAATAAATATACGAGACTTACACGTATATTATATTTTAAATACGTTCAAACGTTCTTTCATCAGCGACACGCGTCAGATTGGATTAATTTTAAAGAATTTTATTTAAACTATTGTTTTGCAATTATTTTGTTGAAAAAATTCAACAGTATTTAGGGAAATGACTGAAGCCTACTCAAATTACATGTAGCTACCTTTTAAAAATATTAAAGATAGTATGTATAACGATAATTTATAAAACATTCCATATTTCCTGTATTTTTTTTCTTCCAGGCTCTTTGCAGGTATTCGGATGCCATGAGCGGAGGGCCTTATACATATACATACCTATTTATTATTTAAATCACTTTAGTTTCTCTTTTGCGGTATAATATAGAACAGTATAAACGAAACAAAGTATTCTCAAGGATTGCATGATGAGCGCAAGTGAGCTTGAGAATATTTCTCTTTTGTATTTACATGACACACGAAGCTTGTGATTTATTTCTAATCGGAAACGCCTAAGCATAACGGGAATAAATAGCAATTGGTGTATAATAATCGAAGGATAATTTATTCCACGTTAAGACTCTTATACAGTTTTTAATATATCTTTCTATACTATTTATAAGTCAGTGTAAAATTGTAATATATTTGTAAAATATAAATTTATTCAATATAAAATATTAGCTTACATGGTTGTCTCTTTTATTTTTATTCGATTTGTGTGTTTAAATGTGAATGTTAACTTGAGAGAGTTTAGTTTAGTTTCAGTTTTTATAATTTGTTTGTTTTTGTACCTTCTCCTAAAATTGATTCAAATCGTCCTAATCCGTCAAATGGTCGAGAATTCTTCGAATCGAAAAAAGCTGATTTTTCTATATTCAGAGCACTGAAGTGAGGATTTTGGCATTCGCCAATGAGAGTTTACTTTTCTACTTGATAACAATTTGGTTCGATTCGACGAAATGGTTTCTTTAGAATGAATTTTGAAACTGGGAAAATGGTTGTTTATTTGCCGCAATAAACACAGCTTGTTTCTAAAGCCAATTTTTTGATAACCAAGCTAAATATTGAAATGGCGATTTTAACAGCCGCTAAAGAAAGCTTTGCTTTCCATCTCATATCAATTTGGTTCCATTCTACCGAACAGTGTCTTCATAATGAGTTTTCAAACTTCAGAACCGTTTTTCTATAGTTTGAACAACTAGCAGGAAGTCGTTTCTGCACCAACAAACTTGAAAACTGTCCCTTTATTCCTGAATTTATTTAGTGTGGATCAAACCGGACACTACCTAAAATTTCTTTGTTTCAGAGACCCATTGTTTCGGCTTTTATAGTTACGAACTGAGTTGAAGGAATGTGTGAAATTACGCCTTTCAGACTAGCAAGAAGTGGCACCAACTGATGATGATAAATATGACGTGAATCTACAAAAGCACTAATAGTTCGTTAGGACTTAAAGGTCCGTTTAAGGAGATTAATTTAAGTTCGCCCCCCGGGGGTCGTATCAAATCTCTCTGAGAGGTAAAACCAAATACCTGCCTCTGCCCCATAAATCACTGGTTATTGTTTTGAGCCGCTCTTTTATAGCTTTCACAACGTCATGCTAACACCATAAACCTCGCGTTTATGGTGTTACCGTATCAATCGAACTTTCCAAATGCGACTTCCTTTACCCATTTGGGCACCCTCTTGGAATTTATTAGTCTCCCTTCATCATTTTTTCCCATTGTCTTACATGCAGATTACACAACTCGATATGCAAAGTATTTTTTTACATACTAGGCCAATTTACTCCCATTTCTAGCAAAGAGTTTAAAATTAAATAAACTCCAAAAAGGTCATGTTATTTTTTGCATTCTCAGCTTCTAAATGAGAATTCCTCGAAATAAGGCCAGGTACCAAAGGTCCAAAGAAACAAACCGATAAGGGAGACTACCCTTTAAGGTAAGGTGCGAAAATGGTTCCATTCTAGTGAATAGTTCTTTTAGGTATAAAAAAAAAAGTCGAAAAGCAAGGTTTATTTAAATTCTTCAACGATTTGCCATATACTATAAATATCGACTGACTAACTAGAGGGCAGGACGAGCTAATGCAAGGTTGCCGTTCCAATAAAAGGTAATTATTAGTTTAAGATTATGCACTCCTCTTCTGTCTATCGATCAAAGCAGCCGTTCCTACTACGCAACGAGTACAATGCGCGCAGTGTTGCCAGTCGCCACTAAAATGGCAAATCTTTCGTAGTTCTTAAATAATCCACCAATAATAACTTTTGTTATCTTTACATATTTACAATCATAGATAAACACCAAGAATATTGCATTACGCTCGCAAACTAGACTAACTCATAGTCATAGTACTAGTCTTGGGATGAATTTATTATATTCATTCATTATATGTAATATGTGCTCATTCGTTCGATAACTTTTGTTCGCATAGCTACAATGGCTTCTAGTGCCAGTGCAATTTTTTACTTTTTGCAATTTACTTTTCGTTATATTTAGTTTTTTCGGAGATTTGCTATTTTGGTGGAAACTGGCAACACTGCGCCCATTGAACTCGTAGCGAATTAGGAATGGGTGTTTTAATGGATCGACAGAAAGGCTTAATCTTAATAGAATTAGAAACATCATAAGGCACAGAAGCTGATTTCTTACTAATTAAGAATTTTTTTTTCTCTGGACTACGCGCGTTAAGCATCGCTTGAACAAAACTACTAACTAAAACTAGAGAATCCCACATAATATAATTTCTTCTTTGACTACGTGGCTACACAGCGCTTCTGGATTTAACCTCACATGTAAAGCAATGAATGAGTGAACTGGAAAGTCATTTATTTCAAAATGGCAGACTAAATATTGAGCGACAATCCTGAATATCTGTTTAAAATGGCTTTTTTTAATGCTGAATCTTTTGCAAGTGTCATCGACAGTTTCCAAAGTGTTTCCTGCGAAAATCCCGGTAAAACTACGAAAAAATTCACATTGCATTTGAAAGAACCAAGCGTGAACAGCATTGGGAGTGCAGCTGATCATTTTCATTGTAAGTTTTTGACCGCAAGAACTGTTTGTCGTTGTTGTAGACATTGTTGTTACTGTGCTCAGTAAGCAAATTATAATATCAACGATGTTGTCATTGGGGCGCCCGAGCGCCAAAAGTCCCATGAAGGGACCCGTAAGCCCTTCCACACGATGTGCCGCAAACTTTCTCACCAACAATCGAACGCTCTGTTCGCAGAAAACATTCACCAATCCAAACTACGTCAACGAATTCACCAGTAACATGCGACCAGTTGACAATTCTTTACATAATTTCCCAAATTCTTGTCCTAAACCGACAATTGCCTGCGAAAACACCCCCCGCGTGGTAGGACCACCCTCAGGTATACCATCAGAGATAGAAGGTGAGATGGGTAGGGGCTTGTTAGTTAGTATCAAGAAACGCACCACAGTTAACGTTCAACCGTCGAGAGAGTTGCACGAAGTTAAAGAAGAGCCAGAAACCGTTCAGACATCAGATCGCAATTCACCCTCGCGTAAGCCAGAAGTGACCATGAACACATTTAACTTATTTGGGGACTCTGCATTCGGCTGTAATTATTCATTCTGTAAATCGAGCCGCAAGTCACTTTCAACAGCCAGTGAGGATTCATCTGATAATGAGGAGTTTACCAGTGAAGACGAATCCAGTGATGTAGAGCCTGCTTCCTCTAGGCGAAGACTCTCAATCAGTGAAAGTGAGGACAGTTTCATCATGTTTGATAAGGGTGATGTGGAAAGCATGGAGGATCTGTCCGAGGAGGAGGATGATGAAGATGATGATGACGCCGAAGAAACAACTGATAAAAGCGGGAGCTTTGACGAAGTTGATTTCTGTACAGTGACACGAAAAAAGGTAAGAAATACGCCCTAGGCATGTGAAATTCTGTATGTATAACAATCGCCCATATCTACCTATCGACACTAACACTTTTATCTAACATAATCTACTCAATTAGCCTATAATTCTAAGCGACTGATAAGACTCGATTGGCTATTTCAAGGACAATGGACGTTTTCAGTTACTTTGTAATTCATTAAGCTGGTGCAATTTGAAGAAACCCAACAGATTCATCAAAAATCCCTTTCTATCATTCTTCAGTCATTCTCAGGTCAACTTTTCGCTAGAGACAAGTCCATTGTTTCTTCTCATTCTTCCTTTCTTCCTCATTCTACCTAATACATATTGTTATTGACCTTGACCGATAGTAGACCCATATCAGCCCCATTCAAAACCAGAACGTGGTAATTACTCGATAGCATGGCACATTCAATTGTTGTTTGCTTTTCATCATGCATTTATCCTCAGAACTATTATAATCGCATTATTTTGTATCTGGTGAAAGTGAACCTAACCATGGATTTCTTCAGCTTCTATTCCAAGAATAACTGGTTTAGGTCCCTTCTACTGACCCAACATAATTGAAGGCAACGAGAGTTTAATAGGTTTTTAACGTTTGGTACTTGGATTATTAATAACTGCCGCTTTTATGATTCATCTCAATGATGGACTTTGATCTAAGAACGGGATTTTCTTCGATGTATAAAGAAAAGCATGTTTTTTAAAATTGCCGACGTTTCGCCATTTATTTAGGCCTGCGGAGGCCTATACTATGTGAAAAAAATGAATTTGTTTTCCCACCCATTCAATTCCCTTAATTAAATCAAACTCCACTCAAAAAATCGAATCCTTTTTCAGGTCACATTTGCCTCGGATGAAGACTTACGCACAGTCTACCCAATGATCAGATGGTCATTTGCCTATCAACAAGCCAGAAAGGGCCAATGGGAAGCGTGTGCTAGAGATCGTTGCAGATTCAAAGATAGAATCGTTCGCGCTGAGCGCGATATCAAGCTTGTGTTGGATCCAAAACATCGCGCGAAAATTTACGGCGAGAGATTTATAAATGTATAAAATGAAAAAAAAAAGAACGACCTTCAGATTGCCATTTTCACATTCAACAACTCTTTTGTAACAAAAATGAGGAAATTATATCATGTAAGCGAAATCAGTGGGTCAAGTTCGTATTGCTAATAAAGCGCCTGGTATCAAGTGGGGGGCTATTAAATGAATTCCAAATAGATCTGTTGCCTCTTTGACCGGCAAGTCCTCATTAACATAAACTTTTTTCACATTGATTTGGACTATTTAACTCCATCTGATAAATCAGCTGAACCATCTTGGACCAGGCCAACCCCCAATTTGTTTAATAGGAGAGATCATTTTTTTTGACTGTTTTGCTTAGTATCATGCTGTTATTTTAGTAAGGGTCACGTATTTTTTCGACACCAACGACTAGGAAATCAGCAAGGTAAAAATTGCAATTTATTTAGAAATTCTAAGCACGTCTATCTCAAGTGTTTACGCTCACTTCAACATATTTAAAATACTAGCATGATATTAACATTTTGAATAATATAAGACTGTGATAATTACTAGCGTGTACATAAGAACAATGCAAATATTAGATTACGCGATGAATTCAATTGATTTTTTCCATCTAGAAACTGAAAAAAATGCTCTTCTTTGTTCTCCAGAATTTGGCTGTATTTTCGATTCGATCACAATTTTTATTCGTTTATGGCTTCTTCATTATATATCGAAATCAAACCAAATTTTCTAGTTCATTCGTCTGTAATATTAACGTTAGATTGTTTAGAAACTGATCTAAATAATTCAGCTATATTTAGACTATAATGCTCATTTTTGTGCGTCGTATTTCTAGTTTTTGGGTCGCAAATTATTTTTAAAGTATCAGCACTTGCGGTTTGGTGATTTTTTTTTCAACTAACGGATTTATTCAAAGTAACCGTGCTGCTTACATTTTATTAGTAATTTGTTTATTTTGAAACGCTTATGGGCTTTTAAAATAGTCTTTGGCACATTAGTTACCATTTTAAAACTCGTGGTTTCAAAATGAATCCTAAGAATGTTATATTAGTTGATAATTATTTACCTATGTTATTGTACATCTTTAGCTATGCATCTCCGTATGTTTGGTTGATAGAAATATTGTCGCAAATATCCGATTTCTTGCCCTTAAATAAACATGTTTTATTCGATTTTACTTTGAAAACTTTTACAGTGGGAGTTTAATCACCACACCTATCATATATGTTTATTTTAAGTAATTGTTTATTGGGTTTTAGAATTTTCGTAATTTGCCACAATTGTTCTAAGGTGCAAGAAAATCACATTAGATTTTGTTACATTCACCAGCAGCCCTTGGGGTTTTGTTACAGATTTTTACTGTTAAAATCAAAAGCATCTGGTGTACCTTGACGTTATATGGTGCATAACATTTAGGATATCTATTATTCCCATTATACATACATATTTGTTTGTGTACGTGCTCTTTTGTGTATTAATTAATTAAAAAATGTAGATTAAAGACAGTGCAACTATTTATTCCCCTATATTTTCCTGACTGTATTTCAACTTAATTCAAAAGAAATTCCTGGGTTCCAATCAATTTTATTGTTCATTATTTAAATTGTTACAAATACATTTCAGTGTCTTTCTCCACCATCATCAGACTGTTGTGTGTGAATGTGTAACATTTTAAATAATAAACAATAAAATTGACTGGAACCCGGGAATTTCTTTTGAATTCCCAGTAAACCCATTTCCAAGCTGTTGGGCGGCTGTATGTGAAAAAATTCATTTTAGCGAAGAGGCGAAAAATATCAATTCCTGGCTTTTTGTGCAATTGTACAACCGACTTTTAAAAAAATTTCCAAATGCTCAAGCGCGAAAAAAAAGCCTTGAAGTGCTTCCTATCTTGTGTCAAAGCCTTTTTTCGCCTTTTTTTTTTCTTTCAATATCAATAAAACCGTTTAGAAAAGGACACAACTACCGCCGACATGCTGGTTGCCTACAGATCCGTCTCCATGTCAACGCCATCGCGCTGACATTGACAACGTGCCACTGTCAGTCGATTGTTTATACGACCCGGAATCTTGTTTAATAACAAGAAAATTAATTAAAAAAATCAGAGTGAAACTTTGAAGAAAAAATGGCAGTGCGGACCTACGGGGATAAACCGGTCACGTTTAAGCTGGAAGATAATGGGGAATACTACTGCGTTGGCTCAGAGGCAAGTCGAACCTGTCCCCGATTAACACTCTACATTCGCGTTACATGAACACCAAGAACTGCTCTAAAATCCTCAAATTTTACAATGTTAATAGGTTGGGAACTACTTGCGCTTGTTCCGAGGCTCATTGTACAAGAAATACCCCGGTATGTTCAGGCGCTCGATTACCAATGAAGAACGAAGAAAACTGATCGAGTTGGGGCTGTCCCAACATTGTCTAGCCAGTAGCATTTCTTTGCTCCGAGCATCTGAGGTAGAGGATATTATTGAGGGAAACGATGACAAGTAAGAATGCGCTTTACACCCGAAAAATACCCGCTAGACAAATGAATTTGCAGATACAAGGCAGTGTCGGTGCACACAAGCGACCCGCCAGTTCCCAGGGAAAGCAAGAGCAAGAAAAACACCCAATGGGTGCCATCCTTGCCCAATTCCAGCCACTTGGACGCAGTCCCTCAGGCTACTCCCATCAACAGAAATCGAGTAGCAGCCAAAAAGGTGCTAATAGCCCCCAAAAAACCTTGGACAAATTTAACAAAATCCCATGATTTTCTTTAGATAAGGACGTTTCCTTTATGCTTCGACGACACCGATCCACAATTGAACATCGAAAACGCTTGCCAACAAGAGCTTTTAGTGCCGATTCGCTTGGACATGGAAATTGAGGGACAGAAACTTCGCGATACTTTCACTTGGAACAAAAGCGGTACTACAACAACCAATTTTAGGCAGAAGCTCTTGATTCAATTTCGATGAATTTTTAGAGAGTCTTATAACGCCAGAACAGTTTGCCGAAGTGTTATGCGATGACTTGGACTTAAACCCACTGGCATTTGTGCCGGCAATTGCTCAAGCCATTAGGCAGCAACTTGAGGCCTTTCCGAACGAGCCTCCAAGTATTATTGAGGAAAACACCGACCAGAGAGTGATCGTTAAACTAAACATCCATGTGGGAAACACTTCACTTGTTGATCAGGTAAGCCCTGTCCAACCTGACTGGAGTTTCGAACTGATCAATGCCCGTCCAGGTTGAATGGGACATGAGTGAAAAGCAAAACAACCCCGAAGAATTCGCCTTGAAGCTTTGCTCCGAGCTGGGATTAGGGGGCGAGTTTGTAACGGCGATCGCATACTCAATTAGAGGACAGTTAAGCTGGCATCAACGAACTTATGCCTTTAGCGAAGCGCCCTTGCCTACAGTGGAAGTTCCTTTCAGGTAAAAATTTCAATCCAAGGAATAATACGGAAGGAAGATTGATTTCAATAGATTTTTTTAACTAGGCCCCCATCGGAATCTGACCAGTGGGCCCCGTTTTTGGAAACCTTAACCGACGCTGAAATGGAGAAAAAGATTCGGGATCAGGACCGAAACACTCGCAGAATTCGACGATTGGCAAACACTACGCCAGGATGGTAGAGTGTTATGGATGCTCTGATCTGATGATCTGATGGATTATGCTCTGATGTGTGGATGAGGTGAATTTTTTTAAAGTAGGAACCTGATGTAATTTTATTGGACATTTTACGTTAGTTGAGATTGTGCTACAGAAATTAAATGTTTCTTTAAAAACTGTCGTTTTTTTGCTAAATCCCTAAAAAATAATTAGTATAGTGAGCAAATTACCGAAAAAGTTCTCTGTAAAAACAATAATTGCTCAAACATCGATGATCTTCAATCGATTTCCCGTGTTGCCACGCATCCAACTTTATCCCAGTAAATGGCTTTTACACCATTCTAATCTCCAGTTTACCTCATTTATTTTCGTTAAAAATTGCCATTGTCATTGCGATTGGGCGTAGTTTCCCGCTATTGACCGCAATGTAACAACTCTCTGGCACAAATTAAATTGATTTCAACATTTTCCGAGCTTTACGTGAAATTGCCCGCCATCTTGGCAACAGGGTATTGTTTTGATAGTGAAAATCGTATCTCTGACGTTTAGAGGTTAAACACCGCTGACAACAAATCACTTTAAGTGCGGCCTATTTTTTCAAGTTTTCCCGGATTTTATGGAAAGTGAGCCGAGATTTGGTAAGTCCAACCCATGTGGGTGTGGAGGAACTAAACCGTTTTTTTTTTGCCATTTTGACAGGCGCTCATATGCTGGCATTGATTCGAAAAGGCGCATTACATTGAACGCTGCTTCCCAAACATTTCAGGCAAGTACAAACCAGTTTTTCCCTATAGATTATTGCCTAATCACGCATTGGCCAAATTAACGAAGCCATAGTCTGGATGTTTAATAAAAACCGCACTTTATTAGCTGTCCTAAGCGTTGCAAGCTTTTATGAACGAGCGCGATGAAGTTAAATAAAAAAAATGATGAATTTTGCCACCCAAAACCCAAAAAACTAAACCGCTTCAGTGAATCTACTATGGATTTCTCAACAAATTCCCAATAAGACAAGCTCCCATCAGTGTTATGTAAAGGTCTAAATTTTCCGAACTGGCACTAATTTCATCACTTTTATCTTTTGAACGCATAACATCCATAAACAATCTGCCTTTCAGTGTTTGATAAGCAATTACATAAAAAGTAAGTGTATTTCATATGGTTAATCAAAATCACACACTGAGCTTGATGGTTGGATTTGTTCATGAAAATCTAAAGTCGACAAGGTTAAGCATTAACATTTCAATCGTCCTTCAACTGCTTTCAACATTTTAGTTAATCGGTTTGATGCATTTGTAATTGGTGATTGGGTGAGTGTCTGCTGAATGTTATTAGTGCTATTTTCAATAGCTGCTTTCTAAATATGCTATAAAGTTTTGTGTATGTATGAAACAAGGTCTTTGCTTCCCTCTACTTGGAACCATCTTGGCGCAAATGCTTAATAAGTTTGAATTAAAAAATTTATATAAAACTACCATTCTAGCGCGCGCTTATTTGCACTTAACAATGTTCACAAATATATTAGACAAAGTGTTTACACACGAAGCACTTGGATGTCGTACATCATATTTACCTGGCTTTAAATTGGTTTATCTGAGACTTAGCTAGTTTGTTTATTAAGTTTACTAAAGCCGTTCTTAAGTCTTCTGTAAACTACCGTCGCCAATTAGTGGACTTTGACTAGATTTGGCTGAATGCGGGCAAAAAGCGAAAATGTTTCGAAAAAAAGTCTCATTCATATTCAAATTTCGTTGATTAATATGCAATCTTCCAAGTATTATTGGAATATTTCCTTATCAATCAGTTCGTACAACGAGCTGATATCGCAAGTCAAGTGCTAACTCAGTGAAGGAAAGCAAACATTACGTATCGCAATTGTAACCGAGATTTGAGCGAATCCTTTAATAGAAAAATGACTAAAATTCTAATGCAAATAGGCTGAATGTATGTATTTAGAAAACAAATGTTAATTTAGCGAGCGCCTAGAATAACAGTAGAGCACGTAACTGGGTAAATATTATCTAATATCGCTTAGTGAGGGCAAGAACAGTAACGTTTACCCAAACAGGGCATTAGCCTTAGAATAGTTAGTAATTTTGGGAATTAAATGGCAGATACTTACCCAAGCCTAGCGAATAACATGTCACCATCAAAATCCACCAAGAGCGCCCTCCTCACCGTTCCACAGAAGACCGTGGTTGTACCAAAATGGGGCTGCCGCACCTGCTGGTGGAGGAAACAAAGGAGTTAAAGGCATTATTGCAGGTAAAATTGCAGAGTACTACCCTACTCATTCAAATCGCCCTAAATCTCTTAAACTATACACTATTTTCATTTTCGACCACAGTAAACCGAAATAACTGAAAGACTCAGCTTGTGTTGAGCGCTTTTTAAGCGGTTTCAATCTTAAACTGCTTCAACCCCCGTAAAAAATCTATACCTAATTGAAGAATCCAACCAGCTCAGGAATAGAAATTTCAATGAAGTAAAGACATTTTGGAAAATCTTTGCACCTTAAGAAAAAATGTATATTTTCTTAAAACCGTTGATAAAGCTGATGGTTCCAGGTGGAATAACTGGAGGTATCGAAATATGCATAACTTTCCCCACCGAATACGTAAAAACACAGCTGCAACTGGATGAAAAGGGGGCCGCGAAGCAGTACGAGGGCATTGGGGATTGTGTGAAGAAAACTGTGAAGAATCATGGATTTTTTGGCCTTTATCGAGGCCTCAGTGTGCTACTCTATGGATCCATTCCCAAGAGCGCAGTAAGGTAACCGAACTTTCCACTAGCTTCACTTTTTTTCCTAAGTAACAGAGAGACTTTTGATGGATTAAAAAAATCTAATCAGGTATCCTTTGTCGGAATAATAACCAGTAATTTTTTAATGTGTATTTAGGTTTGGCTCATTTGAAACATTCAAGGGAATGGTAGTGCAACCAGACGGTTCATTATCAATTGGAAACCGACTATTGTGCGGTTTGGGGGCTGGAGTTTGCGAAGCCATTTTCGCTGTTACGCCCATGGAAACCGTTAAAGTGAAGTTCATTAACGACCAACGAAGTGCAAACCCCCGATACAAAGGGTTCTTCCATGGAGTTGGAATCATTATTCGAGAACAAGGTATAAGAATAGTAGCCAAAGAACTGAGAACTCCCTGGAAGAAACTCTTTTCCACGACGGCCTAAAAGCCCGAAAAGCTCTTAATTGTTAATTTTAGAAATCTTCTTCTTTAAGGTATTGGAGGTGTATATAAAGGACTGACTGCTACCATAATGAAGCAAGGATCGAATCAAGCGATTCGTTTCTTCGTCATGGAGAGTTTGAAAGATGCTTACAAAGGAGAAGACAAGTCTAGACCAGTTCCCAAGTGGCTGGTTGGGCTGTTTGGAGCCACCGCTGGTGAGTCAGACCCTCACTTTCAATTTTAATTCAAACCCTTACTCGAACTTTTAATTGCCTTCCAGGTGCAGCCTCGGTGTTCGGTAACACTCCACTGGATGTGGTGAAAACCCGAATGCAAGGCCTGGAAGCCAGCAGATACAAAAACACCCTGGATTGTGCCATTCAAATTTGGAAAAATGAAGGACCTTTCGCTTTCTATAAGGGAACAGTGCCCAGATTGGGTAGAGTGTGTTTGGATGTGGCCATTACTTTCATGATTTACGATAGTTTCATGGATTTATTCAATAAGGTGTGGCCTTAGATTTTAAATTCGTTTTTATTGTACAAACGTTTGCCATTCCTGTTTTTCTGTGACATTCCTGTTAAATAGTCGTTTATTCTGTATAGTTTTTTTTGTTAAATGTTTCGTGTATTTTATGGGCAAATTGTTTTCTATATTTTTTACTTGGTGTGGTTTACAGATGGTATTTATGAATTTTTTTATGAACGTTGCATTTAAATCAATTTAAAATTTTGACTTTCTTTCCGCCGGGCTTTAGCTTGCTGTGATTATTTTTTAAATGTAATATCCACTTTTTTTTTATTGCTTCTGCAGTTGGAAATGTATTTTTACATATTAGAGGACCAATATGAACGTGTTGCTAATTAATTGAAGAATAGTGGAAATATATTCGCTTTTCTTACAATCCTCCACATGAGTTTTATTTCTTAACTTCCCGTCAAAAATTACTGGATAGTATTATCAGCATTTAGCCCATATTTAGTGCCTTAGAAAGGAGGAAAACCGTCTCGACAGGTGCTGCCCCCGCATGTTTTCATCCGAAATAGTCGGCTTGATTTTCGCAATGCGAAGTCCGAATCGAGGGAAATTTTCAGCGGTTTCAGTAGCGAGTTTTCATCCGACACGAGCCGATCTTTCCGTCTCCCACTCGGTCACGTTTTCAAGGGATGATATATCGGGTGTGCCAAAAAAACTGATCGGCATTAGCGTGTCCTAATCGATTTTTTTTCGCGATCCGATTGTGTCAGTTTTTTTTCCTGTGAAACTTTCGTGAACTTTGCCAAAGGAATATACATCGAGTGGGGTTTTTTAGCGGTGAGTTTCCCTGATTTTTTCGACGATTGCCTAGTTATAAATATTTTTTTAAGAAAAAGAGATTATTATTTCATTTGGTTGTTGGAACCCAGATTTTGTAAGTTGTAATTTTAATGTTGTTTGGTGCAAATTGTGTCTTGGAACCGGCATTTCATGGATTTGATTTAAAAATCGTTTCGTTAGAATCGAAGATTCTTTTATTTAATTCATAAAAAGCCCTTGTGGAGTGCAAATAAAGTTTGGTGAACTTCGACAAATGAAATGCTAATTTTTTCGTATTGAAGCTGTGAGTGGTTGGAAGTTGAAATTGCTTCCATGGTTTGAAATGGGATGGCAAAACATATTAAAAATGTTCTTTAAAATATTTAAAATGAAACGTGGGTTCAACATTGGGAAAAAATACACAAATATTAATTTCACACTTTACCTCTAGAGAAAAATGATTTTTAACTATACAATCTTAATTTAAAATACCTACTTTGCAATTTGATGATTCTATTTTTTTCAAAAGTTCAGTTTTGAACGCTAAATCAAGGTTTCTACAAACTCTCCAAAGGACATAAATTGCCTAAGCTGCAAACTTGAAGATCATTTGCTTCAATTAACAACATCTTTGTTAATTTATATAATATATTGTATTTTATAATATAAAGATGGAATTTTTAAAATCGAAAATTTTCAAAAATGTGGCAAATTTCCGAAAATAACTCTGGAAATTTTCAACTTTCGAAAAAAAAACTGTTTTAATGCAGAAACAATTATTTATTCTTTATCGGAAAGCACCCGTGGTGGAAAGAAACGCCTCCAATACGCATGGCCTCATCAAAACGAGCTTGTTACCGTGGAAACGCGTTTGTTTCTGCGCTCTTATTGGACTCGGTTCAAAATACTTAGCGCAAATATGGACGATGACTCTTTGCACCACCGGTTCATTTACTGATGATCGTGCAGTGAGCACCAAAAACAACCTATAACAGTCAAGTTAACTGTTTTATGATTTTCTTAAATGGATTTTCCACTTTCCTTCGCAATTAATTTGGTTAATCCCGATCAAATTTGCATTAAGTCCCAAATTAATACATTTCCTCACTAATTATTCGCGTTGGACCCCCGCCTGTTTACATTGGAAGCAACTTCGAAGGGGGCCGCTCCGGTTTAAGAGCTAATTTTCCACTGCGTCTTTAGTCAGTTAATTGGAAAAGACAAATTTTGTCTCGATATAGACGCAAACATTTCCGAAACAACTTGTTTTGTTGAGGCCGAGGAAAACGAAATTCATGCGAAAAGGTCGGCGTCGAGAAGTCTATCTGCGAAAATCGCGATCAATGTGTAAACCGATCCCCTTTTCTCGTTTAGTGTGTGGTTTTTCCATCCCGTAGATATCGGTGAAATTTCGATAAGCATTATTTGCCATCGTAAATACGAACAGCAGAGCGTCAGTTTGGTCTCATGTGAATAAGAAAGCTTTGGGTTAATATTAACAAAATAAGCAAATTATAATCGCCGAGTTTATTTGAAAAATTCAAAGAATTTTTCAATGGAATTTTGAAAATCCTTTGAAATTAAAATAGTCGCGTTAGATTTAATCCAAATGGGTTTCATCTCCCAGTCGGTAGGCAGCAACTGGGGCAATTTTTCCACTTCATTTCAAAATTCACTCTTTCGTGGTAATTTGGAGGCATTAAATGGAACTTTAGGCACAAAGTTGAAGCTGAGCCAGACCTAATCTTGACTCCGGATTAAGGCCTCGCACTTTCTACATCGAGCCGAATATTCCGTTTCCATTTAAATAATTACATGTGTAATTACTTGGAGGCTTGCGTGGCGAAGACCGTCAAGTCAAGTTTGGTTCACGACCGTTGCTTGATGCTTATTCAAGCAAAAGAACCGGGAATTGCGAACATTTACCGCCGAAAAGGACAGTTTAGAAATGAAATGTTTCCCTTGGTCGCGCTTAATAAAACATTCGGTATAATGGAGAATAATTAATAAGGAAGCCAGGCAACGGCGTTTTTTACTTGGTCTTGTATGGAATATTTATTACTCGAAGTGAAAAGGGCACTTTTATATCAAATAAAGCATTGGATTCACGGCAACATCCCCAGCGATAGGCAAAGATTGGCAGCAACAAGATATAAAAAGTAATAAATGGAAAAACCTACGACTAAAAATATCTGCACTTCCTGGAATGTTTGCACTTTTTGTTTGCTTTTAGGCGCACTAATTTATGTAAAATTAATTAATTTTCCCACCTGTTTTGCAACATTATTCAAGTAATTAAATCGGTAATCAATCATTATGTAAACTGCCCTGGAGTGGATGCTACAACAGTATACAATGTGAACTGTTTACAAGGCTAATTTATTGTATGCTTCGAGTCGCATACACACTAACAGGCAACAAAGCGCTTTGGTCTTACGTAAAGTGCAGTTTCAGGTTCACTGAAACGCCTGCAATTATGCGAAAACGCTTTAAACCAACCATATTTACATTGGAATGACATTTTGGGAATGTTTGGTACTTGAAAACAGTCCCAAATTTTGATCATGTGTGATGATTACCAATGAGAAATTAACGATTGAATTCCAAAAACGAACTAAACATCACTCAAATAAAACCGCGTAGTTTTAATAAGAAATTATATAAGCAAAGACGTTTGTAAATTGTAATTTGCACTTTATTAAGCCGTCTAATTCCATTTTCAAGCAAACAAGCTCGTCGCAATTTTACACTGAAAAGCAACATCGTGATGCATAAAAGCCATGAGTTTTAAGCGAACAAAGACTTTGGTTCATCAACATGCAGATTTACATCGCCACTTTACACTGCACATAAATTTAATCTGCGACTGGATAAGAATATCTTTATTAATAAACGGCCCATCATACCTTGATGAATTATGAACAAAACTAAAAATCGAATAAAATTCCTGATTCAGCAGCAAATACTGTTTTTATAAGCAAAGACGTTTGTAAATTGTAATTTGCACTTTATTAAGCCGTCTAATTCCATTTTCAAGCAAACAAGCTCGTCGCAATTTTACACTGAAAAGCAACATCGTTATGCATAAAAGCCATGAGTTTTAAGCCAACAAAGACTTTGGTTCATCAACATGCAGATTTACATCGCCACTTTACACTGCACATAAATTTAATCTGCGACTGGATAAGAATATCTTTATTAATAAACGGCCCATCATACCTTGATGAATTATGAACAGAAACTAAAAATCGAATAAAATTCCTGATTCAGCAGCAAATACCGTTTTTATAAGCAAAGACGTTTGTAAATTGTAATTTGCACTTTATTAAGCTCTCTAATTCCATTTTCAAGCAAACAAGCTCGTCGCAATTTTACACTGAAAAGCAACATCGTTATGCATAAAAGCCATGAGTTTTAAGCCAACAAAGACTTTGGTTCATCAACATGCAGATTTACATCGCCACTTTACACTGCACATAAATTTAATCTGCGACTGGATAAGAATATCTTTATTAATAAACGGCCCATCATACCTTGATGAATTATGAACAGAAACTAAAAATCGAATAAAATTCCTGATTCAGCAGCAAATACTGTTTTTATAAGCAAAGACGTTTGTAAATTGTAATTTGCACTTTATTAAGCTCTCTAATTCCATTTTCAAGCAAACAAGCTCGTCGCAATTTTACACTGAAAAGCAACATCGTGATGCATAAAAGCCATGAGTTTTAAGCCAACAAAGACTTTGGTTCATCAACATGCAGATTTACATCGCCACTTTACACTGCACATAATTTTAATCTGCGACTGGATAAGAATATTTTTATTAATAAACGGCCCATCATACCTTGATGAATTATGAACAGAATCTAAAAATCGAATAAAATTCCTGATTCAGCAGCAAATACCGTTTCCACTTTCAAGCATGATACCGTTTAACAGACTTTAAAAAGTAAATGCCAAGTTTGTGCTAGTTGAACGTAATGGCCAAAGTTGCTGTTCACAATAAACGCCATATTCTTAACTTCGCAAATACAACAGGAAGCCAAATGATTAAGCAAACTTCACAACGAGCTTGAGAACTTCAGAATTAGAGGCTTAACTGATGAGAAAATGTTCGAAAGTTGTATTCGAAAATTATACCTTTCCTCATAATATTTCAAATTTTCATTGTTGGTCACGAAATGTACAAAACAGAGCACGTTAATCTTGGAAAAGTTTACGGAAAAAAATTGAGTTTTGCAACACTTTTTTACCGCAAACTAATCAATCGCTTCCGAGTGCCTCAAGCGACAGAAGCGAGATTGGATATTCAAGTAAAAGTTTGCGATTTTGGTTAAGTGAAAAAAGTAATGCAATTTTGCCAAATTTTTTTGAAGCCCAAGCTTCAGAAGACGAAAGGAGCGTTTCAAAGCTCCGGAACCTTACGACACTTTAAACCTGCCCTAAACTAAAAACCCAAAAATCTGAGGATCCAAAAATCCTTGCTACCTGATTGATATGATTCAACTCATGATTCATCTAGAGCAAAAAGCTAATTCTAAACCTTCCGTTTGTTGCAGATTCTTACGCCCAAAACTCGCCTCAACACCACTTCAGACACCCTTTAAATGCCCTAATTTCCTCGATAAAAACTCAAACCCTGCAATCGTGTCACTGTTTTTCAAACCTACGACTGCTGACTATGAAAACTAATAAAAAATTTACATGAACCGACTCTTTGTCTATTGAAACTATACAGAAAGGAGTTATTTCCACCTTCCATATGATTACTAATCGATAATTCCACTCTGTCACTTTGAAGGTGAGAGGAGTCTAGTGGCAGTGGAAATCGCCGAATTTATTTGAGAGTTTTCCCCAAAAAAAGCGACACAATGCCAGAGTTGAGGTGGGTTTAAAGCAATCGCAGGGCTCATCCAGTGCGAGTACAATGTGGAGAAAATGAAGCTGAGTGTTTCGGCCTACAGAGCGCACGCATCTGCGCACAAAAAAATTCTGGACACTAGCTACAACCAGTACTATGGCTCCACCAGTGCCTCCCATCTGCACCCCAGCTCTTCAGCTGCGGGAACATCCGGGTTTCAGGTGAGTGACAAGTTCAAACCATCTCTTTTTCCATTGGAACTCCATTTAATAATTCACCACTCTTTGCTGTTGAAAAAGTGTTGCAGCCACTCGAACCACATTTCTTCGAATGTCGTACAGCAAATTAAAACTTTTCCCTAAATAACTAAACAGCAGCAAAAGTTCTGCCAATTTCGGGGCATGTTTGTTTAGGCCAATTCGATGTGACCGCCTCCAGGTCGCAAGTTCACCCCAATGGGTGTCGTTTTCCTCTTTTATTGCTAAGTGCTAAACTCGACTGAAAGTCCAACTGGGACTAATTAATATTGCTCTTTTGCGGCCGAAGCATGCACCTTTTGATTAATTACTCAACTTTGCGGCTTCAACGTGAAAGTTTCGTTTGCTGTCTTTGATTATTGGGCTTAACGGTCATTTGCTCCAGAAAACATCTCCAAAACCACTCAATAACTATTAGTTCGAACAGCAAACAATGACAAAAACTTTAAAAAGGTTTGGGTTTAGTCTCATCGCATAAAACAACAATTAATTTTTGGTTTTCAAAAAGTGCAGGGGTGTAAGATTAACGTCTTCCCCGATAATTGAACAAAAACAAAAGACCCAGATTTTAATCAAAACTTTTAAATCCAATTACGAAAACTGAACCGACAATTAATCAGGGGACTCCTTTGGAAAAATTCAAGTAGTCGTTCACTCGATAGAGATTTTAATTAAACTTTAACAACGGACTTAGGGTGACCACAATCTCAATTTTAAGGACTTTGCCACTGAAAATTAATGAGTTAAGAGCCTCGATGGTCTAAGGGGTGTATTATTATTATGAAACTAGGGCTTTGGGGTGGCGCACTGTAGGAGATAGGAAAGACCCCAGAATTTATTGTACGCATAAAACCGTCCAAGTTAAATTTATACAATCTAAAGCCTCAGCTATTCAAGCTTGAAAATACCTCTGTTAGGCGAAAATGAAACCGTTTTTTTTCGGATAAAATTCAACATAAAATTGAAAAAGCCTCAGTCTCAAACACAAATTCTCAAGCGTTTTCAGCTAGTATTATTTTGAGCAATTTTTGGGCGGTGTAAATTACACACTATTTTCATCGGAAGGAAGCGAGGAATGTAACCAGCGCAAAGATAAACCTGCTAGAGCGCTGTAAACCGAAAAAACTGCAAACATTGGCCGTTTCTTCGACTCACATGAAGACCATATGACCTAACTTTAATTCAGGAAAAATGTCCCGCTGCTCTACTATTGATGGTCAAAGTTCTTCAAACAAATGATGTTTTTTCAAATATCGGGAGATTGGTACGATGGATTTTAATGAAACTTGCTGTGAATTTCTCCAAACCAGTGTCGTGCCCGAAGGGCTCGTCACCATTTCGACATCAAACACTCTTTAATGCGATTGTTGTGCCGAGCCCTTCGGGCACGACACTGATTGGGTGGAAAAAGTGAACTCTCGACAAGTTTAGAGCGGATTTTGCGTCCAAAACAGTGTCGTGCCCGAAGGGCTCGGCACAACATCGACATCAAGCACTCTTTAATGCGATTGTTATGCCGAAGCGACTTTTAAGCAGTTCCGATTTTCAATTGCCTATATCTGCTCTATTATCGCCTCAAACGCCGTGTATATGCACATTTAAAATATATTTGTACCGATAACAATCCATAAAAGTAAAAAACGCACATGTGAAGCATGAAAACCTTTGCAATAAAAGTTCAAAAAGATATATAAATATAAACGAAATTAATACAGTTTCCACTTCAGTTTGTGCATATTCAAATGAATTGATTAGTATATAAACGTGAATAAGTCTCAAAAATCACATGAACAAACACAACCGGTCCTATTATGCAATCATTAATCATTAAATGTGTATGATACAGATTCAATGGGAATATTTTTGATGCTTTATTATATATGGCCCTATTCAGTTCAGTGAAGCAGCAACATCAATTCCATTCAGTAAAAAGGACTTCAACAAAATATCCACACGCTTAATATATAATATTTCATATAAAATCATATTTTGCATGATCCATTGGGGAAATCGTGTTAGGGGATACGGCTCGCATATATTTTGGGAGAATTTTTGGCATTGACAAAATTTTTTGTCTGGAAAACCGCGTGTGGTTGTATCCATGTTTCTTGGACGCATCAGAGGAAAAATGTCAACATTGAACTTTAGTTCCATGATTGGAAAGGCAACATTTTCTCTTTGCCAAGCCTTCCAACAGCTAATATTTGCTGTAGACTGTGCAAATTTGAATATTTAATTAAACCGGAAAATTCCCATTGAAAACAAAGTCCAAAACAGGCCGGAAAGACCTACGTCGCCACAGTTACCCTTTCGGTAAAAATCCCGAGCTAATTTGCATTTTGTTTGAGAATTAGCACCCCATGTTTGCTTGGGACTCGCTCGAAAATCCAACCAGCGTATAATGAGATTTGCAAAAAATTCTTCTTGCACTTTTTGAACTGACTTTAACAAGACTTCCCAGTCAGCTATACTTTTCGGTTTTCCAATTAAGCGGTTTTCGACCTTTCTCAAACCCCACAAAACTTCCTCGGGGCCCATTCAGCTGTTTAATCCTTCTGAGGATCCAGCACGAAGTCAATAATCCAGGTTTTTTGACTTCATTCAGCCATATTTCATATATTCCCCGTTCTTTGCAATTCGATATTTCATTTTGGGAGATGATCGAGCTTAGATTGTGAAACGTGCACTCACTACTTGATGGGTGATTTATCCCAACAATGGGCGGAGAAGGAGAAGACAATAAAAACGAACCTTCATTTATTATGGCGCGTCTGAAACAGGCAATATGTGCAGGTTTTTCAAAAAAAAAAAACTGTGTGAAAAGATGGAATTTATTGAGGCTGGTTGGAGACATTTGACTTGTTGTTATTGATGATTCGAACTTGACTTGGTGGAAAGAAAATGTATCCAATCGTCTCCCTAAGTCACACTCGCACAATTTTCTAGATGATTCTGGCAGCTTTCAACTTCCGGATAATCAAGACAAATCACCGAATTTACTTTATCAAAGGTACAGGAAATGCCCATTTCAACTTTCAACAACTGCAATCGAGCAAAGCGTTTGTTCCCTTCAATCTCAACTTGAAAGAGTAATTTGTGTTTTGTTCGGATCCATCGTGCGGAACTATTGATTAATAGCTGAAACAATCCGAGTGTGTTCTAAGGGAGATGTGAGCTGAATGGGCTCAAAGCAGACCATGTTTATTCACTTCTAATCAATGGAGGTTTGGACTTCATCTTTTGAACAACCTTGTTTGAATTTTTATGATGCAATAATCTTCCCAAGATGGCAAACAACGCATAATTTTCCAGAGCTTTGAACAATTTCAAGTTACCTCATTCAACACATTAGTTGGTTAAAAGAACATTTCCGGCAACAAAGTTGAATTCTCCATTTAGCCGTTGCTGTTCCCCTCGAAATTGAAACAAGTAACTTTCGAGCGTAAACTCAAGATTTCCAAAGATAACGACGCGGTAATTGCGAGGGGGCACGAGATCTTTTCAAAGAAATCCACCTTATTTGGTGGCGAAATGTTTCACAACAACGCTTCTTCCTGTTGTTGCCTGAAAGAACAGCCTTTGCAGTGTCTTTGGGGCGAAAACTTGAAAGTGCTGAAAAACTTCCGCGTTAGATAATAATTTGAGCGAGTTGTTCCTTGAAAACGCATACGGGGTGTCAATTTGAAAACTTCCCACCCAAAAGAAGGCTAAAAATTCATATTTTTAGCCTTCTTGTTTCAACCGCCTAGGAGGGGTAGATGTCCCTCTTAGAATCTTAAATGGGAATGGGGGTCAAGTGGCAAATAGTTTTAAAGGGCGCCGGATTCTATTTTCAGTGCCATGACCCTCCCCTACTTCTTCCTCGCTACGCCCATGGTGGCACCGTTTCGAACTTTATTTGAAAATAATATTTCGATGGTACTACGAGTGCCTCGTTAATTTGCATTCGATGTCTTATCGCTGAAATTCCACAAAAGCCTTTAAATGAGAAAGAGAGAGAGAGAGAGAACTGAAGGCCCTTTAATACGATGTGCCACTTGGGCCCTATTCCCATTTAAGATTCTAAGGGTAATAGCTACCCCTCCAAGGGGGTTGAAACTAGAAGGCTAAAAATATGAATTTAAAGTGTCCCCTTTACAAATAAAATTTCCGAGTTTTCATATTTTTAACTGTAAGTGACATTTTAAGGGTGGAAAGTTTTCCAATTGACACCCCGTATAATTAAATAGCTACAACCATTTTAGATAAACTCCATAAAAGTTTCATTTCGGTTGTATTAAATTACATACACTGAATCACGCGAGGAGCAAAACTATTAGCCAGAATTTTCCTGCAAGCATAAAACTTAATCCGGGAATTGTATTCGGGAGAAAGGCGCGCACACACAATGAAGTTTCATGGAATTATTGGTGGTGACGGGGAATTAGTTCTGTGGGATTAATTGCGTCACGGTTTCCCGAAAAGGGATGCTGACGAGATTTGCAATTAACCGAAATGCCTTCATGGTTCAAGGAAAAACTAGTTAGCGAGAAAATGCTGTGTAAATTACGCCAATATTTTCCAATCAGACTCAAAAATCATCATTTCAACTCGCAGAGGACAAATGCTTGGCCCTTATTTGCATACACATGAATTCTCCCCTGGCAAGCCTAAGTTCAGAGTTCAATAACTTGAGGAATTTCATTTAGATCACATATTTACCGTCGAACTTGATCTCTTCAGGGATTGGGCGTTCTTCATTTAAAAGGGAAAGTTCAAAAGATATTCCTTAAGAAATCCATTCATTCATAAAGCAACTGCTTTATTTTAAATTAGAGTCAAACTTTCCATATTTTGATCAATCGGAAAACTCTTCTACTAAACTAAGATGCCCATCAAAATGAATCGACTATAAATGATTTTTAATTCCATTAATTATCCTTAATGATAAAGGAATCTATCGATCGATCGACGGCGGTAATTTCATTAGAAAATCTCCGGCTTTACAAACTGAATTTTCAGTTTTATTAAACAACATTTCTGGGAAATATTTCGAGATTCCAGTCCTTGTGTTATTCCCATAAACTTCGCTATTGAAAATATTTCGAAATGCCGAAGATTTAGTGAAGTATTAATAATTTTAACGCGCCCAACGTGCAGAAAACTAGTGCTTAATTTATAAAATCCTGCAGGGTTTTGGCAGTAAAAGTTCTTTGATGATCCCTGTTTGAGCATAATTTACATAATGGCGAGTCGTACTCTGATAAATTATGTCAATTGTGACTAATTAAAAACACTCGATTAAGGCATAAAAAATTGATAAATATGTTTATAAACGTTTTGATCAGGGATTGCTCCAATGTGATCATTAATTTCTTATCCACAAATGTCTTAAGAAATGAACAAAACGAAAGCTGCAGTAAACCGATGCCAAGACAATTCCAAAATTGGATATTCTAGTGACTTAACGCTGAAAGCTCAATAAAATGATATTTCCAGCTTAACCGTTCTTTTAGTGCAATTCGGCACTTTTCGAATTGAAACCATGGACCCATTTAGCAGATAGAATCTCCACAAAACTGCACTTATTCGCACGAAAAGGTTAATAAATATCCTGAACCGTTTTCGCGATAAATCTGAAACATCACACATGGTTTCATTGAAATGCATTCGAGTTGTAACATGGGCTTTTGCTGGAATGTGCATTTTTGCTACCTTTCTTTGACAGTTAGACAGGTTTATTTATTTCCGGGCTTTTCTCACGTAACTTTCAAGTTACTGTGTTTAAACTTTTATAAGTAAAAGGCGCAGCTTTACATAAAGCCTTACGAGTTATATTTAAGTGGCATATTTTAATTTAATTTTCATAACTAATTTCCTGATCGGTGAGAGCGAGAATAAGGGGATTTTTAGCAATTCATGGTAACTGCCCATAAATCACTTTGCGCGTCTTCTTTTTGCTCTGCTAGTTGGCTCTTTTAGGTGAAATATGTGATAGTTCCGGATATTTCCATTAGGGTAGATTTAAACGGACCTACTATTTACCCAGAAAGGAGCAGTTTGCAATAAAAAAGTTGTTAAAACCATTTCAAGGCAAAAAGCACTTTTTCAAGAGAGAAACTGGGAACGTTTTAGCGACAGCCATATTTATAAACTACTAGTTTGTGCTGCAAAGTGGCCATTTCCAGAACGAGAAGTCCGCGAATGTTAATTCTGCAAATTAATTTTGTTGAATGAAAAAGTCTCAGAAAGTTAAAGTGCAAAATGATACTGTTTTAAGGGCTAGTCATGACGCTACAATGTCGGTATTTTTCGGTCTATATATCCGCTCGGAGCTCATTAAAGGCCGGCATTTATTTTCCTTAATACGCGCCTGCCATAAGTGGAGAACTAGTAATGTTTTCTAGAATTATTAAAACTACAAAAAGTAGTTTAAATTGTCATTACGCGACCGACATGAAATGCTACTGGATCGCCTGTTGCAACTGGAATAAACGATCGCTTCCACTAATGCCATAAATTGGAATTTGGTGTATTTAGACTCGGAATTGCCGGATAAATAAATTCCTAGCCCATAAAGTGTGTATGTGTTGTAATTGACAAACAGGGCAAATGCAAAATATTGACGATAGTAAAGTTTTCGAAATTATTCTAGTGGAAGAATTAATAAAAATTAACTCCAGTTCTATCGACTTGCTCCTAAACAACCCTCTGAACCACGATGTCCAAAGTGCATTTTCGCTTGAGAATCTTAATTTGACTTGGCTTATTTACTTTCCCGATCCACGGTTAAACTGATTGGAAATTCGATTGTAGTTGCAATCTACTCGGTTTCTCTGAACTTTATTGCTTCATTTCTCCGTAATAAAGTTTTAAAGAGTTTTTGAAAAGTTCAATTTTGATACCCGTGTTTACAAGCTCAGGCAAACAATCAACTTGAGTAAAAGTTGATATCTGATCAACTGAGAGCGTCACATAACTTTTTAACACTGTGAGAAAAGTGTTTCGTTTGCGGCAGCAAAAAGCCACAAACAGCAAATTATTGGCAATTTCTCAAAGTGAAAATTTAGTATAACGCCCCAGTTGGATTCCCAAAAATTTACCACCCAGCCCATTATGTCGCGACACGATTTTGATAAAAGTTCGACAAGCTGTACCAGCTTCGCTCAGAAAATGACAATGAGGCCGAATCAATATAAATTTGAATTTTAAATTTCCAAGGGTTTCGGCCGCAGTTTCGGCAATTTGCTTTTAACTAATTGACAAACGCATGAGTGCTACGTAGGAGGAGAATAATTGGATGGCTGCTACACTTTACATACGAGAAATGTTGTTGAACTATTGCCAAATAAACTCGGTTCGGTGGAGAGTTCTAATGTCTTCCTATTAGCAAAAAAAGGGACCAAACGGGAAAGGTACTGAACTAACCGCATGCGATATTTAAGCTTTTGTAACGTGTCTTTATTTTTGCTTCTATCTCTTTACATGTGGACAATTTTGGAGAAAACTTCAGCAGCAAAATACTGTCCTTAAACCGGGCTACCTAAAAGGTCTGGACGGATGAGGGGAAATTTTCAACCACTTCTGAGATATAGACGGTTTTATGCTATGAGCCCCTTAAGCTTTACTCACTTTTCATCTATATTTTCAGAGGATTTGAAAACAATAAACAAGTTGCGTTCCAAAACATTCCAAGCAAATCAATAGGGGAAAAAGGACACTTTTATCAAACGAGACCTAGGCCGAGAGCGTTCCTCTGATTTAAGTCAAGGAAAGAAAAAGGAAGCGAATTCATGGCTTTGACGGCACGTACCATCGTCGGATTCATTTACGCCTGCGAATAAATTAAGTTATGCCACCGAACTGGAGAAAAATTAAAGTAGGAAACGGTGTTGAAGAAAAATGAGGGTAATTTTAATACAAAAGCTCACCTCAGGACCAAACGGAAAGACGATTGAAATATAAATGGGAATTTAAGTGAATTGAAATATGCCCGGGCACAACTTGGCAGGATTGATTGCAAATATCGAGAATTTCTTGTCAACTTTTCGCGTCATTTATTAATCAACATTAGTGCAAATCTTCGCTAGCTACATGGGATTTTGCATAGTAAATTGCGCGATTAGCCAATTTTAAATCCACGTGAAAGAGGCGTCGCCTTGACATGTTAAATTTTCCAGTCACTACTTCCGGAAGATGGATGGATAAACGGGGGCTGACTGATTGGGTAAACTGTCGCTTTCTAAATTAATCAATTGCCGGCATCCTTTAATTGGAAATTCCTCCCTTAATGCCAGGTGCCTGTATGGAAATATTTGCTCACACGTGATAGGCTTTCCACTCACGGAACACATCGAATGATTATGAAACTTTCCCCGAATGCAAAAAGCTCAATAATACCATCAGCCTAACGCGTTATATTTTAGCTGGGGAGTTCCAGCTTTATCCACACAGGATTTATACCTCCGTAGCTATGGCGACGGTCTAGGATATTCGACTACGCCGTTTCAAATCTCTTCTCAGCTCAACACGACAGCAACTGGACAACTTTATGAAACGGAGCCAGTTTATGCAGAATTTCAGGGACGCCTTTATATTATGGCCATCATGTTCAGGAACATGAGCTGTGCCGCATCAAATAAATTGAAATCATGTGTGTCTGATGTGAAGCTCGAACTTTTCAAGCCATTGTATTTACGAGGGTACTTCATTTCGAGTTTTATCAATCAGATTCAACTTAAAGTCAACAGCATTATTTCGAACGGTTTGTTTGAATGGATATCCCAAAGTCGGGTGCGTCAGCGTGAGCAAAGTTTGGTCTGGAAACATCAATTGTTTTTTTTTTGTGATTAAAACTGGCTAGACGAAAGCAAAAACTTGGAGAATTGGAGTCCGCGAAGTCTTTGCTCTAATGCCGTAAAAATTCGATTCAAATTCAACCATCAACTGAGCCTTGATGCAAAATTTGCAGGCAGGCACTTACAGGAATTTAATGATAAATAATTATGTTGGGTAAATAAGAAGTCTGCTAAAGCCCACTATAATTTATTTTCTAAACGACAGATTTCGGTTATTTTATGTTATAACCATCATCAGGTATCAAGGACCTGAAACTACGTCACTGAATTCACACAATGTAGGTCAACACGACACATTAAAAATCCATTTGTCTCTACAAATCTAGTGCCGTAGTTTTAGGTCTTTGATACCTGATGATGGTTATAACATAAAATAACTGAAACCTGTCGTTTAGAAAATAAATTATAGTGGGCTTTAGCGGACGTTTTATTTACCCAACATGAACTCGAGCCACTACCTCGGATTTAAACGAAATATTGAGCCCAGTTGGATCTGGCCGTGTGAAAGTTCCCCTAACGAGCCAGCATGAGCGATTGAAAAAATCTGCAAACGTTTTACAAAGAAAAAATCAAAGAACTTTTCCGGTCTCTAATTGAGCGAAAATTCCCGTGAAAAATTCAATGCCCTTGGAGAGAAAACTGCATAAAACCTATGAAAGAACGCACAAGGGTTTAGGATAAAACTGGTTAAACTAGGGTGGTTCCGACACTGCCCAATAAGCTATTATAAATTAGCCAATCTAATTCCCTACTGTGAAAGACGGTTTATCGCTCTTTTCAAGAGTTATAGCCGCATAGTTATTGCATCAATGCCCTCGAGGTATAAAACATTTTATGGGGCCTCTCATAAAACATCGAAAAATTGTAAAAGTGGTAATGGCTGCGAAATTGGCCTGCAACAGCAACATGCTTTGATACAAAATGCTGCATCCACGCTCTAATATACTTAATTAAACCCCAAAAATTTTGGAAAACTTCCAAAACAGCCAGCTCTACCAAATACAGCGGCAAACGCATCGTTTCAAAGCTCCAAGCAAATAAAAATCGCGAATAGGAGCTCGAGAAAAGTGGCTAAAATTGACTGAAATCATCCAGGCGAAATGTAACTGCTGTCTAATCCGGTAAATTCGCACCCGCATAATTTACTAGCGCAATTTCTCCGTTTCGTGAACTGGATGCCTGTTATGACACTTGTTCCGCCCACAACAATGCTGGGTCATCCTCAGACTATTTCTGAGGCAGATATCCGAATGGGCACCGCCTAATTTAATCGGGCTCCGGTGTGAATTAGCTCCAAATAAACTATCCGGAGCTTTGGAAATGTACGTGTTTATTCAATGCCTTAGTCTCTGACTGTTTGTAAATCACTTTTTCAAAAATCCGACACTGGAAGATTGATCAAGTTGTCCAAATTAGGCGCGTCGAAGTTTATGAAAGAAAATATTTTTTAAATCTTATAAAATTAACTCAGTTCGAAGGCTGGAACAAAATGGACGACTTTCCGTGTATTTGCAAACTTATTTATTTATACTCATCTAAATCGAAAGGAAGACTAAGGGAGCTTTTGGGGGTAGCGCTCAAAAATTTCAGGTCAAAGTGCCCAATTGCTTGATTAATCGAATTGAGGAACGCGCAAAGCATTAAAACTCGTCCACGCCTAATGAGGAAGTAAATTATTTGAGTGGGTTCTAAAAAAGCTCTCAGCACGAATTGAAATTTCTCTTATATTTCGATTATTAGACTAAAATTTCCATTAGCTGTGGGTGTAGGCGGCAATTTCGCCCTTCATTACCATTTATCATTTCGTCGATCATTAGCACCCCATCATAAATCGTTGGGATGAAATTCAGAATTAAAATTTCACCTGATTCGCGTTGCCAATTCATACATACGATCGACCGATTTATTAATTTTGCCCGAAATCATGCGGTTTTTCAATACGTGCGACGCTTTTTAAGTTGATTAAAGTTGACTGAATTGAAATTATATTTAAAAAATTCGGAAAATGAGTTTATTTTTTGTTTCCGAGTGCACTAAATGCTTCTCAGTGTTCACTGGCCGCAGGCCATTGAAGTGATACTCTGGGCGCAAATTGAATTTTTACGATTCCTGCTGACAGGAAATAAGATTAAATTGACCTTAAGATGGGGATTCTTTAGATACTTTTATCGGGCCCGACAACGACGACCTTCTCTCTTCCTGGGTATTGATTAATGTGCAGGTCCTTCGCTCGAAGCGAATTCTCGCTATCTTTTGACGCTAACCTGCTGTTGACAATTTAAAATTCCATGCACATGTAAAAATCCCCATTGAAAAAATATTTCAATAAAATCTTAATCGATGCGATGTTTCCAGTTTTCGGTTGTTGCTTATGGTCCAGGGCCGAATGTTCGAACTTGCTGTTTTCCGAAACAAAGACCCACTTAAAGTGATGGGTTTTGTCAAGCCATTACACGTTTCACTTGGATCTTTTAGCCAAAACCATGTTGCGTTGGATTCAAAAGCCACTTGCTCCAAACGAGAGCTGAATATAAAATTCATTTTTGTGCTAAATTTACCGTGTAAGCATAATATAAACGTTTGTTTCGGCAACTGGAAATATTCCAACACACTCGTTGCAACATCCAAAACCCTGTATTTAAGCAAATATTTTATTTAATTGAAAAAAAACTGAATATTTTTTATTTGCAATATCGAGCGCTTCGGGGTGGTTTAATCAAAGTAGCCGCGTTCAAAGAAAGCTCTAAAAATTGAAATATTTTGCAGCCACCCTTGGAAATATATATCTAGAAGAAATTCAATTTGTTCGCTCTTGAACAGGGAAGACAGCATTGACCTAAATATAGCGGGTTTTGGAGAGTTTTGTATTAAGCAACATGAAGTTTGGCCTTAAACGATAGATTGGCTACATTACTTTGAGTTCAGTATAGAGAGAAGATATCGTCGGTTAAAGATGAAAATCGCTCAAATTTTATCGCAACTTTGGGTTGATTCGGATCAAGAAGGTCAAAGGATTTGAACCTTCACTTTACAATGAAAATGGTACAGAATTTGGTACAGTGATAAGAGTTTTCCGAAAAAATGGTACACAAAATGGAATACAGTTCGATTTTTTGGGACAAAAATCGTTTTTTTTTGAGTTAAATAAGTACTTTTCGATCGAAGAAGCTTTGCAATATGTAGGTGTTAAAGTTCTGAACCATCTTCAAACCTACAAAACCATAAATGTTTGCAAAGGATAAGAGACCTCCTTTGTCTACTTCCGGAGTTTACCGGATCCAATGCAGCTGTGGATCGGGCTATGTAGGCACTACAAAAAGAAGCATCCAGACAAGGCTAACCGGACACAAAAGGAGTTGCAGACTAGCAGAGATGGATAAATCGGCCTTTGCAGAGCATACCTTAACCAGGGACAATCATACGATTCCGTCCGGAGAAACCCAGGTGCTGGATAGGGGCAATCGGTACTTTCCAAGGATTTTTAGGGAGGCCATTGATATCCAAAAACACACAGCGAAGATTTCAATCGAAAAGAAGAGGGTTTAAATACCTTGAAACACCGTCAAAACCACTAAACAGAAAAATTAACAATGCATAAATATCCAACGCAGTTTTTGCTCTTAATAAAAAGTTAATTTAATTAAGAGCGAAAGTTTTCAGTAAAATATACGCAAAAATGTGTTTGAAAATATCTGGAAACAATTGCGAGCTACTGAAATGTAAAGAAACTCAATGCAAACTGAAAATTTGAGAAAAAAACTAAAAAAATGAAAAGCTCAAAAGCTGAGAATTAAATAAGACCGAGTAAAATGAGTTTACAACTGAAAAATATCTGAAATTGCACAATGCGATTACGAAACAAATCTTGAAAACTAACTTCTACTCCACACAAGAAAAAAATCTAAAATGAATCTGAAATTCAGCTCCTTTCTGCAGAAACCGAATCATCCTAAAAACATTGTCTTTTAACATTCATAAGCCATCCCCATTTCCACCACAGTTCAATTCATTCTCAATTCTCCAGTTTTATTGACTCATTAAATTCGCGACTCTTCTTGGCTCGTCCCGCAATTCAAGTGCATTATTCATGCATTGCATTACACCATTATTCACCGGCAGATCGTTATAAAACCATCAAAACTGGTAAAATGACACAAAGAAAATGCCCCAAACCCTATCTCAAAGATAGAGCGCACAGGAGGACACATAAAACAGTCAAATTTTACAACAGTAAATTCGTGTTTTTCCGAAGAAAATTTCTTCTCAGCTTGCCAACAAGCTATTGTCTGGCAAACAAAGAGACCATTGTTAGCTGGGCATCCGACTACACTTTCTCCAGAAAATAGCAACGGAAAAACACTTCACTCAGCGTCTAAAGTTTTTCGAATAATAATTAATAAGAAAGTCAGTTTTCCAATCTACATTAAGTTTAAGTTATTGATCAATTCTATACGTCTTGGTTGGGTGATTTATCTGTTTTTATTTCTGTCAGTGGGTGGAAGTTATGTAGGTCATTTGGGGATAAACTTTAGGTAAATGTGAAGCGAAAGTAAGAAAGAACGAAGGAATAATGTTTGGGCAATTATTTCAAGTGGAGTTGACAGATACACATAGTTTTTAAAGTGACATCAGTGACGAAAACTAAGTTGTTCTATCTTGATCAACAGATGATCCACTGAAAATTTCTTTGAATTCCATAGGAAAATGCCCTCTAGCAGATTGGCAAAGTTTCGCGTTGCAAAAGAAAAAAAACTTGGCTGTTTGCCACTTTAGTTATGTCTGATAGCGCTTTAGATCTAATTTTTCATTTTACGATTCCATTTAAAACGCTCATTTTGTGGGCTTTAAGTTCTTATCTTTCATTGCGCTACTCACGTGGGTGAAAGACCTCAGGATAAAAGAAAATTTATCACTTTTTGCCTTTGGTTCTCTTTGTGGGCGCGCTTTTTCAAACTTCATTTGCATTGTCTTTTCCAGGTCTTTAAAAATGTAAGTATTTTCTAGTAAAAGTCTCCAATGCGAATAAACAACAAACCAGGAGTGGATTTCTTGGGAAAAAACCCTAAATTATCCCGAAGTACTTTAAAATCCCCATTCTTCCGGCTTTTAAATTCTTATCATTTATTAGGATACCCTGCGGAGATGGGAGCTCGGCTCTAACTGCAATAGATTTTCATGCGCGTATTTTGTTTTGTGGTCTTTTGGCTTTACTTTATTTTATTGAGAGCGGTGAAATGCGTCCGGGAAAAAACAGATGGATGGCTTTATTAACAGCAGAAAAGTTCTGAAAAACCGAAGGGTTTACTTTGATCCCACCCGCATTTTTATATTAATTCAACTAGTGCGACCAATGGTCACTTTCAATGATTTTTTACCCCAAACCGTCCTTACTCCCCCGCCTTTGTTTTTATATAAAGCAGCCAACCATTCTATTCAGCTGATGGATGAGTTTTCCAATAAATAACTGAGCAAAGGATCTGCTTACAGTGATAAACTTCTGGTCTGTCTTAAGCCCAACAATAGTTAATCATGTTCGCGAATCCCTTAAGACCCAAAAGGGTTTTGGCATAATTCGGAAAAGGAAAACAATGACGGCGGCTGGAATGTTTAAGGCCCATGATTTAACTTGTGGTGTGGATGTTAAATGAATAATTATTTATTTTACTTGTAAGCGAACATGGAGTTTAGAAGGTGTTAGATCAGGGTGGTCAACTTTAACCTATGGGCTTCAGCGATCATTGCTTGAAACTGGTGCGTTTCTCGGGCAGAAATTTTTTTCTCTAACGGTTGTTTCAGCTCGAAATGCTCGACAAACTCGCCAGTTTCTACTGTATACAAAACGTTCCATTCAAAGCTGGGCTTATTCAAGCACTTTAATACTAGCTCTCAATGTGTTATTTCAGCTAAATAGATCGGAAACCCGCACCCTAATTGCTTCTATTGGGTTGTTGACAAAATCCTCAAAGCCAGTGGCTTAAATTAATAAAGCGAATTAGTTGTCCAAAACCTGCTGCAGTCGGGGGCACCTTAAATGATTAATCCCAAGAATTTGTACACTAAAAGCTTCTGGGATGCCCAAGAGGATCGCTAATTGCCCAAACACAATTATGTAGCGCTATGCTGGCCGATTATTAAATTAAATGCTAATAAGCGGTTTTAAGAAGAGAAATGTTAAGGAACTGAAAGGGACTTTCAGTGAGGTTTTAACATCAAAAAGTTGAAAATTGAAAAAATATCTTCTGTTGTTTCTTGTCTGTATTTTATTTTCCCATATTCAAAATGCATGCTTTGATCTATTAAAACACGCTTGTCTGCAGGCGTGCAAAAACTCCGACTGTCTCCAAATTTTATGAAAAAATCCTCGTCAAAATTTGCCAGAGTGAAACCGTTGACCATTTACGAATTTTCCTAAACTTCACCAACTTTCTGGTTAACACAGACAAGCAAATTGGGTGAAAAATTTAAGAATTTAATACGTAATTTAAACAGTTTGTTCGGCAAATAGTAAAACACCATAAATTCGCATTCAAGGATCAAAAACAGAAGACTGTGGAACAGTTTCTGAGTGGGCAAACACCCTCGAGGTGATTACGGTGTCAAGTTGGAGTACTTGAGTTATTTTTATCTATTTTTGTGTCGTCGCTTACTTATACAGCTAAAGTGACTGTCAGCTGTACAAAGGCGTCGAGAGCGTCGTCGAGGGCGTTCATTTGTCTTCAGGCCCAACAAAATAATGGTCACGAACTCTAATTACTGCATGGTGAGCTCAGATAATGCTCCATTTACTGCCATGTAACAATTTCGGAGCAAATATACAATTAGTTAATAAAACTAATACAAATACACCGCGCGAGTGAACGTAAAAGAACGAACAAATTAAATGATAATATCCCTCCTATTCAGTCGCCCGAGTTTTTATGCGAATGAGCCCTAACAGCGTTAAAAGTTTCCTTATTATAAGGCTCTTTTCCCATTTTAATAAAGCGACTTTTTCATTACTTGTTTTACCTTAATGCTTTCGCATGTTCAAGTAGCTGCTACTGGAGTAAAATATTAAAATATATCTTTGCTTTCAATACGGCTGAATCCCTGTTCAAGCAAAGCTCTAATAAAAAGTCTTTACAGGCATTCCACCTATACGGCAAACGATGAAAAGGTTTATATGGCTCCAGATATCGTTGCCGCAAACTTATAAATCCCTAAATTTGTCATCTTTAAGAGCATCCAGCCGGGATGGTTTTTGTTGTTTGTCTATCGGGGGAAATATTTCTGCGGGCAAAAACCACATTTTTTCTGTTTTACGATCCACAGCCAAAGACCAACATGAATGTGACACTTATAAAGTTATTTTTAGACTAGTTTTTATCTTAAAAACGTTTCAGATTTGTTCATGGCTCTCTCGGTAGCAAGCAGCGCAATAACGCCACGAAATTCGCCAGAAATTGTCGAAAAACCTTTATTGTTGTTACTTATGAGACACCTTGTGTGTATTGCGGCGTTATTTCAAACAAATCCATCACTTTAGCACACGAAGTCGTCGTCGAAAAGCCAAAGCATCTAAAACCTTATCTAGCTACCCAGCAAGCCACTATTTACGTTTCATTAATTTCACTCCTTAATCAAAGTCGCTGCGGAACGACTGGGGAGCGTCTAGGTATATTCTGGGGCATCAAATTGTATAAAAAAAATAAGTTTTTCCGAAAAACTCTTCAAATTCTTCCGAATGGGAAATTGCATTAAAAATAGAAAAATTGCCAAAAAGATTTGCGTTAAGAATCTGGCCTTTGATGCCTCAGAGAAAACATTATTTACTGATAAAGGTGCTGGCAGATCAACAAGGCTTTGAAGGCTGCAAATTGGAAATGCAGAGGAAATCTATTCAGAAATAGAAATTGCTTGGAAAAGCTGCCTTCGGCCCTATAAACATGTAAACAGCATCGAATAAAGAGCGGCGTAATCGTTCTTTCCATAACGGGTTTAGTACGGACTTACGTCTCTTCTCTATCCGACAATACTCGTTTGAAGGAAAAATCCTCAAACTGCTGAAGTATTTGGGGTCGTAGGCGTGCGATACATTGAGAGATCCAAAATCCAATGAATTATTCACTCGTAAAAGACATTAAGAGAACCAACTGATACAATTCACTTAACAACGAGCAAGATTAATGAAGCGAAGCTAAAATGGGCTGAAGACATTAATTAAATGTTTAAGATACAAAACGAAACTATTAGTTGCGCCATAGCTGCTCTAGCTGAGCTGTAGCTGATTAAAACATAATCTTGCTCAGACATACGGCTGTCAGCCTGCTACAGTTTGGAGCAATTGTATTAGGGCTTAATGGTGCAGAGTTGCGTTATTTACGACTTGTTAAACAACATGTTTTTGTAAGAGCAAACAGAAGAAAACTTTCCAGGATTCCAGTTGCATTGAAATCAACCACATTTCCGACAGTTTAATTTCTACTTCCATTGAATGCTCGATAGCGAATTCTGACGACTCCTTTATTGAACTCCATGGCTGGAAAATTGAAATTCAGCTGAAAGTAAAGAGACAAGCGGCGAAAATTATTCCCGACAAACGAATGCATCAAGTCAGTTGGCATCGCACCAAAGAATCCCAGAAACAGCTGGTTAAGTCCAAATAAAATGCTTTAAACAACATTATTATGCAGAAGAATCAATCGAAAAAGTTGAATAGTTAATGGCATGACGAAAAAACGTCATGCTTATTAATGATTTCGATTCCCCACCAGACTAATTGGAGACTTTTGCTGACTAGTCAGTGTTCGAATTATACACATTAATAAAGTGGAAAGCGGCCAACTTAATTAATTAAATGTCCTTTGATTTGGCGCAGTTTTCCAATAACTGCGCCCATTTTATCGCTGGCAAACAGATGGTTTTCCAGTTAGAACCATGATATGAAGAAAAAAAAGAGAAATAAAATCCTACACCGAATGACTAGAAAAAAGAAGACAAGTAAGACACAGACTTAAAAAAAAAAATGTCAAGCTTTTTGGAAATATGATCCCTAGATTGGCCATCACTAATCCGAAAAATGATTGCCACCTTAACCGGATAGTTTTGAGTAGTTCGCGATATTTGAGCTTTTTGTTGGCAAATATACGGATTAAGTTTCGTTCTATCGGCAAAAACATCCTCGGAAACTTTCTAGAGCTTTCAGGGTTATTGAATTTACAAGTTAACCTTCTCCACTGAAAGCAATTTGCTACTTGCATTAGCTTTCTATGTGGTTTCAATAGTTAAAATTGAACTTGATTAAATTACTTAGAGTCAACTTATTTAAAAATTGCCAATTTTAATTGGATAAGAAGCTTCTTCGAGGTTTATCTTCTAAATTTCCATTTCCCATTTCCTTTCCACGTTTAATCTTCTACCGTTTTTCCTTCTTATTCGAGCGAAATTGCGCTAAGCAAAAAACCTTCCCACTAAACAATGGTTGAAAGTAACAGGGAAATATATGGCTTACGTGTTTTGTAAGGGTTTAGAAGGTTTTATTTCTCCCCAAACAGCTGCAAGCGGCGATATTCCGAGAAATATGAAATTCACTCCACTTCATATAGGACGATAAAAACTTTTTGTAAAAAAACATTTTCTAGCTACTATACGGGCTGCCAATTTGAAAACTTCCCACCTTTATCATTTCTCTTACAGTTAAAAATATGAAAAATGGGAAAAACACGTCAATTTCATGTGTAAGGGGGACATTTTAAATTCATATTTTTCAACCATGTGCCACTTGACCCCCATTCCCATTTAACATTCTAAGGGTAACATCTACCCCTCCTAGGGGGTTGAAACAAGAAGGCTAAAAATATGAATTTAAAGTGTCCCCCTTACAAATAAAATTCCCGTGTCTTTCCGAGTTTTCTGTAAGAGACATTTCAAGGGTGGGAAGTTTTCAAATTCACACCCCGTATATTTACGTATGGTTTGGCTAATTTAAAATTCTCAAGTCATCCATTTGAACTAGAAAATTTTACTTAAGGCTAGGGATTTTCTCGGATGAAAAGGGCCGAAATCCGCTCAAACACCGTACTTACAAGGCGAGTTTTTAAAGATTAGTTTTTCCTTCGTTTTCACTGTGACTGGTCGCTTGAAGGAAAAACCGCGCCTAAATCAATTTTTTCAAAAACATTTAGCTTGGAATAAATGGAAAAATATGAAACAAAGTACACCGTACCGAGTTGTGCCACTATAAAGGAAAATGTTCCTCTGGAGTCCATTCTTTGCAATTTGAGCGAACTCCCAGCTTCCAGGTAATATGTGTAGTAAATTTAACGCAACTGATTTATACTCGCAATTTAAATAAATGACTTTTCAGGTTTCAAACACTCAAGTTTTGATCGTTTAATATTCCGAAATAAGCCAAATGGCCGCAAGCCCCCCAGCATTAATAGCTTTTATATTAAATCGCCTCTTTCCCTCGCGGAAAACTCGCATAGCGACACTTTAAACACCTCCAATTTGTCTTCTCCTTCGAAATGAGCCCATGATAAAGAACGCGACAAATTGATTCGGTTGTTTATACACTGTCTTTTCAGTTACATGAAATTGAATTGTCCACATAATTAATGAAGGTGAGTTTTGTGGGGAATTACGGCGCGCGTAAAGTGTCCTGAATACAACCGACGATCCTTTTGTTATGGCACTTTGAACGGATTCCGGAATCGAATATTGGAAATGGAAATTCGATATATTCGGGTAATTGGCTTTAGTTCAACATAACATGTTTAGAGAGAATTTTGAGGGTTTTATTCAATTTTATACCAAAAATCGACTCGATACTCGTCGACTATCAGCCATTGTGTTCGTATCTTTTCAGTTAGCTGCTTCGCTCAGTACAGAATAAGATCTTTTATCGTTTTTTTGGCGAAAACAATGTTCGGTACTCAGTTTTTGGCTGTTGTTCAACTTTCGGATAGTTTGGCCTGCTTTTATTATGTCGAGTGCATTGTCCCGTCAGTCACACTACCAAGTGATAAAAAACGCAATTATTCAAACAAAAAACATTAAATTTTTTTTTGAAGAATCAAGAGACGTTCTATTAAAAACGGAAGTTAAAGGCGGCCCGAGTCCTAAATTATGTAAATGCAAAGTCCTACATATAAAACGAGAGAAATCAAATAATTTTTTTAAAACTTTTCCTAAAAAAGATTGTTTAAAACCCGACAGAAACACACAATATAATTCAACTGGCGAGTTTTTCGGGCTTTTAGTTTCTGTTGTTTGAGTTGTTTGCCTTTCCAGAGTTGGTGCAAACCACCTCTGAAGATGCATGACACTCATGCTGGAAAAACGTCAGGAAAAAATATTCTCCACGACGGTCTGAAGGCAAAGGCCTCGAAAACCTAACTTCTTTGTCACAATATGAATAAAACTGAATGTAATTTTCTCCGTTAGTTTACAGTTATTTTCAATCCTTTTCTGCGTCTGCTTAATTAAATTTCAATACGAATTTCCTAATTTTCATTTAATCTTGTTGGCCCCGATAAATATTCCCCGATATCCCGAAAGTTTCCCTATGACTCAATTATCCAAATGGAAATCGCTGGAAAATCGTTGCTTTTTAGGAAGTAGTTCATGGTGGCATTTAAGAATTGAGTATAAAACTAAAAGGAAAAGCAGGATTATTCACTCGGATGCATTTGATTTGATTGTGTCGAAGCAGCAAATGTGTCCAATTAAGATTTAATTCGTCTAATTACAAAGTGAAAACTTCTTAACGAAGATAAAGGATTTCATTGGAAAATAATTGGTATTTACAATGTTTACCTAAATTGTGGACTTGGCAATTAATCATGCAATTAACGTTGATTTGTTACATTAAGCGGAATTAGAATAGGCTATGGAAATTATAAATGAAACCTACTTAAACCTTCTTTTGGTATAAAGGTGAATTGAATTGAAGCAAGCATTTTTTCAGGCTCTTGAGCGCACTGCCATTAAATGTTTGTTTCATATTCTTAGGAGCCGTTTTGTCGATTTAATTGTATTTATTAGAAAACTCTCATCCGTCATCCGCCTGATAGTTTTACGTAGAATTAAAAGTTCGCTTTTTCTCACAATTTCAAGCTAAAGACGTGTAATTTTCGAATTCATTTAGCAAGAAGAAGTCATTACAAATCAGCGCCTAAGCAGAAAATGGCTCAATCAACATTCTAATTGCTTTAGTCGAATTCAAATTAGATTAGAACAGCCTGAAATGAACACTGGCACAATTGGCAATTTCCTTTAAAAAATGGCTCATTTTCAGTTGTTCATTAACCTCATCTTCCACGCCAATCTTAATCGGTTAGCACCTAATGGAAAAATGTTTCTCTATTGTTTTCCCAGGCGCATTCTCTGTCCCGCCGGCATGAAAATTGATGTGTGACTTCTGGGAAATTGCATGTATTTTAAGAAAAGTCAAATTCGCACTAGTTTGAGTGGCAATTCTAGTGGCAATAGAATGCAGTTGAACAAGTGAGAATTTAATCCGGTTAATCTCAAACTTGGAAATGTTCTTTTCAATCCCTTTTTTCCCCCATTCGGGTTTTATAACGAAATCCCCTAAAGTATTTATTAAAGCCGGCTTATATTTTAAATATTATATAACCCGTAATTTAGGGCTTGTGAAATCCCTAAGAGATTGCGACGTTCAATATCAAGCGTATTCATCCTATTAAGTAAGCATGAGTTTCTTTGTCGAATTTAATTAGGATTTGATCCTTTCATGAGATGATTAAGTGCGTTACATTTTTGTCACCGAACCGTGACTTTTATATACTTTCTATATTTTTTTAATAGCGTTAGTTAGTCGCAACGTTGTTTCCTATGCGGGAAATTTTACTGCTAATGAAAAAGGGCTGTTAAACTTGACAATATTAGGGATGCTTATCGAGGATTTTTTTCAATCAAATTTAATTTTCAAAACTGCGAGTGTTATTTTTGACCCAATTTCTGCATTTTATTTAAAACAGTGCTTTTAGCATACGAAAATCGATAACTGATCACCAAACGTCTTAGACGGCGTGGTGCTCATAATTAATTACAAGAAATTGATAATTTCCCTTCTTGCTCGTCCTTTTCATGCCCATCCCGAATAGGCGAAAATTTTAAACTGAAATTGTTCCGAACGATCAGTCTGGCTCGAAATCTCATCACGAACGGTAAGCGAGCTTGTGCCAGTCAACCGGTGAATAATTTATCGGCCTGCAGTGAATAAGTTGGCTTTCTGCAATTTTCCAATGGAAATGGATCTAGTCACTTCTGTATTTTATTATTTCTCTATTAAGGGCTAATGGCTGCCAAGAAGGGGGCTGTGAATCGATCGCGCCCACCCCTTACACCCATCTATGAGGTTTGAAATAGTAGTGGCCCCCTCATCCATACTCACATAGCATGGTTTCTGTTTGGCACCATTCCCAGCTAGATTATTAGTATTATGAATAAAAATTAACACTGTTTGTTGAATAAATGAATAAAACATTGCCTAAAAACTAGATTTTTGCAATCATTTACCTCGGGGATATTCGTTTTTTTATATGGCTGCTTTGGGCAACTCGACGCGCTTTACACAAGGATAAAATGTAGATTTACTCTGAACCCAATCAGGCAATGTTTCATATGAAATTTATTGGAAATGCAAGTAAATCTTGCGGTATTGATTACACAGCCAGCAGCCATTTTAGTTCGAAATGTTGAATTCAAGTAGAAATAAGGACACAACTTTAGCAGGCAAAACAAGTTTCTGAACTCAATTTCCTGCAGCATTGTCATCTGAAGCGTCATTTTTTAATTAGGTTTGTTGTTAATATGATTAAAAGAATGGGGTCAAAGTTACTAGCTATTTTAGCGAGTTTCAACAAACTGCAAATGATAAAATTATCAAGTATCAAATTTAAAAAATATAAAGTAATATAAGAAAAAAATTAAATGAAGAAAAAAACCAGTAGTTTTTTCTTAACACAGTTATGTTGCTTCTAATTTTTTTTTAATTCGGCCTTTTGCAGGCAAAATGTACTGTTTATTTGAAAGTTCGTCGGTTTTTCACTTTGGACTTAATTTGAAAAGCAAACGAAATTTGAATGATAAACCAGGAAATAAAAAAATGGTGCTAATATTAAAACGCAACCATTTTAAATACAAGTGAATGAATCCAACTTAAGAAAACCCATTTATTCGATTTAAAATTCAATGCTGAAATTGAGAGAAAAAATTGAAAAATCTGCAACCAGAGGTCAGTGAATATCGAAACAATATTCCAGTAAATTCGTCAAAAAATGCATCATAACTTTGTTATTGTAAATAAGTGCTTCAATTCGACACACTGGGAATATTTTCAGTTTTACCCAAAAACGGCTTATTCCAGTTATTGGATGATATTTTTGGCACAGGATGAAGTCCAAAAATTCCTTACTTCAGGGAAACAAAATCGCACCTCTAATATTTAGTTTCGTTTCAACAAAAGACTGATTTTAATTTTAAAACTGGAAATTTTCATGCTCAATTTTGAAGCGAGGTTTTTAGTGCATTTTACGACTTAATTAAGCAAAATCAATAAGCCGGAAACTGACCTATCTTTTGCACCCGACTCGAGCGCTTTTGCTCGGAAGTGCTTAAATTAGATTAAGGACTTAGCGACATGAATTCGCGTTTTTCCTCGAGGATAAAAGAAATATCTTTATCTCATCTACATTTGAAAAAAAAATCACAAGAAAAGCCTCCACATGAAACATGTTCAAAGTCTCGCAAATGTTGCGGTTCATTTATGGCATTTTCACATTTTTTCCTGCCACACATACTAGTAGCGGGAAAATTAACGAGATTTTCACGGTTGTCTTTCTTTATCTTTTCCAGAGCCTCTAAGAGTAATGGACGTAATATTTTTGCATTCAGACGGGCATGAGAAAGAGTAATTTATAACATGTCACAAAAATACATGTAAACCCCTGTCACAGATACATTGTGGCGTGTTCATCTACATTACTTTATTGGCCTTTGAGATGTAATGAAGCTGTTCCGTTCAGTTCCAGCTTAATGATGATATTTATGGATTTTCCAGATGTTTGCAGACTTTATATCTGGTTGTATCCGTCCACGCTAATCTTGGTGTAATGCATTAAACTAATCAAAGCCCGTCGAAGCCATATCGGCTTTAAATTACCCAAGTTTGAACCCATTTGCATTAATACTAGGATTAGTTGCCTAGCAGGTTTACCCGTCTATTCAGCTGGTTTGTATATGTATTATTATGGTGGCTTACCACTGTTTATTCGGTTGTGCACTATCGGAAGGCATACGTGGGATATTTACTTTCATAATTTATTCATCGGCATTTCAATAAATTGTTCCGAAGTTTTCCCTATTCACTTCTGGAAGCTGGAACAAAGCTAGGAAAACTTCATATTTATCAAGTCTAATGGCTCCACTCATGTAGAATGGTGAAATTTATTACCGACCACTCAGAAGCTTCAAAATAAAATGCGCAACGAAAAAGGAATAATCGTATTATGGAAACAGTTCAGTTTTACGGATTCCTTCTGAACGAAGTGCTACCTATTTTTATTTAGTCTTATCTTCGGCCTCAAAATGCCGAAGCGCTTATTTCAGCAACCGTAAGTAGATAGGGGAGTGGAAAAGTATATTTTTGCCAAACTAGAAGCGCGTCGCCGATTTTCCGGTGTGAAAATTATTCGAATTTCCTTTTCGGCACCGGATGTGCATTTCGAGCAAAAGTTTCCAGTTCTGATATGTGCCTGTCGAGAAAACTTCAGTGTGTTCCAGTGTAGAGTGAAAAATCATTGCAATGTTTTATAGTGAAAATCGATTATAGGATGAACCATTCTACCAGTTGCTGATTTTTAATTTATAATCAAGCAACAAAACGGCCCGCTATCAACGGCTACCATTAATAAGGGTTTGTAATTCTTTAACACTATTCTTTGAGCCGTTACACGGTTGCATTACGTGCTTTAGATCTAGAGCAGTAACAGTTTGGAAAATGCCAATTTTGCATAGCCGCAAGTGGGAATTAAGACCAGGCTAAACATAGCAAGCTGCGAATAATTCATAATCGTAAGCGCTCTAATTGACTTAGCGTCTAACGTGTTTCCTCTTTGCCCTTCATTAATCACTTAAAGTCAAGATCCAAAATAGAGCATAATTACTATAAGAGGCATTTAATTTATTATGCATGATGCGCCAACTATCTGGACCTGGCTTTAAATGTAAATGGAGTTATTAAAATATGTGACTCATGCACGTTCTCATCAAAGTTTCCTCAGAATCCTGCTGTTGACCACATCAAAGCCAAAGTGACTGAATTCGGTTAAGGCTTAATGCCATCAGGAGAGTTTGGAGAATTGTATTGAAACTACTAAGGTGTAGCAGGTTAAAGAAAATTATAAACTCCTATGGATTTTCTCAAGACCTTACGTAGCAGGAAAACGATTCCTCTAATTCAGTCGTTTTGAAATGGAACACTTAGCGAGTTTAAAGCATTTTCACTACTTTTCTATTACCGACCTAATGGGATGTAGACGATATTTCCGACATAAGCGCACATTGGCCATATTTACTATGGACTGCGTATTCTCTGCTCTACCCTACTGAATATTTTCTATTTACTGCCGCCGCAAGCAAAGACAGGCTCAGTTTTATTCATATTCATTCAATATAAATTCCGAAAGCGAAAAAACGTGTTTTCCTCAACGAATTTGCCCTCACAAAACTGTATGTGCATTTACAACTTGCTCAGAGGCTGTGTATTTATGACAATTTATATTGTGTGTGTGTGCAAAAATGATGTTTGTAGTTTGATTATACTGTATCTCTTTATTGCCTCTATTTCAAGACCTATTGGGGCATGAAAATTATCAGAAATCGTGCCATTCAACGAGCTCATTTAAAAGGTCTTTAGATCTTTTAGATCCGAGATAATCGAAAACGATCCCCTCTTTTGCATGGATTTTGAGCGATATTTGCACGATCATATCTTCCTCATTATAAACTCAAACACTCTCTATATATATGGATATTGCGGAATTTCCATCTGCGAGATTTCTGCTGACTATGGAATTATCTCGGTAAATAATCCATCGAAATGGTTAAAGCTGAGTAAGATGAAAGTTTTCAAACCTGCGGTTCGTGTTTGAGCCCAATTGTTTCCAGACCTTTCCGACAAGATAATTTTCTCGATTTATAAAATGCTCACGTGTGAAACTGCTGTTTGGGGATAGCCTTAAATGAATTGAGTTTTTGAAGTGTTGCTGGACATTCAAGAAAGGACAATAAGAATAAACATATTTGAAGAAATAAATTGAAATTTCAATTAAATAAAGCTTAGAAAGTGGCTAAGTTGAATGGATTCCAACAATGAGATTTCAAACTGTAGGCAAATATACCGGGTGTTTGGTAAGCAAAAAGGGGTCTCTGACATGCTTTGGTTCAAGAGAAGGCCTCTAGAACTATGAAGTCTACAACATTTAACAAAGAGCTCGAAAATGCCAAGAAAAGTTTAGTGCATCAACTCAAAACAAACAAGTTGATTCCAGTAATCAAGTAAAAGATTCTGGTAGTTGTTGTACCAAGACGGCTCATAAATTCACCACTTTTCCTAAGCGGTTGAACTCGGTTGCTTCATCAAAATATGAGTCTTTCATACGAATAAATTCACAGCGAGTTTCATTAAAATCCTTCGTATCATTCTCCCGATATTTCAAAAAAAGATAACTTTGACTAGTAGAAGAGTCAGCGATTTTTTCTTAATAAAAGTTAAGTCAGATCGTCTACTTTTGAGCCAAAAATGTCGCAGTACTCTTAAAATCATATGCTTCCTTCAAGACATCCCGTATATTGCTAAGTTTATGATAATTTTGTAAATCTACACCCAAAGATGGTGTGAATCTACATTCAAAGTGTTTTGCAATTTAAAAACTTGCAATCCTTTGAGGAAAATAGAGGCAACAGTCTTTTAAATATATTTTCATTGGTTTTGATTAATGAGGGCAAATCTGCCACAATTAGGTCAGTGCCTCTATTCAGCTCATATAATCGCATAATGAGATAAAAGGCTCATTACTGCCTCATGGCTACGTTTTTATCTATAGCAAACTACGTTTTATTTGACAATATTGCGCATTTAAAAATGCATAGATTTTATCCAAAAATCGTTGAATAATTTAGTTTTCATTATTTCAAAAACCTAACTTACACACCTTACGAGCACATTCATACGGCTAGAAACTCCATCAGCACTTAATGTTCCATTGCGACTAATCGGACAATAAATCCGATGAAAATCGGTGGAAAAAGTTCGATTTGTCCCAAATTCAAAACAATCCGAATTCCAATGCAGCAGCTTACCAATGAGAGCTTTTTAATGAAAAACATGCGACAATCTATCACGAGAGAGATTTTGGGGGGCTTAAAAAGAGGCTTTTCCATTGTTTTTAAGCGTGTTATAATTAGCTGGATTGAGCTTGAAGCAGTCTGATTTTAAAAACAAACTTTGCTTTAAAAATCTCATTTCAATTAAACGGAGGATGGTCTTTGTGCATTTTATCGATTCATTTTGAAAAATTTGCTCAAAGAGCACATTTTGCCTGCACAGCTGCTCTCAAGAAAGCGCTGATGTTGGGAAAATGAAGCTCGTTTCGCCTATTAGTAAAGTTTCAGCTAATAACCGAGTTACGAACTGAATTAATCAACTATGGGCAGCAAGTGCCACTCAGATCTATATTTAATTAAAATTCGATTGTCTATAAAGGCAACAAACGGCCGCTAAACCTGACCTTCCATTTCGACATAATTCCTCCTCAGAGTATCGTTTAATCAGCGGTCGCGTCTTACCGAATCTGAGATAATCGATTTCCAATTTAAATTATTGCGGTGCCAATTCCGAATTCCTCTTCTTGGGAAAATCATTCTTGATCCAGAACCCGCTGCTCTGTCCCCCATTGACATCCCGCCCATCCCTTCATCAATCGAACTGAATATTCCCGGTTTGACACTTTGCGGATTAATCGGCGGACGATTCCGTATGTTCAACCAAATCAAGTTTCCACGTCAAATACATGTTTCCTAGCATACGGATGTGGCGGATTACTGATGTTTTGAATGATGAATTGAATTCGATTTGTCTCAATTTAGTTCACACTATTGATATTAAAGCCTCAAATATACGCACAGCTAATTAATTTAATGCACACTTTTCCGAAATTTTAATGGAAAAGTCCTCAACTGAAGAACAACGAGTTAATGCTAAGGTTCCAGTGCTCGAGATGATTAACTGGAAACTGACTGGCGCTAAACCAATTTCTTTATAACCGTCTCGGTATTATCGGCTAACAAAGGAAAAACGAAATAAAGCAATATATCGCAACCAATAGCTGGAAGGATTATTATTTTGACGCACCCCTCATACTGATGTGCTTCTCCTGCAAGATTTTTCCACTGTTATAAATGGGAGTTTCTATTAATATTTATTGGCTGCTTTGTTGGCCCACAGTTTCTGAACATTATTGTTCGGTTTAATTAGGTATCATTCGTATTTTCTTTGGTTGCTTTGAATTATCAGCTAATCGCCCGTTACTTATCGCTCTTTGTCTACGGCAGGGAAACGGTGGAATTTTGCAAAAACAGGACAAATGCTATTATGGAAACGACTACAATTTATGTCATTCTCAAACCGTAATTACCCTAATGGCAATTCACGCGAATTATTTACCCGAATACAAGCACGTATTTGAGCTAAAAGGAAAGAAGAGCGTCGAATTGCAATCCCCTAAAATCCACAATAAAACCGCACTTCCTCCCGAGAACACCCAACAAACAAATCCCGGGACATGTTTTTACTAGGCCACAATAAAAATCCCCCTGTCGTAAAACACCTTTCAATCCATGTACGCCCGTTAAATTGTGATCATTGAACGCATCTTTTATTCCCGGTTCAACTCAAAAACTTTCCAGAAAACTAACGAAAAGTGACGATTCATTTTCTGCAAACTCTTCTTTTTTCAGATCGACCCTCCTCCAGTGGGAACCGCTCAGCTAGCAGCGGCGTCATCAAACAGTGGCGCCCATGCAGGCGCTTCTTCAGCTCCAGGACATGGGGGTCACTTGATGGTGGGCGCCGCTGCTGGTGACGATGTTAGTTCGGATGATGCAAACACGCCACTGCATAGTCCCAGATCTCACAACACCAGTCGGGAGGAGGATGACAGTTCGAATGCAAATGAGAGCGATTGCAAAAGTCCCAATCAAAGGTAACACATGAATGCCCTAAACTACACATCTGAACCACTCTAGGGGTTTAGGTTGGAGCACGGCTCTGACTTCAGGAAACACTAATATGAGGATTTTTCTTCTAAAAACCGTCCAATCTTTATCTTAACCTTAATCGCAACCGACCCCTAAACTCCCAGCAGCAGCGCTTTCGCCTTTACTCTTTAGAGTTTAAGAAAGCAGATACTGCAAAGAAGCTATCAGCTAGAGTTAACAGACAGATGAGTCCCAAACCTTTTGGCAGTGACGCAATAATTGTCGTCTTTTTCTATTATTTTTCCACCCAGCGAGACGGAAATTTGATGTTATTAACGTATGTGTATGTACTTCATCGAAGTGTTACAAGCCGCCATTTAAATTGCTATATTAATATTATTGATTTAATTTCTTGGGAAATGTTGACAGCTTTTGAAGTGAATATTTTCAAATCACCGGGAAGAAACGCTCAGCCTTGCATACAAGACTATATGCTTGCAACAGCGGAATACGAAAGAAAATAGTCACTAATTACGTCACTGCCAAAAGGTTTGGGGCAGACTACACAACCACCTTCATCCCGTTCAACTCGATGTTTTTAACCCAAAACCGTCCATATTCCATTGGCTCAATCTCAACTTTCCCGAAAATTGTCACCTTCACTTTAAGAAGCAAAATTTGTGAAAGAGAATCGTCAAAAACTCATAGAAAAGTACACCCAATCCTCTAAACTAGATTTTTGTTGGTGGAACAACCTCCATATTCCGCAGAACAAAACCCGAAACTTTCCGCAACGTTTTCGCCTTTATTCTGCAGACATCGACAAGGGTTTTAAACTATTTGGTCGTTAGACTGGATTCGCAAATTCCCTCTGGTGTTTTGTATGCTCTATAGTGTCTCCGAACTGAAAGTACGTGAGCAACATGGCGAATAACTTCCATTAACCGGATGTTTTCCAAGCTGTTAAAGAAACGGTACCCGTTAAACTAATGGAAATCGACCAAGTTGTTTTAACATTTTGAAAATTGGGAAAATAATCTTGTTACCAGGGATCAAATTACACAATGTTTTTAACGGCAAACAGTTAAAAGCCCAACAGAGCTTTTAATCAATGGAAGACCTCATTTATTCTCACCAATTCGTCCATTCTTCTTTTCAATTTGCTTAAGAAATATCAAGCTCTCATGTTGTTTGAAAGCTGCATAAACGGACGATTTTAATTAAAAAGCCAGGAAACAAACACACAAAGCAAAACATTAATTCTCCCTAGTCTCCAGAGCTTATGAGGATTTTAAGGATTCGTTATGTAGTGGCGTGCGTTTAAAATAGGACCAAAGGCTTTAATTTTAATTTGAAGCTCGAAAAACGAAAGAAATGAACCAAATCCCGCAAATAAATGGCAAAAGTACGAAGCATGGAAATTAAATTTTCAAAGATTAATTGTTGGACGTTTCAAGTCACTGAACTATGTATTTCCACACTATTTATTCGCAGAATCAAATTAATTGTTCGGCGATCGCTTTTTTTTTCAATTGCCAAAACTAGACCTATCAAAAGTGCCAAGTTCAGGCGACATCACGTTAAAATTTCATTTATCAAAAAGGCTGCTCACGTTTTTATCACAAAGCTGCGAAGGAAGCTGAAATCGTTTAAAAGCCACTGTGGTATAACAAATGGTTTTTTTTTTACAATTATAATTTCCTGATGTCCATTTTCGGAATTTTAGAGCCCTTGAACAAAGTAGTTGCCAAAGAGTATAAAACACGAAAATCTCTCATCCAAAACGTCGAAACTTATGGCTAATTTAGACAAGAGAGCAGAAACATGACGCGTTTGGATTTCATTACTGCCTAGAATGCCTGGCATGAGACAAACATTTGTTAAATCTGACTGAATAAATGCACGTCTCTGAATACATTTGTCGTCTTCCAAGAGCTCGTATACTTTAATAATATTCGAGGGAAAACCTGAACTTAGACGTCAAAGTGAAATTAAGCCAACTCGCAATTAAACATATGGATTCTTTGAATCTAATCATTAAACAAGGATTTAATGTTCGCGCACCAAGAAAAGAGCAAGGAAGCTCAACAGGACACGCTCAGAGATTGGAAATAAAAAGTTAACATAAACACGTTTGAAGTTGATTTTTCGTTCTTCATTGTTTGCAATGAGCGCAAAATTGGAAAAGTAGATAGAAAACGAATTTAAACAGACCGAATTGATCAATTCCCTAATCCAAATACTCCAAACCCTCAAAATTAAGGTACTTCAGTACTCTCAGAATACAGAAATGGAAGCGTAGTTTAGCCAGTAGTATTTCCTACCCATCGCACGAATCGGGATGCGTTTCGGTTCGTTTCATTCGCGCTCGTTCACAATCGGACGTCGCTTTATGTAAAGTCTGTTCCAAGTCTTTTGGCAGTGACGTAATAATTGTCGTTCTTTTTCTATTACTATTCCACTGAGCGAAAAGGAAATTTCACTATCATAACTTTTATCTTTTACTTTCTTGATACTGTAGCTGCAGAGTTTTCACCAAGAAAATAACACCATTTAACGCTCACATTTAACGCCAAGTACTGTACAATTGAGGCAAATTAATGACGAAACTGAAGAAAGTTTTTTTTCAATAAAATTCTTTACATTCTGCATACTTAACATCACCTAAAAATAATACCAGATTCAAAAAAAAAACTTTCAATTCACAGGGAAGAAACGTTCAAGCTTGCAACCACCGGATATGAAATAAAGTCCGTTGAACCAATCTGGGACATGAGTAATATTCCATATGGTCTCAACTAATGACGTCAGTGCCAAAAGGCTTGGGACAAACTATAAACCAATCTCGAAAGCAAACGAATTTGTATATAATTATGGGACATTGATTTGAGTCGAATATTCCGATGACTAGAACTAATGATCTTTTCAGCAGCATTGACTCCGAAGGCAAGAAGACGATTACATCTGAGAAAAGCAGTACTAAGCCGGCGACTCAAAGTTGGCGCAATCTCAGGGCAGTTATGGCCTATTACCATTCGCTGCGCAAAATCAAGAGGTTTTTAAACAATTGACTCATACTCGTATTATGCTCATTTACTACTTAACTTTCACATGGGTGAAGTACCAGAACTTTCTAGATCAAAATCGTCACTTTGATTTTCAATCAAATCGCAACAATGATTTTTCAGAGCCAAATTTTGCAGAATTTCAACCTGGTACTCGCCCTTCTTGTACAGAATTCCCTCCTTTGCAGTATTGCAACTACTTAGAGGTCGTTCTTTCTTGTTGGTTGTTCTGTATTGGTTTTTGGTGGCCTGTCTCTATATTACATCTTTATTGGTTCGATTGGGTTCACCGAGTTGAAAATCTTCCTCCCTCGACTTTCAAGAGCTTATTTTAAAGCACAATACAAAGCCCAATCGAACTAATTGAACAATTGTATTACTCTCTGTACAACTTACTAATACTGACTTACTTTTAGTTAGTTGTGATGTATCTGTTTACTTACTTTTCGTGTTGTGAGGTGTTAGGTATCTACTTTGACTATTACTAATGTAGACTACTTTAAACTAGATGGAAACTGTCCAACATTGAGTTCCTTGCTCCTTGTTAATGTGTTTAGGGCTCCACTTTTAATTAGTTTTCTAGTCTGTAGATATTTCTCTTTTATTGCCGATTTTAACCAATGGGCTTGTTAAGTTTGGCTTTCGTACAGCAGACAGGTTTGCAGCATAAATTCCAAAACTCTCCTGTTGCTCTGGATTTTCTCATTATAAAATCAGCTCTTTATGTGAGCAATAAACTACAAACTTCCTCGTAAAGTATTAGAGTTTCGTCACTTTCATAGATACCCACATTAGCCCGTATTCTTTATAACAATTTAACTACCCTGCTTTCCTTCACTCCTTCAATTCTCTTTAGTTTAAAGTAGCTCTATTAGAAGGTTGTATTTTGCATGTTGAACATAGTGAATGAGTCATTAGACAGTTTAGAGTTCGTCTCGAAGCATGTAAAGGGATTTTTCTGGATTTATGAGGCAACTAGTGCGCTTTAATTAAAACGAATTACAAATCCTTTTACACTTTTCGTTGGAACATCAGTCACTATTAGTACTTGAAATTGTACCATTTCGTAACCGTTTCTCCCGAAACACTTTAGATAGTTTGTTTGATTACTGTAAATAGCGCACAGTAGTTAAGGAATTTCCAGTTTGAAAAACCAAATTAACAATGCAAAATACAACAAACGGTGGAAAAGTAAGGAAGTTCTTGTTTAAAAAAAGATAAAAATTGCTCCTTACATTTTCCGGTTTTCATTAAATTAATGTTAAACTTTAACAACACGGAAAGCCATTTAAGTGCGTTCTCTGCTCGGGGTATTTTTGCGTTTTTGGTACCGTAAAACCTAATGGCATTTTTAATGTTTCTCAAACATTTAATTAACTTTTCATTTTAATGCCCAAAATGTTATGAATTTTTTCACCAATTGAAAAATAAATGGTTCACATAAATTATTCCTTGGCAGAGAGCGCAACAAACATTTACTACGTTTAGGAAACTGAATCCATGAAACTTTCCCTTTCAGTTTCGTCTCTATTACATTAGAAAAAAACGCAAATTTCCAGGATTTTTATTCTTCTTATTTGAAAATGCAGCTTTCGTTATTATTACGAACGTTCAACTGAACTTTTTTGTTCTTTTCCTCAGACATCTATTGTAATTCTATCAACTAATTACAGTGGTGTTGTTGGTGTTCTAGATAGTCTTGTTTGTGTGAATACTTTGTGATACATTTACCAATGCATTGTGGTTTCGGAAAAATGTTCCCATTGAAAGTATATCGAGTTTTTCATATTTACAGGACAAAGTCGAATCAGCGATGGATGAAGCTAAGGACCACTGTGCAAATCTCTTCGGCAATATCAGCAAAAGTAAGTGAAAATAACTAATAACAGAAAAACCGCCCATGGTCCAAATTCACTTAAAGTTTCACATTTCCTGATTGGACAGGGAAACAAAAAATATCTATTCTAAAAACCATCAAGATGCTTCTTGGATCGAAAACTATCCTTTGACCTCAAAAAATGCGCATGTAAAAATTCAATTTTTGCTCGAAAAAATGTCCATTACTCTTTGGGAAAAACTCAAATCGCCCTAAATGGAGCCTTAGTAACACTCCTGATCTTCGCCACCCAAGCGTCCCGTCTCCCTGGCAAAGGCAAGGATCCTTCTCCATTGCAAGGAAGACAATTCAATGCGGGAAAACCGAAAAAACTGCAAAAATATGCCAGTTTTGAGCGGTTTTCGAGCAGTTTCGAGTTTCACTCGCCTATATCTGCTCTAATATGGCCTCAAACATCCTGCATCAGCAAGGCTCATTGGTGAAAAACTACTTATTGAACTCGAATTTTTGGTCGAAAAAATCATAAGCTCCCTTAGCTTTCCAATAAGATTTTTTGGGGAAAAAACCGCTGCATTATGCTGGCAGTAAACAGACCAACGAGAAAAAACTTCCGGAGAAAAAAAGCCCCATCCTAAGATACCGCCCAAGAAAATCATGTAATGAGAAAAGTTTCGCTGCAGAACAAAGTTCCTGCACTTGGCGGATGCATTTTCAGTCATAGGGATGTTCCAGTCAGGAAAGTTTTTGGATTCCTTATAGCCGAGAAAACTGGAAATTGAATATTTTAAGCGGTGACATGATTCCAGTTTCAACTAATTTGCAACGTTGAATTATTGAAATATTTATAAACATCAGGAAGTTCAATGCGGGGGAAATTTCGTGGTTTGGGAAACTTTGGGACATTTGAGAAACAAAGATTTATGGAGGTAGTTGTGGAGAAGTAGTTGAATAATATCCAGGGGCCGAACAGAACGGTGATTTTACTCAATTGCTTAATTTTCATTTGCAGAAACTGAAGCTTCTAATTCTCGTTATTTTTTAGTAGATTTCCTGCCGCTCTAGTTCCTTTGAAGGAATTTGCTAATAAAGTTTGAGGCGCGCTTCCTCAAATTGCTAGAACGCCCGCAAATTGATTTTCCTTTAGTTTCGTAAATTATCTTCAGCCATAAATTAACCTTCATATGAAGGTCGCCATTTAAGTTATGTAGCGATCTTAATTTCACGAATAAAATTAACAATTTGTGTGCCTTTGAAGGGCGTGCATTTTCCAGTGCTTTTTAATTAAACGCGCCCCGACAATTTCAAAGCTTTCGGTGAAGTTGCGTTAGTGTTTTATACAAAAATGAAAAAAGCGTATAAAGAGATAAAACTCATATGCCAGTCATAAGTACGTGCCATAAAGTGCCTTACAAGGGGATCTAAACACGATTTTATGAAATTCCCAGAACGTGGCACAACGCACGTAGTTTTATATCGGTTTGAATAAAGTTCAATTAGAGATTAAAACAGCAAATGAAACTAAACGAAACCGGGACATTTATGTTTCTATATTTTTAAAATTCCGCTGGTTTTTTTTCCAAGTTTGATTATTAATTAACTTTATATGGAATAGCGCGAGTTGAAATAACAGCAGCCCTAAATGCACCAAATGTACAACATTTAATGACAAACTGGCATTGAAACCTCGCAAATACTCGCCAAATTTCAGCTAATTGTTGCTATTCATTGGCAATTATTATTGTGCCATAGATCCGACAGTTTCGCAGCAACAAGCACCTAATTATAATAAACCACGATCTAGTGGAACGTACATTTGTTCATTTGTGGCTCATTTATGTTCCACAAAGCAAACTATTCATGGTATTGTTCAGAATGCACGGATTTAATTATGCGATGTATGGCTAGGGAAAATCATCAATTTATGATGCGTTAAAGAGCCCCAAATTGCCAGTCAAAGGAAATTGATTAGCAAAATCAATTACTTTGTTTATTTTCAGGTCGTTCTAAGATCCAAGAAAGCGCATTTTGAGATTTTGCAATTTACTCGATAACAAATTTGCAAAAATGTTAGTTTTGTCTAAAATTGCAGGATAAAACAACGCAATGTCTTGTAACTAGTGTTTTGTTGCAGAAGCCTCCTCTAAAGCGCGAGGACTCCTTTCTGAAACGATTTTCCACTAGACAAATACCGGAGGCACAAGAAACTGTTGAAGATACCGGTAGTGAAGGCTGTGCAGGTAAAGTGTTAAGTTTTTCTTTGGTATTGACAATTGGCAAATTTAACTTGCTCCTCTTTATAGGTGACAATAGATCAGCGCCAAGAAGAAGACGAAAGCGCCTACGACAACCGCGTAGTGTAGTGAATCCAGACTCAAACTTTTACTTTTATTGGTTGTTTGTGTTGACGATTTGTGTGTTGTATAATATGTGGACGTTAATTGTTAGACAGAGTTTTCCTGAATTTCAGGTAAGTTCAAACCGTGCAATTTTTCAGCATTAATCTCAACACGCCACAAATGGGTGACATAGAAATTTCCCATCGATTTATCACGTATTGGTAAATCTCCAATGCTAATATAAAATAATTCCCCAATGCGAGCATAAAATTTATATACATTATTGCTGCAATTAATTTAATTTCGAAAATATTCGTTAAGCGCACACTTTGCGCCTGTTTGCCATTTTAGTGTAGGCATTGTTAATGGCGCTATTTCCACGACAATCCATATTCGAAAACCACAGTTTAATCGTGTATATGAATTTATATTTGATATGCTTCATTTATCTGTTTGTTGGCTGCTTTCAATTAATTGCTCAAATTTATTCGCGATTGTTGGTTCTCAACTGTTGATGATGGTTGATTTTGTATTTTCCCAAACATTAATGCGCTTTTTTCTTTTGCAGGAAATGTTTTCTACTTTTTGGCTCACCTGTGATTGTCTAAGTGACTTGTTTTTTTTATTAGATTTGGCTGTACAGTTTAGAACAGGATATTTAGAACAAGGTCAGTATAGTCAACTTTTTAAAGCTATTAAAGTGGACTTACATAAAGCGGTTCAACAGCCATGAGTTTCCAATCGAAAAGCAGTAAAAATGTTGAGTTTATATGAAATATAATTCAATTGGTCACGTTTTATTTAAAAAATACGTACTGGTATAATTCGTGTTTCAAAAAATTGTCCCACTGTTTTATTGCTATTTATTTTACGCTATTTCGTTGCAGAAAAAGGGGGGAAGTGCCTGTAGTTTTACGAAAATGCGCACTTTATACGACAGTTTGGGAGAAATCGTGAAAGTATATACCTCCCTCAAAACACCAACCAACTAACTTAGCCAAACTAACGCAAACTCAAAAGAACAAAAAATGTGTCCATGCAGAAAAATAATATAGATGCGGCAACATGTATAGTATTATCTGTTTTCTGCTGGGCGCGTCGTCGGCCACGGATGCTGAAAGCTGCTCGATTAACAGTGGAAAAGTGGCAAAAAATACATTTGCCCACGAAAAGTTACTAAGAAAAAGTGTTCGTAAAGGCATAATCTACAACGTGAGCTATTTGGTTTTCCCGAAGGCCATGAGTAACTAAACCAGAAAATTACCAAAAAAATCGTCTAATTGTTTTAATTCAAAACAGGTGAAAACATTCCAGATATTCAGTAAAATTAATGCCAAACAATCGAACTGGACAAAATACGGGCGGAAATGCCGAATGCAAAGCTGCGGATAAATAAGACAGCACGCGTGGGCGCCGCGCCAAAGTCACGCCAAAGTCGCGCCAATGCCGCGCCTGACCCGTCTCTTAACCGTAATCACGTTCCGTTCTCCCAGCATATATAAGTATGCTGTATGTATATATAAGTATGAATTTCAAGCAATCCTACCACAAACCAAATTTCCATTAGCCGCGCCAAAAAAACCGACAGCCAACGGATCGTGGCGAGCCTTTGTAGCACGGCGCGTGGTGGGCTGGCCGATCCGTATAAACATGACAAACTAGGCTCGGATCCAACAATCCTCAAGAAGCCTTTTAAACCCGAAATGCGCACAAAATCACCAAACACATTCAATCCATCAGGCCAATTTGCACAATGGATTACAGTGAACAATTTTTTAAAGGCAATTAACGAGTTCAACAGGCTAGAGTTTATATCGAAAAATGGATGTTGAGTGTATAAGAAAAAAGGTTCAGTTTTAGCAGTTCAGCAAAAGTTTTACTGAAATAATGCCTACTGGGACAATTTATTTGCTATTTCGGCTGTAGAAAATGCAGTGTGTCTGTAAATTCACGAAAATACGCACTTCATACGGGACTTTGTGTCAAAAAACGCAATTTTAACTCATTTAAGGGGTCAAAGTTATTTAAAATTTATCCTATTTATATTTATCTACCAGCAAATTCTCCATTCTGGATTATTCTTTCCATCCATTTCCAGTTTCCATCCATTTCCATCCAAATCTCCAACTCTCCTCCTCTGAACTCGAAATGCGCACAAAATTCACTCCAGGCGAATTTGCGCATGGCTTATGGGAGCCATATTTTGGCAGTAAACGTCAGGATAGGGTTGGTTTTCAAAGTCCCGTATTTCCGCAAAAATCGCACTACCGATGGGGAAAATGGCATAAAACGGTAGAGGAAAAATTCTAGTTTCGGAAAATCACTAACTTTCATCAGAATCTGCGAACCTCCGGGAAATATTTGGAAATATACACGGAGCGATTTACAAACGGCCGCACCGATTAAATGCAAAATGGTACACTGATTGTGACAATGAGCGGCTAAGCGACGTGACCGCGTCCGCATCAAAGCCCAGTTGAAGCGAAAGACGTACGTCTGAGATGTCACTGACACGTATGTCATGGAATTGGATTTTTCCAGTTTAGAAACGCTGAAAAGCACTGGATACAAAGCCAATAAATAGCAAGGACGAATTTTTTGCCTTTGGAATGGTTTATAGTTAAAAAATATCACCATTAAGAATGAGAAAATAAGGATGAAAATAACCTGAAATCATCGCAAAAGTTCGAAAACTCCTCCGTTGTTTTCAATGCACTTTTGCCATAGTTTTCGAACGGATTTTAAGGCATTCATTATGTGAAACGGGTTTATTTCTGCAATTAATTCTTTGATCAGGTTGTTTTTGGGTTAAAATGACTTCATAAATTTTATTTTCCAATTTTCCCCCAAGAAAAAAGTCTGGAGGTGTTAGAACCGGTGATCGAAGCGGCCACTTCTTAGTTATACTAGAAAATACTACTATTTGGATTAAAATATACAGGGTGTTCCATTTAACAAAATGAGTTTAGGTCCTATAGCTTTCTTACCTGCCCCCGTTTGCTTATTCTGAAAATGGCAGATTATTCAACAATCATTTTAAAGAAAGTTTTGGAGAAAACATTTTCCGTATCTCTTTTAACTTAGAAAATACAGGGTCATTTTGAAATTGGCAATTTTTTCATTTTCTCCCGTATCTCTGAAGGGAGCAAAACTTTGCAAAGTTTGACCTAAAAGGAGCAAATTACACCTTAATTACTTTTTCCTTCAAGTGTCGAAGATGGAACACCCTGAACGAATCTAGTCCTGTATGAATAAGCAATTATTTTACGATAATTTAGAGAATCCTTTAATATTAATCATGGCTAAACGAAAATGCATAAAACCCCAGAGAAAAATCAATTTCTTTTGTAAATTTGCAGGTTTAATGGTATATGATTCTAAAAAATTGGCCTGTCATTACCTTCGCTCACGTGCCTTCCTGCTGGATCTTACGGCGCTATGTCCAGTGGACTTGCTTCAGTTAAGGTTTGGTACGAACCCCCTAATGAGGTTTCCTAGATTTTTAAAAGTGAGTGAAACGTTCCTCAAACCCTCCGAAAAAAAGACTGTTTTTACCTAAAAAAAAAACGTGAATTCTCTAGGTATACAGGGCTGTCAACTATTACTACATGGTAGAATCACGAACGATCTGGCCAAACTTATGGAGAGTGGTGAATCTGATCCATATTCTCCTCATTCTTGCTCACTGGTTCGGTTGTTTTTACTTTCTTTTATCGCAAGCGGAAGATTTCCAGGTAAAACATCCGAAGGGATTTAGGATAGCGTAAGGGATGTTTGGAACTTTTTGTAGGGCGACTGGGTGTATCCGTATCGGCCTGGAGATTATGCCACTCTAACACGGAAATATCTGGGCTCTCTATACTGGTCCACGTTAACCCTGACTACCATTGGCGATCTACCAACGCCCGAAACAAATGCAGAGTGAGTGCAAGAGTGATTAAAAGCAGTTTGTGATCTGTGGAGTCCGGATTAAAAGGCACTAAAATTGTCGAAAAATTATATATAAAAAAGCGTTCCTTAAATAGATTTATTCTACAGCCTGACTGATATGGAGTGTCCCATGATTAAAACTACAAAAAAAAAGAATGTTGGTCTTATTAAAACAAAAGTGCAAAAAAAGCGACAAATAAAATGCGTAAAAATCCGGACTCCAATGATGTTGTTGGTTTAAAAAAGGAAATGAAAGCAAGCAAAAAAAACCGTTTTTTGCGTTATTAAAGTTGAAAATGTTTGTAGAAAGACGGATTCAGTGGACGGCCCTCGGTCGCTGCCGCGCAGAGGGGTAAAATCTCGTCTACTGCAGTTCAGCACCAGTAACGGGTAAATTTGAGTTTTTTTCTAAAATTTGCACCCCATTTTACGGCACTGGCAGCGGCAGGACTGAGGGTTCGTCGCTCTCACGAATTCACATTGAGCCGCGCACATTTTTCACCATTAGTTTTTTCACTATCGAAACGAACGAAAATCCCCACACTTACCAGTTTCATTGTCGTTGGAAAGGACTTAGACCCTGCCGCTGCCAAGTTTTTTCTGTTCTTTTACCGTCTGGGCTAGTTTTAGCCACAAGTTTTAATCATGGTACGGTAATGTTTTCTCGTGTTTACTAGCGGTGGGTCTGATTGCGACAAGTATTTGGAAATCGGTCCAGGATTAGGAGACCGTGCGGGACTTGGAAGCTGCAAATGTTCACAAAAATTCTCTAAAATCTCCGCATTTTTGCTTCCAATTTCAGTACACAACAGCCGATTCTGGGGCTCCTTATCCTGGACCCAAATTTCAGCCACAACAATTTCCAATAAAATTCTCTTTTTCCAGGTATATTTTTACAATAGTTAGCTACTTAATAGGAGTGTTTATTTTTGCTACCATCGTGGGTCAAGTAGGAAATGTGATAACCAATCGAAACGCCAACCGACTGGAATTCGAACGACTTCTCGATGGGGCGAAGACTTATATGAGGCATCATAAGGTAAGCACTTATTTCAGTTTTTTTGTCAAAACATGATCAGATTCAAGTGTGTTCTAGTGGCTGTGGAAATTTCCGGTCGCCACTTGGTCTAGATTGAAAATTTGTCGCTTATTTAGACGCAGGAATTCTCTAAAACACGTGAAAATCTAAATTTCCTACCGGCTCTGGATTAGAAGATGCGAATTTTTGAAGCAGAAAGTGCAACTGTGCGAAAACGTTAATCTTGAACCCAAATTTCGCGCTGTCGCAAAAAGTCAGTTTATAGCGCAATTTCAATATAATTTTCCAGTTTTACAGCCTAAAGACTCTTCTATAGACGGTGAAACTTTCACAGTGCTACATGCTCTAGAACAAAAGTTAGGAATTTTTACGTAAAAGGCAGCAAATCCAACCCAATCGATTACATCTTCAAACTGAAGAAATGTTCAATTCCAGGTACCAGGTGGAATGAAAAGAAGAGTTTTGCGATGGTACGACTATTCCTGGTCCAGAGGCAGGATACAAGGAGGAGGCGATATAAACACAGCCTTAGGTTTGCTGCCAGACAAACTGAAAACCGAACTGGCTCTTCATGTCAATTTAACCGTCCTGAAGAAGGTAGGGAATCGCATAAATAACTCGGGACACGTGGAAGTTTTCCGGAACAAAACAGGGACACAAATAAAACCCAAACTAAACGAGATAGAAAAGTTTCGCGAACTTTAAGTCACCTAAATTGCCGGAATAGTTGACTTTTTCTGCATGTAATCAGGTCGTTTACGTGATGGATGGTCTTGTAAACTACGATTTATGTATAAAAGCATATAAAGTAGCTAGTAGTAAGGAAAGCTGCAAACAATCTTGTTCCAGGTGACGATTTTTCAAGAGTGCCAACCAGAGTTTCTACGGGATTTAGTTTTAAAGATGAAAGCCTATATTTTTACCCCAGGCGACTCCATATGCAGAAAAGGCGAAGTGGCACGGGAAATGTTCATAATCGCCGATGGAATCCTAGAAGTTATCAGTGAAACTGGAAAAGTGCTCACCACTATGAAAGCCGGCGATTTTTTCGGGGAAATTGGCATCCTCAATCTGGATGGCTTAAACAAGTAAGTCGAGGAAAATTCGACACTTTCCACTACTGGAAATGGCGGTTAAAATACATCTATTTAACAAGTCAATGAAGTCTGACGCGATTAGGGAACTATGATGGATTCCAGAGTGTCTCATCCAACAAGCCAATTTGCATAGTTCAATTGCCAGAACTCGGCAAACTGAAATGGGTCCAGACTAATCAACATTACGCTCTAATCAAATTTGCAAGTATCAAGCTGGAAATTTATACCTTATGTAACATCAGCCATCATTTATGGCCCTTTGGAGGCTTATTGTTTATCTAGCAAATGCGTTTACATGCAAAGCCGGTCGAAGACTTTAAAATTAAACCAAGGAAAACCACTGTTAATTTTGCAGGAGAACCGCTGATGTTAGATCGGTAGGATATTCCGAACTCTTCTCCCTTTCTCGAGAAGATGTGCTCAATGCCATGAAGGACTATCCGGAAGCTCAAGAGATTCTGCAGGCTTTAGGACGAAAGCGACTGATGGAGGTAAAATCAGCGATTCCTCATCAGCCCTAATCCAATCAAATACATTCAAAATAGTTTCTTGGGTTCACGCAATCAGAGATTTAATTTCAAATTAATTTCCTTTAACATGATTTTAAATTGAAAATCCTTCAAAACCATTGAACCTTCCCTTCATCCATACTCTTAGCTATAGGTTTCCGATATTCTTCTATTTCTTTTGCTGTAGTTAGTTCTTTCCTATTCTCCTCTACTGTTTCATTTTCCGACTTTCTGGCGTTGCTTCGTAGTGCCTGGCCAAATTAATGAACACACCGTTCACATCTACAGCTTTTACAGGTTAAAGCTAGCTCGAAACATCCTCCACATCAAAAGAGCGACCATCATCATCATCATGGGCACGACAACAAGGGAATTGTGGACAAAATCAAGAGCGAAGCAAAGGTAAAGCTCAGTTTTTCAACTAATCAAATCAAAGCTAACGATTTACATATTTAATTCGGTTGGCCTCTACAGGGATTAAAGAATGCTTTAAGAAAGTCCCGAACTCATTATCGCCGTTCAGTGGAGAGTTTGGAGTTGCAGCCACTTCAGCCCCCCGGCTTGGGCCCCAGCAGCGGCAACGGCGCCTCCAAGGGCACTTTGAAGAGGATGTCGAGGTGAGTTGGAGCCTTGATTACCTCTACTTTCCCACATTAAATTCTGCTTTATTTATTTTATGTTGGGTTGAAGTTGAGAATTTTTAGTTTAGCCGCAGGAATATTCAGGGAGTTGAAAATTTATTTGAAAAAAATATTTCAATATCCACCATATAAGGACCAAAGCCTTGGCTGCAAATGTTGAAAATTTCATCTGAATGCGATCGCTGAGTCCCAAGCTATAAATTTTTTAACATTTAAACTTACGAAAATGTGTCATTCGCAACTCAAAATTTCTCCAAAGTTTCCTTGGCCCTTGACTAATTTCATTTTTTTTCTTAAGCGCAAAGGCTTTGGCTACAGGCCCCGAAAATTGCATTCATATTCCGATGCTGAGGCCCAAACAATGAATTTTCGAACAGAAAAGCTTGTAAAATCCCTTCTGCTCAAACTTGAAGCTTTTGGCTATAAAACTTGAAAATCTTAACTCTTAAATACCTCTTTAACCAGAAGCTTACCAAATGTGGTTTCACCCTAAAATTCAAATCCCCAAAACTCCTCCGGCGCCTATGGTAACTTTAAATTATGACCCACTCTGTATATTAATGCGCAATTACTCAATTGGGATTTTTAGAGTGAAGTCGCACGATCTGAGCCAGGAAAATTCTGAACCGGAAAAGAGCGATAGAAAAGACAGCATTGCTCCAGAGCACGAAAAGTCTCACTCTGTGTCGCCTTTGGGCGCGGGATTGCCACTGTTGCAAAGGCTAAGGTATGAAAAACCACCGATTTCACACACAAAAAAAATATTGAGGAACATTTCCAGGCTCCTAAAGGAGAAGCAAGACAACGAGGAAAAAGGCAAAGGCCATCTACCACAATCGTCCCCGCTCATTTCGCCTCAGTCGATCACTGTACGCTCCCCTCCTCCGATTATAGAGGAGACCTCCCTCACAGAGCCCATAGGGGTGGGGTTGCCCCTCCTGCAGCGGATCCTCATGCTGAAGGCCAAAGAGGAGACAGCGGCCAAAGCAGCCAAAACCGGAGTTGGGGGACACAAGCCACTGTTGCGCAGCATAAAAAGTAACGTAACTTCCCAACTGTTGGGGAAAACCTGAACATTTTTTCTGAATTTAGGTAAAACACCTCCAGTTAGCCAGCCCACATCTCCGCCTCCAGTTAATGCGCAGCATGTGCCAAGAGCATCGATTTCTGGTCCGACAAAGAATGCCTTAGCAGTTGTTCCAGCCAAGTTGCTTAATAATAGGATATCATTTAGGTACCGTCAATGGGCCATCAAGATTCTGGACTTTGACTAAATTCTGGATATTCCAGGGATAGAATAAAGTTGCACACAACAGTCAAGGAAAAAGACACCAGCATCAAAGACGCGCTTCTGCAAGATAGCGAACCGCCCGCCATTGCTGATCTAACTGTGCCCAACCCGTCCAGTACGCTAAGCGATCACCCTGTACATAGTGGTAGTGAAAATATTAGTGAGAAATCTAGTGATAGTAGAGTGAAAAGTGACCAGCCGCCCCTGGCCAGCTCGGAAAGTACGGACAAAAATGCCGCCCATTGGTCGAAGTTGAAAAGGGCGGCGATTTCCAAAGACTTAGAGGGGCATTTTAATGGAAGTCGGGACTTGCCCGACGCCCAAGCAGCCAAGGAGGCGAATGCTGTGGTCAAAAGATCTTCAGGCCTGGTCCTGACCAGGAAGACCAAACATTACAGGTAAGGGCTAGAGGTTTTTTAATGCTCCTGTGGGAGGAGAACCATGGAAGTTTCTAAATCAATTTCTTCAACTTGAAGATACGTCCATGCGAAACTTAGGGAAGTTTCTTCGCTTCCAGTGGAACCTCACAAATATCGATATGGGTTTGTAAATCATTGACGCTACTAAACCCCAATCCAGAAATTACACTGTAGATTTTAAACCAGTTTGCTTTAAATCTTGTAAACTTTGAACTAGTTTGATGTTTCCCTTGCCTGTCGTATTTTTCTTCAAATTAGTCTTCCTCCAACTAATCCTTAGGCACTTTAGCTACCAGGCTCCTCTACAGCACCTTTAAAGGCTTGAAATTTACCTCAATATTTCAGGGCTGTTGACAAAGCAAATATAAAGGAACCTAAAACAGTTTTTCAACTTTCGCCTTAGTTAATTTCTTCCATGCTCTATTTCTAGGTCAATAGATGATTTGTCGCCGGAATATGGGCCTTTGCCGTTCGTGAAGAAACTGAAGATCCTGAACGAACGCCAAAAACTCGAAGAGTTGGAAATAGCGATGAAGACACGGAGCTTTTCCTTGGATATACCAGAGGCGCAAAGTGAAACAAGCGAAGGCCTTACCAGGTATGAAATATACAGGGTTATTCAGGTTGTGCGACACGGAAGACATTTTACGGATAAACGGAAGACCGCCGGCGATATATTACGAAAACTGTTTTCGAAAAATCAAATCAACTTAAACTAGATGGTTTTCGGTAGTGCAGCGTCCATAAGCCTGACTTCTTCCTATGGTTTAGTAGCAAAAAAAAAACATTTCTGCAGATTCTTCAATAAAAAATTTCAACTTCCAAAGGTAAAACAGTAGAAACTTCTAAGATGAACGTTCTGTAGAAGACGCTTTTTTAAAACGAAATTTTGGTGTAAACTTGCACCTAAAACTCTGATATAAAATTTCGCTTTTTGGGTCAAAACTACCAAGATTTCCTCATGCACGTTGCTATAACTGAATCGAGTTTCTCATTCTCTATCAAATGATATCAAAACGAACTCTGTGGCTCAAATGGTTCTTGAGCCACAGTCATGTTTCAGTCGATTTCTCAATAAAAAAATAAACAGGCAAAACTAAAACTCTTGACTTTTTTTGACGAAAAACATAAAACCGGAACCCAAATTTGCATATCTGAAACGGTTATTTAGAGACAAGCTTCAGATGAGCCTGATGTAAAATACAAAACCGCCCAAAATATTACCGAAGTTTAAAAAAACTACGTCGATACCAAATTCACCCTACGAGCCAGTTGATAGGTTGAAGTAATGTTAAGCTTACCGAAAGTAGTAGTAGCTTACCGAAAGTAGTTCCACCTGGAAAGAAAGAAGAAAATGTGTTTAGTATAGCAGGAAATCTGTCCAAACTCAAACTTATTTGAAATCCTCAAAGCAAAGAGAGAGAAATATAAAGAATCCATAAAACTTCATTTGCTTGTCGAAAAACTACACTCAGTTCAAGCTAGAAGATTTATAGATTAAAGATTATTCTTACCATTTTCAGCCCATTAATCCTCAAAAAGTTCAAACTACACTCAATGAAAATCCACTTCGAATAGAAAACTTTAATATGCAGGATGAACTACCGCACTTGCCATAAGGACCACAATGGTTCTAATTCCCATTTAAGAACGCGATTAACACGACACAGAAGATTATCGCCCGACTGAAACTGACTATTCATACACCTTTTCGAAAAAAAAAAAAGACACCGAACTACAGAAAACACACGATTATATAACCGTTTGCTTGTTCGCCCTTTCGATGATTCACTGCTTTATTTGGCAGTTCGATTTCAGTTTGTTTACTGACGACATTTTTGTATAAATTGCCTGTGCGCATGGCCAAATTTCAAGTTCCAACTTAATAAATTTTGCAAAAAATGCACGCGATGAGTTATAACTCATTAGTGCACAGAGCGGCAACAACCCAAAAGCGCAACTCAACACACTGTTACCTAGTCTGCAGTATCTAAACAAAATTTTTCTCCATAAACCCTGAAAGCTTTCAACCAGAAAAAAACCATTCAATTGCAGATCGCAGTCAGAAGGTTCTTCAGTGCATCAACAAAATCAGCGATCAAACAAACAATTCCTGTCGGCTCCTTTGACGCATTCGCCCCTGCATTCATCCAACGAATCCAACGAAACACCCGAACGAAGAAACCTGAAGTCAATTTTGAAGAGACTATCGGAAGACTCAAAGGAGAAGGACAAAACGAAAGAACAGCCACTGGAGGCCAAGAAGCCCACCCCGCCGGAACCTAAGCCGAGGAAGATGGATTCCAGCGAGTTTAGAAGGTTAACATTTTTTTCTTAATTCACTCTGAGCTTTAAGAGCGTTTTTAGCTTGATGAGGGCGCCAACTATTGAAGGATATGCGGCAAGGCACAGTAAACTGTCGAAAAGTGTTACGTTCAATCGCGACACTCTGCAAAGCCCCCCCAATAGTGCCAACACTGTTCTGGGCACGCCCCAGAGCCTATTTCCCTTCATTAATTCTCCTACTGACAATGGGCTGGACATTAAAGAGCGGGTAGGAGCCCACTTAGTTACACCTGGAAACTTTGCCAACTTCTCAAATGTTTCAGGAGAAAATCAATGAACTGGAGCGTTGCGGCATTCAACTGGTCCCTAACAAAATGAACAATCAAGTGAAGATCATAAAAAGTGAGTTCATGAGTGTAAAAGTGAGTTAACCTTTTGCCAATAACTCTCAGGTTGCCAACTGTACTCTTTCCCCAAGCAACTTTCTAATATTCTGGGGGCCTTTTGCAGCTTCCTTGGAAGATGAACAGCAATACTTTGCGGATATTCTGCTGGCAATCAAGCAGGTGATGAGCGCACATTTGCACGACATGCAGCAGAAGTTTCAAGACCGTTTCGACCGATTGGAGGAGGAATTGAGGAACAAGAACGACATCATCCAGCAGCTGAAGGCGCATATCTGCGAGCTGGAAGCTATGACTGATGACTCGTTCACGGTGAGTCAATGATTCGTGAATTCCGGACGCATTCTATGCTTATGTTTAGGAGTCAGTGGACACAATAATCAGCAAAGACCAGCAGTCCTGGGAGGAACCGACTCACGAAGAAGAAGAGGAGTTGCAGGAGTTGCCTGAGCCTATTAATGCGTGGCCTTCCAGGTCCAATGCCATAGTGCTGAATATCGAGTCGACCACAGGTAAAACCTGCTGTTCTTATTGGTTGTTGCCTGATGTGGGCATTTTCGCGTAGATACTGATTCGGATAATGCCGATGGCGAAACCACAGAAAACGATCCAACTGATTGCGAGTCTGGAGATGGAGATCAGTACGAGAATTCCAGCGCCAACTGGGAAATTGAGATGCTGGCCGCTCAAATGAGGGAACGAAGAGCAGCCAGTCTGGATCACAGCATCGACCGGCCCCCATTACGCAACAGGTAAAAGTGGCAGCTTTTTGCAAAAAAGTGAAATCTGAAGGAAAAACTTTGCAGATTCTTGCGTGGGTCCAGCATGGATGGGAACGATTGATATTTGGCATTAAGTCAAGCTAGGACCAAACGAACTTTCCACAGATCATCCAGTCCGCAATACGATGGGTGGGTTCTGCTTCTATACGCGAATCTCAGCTTCAACTAAGTGGAAATTGGCCAAACGCGACTTTATCATAGGTTTAGGCGACATTTCGTCAATAGAACCTTCTGCCAAGAATGCTAAACTATCAATCCAATCAGGGTTAGTGTGTTTAAAGGGCATGTGAAAATGTTCAAATTTCCTGGAAAATTCAATAAGACAATATGTGATATCAAAAGTGAAACTTCGGATAATGGAAAGCGCTCAAACTCTCAGCAACAATGAACACTTAAGGTGCCAAAACACTTTCATCAAGATTAGTTGACCAAGGAAGAATACCTGATTTCGTTGATTTTTCTATAATACATAGATATTCATAAGAGAATTCGTATCTATCCTGACTATTCTCAATTCTAATGACTTTCAATTTTGTAATATACTTACTTAGGAGATTAAACTGTTGATTTTCCCATCGAAGTACATTTTTATATCCGCTTTATACTGTCGATAAAATCTAAGGGGACATTTTTATTAGGGCTGATTTATTAGTTTAATAAACGCAGCCAAGTTTCCCAAACGATAAACGCAGCTCTACTATGTAAATTTAGATTTGTTAAGCGCCCATTTTAGTATAAGTTTCACCATTCTCAATTGGATTCTTCATAAGTAAAGCACTTTGGTTATCCAAGTTGTATATCCATTTTGCAGCCTAAAAATAAATGACAAAACAAACTAATTCCAATTTAGAACTTACTCTAAGTAGAGTTTATTCTATAGACAAATGACCACACTAGTGACTGTACGAGTAATGAACTGTAGAAAACGATAAGCTAATAATTATATAGTTCGAAAATTCTGTATTATATATTATATTGTAAAATTATTAATAAAAACAGATATTAAGTATTGTTGTAAGTACCAGTGATATTTTCGTCAGTTTTGCTTCTTCGTCTTCTTGAAATTCCGCGCCTATCGGAGATTGGAAATCATTACCACCTCTGTTACCACTATCCGGACCTTATCAATCGCCCGCCTGAAGAGTTCAGCGGACTCAAGTTACGCAGCCAAGAGGTTATTCTTCTGCTAATCGTTCTTTTGTTAGGGCTGAAAAATCTGAAGTTTTCACTTAAATTAATTATTTTAATAAATTAAATTTTGCCAACTCTGTCAATGCAGGACCCACAATTAACAGTTGGGTCCAACTGCGCGCTCTTTTTAAAAATTCCTAACTTTGAATCTGGTGCGGGTAGCACCATGAAATTTTCACACGTGAATAGAAATCTATTTTTCCGAAAGATCTGTTAGTTTCATTCAAATCGCAAGAAAATCCTGATTTTTGTGATGCGGTCTTAAGGTGCACCCAAAAAAAGTTTACAAAAGTTTAATAATCATGGTTTTCATTTGCGCTAAAATTGAACTTGAGAAGATTTTTGCTGTTTTTAGTTTGAAAACAGACCATTGCGTCCGTGAAACACAAACTGGACAAAAATAAAGTCAAATACAAATTAGCAACTTTATTAATATCCAATTCAGTTTCAGTTTCCTACATAATACATGTACATAATTGATTGATATAATCTCGAACAAAACCTTCTGCAGATGGTAAGTTTCCAATTAGAGCCACTTCTGTAGCTTTTGGTTATTACATTTCCTTTAGTTTCAGCTGCCAATTGAACAGTAAAACAAACAAAAAAATACATAAAGGCGACACTCGACGCTTAGCAGCTAGTTAAAATTCTACGTGCTGATACAAATTCGAAGAGCTCGTCTCGAAAAACCCAATATAAACTAAGTGAACGGAAAATTAATCACAAATCAATCATCACAATTAATCAGCGCTAAAACTAGTAATATCAATATCGGAAAAACGGAATGCTGCGTCCTGTATTTTATTATATTAAAAGCACATGGATCCTGGTGATACAAAAGCACCGAGCTATTGATTTATGTACTATTTAAATGTGTATAACTTTGTTTTAGAATTGCGTGTGCTTTTAAATGCTAATTATCAATCGTTACCACTCGAATTATTATAAAACATTTTGATTTTTTCACTAATTATAAATTATTCAACATAAAACACTTTTTTGTTTGGCCCTGTATTCGCACTTAACAACGATTAACTTCTCAGTTCCCACTATCAACCTCGAACGTTCCATTTGGGGAAACAACTCTAAAGTTTCCCATATTAGCCTATATCACTTTTAACATTGTTTCACCTTAAACTAGTTTATCTACAATTCAAGCTATATACGCTGTTTTAGGGTTTCGAAAAAAAATCGTTTGTCTCGCATTTCGACGATATTTCCTACGTTTTAATTGGATCAATAGGATTGACAAAATTGCCCCAAGGTTTTCAATAGTTTCTCACTGTCTAAGGGCGACAATATTGTCAATGAACGCTCTAGATAAATTTTATATGGTTAAGGCGGATTCGTGTTTTTTAAACCTTTTTTGTTGGGTATTTTCTCTTGTACTGTGGAATTGACAAAAGTGCTCGAGATCCTTAGCAACAAAATGCCTAATAAAAAAGGGAGAAAGACTGTCTTTTATTAAGACAATGATTTTTGAGTCAAAACACCCAACGAAAAAGTTTTGATAACAAATGAGACAGGAGCAGTCCCAGGCTGAAAATCTTCAAACTGTCTCTTCTTTATCAGCGGAGATTCTCGTCTCTTCCTGCTTTGTAAAACCCAACAAATTTTGACTAATTTTCTTTCACATTCCTCTTCCAAACATTCACAATTTTTGAGTTTTCCCACACATCTGGGTGAAACTCAGACAGAAAACAATCGAGACCAGTTTCAACGTCAGTAAATCTCTCTCTGAAACCGCCACTGATTAGAAGCAATTAGTTGAATCGCACAGCATTGAGAGCAAAGTGAAAAGTCCGCAAATTGAGTTGCAAATTTCCATTACAGTCGACTATTTTCCCCCGCAATAAATTGTGACTAAAACAGTTTGCTAATAAAACAGGAAAAAGCACATTAAAACAGTGAAAAAGCCAGATTCCCGAGCACAAACAAGGACCTGAATATCAACTCGGGTTTCAGGAGAAAATCGTCAACGAATCCCCAATGGAAACTGACATGGAAATAGAAAAATAAATTATCGCAAAATGTTTAGGTCATTGCTGCTCACTCTCCATTAATCTCGTCGTATTGGGCAAATTTCAGGAAAACCTGCTCCAACGTGGTCTGGCTGAAACTGTACTCTTCAATACAACCTTGCATGATTCGTGCTGAAAAATCCTCCAGTTGAACAGTTTGCTGGTTGAAACTGCTGAACTCGACTTACCTTTTTCCAACTGCATGAAGCACTTTGCCAAAGATGGCACACTGTGTTGAGGCACACTAAACACTAGCCTATCTACGAACACTTCTTCTAGAGACGAGTTGGGAAAGAGTTCTGAAAGTAAACCACAGCTGCTTCTCAGCAAAAATCCTAGATCGGGTTTAAAAAAAACTACCTCCTACAAAGTCGATGACTTCCTGATGTCTGTCCCCTGAATCCGCCAAAGGAGTGGCCTCCTTAACTCGCACCTTCAACTCCAAAGTATATCCAGCTCCGTACAGATTCTTCAAGTGTTGCGTGGAACCCAAACATCTGAAACCATCCTCCAACACTCCTCAGTTTGTTGGAGAAAACCGCGCTTACCTTAACTCTCCTTTGACGGTTATTCCCACTCTTGAGCAGAGCGCATCGGCTTCTTCCATGGAATGCGTGGTCAGGATTGCCCCTTTGGATCCCTGAGGAATTGCGCAGTTAAAAAGAATGTCGAGGAACTGGATTTGGCTTACCTGGAAACTGGCTAAAATAGTGTCCCACAGGAATCGTTTACTCCTCGGGTCCATTCCAGTGCTGGGCTCATCTAGTAGCACAATTTTCGGGTTTCCCACCATGGCCATGGCAAAGCTGAGTTTTCGCTTGGTGCCTCCCGAGCACATCTTCACTTGTTTGTCTGCGTGTTCTTGTATTTGCAGCCCGCTAAAGTATAAGATGGAATAATTGAGATCCCAAAAACATGTTGCCTTTGAGCACTTGCCTGATATATCTATTGACAATTTTTCCAATATCTCCATGTGGAACTCCACGTATGGCTGCAGTAGATCTCAATGTGTTCGCGAACTGTAATGTTCTTCCAAAGGGCGTCGTGTTGAGGGCAGTAGCCCAACAGTTGGAAAACTGAGTTTGAGTTCGAGGAAATACTTTGCCCGCCAATGAAAACCTGCCAAAAATACGCCAAAATAAATCCCGCCAATCACAAGCCGTTTGCTCCTACTCTTCCACTCGTTGGAGCTTCTTCTGCAGTGATGATTTTCATTGTTGTGGTCTTTCCAGCCCCGTTATGGCCCAGCAGGCCGAAGACTTCTCCTGCATCCACTGCTAATGATAGAGATTTAACGGCCACTTTCATTTTTTCCTCGGGTTCATCCGCCTTGAAGCAGCAGGAGCAGTGCTGGTTGCTTTTGGCCAGTTTGTTTTTGTACTCTTTGTGCAAATCCTGGAAAAATCCAAGTTCCAACCTGCGGTTTTGTTGGGCATTCTAATCCTCCTACCTGCACCATCACGACCGGATGATTCACGTTGTTGGAACCGATGAAGTTCTTCACTTTCTGCCGTTCGGCTCGAACATCTTCGTCCTCATTCTCTCCCACATACACGTCCACTGATTCGGGTACGTTGCTCTCGCTGGTGGTCTGGAGGACGTGGAATTTTATATTGAATTTTGGATATAACACCATTTAATTTTTCGATCACAGCGGGCGGAAATGTCGTCCACCCAAAAACTAAGAACCTAATTTGGCATTTTTCTTAAAATTTCTTGTCAACTCAGAAAACCCCACATTTTCACAAAAAAAAACACATTTTCTGTATGTTTAAGTGGAACTTTCTAGCTCCTCCTCTTTAGAGGCGTGGCACTTTTCAAACAGAGCTCGCAGAATCCTCGCTCGCCTAAAGCTGACAACCAAAGAAACATTTCTCCCTACTTTTCTCCTCGAGAAACTCACCTTGCGCAGGAAATTGAAGGCATCTCTGGCGCGTCCTCCACTCTTCTTGATATCGACAATCCGTAGAAGTACGAACCAGAGCGGAATATTGATGATCATTCCAGCGAGCAAAACGCCAATTTCCGGCGTACAGTAACTGGCTAAAGTTAATCGATCACAGGCCAAATTGACGTTACATAGTAAGTAGACTCGTTGAATGTAGTAGACTATCGAATACGGTATGTACATGGTATTGGTGAGTGAGAAGACACAGTGAAGCACCAAAGCGAAGGTTTTACCTGAAATTCAAAAGTTAACATCTTCAGGCAAATACCCCGAGTACTCGAGTACCCACCAACATTCATTACATCCAGCAAAACCACCACCAGGAACGGAATCCATCCGAGGAAGGTGGCAATGTTGGGCAAGATCGACTGCGCTGAGTCGGTCTTATCGAAGATGTAGCTGATACAGCTGCAGCTGAGTATCGACGATGGACAGTAAAAGAAAATCAGCAAGCTGAAGACGACGATGGCCGGCCATTCTCTTAGCGCCGGGATCTCGAAGGCCACCATCATCACTATCAAGGCTGCACATGTTAAGCTCATAATGGCCACCAACACTATGAAGTAGGTGAGGAAGTACATGGTGGTTGAAAGGCCGTTGACTCGCAGCTGATTTTTCGTTTTCAACTGATGAATAGAGGATACAATTTTAAGGAAACTGGATCAATTGAGGAGGAGTTCAATTTACCTCTCGGTCATAAACCAAGTCGATTGCCAAGCTAACTGGCACCATGACCAGAACCATCCCAATCAAGATGGTTTGCGTGGTTGATGCAATATTGATTCCTTCGGGCTGCATGGTTTGTTGAAACGGCTGTGCCATGACTCGGATTGGCTCGAAATTGCCATTTCGCACTTTTTCAGGAGTGAGCAGCCTTTCAAAAATTGGTTTTATTATGTTTATTATATGTTTTAATTTAAAATTTTTGACCTGGTCGTTTAGTTTCACTTGAAAATCGAAAGAACATACAATTTTCATGATTTCAGCTCGAATAAAAAAAAATTCACAACAAAAGTAAACTGCAGCTTTGGTTATCGATTTCTCATATCACGTGTAAATTTTGCAAATGGTTTTAAATTTTGCAAAAGAGAATGCCGTAAAAAACAAACAAGCACGCAAAAATGAATTAAAAAGGAAAGAGCAGGAGAAGCCTCTTTTATGATTTCCTGATGTCCACCTTTCAATACCTCAAAATTTGAGGCCAAATTCCCAAACGAAAATCTTGAAAACCTTTGAATACTTCACGCTAAAACCGCCCAACTTCGATTCATTCTTACCTGTAAATTGCATTGCTTAACAAATTCAGAGTGACTGGCAAACTGTGCTGGAAAGTGTCGTTGTACAACACCGTAAAACTGTACTCGCCATCCTCAAACTTATGTACATCGAAAGCGGCTAGATGAGGCGCAAAGTCCAAGAGCGCGGAAAAGTTCCCATTATACGAATCAGTTTGTCGCACTCCCAAATCAACCAGTTGGTCTGCAAATTTATGCCGTCATTACTTACCACCGCTCGGTAAGTCGTTACTTACCAATAAAGCGCGTTATATCGCTGCCGGAGCTATTGTGAATGGCCACGGTGCTCATTAATCCATAAGTGCTTCCATTCAGCTCCAACGGCTTGCTGGTGTTGTTGGTGTTTTGGAAATAATTATCGAAAGTACAGACTGAGAGCTGCACATAGAAGAGGCAGCAATATCATGAAATAGAGCTTCTGGATGTCGCGGAACATCCTCAAACATCTCAGCTTGATCAGGGCCAGGACAATCTGACAGGCATTGGGATGGCATTCGATTTTCTCCAGCCCTATTCCTGATATGGGAGATTTTGTTTCCGATATCGCCTCCAAGCCGCCTATTTCCGTTACATCTCCTCCTGCTACGAGGCAGATTCCATCATCGGTCATTTCTGCGGGGTTAACAGCGGTTTGCCTACCTTTGGCGTCGTGGCCGTTTTCTATGAAGTTGATTCCTTCATTCTGCAAGCTTTGATAGCTGGTGCTTTTGCTCTGCAGGCTCAAGCTTCTACTTAGAGCGCGATTTCTCACAATTTTCTTCGACAGATTATCGACAGTTTCTTCTACCTCGTCTTCCCCTTTTTCCAGATGCAAAAACACTTCTTCCAGAGTGGTCATCGATACCCCGTAACTAGAAATGCCTGAACAAAAGAACCGAAGTTATCACAAAGGTTAGTTTTTTTGGCCTGAGCTCATTACCCAGCTTGCTTTTATTGGTTATCTCGGTCTCAATGGCACTGAACAGGGAGGCGAAATGATCCACCGCATTATGAGGGAGAATGAAACTGAGCTCTCTACCATGTCTTCTGGCCTTTTCGGCCTTTGAAACGTGCGTGGTAACTAAGCGGGCGATGGCTTGTTCTTTGGCTGCAGCTGCAAGTTTTTATGTTGGGAAATTGAAGGATTTTTTCTGCATTTTCCTACCTTCCAAAACCAACGTAAGATGATAACCGATCCCAAACTTGTTCTTTAGGAACAACGAGCTGCCACAACATCGAATATTTCCTTTGGACACCACGGCCTTTCTATCGGCTGCAGAAAAAAACAGTCGTCACTTTCACTGATTATGGTTGGGCATAAAGTCCTACCTAAAATATCAGCTTCATCCATAAAATGCGTCGTAAGCAATATAACTCGACCATGCCGCCTGTTTTGGAGCACATTCCACATGTGCCTTCGGGAATACGGATCCACTCCAGCCGTAGGTTCATCCAGAATTATAATCTGGAATAAAACCAGTTAGTTTCCGGGACTTCAATTGTGGTTAATGAGGAAAGTTTCACTTGCTTTCGGGTCTCCAATCACCGCAATCCCCACTGAAAGTTTCCTCTTCTGGCCGCCACTCAAATGAGTGGCTGGAGTGTTGGCTTTGTCACTCAAATCCACGTCCTTCAAGGTTCTGGACACTTCTTCCTCAATTTTCGATGCAGGAATGCCCTTAAAACGGGGTTTTCAGCTGTTTTGCTTAGAGGCGTCATTTTAAGACTCACTTTAACAGTGGCAAAGAATTCCAAGTGCTCTCTAGGCGATAAGTTGTCAAAGAGGATGTCGTGTTGAGGACACACGCCGGTCATTCTTCTCACTTGATCCATTTCATTTTGGTTCCTAAATAGGGGAGAAATGGGTAAAAAAACGCGCAAAACTTTTCAAATTTCAAAAATTATTTGTAAAGGAACAAGCCAAAGGTGGTGGAACCACGAGGTGGAATGAAACCAAATTTATATCGCAAGTAATTCGAAGCTTTCTTGATCGATTGCTGAGGTCCACATTTCAATCCCTCAAATGGTTCTTGAGAAAGCAGCTTCATAAAAAAATGGTTTAAACATCGAAAAACCGCCCAGAAACATTTCAAACTTCAAAAGAGATAATTTTTACATCTAAAATCTGCACGTGAATTATCACGTATTCATTATGAACCACCCTATAAAACGTTAAACATTGAGAAATGAGAATTCTCAAGAAATTTTTTTTCTGAACATTTGAGCACTGAAACAATAGAGTTAGCTTGGAAGTTGACGGGTTCCCTGTTTAACAATCATTCTAGAACTTTCAGAAAAACATTACCTCACATCGTATCCAAAAATATAGGCCGTTCCTGAAGTGGGCGCAGTCAATCCAGTCAAAATATTGAACAACGTCGTTTTTCCAGCCCCGTTATGTCCCAAAATGGCCGTTACGTGTCCCTCGTAAATGGTCAAGTTTATCCCGTTAATTGCGTTGACTTCGGGCTTTCGAAAGCTCTGAAACCAGTTGAATTAGACTGGAACTTTCCAGGCAAAATCAGCAACTGACTTTGAATCTCTTGTGCAAATCCACGATTCTGATCGCTTCCTTTCCCTTCATTTCGCGCGGAACTGGCTCAAAATCCGCAACTCCTTCTTCGCCAGCCAAAGAGCCAACGGATTCTCCATTTGGAAGTGGAATCTGGAAAATTTCACCTACTTTCACCCAATTAACAGCTCAAAACATCCTTACCTTGTCAACCGGTTGCGACTTGCACCAGAACAGCGGGTTGAAGCAGAAAAAGGGTGACCTTTTCACCCCATGCTCGCCTGGAAAAAAATTAATTAACTCTCCAACTCCCCAGAAAACGCACTTCACGCACTTGGAACGACGCTGTCCAGGTAATACGCAATCCACCCATATAAAACCACATCAACAGCCATCATTATTAAGCTGCCGCCAAAGGGCATATCAGGCCCGTTCCAGACATTGGAAATGTTGACTCCTTCTCCGGCCAAATCCATCAAAAGTGCCTACAAATCCAAACAAATACTCACTAAGAATGAAACCTTTCCCTACCCACTCACCTTGTCCATAGCTAGGGCAAATCCTGCAGGACTGATCAAGGAAACTATCCATAGAGCCACTGAACTGGAGTCTCGGACAAACACCTGGATGAAGTAGAGCAAGCTCAAGATTGTAACGGCAAAGTTTCCAAGAATTCCTGCCGTCTGCAATGCAACGTTTTAAATTAACCGGGTTTTTTTCTGGACTCCTTCAACCTCGGAATAATGGAACTTACTCTGGATTTATCGAAGAACGGCGTCAGCATGAATCCAAACATTATAATGCTCAGACAGTACATGAATATCAGCATAAACACCATAATGAAACACGTGTTGGTGAATATATTTAAAGCAAATAGTAGAGTACAACAGATTATTGTCAGCAACAGCACGAAGATAGCGTAGATTATAAACCAAGACAACCTGCAAGAAGGGAAAGTATTGAGCAAACTGTTCACTCTAGTAAGATGGCAAGGTTTTACCAAAACACCGAGTCGAATAGACCCATAATCCTCATTCCTTCTTTGATCTTCTGCTCCTTCTCTCCCACGATCAGAATAAGCAAATAGGTGATGAACTGAGAAAGAGCTATGACGGTATAAAGCGGAATGAGCACCCGCACTATAACCATCCAGTCTCCCGTATAAGAGGCCTTCGGAAACAGCTCGAGGAATATTTTCGGAATGGCTAAGTTCTCAATTCCTGCATCCAGCTACAAGAGGCAACAACACCGTGAAAAGAGTACAAGGATTTTAAGCCGGAACTGATCCAAACTCACTCTAATTTTTGTAAAATCCATTAGAGCCTGCAGAGCGAGGAATCCAGAGTAATAATACTGGTTCGCTGGGCAATTGTCCTCAACCTCCAAGCCTTGAGGCAGCAAGGGCGTTGGAACTCCTGGAACATTTTGCCAGATCGAGTTGTAATCCCTACAACTCGCTGGCGAACCATACAGTTGCACAGTCGATGGGGTTTCAAACAGGTTTGGGTTCGTTCTGATCTCATAACTGCAAGAATTCTGATGTCAACTTGAGTTTAAGACATTCGGGGAGAGCGAGTGGCACACCGCACCAAGAACTGAGAAGCCTTCAGGCAAATGCGCTGCTTTTATATATGGAAATGTTTACCTCAATGGTCCATTGATCGGATCAGAAGACTTGAAAATTACAGCCAATGGTATTGCGTTCGGCTCCATCCAGTAGGCGGTGAGCAGATCCTCGATTGTTGGATACACCACCCAGGCAATAGGGGTGAACTTTGCGTTCTGGTTTTCGTTGATATTTTCCCATAGAACATCGACGGTTTTCAGGAAATCCTGCAAGCGAAAATGAATTCCTGTATTGCTGGACAAACAAAACCAGATTTGAAAAAACTGTAAAAATGTCCCCAGCCTGTAGACGAAAATATTTCTTCGGGATCCTTGATAAGGGCATATTTTTTATTTGTTCTGACAAAAGTTTAATGCTCAGTCTTGTTGCGCTCGGGAGTTTCAGGCTATTGAAGCGCTCGTGGCCAAACTGCTCTCCAAGAATTAAAACCCAATTTTTAACGATTTAACGATTCTATTCCCTTCTGTCCACAATTTAAAGTCTTCCCAACCATGAATGATACTTGGAAATAATTGAGGCTGAAAAATTGCTGCGATATACGTTTCAGTGGCAGAAAAACAAAACGAAACCGACAGCATAAAACTGGGCCACTCGCATCCAACGCAGATAAATCTGTTGGCAACTAAATGTTTGATATAGAATGAAATCGATGCTTCTGTCCAGAGCAGTGTTATGCGAAAGGGTTTCTACGAAAAATCGGGCCGGAAAGCGGTTTTCTGCTCGATCGAGCTTAGTGACAATTTTATCGTCAACTCAAACCTGAAAAGTCTAGTTTTCTACTTAGAAAAGTCAAAAGCGAAAACTTACTATTACCTGCACTTCAGTCGAGTTGGGCACAACAGCCACTGTGTGACTACCATTGCGAAATTTGCCAAAAAGTTCTGCCGCTCCTCCAGGCTGATTCAGTTCCGGGAAATTCGGGTTTGGCACGGCGACTTTGATCAGGAAAAGCACACCAAGCGTATAGATTGGCAGAAGAACTTCCTGAAACAAAAGAAAATCCCTCTAATCAATGTTGGAAGTTGTTGAGAAAAACCCAAAAACAATGGATGGTTTTTTTAAATGGATTCTAATCCAGTTTTACTATCGAAAAATTGTGTGTTTAGCTGGTTTTTTATGAGTCGAGTCGATATCCCTCACCGTTTTCGAGATATTTCACATTGAAACCTCTATTTGTCTTTGTCACATTAGTTGAGAACCACCCTGTATACGTACATACATATGCAGATTGTTCTTGCGTGTTCGAGGAAATCCCGGATTAAATTGCGACTGGAAATTACACAGATCTTTTCCGATTATGAATGTGCGCGGTTTATAAAGCCGGGGATAGTGAAACGTGAATTAACCAGTTGGGATTTGAAAAAGTCGAGCATTTCCACAACATGAAAATTTAATTATTTCATCGACCGTGAGCTTTCAAGGATGGCGGGCTAATAATGATACGATTAAATGCTATAAAAGTGTCTATAAATTTACGAGAAACGACGGCACTATATATATAGTGTTTCAGGAAATGGCGTGACTGCACTAAAGGAAACTGATTAAGGTTGAAAAAACAATCATTATGTTCGCTAGAAAAGAAAATTAGTCTGGAATTTTCAGGTTGTCTTTTCTTAAAGTGGGAAGTGAAAACGCAGTAATTATTAGCCTGGTGAATTCTGAAGTAAAAAAGTAAAATTTTGAAAAGAACTACCATTTTGATTTCATTTAAAAATTAAAACCAGACAGCTAAATTATACTCATGGGCATTGAAAGTTTCCAAAGGGTCAACACTTTTCCAAAGGTTTCACTCGCTTATTTCAGCTTGAAACGAGGATTTGAGTGTAAGTAAAGAGTAAATCTACTCAGTCGACGATTGCCTAAAAACCCAAAACTCAACAATGATTTAAAGTCCCTAAGTAAAATTCACTAGTATGGAAAATGTTATTCGAAATTGGCATCAAAATAATTTTCCAAACTTTCTCGCTCAAAACTGCATTATTTTTAGCCGTGAAGGTATCAATCTAGAACATAGCCACACAGACCCCCAGTGGCAACTGCTATACTTCTACACGCGGGAGTGAGAGTACTGATGCAAACTACGTTCGTAACTGGAAAAATAATTTTAATTTATTCAGTACAACTAGTGTTCGGTTTCGAGTTGGAACATATTTCTGATAATGCCCGCCAGGTGTGCAAGCAAAAAAGTCAACAATTTTACGAAATGGTTTTATAGATAAAATGTGGAGTAAGTTTTCGGGCTCTTCATCAGTCGTTCAAAAAAAGTCTTCCTGACATATGAGTGACTTCCAGCTTCCAGGATATTGGCACCCGAAGCGAACGCACCTCTGAAGATGTTCGCCACTTGTACTTGAGAAACGTCAAGAAGAAATTCTCTTCCATGACGACGAAACGCCACAGGAACTCAAATTTTTCGACTATTGAAAATGGATGCCGCAGATGCAAAAGAAACGTTAGGTGGAATAAATGTGTGGCAAACTTTTCATAATTCAAGGACAATACATAAACCAGTGGTTCATCACGCTAATGATTCTGCTGATTCGTACAAACAAGAAGCGATTTCTATAAATAAATGCCATTTACGAATCATTGCCGAAACATAAAGCCGCCCCTCATCAGTAAAATGATGGCGAAAAAGGATAAAATTAATTACTTTGAGTGAATTAGGGAAAACGCTTTTATTCGAATGCGGAAATATTGATTTGGACTAGGCAAAACGATGCAAATTTTTCACTTTCACACAGGAAAAACACCACTATAAAGTTTCCCATTGGCTTCTCTTCGGTAATATCCCACATATTTTCGGAAACTTACCGCCATCGTTCTCCTTTTATCCCGTTTCTTTAACAAAAGGTTCCTTTTCAGCATGGCTTTCAGCTGAGCCCAATAAATTCCAGACGTTCTCTGATCCCCCATTTTGTCGGTTTGATGTCGCAAATCCAGAATCCGGACTGATTAAGGTCGATGCTAGATAGGAAAATTGTTGATTGATAAACCCACTGAAATCATATCTGAAAAATAACGAAAATATTGCAATAAACACAAAATTAGTTGACGAAACCCGACATTAGCATGAAAAATATGCGACAATGATCAACGATCCGATTTTATGGATTTTTCCAAAAGACTATTAAATATTCAAGCGTCACATTAGACGCGGTAAATCCAAGTCAAAGCCATGGAAGCTTTCACTGATCTTTACCAAAAGCTGCGTTTGTTCTAATCGCCAAATTTTCCGTCTATTTATATGGGAAATCTACTCAAGTCAGCAAGAAAATGTGCCTTTCATCGAGGATTTCCATGAAAATTGAGCAGTAAACTGTGAGGGGGTTTAAAGATTTACCTGCCAGTAATGGGGAATGGGCCACCAGTTGAAAGAAGCAAACAGGAATTAGTATTTTTTGTCACTAAGAGCATGACTAGGAAGTAAAACCGGCGCGTTTTTTTACAGCTAGTCAGGTGCTTTCAAGCATTTCAAAGTGGCATTTTTTAACTTCTCAGGAACCCTTTAGGGGGCATAACCTTTCAAAGGAAAACTTGAGTCATGTGGCTGTGTAACTGTACATTTGAATTTCGTTCCTCAAAGGTTCTGTGCCGAAATATGGCAAATTCAAAACCTGCTTTTTAAGAAAACTTTTGTAGAAAGCCAAGTGTAGAGATTGCCGTAACAAATGCCATTTTCTTCCGACTTACCAATTGGTTCTTCAAACTGGCCTCTCTATCAACCACCACATTGATAATATTTACACTTTCGGTAAGTGTCTTAACCGAAATGTTCCGCGCTTTGACCGAACGATAAAAAACCTCCGCTCAATAGGTAAGCAAGTATTAAACCTTACTTTTCCTGATATCGCACTGCCCTACCCCAGTATCTCCACTTTCCATCCATTCCTCAATGTCGGCCATCTTTTAGCTGAAACATTCAGCGCCAATTTCGCCTCTCGGGCTGAAAAATCCGCTGCTCTTTTCTACGTCCGGAAACCGCGGAATTTTCAAAATCCACCCCCGATTCGCGCTCAGTTTGAGGAAAAAATGGACAAAACGACGATCGTTGCGAGGTTTTCTTTCACCCCCCCGGAACAATGGACAACGAAATAGAAATATCGGGTCATAAATGTGTGCGGCTTTTTCGATGGATTTTAGGGCTGTGAGGGTGGGCGGGCGCTGCGCCGCAGCGTCCACACTCTATGGCGTCGCGACGCATACAGGGCACGAAACAAGTGAGGGTTCAGCAAGTTTGAAGGGGCATTAACTGGATAATCGTGGTGAAAAACAGTGAGACATTGTTTTTTACACAACGGATTAAAAACTCTGAAAAAATTTCAAACTGGCTTGCCCTAAAGCGATTTATTTTCAGCGCCAAAGGTATCAAGTTCGAACATAGCATGCACAGACGATTGTGCCTCACTCATAGACTTCTATGAGCGTGAGTGAGACAACGGATGTAAGCTACGCTCTTGAATGCGAAAATCGGTTTCACTTATTCGAGTCGAATTAGGGTGGTTGCTTTACAGTGAGTTCAGACTCGTTAAGAAGAACTTCTGAAGATGCCAATCACGCTTGCTAGCGAAACACTCAACATATTTACATAATGGATTTCTAAATAAGAATTTTAGGAAGTTTGTCTCTAAGGCGTTTTGCAAGCACGAGTGGCATGGACCAAGCTGAATCATACGGTCTAAAGATGCATCCACAACGGTTTACACACGTCTAAACATCAGAATTTGAATCTGCTGTCGTGTCCGAAGGGCTCGGCACAACGATCGCATTCGAATCTCGATTGTCGAAGTTGTGCCGAACCGTCTGGGCACGACACTGGTTTGGACGCAAAAACCCTCTAAACCTGCCAATTGAGCAATTTTTGGCGACAAATCAGTGCCGTGCCCAAGGGCTCGGCACAACAATTACATTAGAATCTAATGGCTGTTGAAGGTGTGCCGAACCCTTCGGGCAGGGAAATGCCTTGAACGGAAAAACGAATAAATGAAGAATCTGCAATTAGCGCACAATAAAACACTTAAAATTGACCACAAGACAAAGAAAACACGAATTTTCAGTGTAAAACCACTTTTATCAATTTTTGCTGGCAGAATGTTTTATTCACCCAGCCAGAACGGCGCCCCCTTCATTGAATATCACGTGACATTCGAATTACCCCTTTAACTCTCCCTTTTGTGAATAAAACGGTAATTTCTGATATTTTTTAAATAAATTATTTCATGCGTGATTGCGTGAGATTGCCGGAAAAACCGCCGGTAAATCGGGTTCAAGTGCGTGGATCTTTGTCCCATGCGGCTGATTTTACCGCTGTAAAGACCTGACAAATTAATTAAAAATCAAGTAGAAAAAAAATGTTTTTGGCCGCAAAACGCTGAAAAACCTGGCCGATTCGCATCCATTTCCTTGACATTTCCAAGGTGCGGAATATGGTCGGCCGAAGAAAGGGCACGAATTAAAATAGATTATTTTCCACCTTATCATGTCCTTGCCCTTATTTTATCGATCAGTACTTCACTTTATGGTCATTGCCTGAATGCCTTTCAGACTTTGGAGTGTTTGCAACGTGTGGGCAGTTTTGGCAGTGTACGGCATAAAAAATAGCGCAAATTCAAAAAAATCACTCACCTATAAAAGTAAAAAACCACAAATCCTGCAAACTTGGGCAAAACTCCGGCTCCAAACTGACACACGCACACAACTTAAAACAATTACTTATAAGTATTTGCCTAGATTATGCAACTTTGATGCTGCAACCTCTGCTAAACCGGGAAACTTCATTTCCAGAACCTTTGGAAAAGGTTCATTGTGGAAAAATTGCAGGATTTTTGAACAAAACTTCTCAGCATCAACATTTTGAGTTCAGCTGATGCTGATAAACTTGGCGTCGCGCCAGTCGTGCGCTTTTTCAAATTATTTATAATATAACAAGGCATCTACACGGTGGACCCAAAAACTAAAACGCAGATCGCTGCAGCCGCACATTCCCCCACAATAAATAAAATAAATTAATATTAAGCGACTACTAATAAATGGCGTTTTCAGTTCAATTCGCAGTGATTATTTATCAGTATTTGACTGGAAAAGCGCACTAACATTAGCCGCGTAATCCATTTACTGGCTTTGCAGGATAAAACCAATTAGCGTTGTCTATGGATTTGGGTCACTGTATACCATCGAACCTTATCTTGAACCAGATGTATGTAAATGTAAGCCATAAACATGGCATGTTTGGTTGGGTACTAACCAACTCATTTTCACTCTTTGCATCGCAATTTGATTAAATTTCAATCAAAGGACTTCATTAATACCTTTGAACAAATTGAAAAAATGCTACTAATTATTTTTTCTGCAACCGTTTTTCATCTATTCGAACGCTTTGAAGCATTTAAAAGAACCAAATGACGCGAAAAGAGGAACATTTTTGGGAAAAAAATCCAAACTAGCCAGCAAATTGCAAAAAATTAAATATAAACAAATCTGCAAATGCCATCAACTTACCATTCGCAGGTGTAAACGATCTGGTCGAGAAACAACTGTACAAATGCATAAAACCACCCAAAACAGCCACAGCAGCTTGAAAGTGTCCAAATATTTGGGGTCAGGTTTATTTCGAAACAACGAAACAAATCACTTAAAAATCCATGTTAAAATGAGTTTTAATGCGAACAGCGAACTAATTTCAGCGCAACACTTCCGCTAATTCTATTTATCTATCGATTGTTTGAAGTCTGATGTCGAATGCCTGGGCTCGGGCCCAATTGGGGCAAAAATGCTTTAAAAACCCGGTCACGTTTTGTTGGTTGTTTGAATAATTGCCGATGATACATCTGTCTAATTGCATGTTATATCGTGTTAACAAATTCGAAATTATTGAAAAATGTATTTTGACTCAGAGGGCTTGGTTCCATATCGAAAGCCTGAGTGAGATCCGAAGAGACGGCAAATGTGTCTGCGTATTGTTACTTATTGCTTTCTCGAGTTTTTCATTCGCAGATTTTTGCCACGTTTCTTGCATACTTATTGGGGTAAAGTAGAATAATTTCTTTTACACATTGATAAAAAAAATGAAGGAAATCGTTACTAAGAAATCAGAACAGCAAAAGCAAAAATGTTTTACGGCAGTTGACACATTGGCAATTTTATTGCTAGAAGAAGCATTTAATTAAAAATTTTGTTTTTACTATGTTTTGATTTTAGAGCGCATTCGCCAAAAGTCAAGATTAAAGTGTATTTTATGGTATGTATATACATTTTTTTGCGGTTTTCTTTTGAGGAAAACGAAAATTTTGTATAAACAGCCATCAGTAGGACAAAAGTATTAAAATTGAATACAAAAAATTTAAAAAAAATTGTTACATAAGGCAAAAATGTTAAGCGACCGTGACAGGACTCGAACCTGCAATCTTCGGATCCGAAGTCCGACGCCTTATCCATTAGGCCACACGGTCATGTTAAGTAATCGCGCAATCCCTAGTGAAATCCTACGCCTTAGTTGGCAATATTAAACATAGATGGCAAACGCAGCCAGACATGCAGTTTTAGTGCCAAATCAATGGAAAGTGGAAATAGCGACTCCAAACTATTAATCAACGATATTGCGCCTCTAAAACCCGTTTAAAAGTTGCTTCATAAATAAATCTGGTTCCTTCATATCAAAAATATACATAACTTGCTCCTATAACATGGTCAATGCAAGTTAAAGGGTAGAAAACATAAAAGTTTGCAGCTTTTTTCTTATTATTAGGATCGAATCAATCAACGTACACAGCAAAGTTACATTTGTGACCAAATAAAACGAAATTTCTAGGCAGAAAACTGGCAAACTGATCATATCAAGGGAGTTTTGTAAATGCTTTTCAATGCGCCCTTGTATGTAGGTACAGCTTTCCCCGATTTGCTGCCCATTTTACATGGCGTTTTCCATTGATTTCCTGTCCAAAAACTTAAAATATATTGCGTCTGTGTTTGGTTTGGTTTGAATCGGCTGCAGGGGGTGCAACACCTTTTGTTGTCGCACCAAACCATATAATTACAAAAAAATGGGATGGATTTAATAAAAAAGTTGCTTGAAAAATACATTAGAGACCGAGAAAATATGCCCAAGAAGATTAAAGCCTAACAATGAATTGTGATACTATAAAATTGAAAAACTCAGCATAATTTAGTGCGGAATAGTGCGGAATAAAAATGCAATTTTGCTTACTCAACCTCAATAAATCCCTTAACCCTCCGCCCGACTGTACCTGATTTGAAATTCAAGCAGACTGGAGGCCCCTTGGAATGGAGATGGTCATATTTTTAATTAAATTGCGCTCCGGGAAATTTGGAGATTTTTCCTTCGCGCTAGATGGAAATTCTATTACAAGAAAAATACCCATGGAACCTTAAGGGCGCCTACGAAACCATCTGAATGCATATGTTTACAAGTTCCGTGCAATAAAACATTAGCTGATTATAAAGCTTCAATTAGCCAAAGAAGTCGCACGGAGGAACATGAAAAATCCTGCAGCTTTGAAAGCGCCGGTGGCAGTTATTTATGTAAGTGAAACGTAACGACATACGAGGAACATTGTTTGTTAGTGGTAGAGACTTTTGTAGGCAATGCACGTTCAATTAAGTTGATGGGTCTGCTGGGCGGTAAACAGACACCAAGGAAAACGCCTGCATGAAAGAAACAGAAAAACACGAAGCAGGAATTGCAGGATGTTAAACTTAAGACGGCAAAGCAACACGCCAGCGGTAGAAAAATTTCATGAAAACGAATGCTGGTTAAGAATCTATTTAAAAAAAATCGAAACTTTTATTTGCAATTTGACACCCGAGGTAGAATCGGAAACTATGAACTTTCGGATAAGATAAATTTGCCTGGAACCCAAAATTTTTGCCTAAACCATATATCAATGAGTTTCCTCACATGTGAGGGCCTCCCGTAGATGATTTAAGATCGCATTTAGCCCGAGAAACCAAGCAAAAATTTCAGGGAAAAGTTAATTAGTGTGATCAAAAAGCTCTGGTTTCAGCGTTCAAATCTCTACAAGAAAAAACGAAAACCCGCAGTCGGTTTCTCATGGAAAGAACCTTAAAAAAACACTTTAAACTTTTAAAACTGATCTGAATCAAGTAGAAAACTTCACTGAATCAGTGGTGAAAGTTGCCATTGCTCGCGAAAGCCTGCAGGAGTCCAATCGTCCAAACTCCTGCTGCCTAAGTTTCGGTTTCGACGCCTTCACTATGACGGCAGTCGTGCTCGAAACGTCGCTATGGTTGGTTTTCGTGAAACCGACAAACCGACACGCGATTAATTCGATATTGAAATTAAAACTTTCAGTGTGTTTTTCACGTTGGAATGTCTTTTCTGAGAATTTCCAGTCTCAGGACGATGGAATGTTTCCATTAAGGGGACGATTGGTTTAAAGTGAATTATTTCCTGTGTTCGTTGTAAGTATCAAATGTTAAAAACTGCTTAAAAATTCGAGGAGGTTAAAGTTTTCAAAGCTACAGAGTTTCATAACTCAGGAAAACTCAGTTAGGAAGCTTCAATGCAGCCATTGTTTTCCTATTTTGAAATTTTCCTATTATGAAATAGACAGGGTGATACAAAAGAGGGTACAAAAGTATACTCTGAAGGTTGTCGGTCTTTGATCGTCGCTACTACTACGAGTGTATTTTCATTATCCGGGTTCAGATGAAATCTTGTATGAAAAGAACATTTTTGTGTGAACAATTCCGAATTTGCACCTTTTTGATTTACTCATGAATCACCCTGTATCGACTTTCGGAAACAAGCAACTTACTATTCTCTGTGTTAAAAAAAGGAACATTTTGTGGCACAAAAGTGAATAATTCGAAACTGAAACAAAAAAGGAAAAAAATTTACATAATTTGGTGAGTTTTTCGGGCTTTTAAACCGTCGTCACACGTCTGAAGATGCAAACCACTCGTGCTAGCGAAACGTCCTACAATTTTTCCAATTCGCAAAAACCCCGGATACAGTAAAGCTTTATTTTGTATTGCTGTTGACTTGCGTGCCACAAAATTAAATATACAGGGTGATTCAAAAGTGACGTCATTCCTTTTAAGGGGTAATAGAGGCTCACTTGGAGAGTACGAGAAAAATATTGAAAAATTTTTTTTCCAAAATTTATAGAAGATATTAACAGTTGAAAATCGAATTTCAACTTTGTTATTAAGCATTATTCTGAAATTGTTCGATGTTTGGTTGGTAGCATATTGGAATACTTAAGCATTCGAAACGAGAAATTACCATCTTTACTTCAAATTACGAAAATTTTCGATATTAAAAAAGTACTCTTCTACAATTTTTTGATGAAAAGTCAAAGCGGCTATGATGTTTTTTGTCATTATCAGGTAGTCACAGGTAGATATCTTTTGTCAAGAATAACAAGCATTTGTCAAATTGTGACTTACCTACTCGAGATACTGGACGATTGGCTCCTGTAATTGAAGTAGATATTGGACGACCAAGAGGTGCTCGGGTTCCAGACATAGAGGAACATGTATTGGATATCATTGCAGCAGATCCTTCCAGGAGTGCTCGGAGCATTGCACAACCACTGACACTTTCCCAATCAACTGTACACCGAAGATTATTGCCGAGGAAGGGCTTCATCCCTACCATTTATGTAAGACACACGCGCTTTTACCCTCAGATTTTCCATTATGGCAGCGTTTTTGTAATTGGTTTTTGAGCAAAATCAACAAAATTCTCAGTTTTTATCACATATTTTATGGACCGACGAAGCCAATTTCAGTAGAGATGGATTTTCAACTCCCGCAATTCTCATGTTTATGCCACCGACAACCCACATGCTTCCATTTCGCAACATCATCAAAACCGTTTTAGTGTGAATGTTTGGGCAGGTATTCTGGGTATTCACCTACTGGGACCCGTAATTTTGCCATCTCGGCTCAATGGTGAAAATTTTTATTTTTTCTTCATTCGGAGTTTCAAAATCTTGTTGAGAATCTGCCCCTAGCCTCCGTTCAAAATCTGTGGCTCCAAATGGACGGGGCTACAGCCAATTTCGCTGCTCCGGTAAGAGCTTGGCTGAACCAGGAGCACACGGACAAGTGGATAGGCCGAAATGGACCAGTGAACTGGCCACCAAGGTCCCCTGACCTGACTCCCATGGATCTTTTTCCTTTGGGGACACATTAAATCTCTTGTCTATCGAACACGAACACCGGTAAAAAATGAGCTGGAGTTAGTTACACGAATACAAGAAGCTGCTCAAAATGTGACTCTGAGATTCATATCTAAAATTTTCGTTTTACCACCAAGCACCGAATTGATTTTCGTATTTAAAGGTTAATGACTTTCAATTTTTATAGATTCTTAACTTACCGTAGGTTCGTATCATTAAGCTATAACTTTTTATTGAAGGTATTGCTGAAATCAAATTGAATTTTCAAATTATTAAGCCGCGCCGTATTTAAAAAAATTTCTTATTTAGTGAAAATTATTTTGTTTCGCATCATTTATTTTCCGAAATCTGGAATTGCATTGAAACATTAGTTAAATACAAAAAGGTACTAGCAAATTAGTAGTCGCAAATGACGTCATCACTAGTATAAAATATTAATTTCCGAACAGACCAATTGACAGAAAGGGTTCTTTACAGGGTTGTCCTAACCCCAATCAAATATAATTTTGACTTCAATGTTTAGTTATGGTTATCCGAGTTTTGGATCATTAATAAGCAACAGGTATTTATGTAATATTAATTAGGCATATTACCTTGCAAAGCATCGTTGCCTTAATTCTGATCTAGTTTTTTTCAAATATCTCAGTTTTTGATAAGAATTCATTTTTTTAGTATTTTTCCTGTACTCCCAAATCACCCTCCGACAACACCCCCAGAGGAATGACGCCACTTTTGAACCACCCTGTATAAATTGCTAGATGTAGTTACGGGAAAATTCAGCTGGTTTGGGTTCAACATTTGAAAACAAATGCCTGAGTACCGGATGTGAGATGCGGGGGAAATATGTAGTAGGCAGAGCAAAAGTTGCAGTCAATGCGCTTTCGGTGATTTACGTTTGCTAAATAAGGAAAGAACAGCGTTGCAATTGATTGTTTTATTATTTTATACAAAACTTCTCCTTTTTGCCTGCCTTGTTCGGCTCTTCCTACTTAAAAATTTAGAGTGAACTTCTCGCTAGATCCGAAGCAAACGAAAGACACATTAGGTGCTCCTTCCATTTGACCGAGTTTAATGTTTAATCAAGCTGAAGACTTTGGAAAAAATGTTTGCGTTAAACTCATAACCGAGTGCATTAATTGAAAATCACTGTCCATTTCAGGCCTTCGAAAGTTCAAGCAAAATGAACGAAAAAACCAAATGGCATGACCGAATCTTCGGGCAGAAACTGATGAAATGCGACTCCACCAACAACTCAAACGACTTCAACACCTGTGCAACTCTGGATGTGCTCAAAAGCGTTCAAATCACCGGGATTTACTTCAGTTTTGCCAATATCAGCACGCAAAGTGACGATTTTTTGAAAAAACTGCGCGACTTATACGAAAAACTCAATTCGGGCAGTGTGAATGGCGACGTGGAGAAGCGAATTGAGGTGATTCAAGTGGTGATGTGGGCTCATAACGATAACTATGGAGATTTCGAGCTCAGCCATAAGGAAAGCCTATTGGGGCTGCCTTGGTTCGCTATGCCGTTCAGTGAAATCAATTTGAAGGTAATCCTTAAACAAAAATCTAGATCGCAGCTCGCTAAAAGTCGACAAACACATTTAGAACGATCGGTCGTTTAGAGCAAACATTCAGGCCCTCTTGCCTATCGGAAACCTAAAAAAACACACTAAAAGGAACAAAGGAGGATTTATGGCGTCAGTTTCGGTTTATGGACCAATGAAGCTTTATGTTTTTGTTGGGGCTTTTGGCTCATTTAAAACTAAATTTGCCGGAAATTCTGCACTGCTATCGATTCAAGCGTTGGCTGATATAAACTTTCCTAAAAGCTTTCCAGGCCAGAATATTAATGCTCAATGCCTCTTGGACACATCGCAATCTACGCGATTTATTATTAAGGTCTCAAAATTACCCCAGTTTTTACTTTTCCCAGCTCATTTCAGTGTTTCTCCATTAGCCATTTCCATCAGGACCGTGTGCTCGTTTATTAATGGAGACGTTGATTTGCTTTTTACCTTCAAGCTTCAATGTGAATGGTGTCATGTTAGTAGTTGGACAATCCGAGAAACATTTGCCATTTCCGTGTTTTATTCTGGATTGCTTATGGAAAACTCCATCAAAACAAGGGAAATGAATGAGAAACTGGGGCGAAAAAAGGCCAAGTACAATTCAAAAGCGGAAAAACTGCAAATTTGGCTGATGGAAACTTTGTGAAATCAGTCAAGGCGAGTTTCGTTTTCGAGTTTCACGGCAGCAAATGGATTTCTCCTTCAAATCAATCAGAACGGAAGCCTTTTTACGTTCAACGCATTTCAAAAAGTTTCCATTGTTTGATTGTTAAAAGAAAATGCTTACTGTCAAAAATTAAATCATGGCTGGAGGGAAAAAGTGAAAAATTTCTAAATTTACCGAGCTTTGGCGTCAAAACCAGTGTCGCGCCCTAAGGGCTCGTCGCAACTTTGTTGATTCGAGCTCTTCGGATACGACACTGACTGGGTGGCAAAACACCTTAAGCAGCACAAAATCCTCCGTTTTGCATATAAAATGAGACTAATGACTATAAAAACCTAGTTTCCTGGCCTTTCTAAGCAGAAAAACCGGAATAATTTGCGCTTAAATACAGTGTTTTTTTTTGCTTAACCGTAGTGGGTACCAGTTTATTTCAGATTTAAAACTATGCGGACTGTTTATCGGCTGGCAGTAGTTAATTAATGTTTAGTTTATGTATCATCTGGTAGTCTCCGACCGACGCTAAAGTGTAAAAAACCATCGAGGTGAAAACGGGAAAAGCGTGGAAACTTTAATGGAAGGTGTAGAGTTGAAGCAATTAGGTTTTCCTGAACTGAAAAAAGAAGCCCAAAGCAACTGCTCCAACTGAAAGTTTGCGCTAAAACTCAGTTTTCTTGAAAAATTGCCTTTTGAGATAATGAGGATTTTCTGCCTCCATGGTGCGAGCGCGCCTTGTTAGCTTCCACAAATATACCAAACATTTCAGCTAAAGAAAGAAGTTCGTTGCTTAAGTAAACAGCAATAAGCCGACATCAAGAGAAATATTTATATTGACTGGTGGAACGCATTTACTCTCTTTCATATTATGGGACTTTTACGCGGTTTGCATTCGAAATGGGTGATTCCGACAGTAAAAAACCATTTTATTTGAAAAACTCAAATCGATTTCCAGACGAGACTAAGCAGACGATACCGCATTAAATCGGGAGTACCAACTTTGGTGCTTCTCGACAAGGATGGTTCGACTGTGAGCGTTTCGGCTCATGAACGACTGGCTGAGGATCCGAATGGTACCAATTTTCCGTGGCGGCCGCGACCGGTTGACGAGGTAAAAACCGTTTTTTGCCCCAAAAGAACAGCGAATAAAACGCCGTTGCAGGTACTGAAAGATGTGGTGCTACAGGCCGGAAGGATCTACTACCAAGACCACCCGAATTGCATACAGGGCGACATTCGCTACAGCGACTTACCGGATGGAGTGAGAGGATTTTATTTTTCCGCTCACTGGGTAAGTTGAGCAATTTTAACTAGAAAAGTATATGGAAAATTCTGTGTTTTTAACTCAGGTTAAACAGATATGGAATGTTGCCCCCAAACAAATCGGGATTTATAAATGACTAGCTTCCTTTATCTACTAATGTCTTTGGTTTTTGATGCATTTAGTGTCCACCTTGCAAGGCGTTTACACCCCATTTGGCCGAAGTGTATAAACTGATCAGGAAGCGGGAGCCAAACTTCGAAGTAATTTTCGTTTCCAGTGACAGGTGAGTCTTTTGCAGCCACTAAACAGGAATTTTTCTCTTTATTCTCTCACTGCTCTGAGGACTTTAAAAAGAAACTTCCAGCTTCGTTAGTTTGGAGCTTCGAATTTAATATCCATGTTGATGGGTTTAGCTCGTTCTTTTCGTTTTTATTTCTAAGGGTTTCGTCCGCGCAAAAAGCCTCATTTTTTAATTAAATTAATCACGTTAATCAGCCCCAAAGTCACCGGGTTGGGGCCTCATTAAATTAAACTGCTTCCTTGACTTTGAGTGTTTGGGAGAAATAATCGATTCCAACGTAAACCTTCCCCATCTAATGAAATTCGGACTAATCCTGGTCTATGCCGGTGCATTAACCGGCTGCCTAATTATAGGAGAAATCGTAATCTCCTCGGCCGCGCCCTGTATTCGAATAACACCCCACGATGGAAATTTGTATTTAGATTTAAATTGGAGGGCGTGCTGCGCTTACGGGCGGATTTACTTCGGAGGGCAATTGCCAATATATGGGGCTTGAGGCTCCAATTGCCTTGCAAGGGGGAGATATGCGGGAGCATTTTCAAAAATTTCATTGTCCGAACTTGATGTGTGCGATGGTTATCGAGTTCGGAGCTTTGGTACGTTCAAGTTATACAAGGTTGGTTTGGGACGCCGTGTATATTAAGGTTTGCACGATTCAATCGAGTGAAGAGGTGGAAGAAATGGATACCAAAGTGGGACTCGATGCGTAAATTTCTAACAGTCTCAAAAGCCTCTTTTGAGAATAGCACTGGACTGGATTTTAATCCAGTTGGTATTCATTTCTTGTCTCACCCTGTATATATTCAGATAATAGTGACAAGTTCGCTTATAATTGAAGATCGAAAGCGCTGTTTTATTGATCCTATTTAATTATTTTTTGCTGTTTTAAACTTGTTTAGAACGTTTATGTTTGTTTTCTGTGTTCATTTTACTCTTAAAAGCCATTTAGATGCCCATTTCTGTTTCGAAATGATTCAATTTTATACTTGTAAATTTCCTACCTTTTCTTGCTAGGACAAAGTTTTTTTTCATGTCAACATTTTTGCACAGTGATGAGTATAGTGGGCCCATTTCAACCACTACGTTTTCATTTGGCAGCAAACGTCAGACGGTTTTCAACTTGGAATTTCCCGTTTTTGATCTAGAAATCACACAACTGGTCGGGAAAAGAGCACAAAACGATGAGAAAAACATAATTTTTTGAGAAAATCGCAATTTTTTTGCAAAGAAACGAAAAAATCCCGCACATTTTTGAAATTTAGACGGAGCGAATCACGCACTGTCATGGTAAACTGTTTGGTTAAAGGTTGGCCTAAAACGCGCACAACCGGCCAGAAAAATGCCAGAAGACAACACAGGGCACTTTTGTTTGTTGGAAAAGCAGCATTTTTTTGCAAAAATTGAAAAAAATTGCGGTTTTTTGAAATTTAGCTGCAGCAAATCGCCCACTTTCCTTAACAATGGACTGATTTATCGCAATGAAAAGGAAACTGCGGTGTTTCAGAAAACAAAGACGCAAAGTCTTGAAATCCTTGATAAGAGCGAAAAGTGCGCTTAAAAAGCCTTGAGTCCAGCATTGTTCAACAATAAAGGCTTTAATTTTAATGAATCCACCTTTCTTTGGCGGCAACAGTTTCAACTTAAAAAATCGCGTTTTGCCCTAAAACCTGCCACAACTGGCCAGGAAAGTCACAAAGTTACAAAATCCTGAAAACCTTAATGGAAACATGAAAGTGGCCTTAAAAAGCCTCCAATTGATGGCTTTCAAGGATAGGAAGACTATAATAAACGCATTTTACTAAATCCGCCTTTCTTTCATGGCAAATCTTCCAACATAAAAAATCTAGGTTTTGTCCCAAAAATCTCAAAACCAGCGGGAATATGCCCGAAAACAGTAAACAAAACCCTATTCGTCCAGAAAATCAGCAATTTTTTGCAATAAAATGAAAAAATCCTGCAGAATTTTGCAATTTAGTCTTTTTTTACCCATAAACAATACACTAGAATGGAAATGATGTTTGATGAATGAATACAGATGTTTGTATTTTAATTTATATTCACAGCACATCAACCAAATAATGTAGCATAAAAATATATTTTAAATTCCTGCTGAATTTATGAGGACGGGCGCCTATTTTCCCCATAACAACTTTATACTGCTTTAGCATCCAGAAGATTATCAGGCCTTTCCTGGCATAAAAGCCGGGCTTATCTGCACATTTTGTATTATGCCGCGCGTAAACTACCCACCAACTTGAAATGGGCTTTATCTTGACGGTTTTGATATGGAGTAAAGTAAAAATGAAAATACCGGAAAATCAATGTTTTAGCTAGGAAAACGGTTATTTCTCATTGGTGTGTTCTTGGACTTCATCAGGCCAGTTTCATCTTGAACCATTAACTGGATCCTCCGGTTTAATAGAGTGAAAAGTTAGAGCGAAAATTGGCCAGATCATATAATGCAGAATTCATTTAGTCTATTACTAAACCCTCATTGTCTTCGCAAGCCATTTACCCCAACTAGCCGAGGCGAGGACGAAATTAAACTTCCGCTCATTTAGCTCCAAACTTCCCTACAAACTTCGGGCTAAGTGTAGTAATTTCCTTTTATTTGCCTCTCTGCCGAACAACACACTGACGTATACATGGAACGGCCACTGCAATAAATTTTCCTCAAGAGCCTTAACGCGTTCCATGTTGTAAATAAATTGGGAAAACATTTGGGGAACTTTCTTGTTGTTGTTTTTCCACTCGTGCCATTAACCCACGGGAGAAAGAGGCCTTTTTTAGGTCAAATTTCTCCGGTTTTAGGCGTCAGCCAATGCAACACTATTAGCCCTAACTGGAATATTATGTCTCAATCGAATTGAATTGAATCCACACAGCACAACATTTTTATTTGGAAGAAGACTGAATTATAAAATCAATCACAACCGCATAAACCTCGCATAATGACAGTGTGAGGACGCATGGAAGAAACGGAAGCAAAACATGCTATCAGCAGCAGAAGAAGCATTGGGAAGAAGAAAGGTCAATGTAAGACCTGATGGCTCAGATCGAACACCCTGGACCCTAGTTTACCTGTGAAGTAAAAATGCTGGCTGGAAAAAAAGGCGTTTCTGAGGTGCAGGGGCTCCGGAAGGAATGAAGATCGAGAGGTGAATGTTACTGAAAGAAGAAGTGAAGACAAACGGGAGAATTCAATTAATCAAGGAGGAGCCTTGGGAGGAAATCACCAACAATTTGGCAGAGGGCGGAGAGGCATTTGGGAGAAAGACAGTTTTACAGCTAGATTTCAAATTGGTAAAAATTCGATATTTTGAAATAGCACATCGAAAACATTTTCATACACAAGGTTCACCCCTGTTTGCAACCCATCAGAAAAAATCCTTAGATTCCTGGTTTTTTTTGCACATTTTTTTCCGATTCAGCTCTGTTGCCTTGTTGCAGAAAAAAACGATCCGTTCACTCCAACTAGCCGACTCTGCCAATATAATCAGCTTGCCCAGATTATATTATACCAATTCCATCCCAAATTGCCCCCCATAACTATTCCAGGGGATGAAAAAGCGGCATCTGGTTTGGCGATAAAGAGGAATCGCTCTGAGCTGTGAGAAAGCAACGAAATATCCTATAAAATATTTTATCTCTCAATTTATTGAAGCGGCAAACGGAAGCAGAGAAGGAAATTGCCTGGATGATATATGGATGGAGTTTCGACCGCAATTTCCGCAATTTCCGCAATTAAACACACGTTTTTAATTACGAAGTTAAAGAAACATTTTAATTAATGAGGGACAAGTCGAGAAAATGGAAAGAATAATGGTAATGAAGAAAATATACACTTGGAACCTCATGGTGAAAACCCAGAGAAGTTCCACATCAGCCTACACTCCCCCGACACTGTTTCCATTCTTTGGCAATATTTCTCAATTATCCACATAGTCTGGCAACATCCAGTCAAAATAAAATCTATGGATGTTTGCACTATAATCCAGCTTAGTAAATTCCAGTTATTGCCGACGGTTACATAGCCATATGCATTACGCATTCAATGGCATAATGAGGGCGAATCGCTGAAGCTGCCCGAATTGATTCCGCTCTGGAAATGCACTCATTCAGGATAAATCCAGGCGAGTTTTTCCAGAGCTTCCACAAGAAAGTAACTCGAATTGTTGGTTTCCCCACACCCCCTAAGTCTAGGTTGCCGTGTGATGGAATCAGTAAAGGGGCAGGATGCAAATGATTGCAGCCATATTTTGCACTGCTGGATGATTCAGCGCCACTTAAATTTCCATTAAATTGAATCATTACTTGTGAGAAAAAGCTGTTTTTCTGTGAAATTTTCAAGTTAAAAACTTCCAAAATACACCAACCCTCTCATCTAATAATGAACCGCATATCGGCTTATCTTCCTGAAACGTCGTGGGTTTTCTTTTGTGCAGGCCACTAATTATTCACGTGTAAACCCCCTTGTGGATTATGGGCATACATGGAGCCCGGTCGCTATGGATACAGGGGTCCTAATAGTCTCATTACATCCCCCCATTCCCCAAGCCAGGCGCCAGTAATGTCGCTTTAGGTGTCGTGCCGAAAGTTCATTAAGCATGAATTTTTCAGCAGAAGTTTCAGCGCTTTCAACGTTCAATGAAACTCTGGGTGAAAGTATGGCTGGTATTGGCTACTTTTATAAAAATTGTCTTGTTTTCTGACGCAGAAAAAACGCGATTTAAATTTCCAAACTTGGCTTTTCGTCAAGGATACTGTTTGAGTTGGAATTTCCCATGTAAAATAAAGTTGGTCAATTTTCTGCTTTAAGTTTAAATCGTGATTTTTCTGTTTCCAATTTGGCTTATCGTCAAGGAGGCTCTTTAAAGCAGGATTTCTCATGTCAAACTCAGTTCGATCAATTTTCTGGGTCAATTTTCAATCGCGATTCTTCTGTTTCCAAAGCAGAAAAACGGTCCAGGTCAAACTCAGTGGGGTCAATTTTCTGGTTGAAATTTAAACCGCGATTTTCCTGTGTTGAAAACAGAAAAAAAGAGACTTTTTGAAAGTTTGACTGAAAACTCACCTCGAGGAAAACAACTAATAGAGAAATTATTTTTTTAGGAGTGCCGATTCCTACAGCGTCTATGTGGAGTCAATGCCATGGCTTTCCATACCATTCCAACAGGCGTCTGTAAGGGCTGAATTAGCGCAGCTTTACGGGATTCGAGGCATCCCAACTCTTCTTCTACTGGACAGCAATGGCCATGTGATTACTATGGATGCACGCTCGGAGATTGTTGAAGATCCCTTAGCTCAGGTGAAGTTTGCGAGTTATTTCCGAGTTTTTTTTTTTGCTAATTCGAATTGTAGAACTTTCCATGGAAGCCCCGAGCGGTTAACATCCTGACCGACCGGTTCTTGACCAAACTCCATGACTTCCCAGCCATCGTTTTGTTTGTTGGTGAGTTTCTGCTTGTTGGCATTACTTTGCCTGTTGGAGATTTAACCGAAATTTCCAGACTCGGAGGAAACTGAAATCCAGTTTGCTGAATCTGTTGTGATGCCTGCAGCGAACAACTACTACAAAATGAACAACATTAACATCTCGGCCATTCCAGAAGATCGTCTGTTTTCCAGTTGCGATCAAGAGGATAATTTTCTGCAATTCCTCATCGGCACTGATAATGAGTCTACGGATATTCTTAGAGATTTAATCGGTTTGGATGATGTGGTTCCCCTGCTGGTGGCCATCGATATTCCGAACAGACGATATGCCACAATGGATTATGGAACGGAAATCACTTCGGACACTGTGAACGATTTTGTGAGGAAATTTCAGCTCAATGATTTAACGTTTAAGGACATCAGTGAGGAAGGAGTGGAAAATGCTGAAAACCTGTAAAAATCTAGTCATGGATTACTTAAATTTCTTAAAACTAGTGCAATAAACCATATTTTCCAAATAAGTACCGTTTAACTACTTAATGTGATTTAATCGTGTATTTGTACATAGAGTGTAGTGCTCAAAAAGGAGTTTGGAACTATTTTTGTGTCAATATTCTACAATGAAAAATACAGTTTTAGATGCATGTATGTATAAAGGGAGTTTCTACTTCTAGTGAAAGAATTATTTAATTACAGTTAAGAGCACGTTATGTTAATAATTTATTCCATACAGTAAGTAGCCAGCCAGAGAAAGATGGCTTAGATATGTTTTAGACATTTATAAAAATATATCAGAAACTCAACAAAGGATTAAATTTTTTGAACTAGAAGGGAGCCAAGCTAATTTTTAGCTCAATTGTTGCAAAACGAAGATTTTTGCTCCGATTTGCGCTAAAAAAATCGTAACTATCGAAACTAAGACAAGTAGCCACTAGAAATTTCCAGGGTTTATAGCCAACGCTTGAGGCTTCATCTACTAAAATTTTGGTAGAAATGGCAAAAAAGTCTGATTTTTGCGAACTCTCTAAAAGACAGTCTCAAAATCAAGGCTTTCACCCAGCTGCGCGCTTTATTTAAAAAATTCGTAACTTCTAAACTAAGTCGTGTGGTAACTTGCCATTTTCACTGTATATAGAGAATAGGTGGATCTCAAGAGGCGGAGGATTTCTTTAAAATAGTTATAAATTCTGATTTTTGCAAATTAGAAATGAAGACTGCCTCAAAATGAATGTTTTTGCCCAGATGTTTGCTATCTTTTAAAAATTCGTAACTCCCAAACAAGAGCAAGTACGAACTTGATCTTTTCACAGTGTACAGTCTGAACCTGGGGCGTCATCTGCAAGAATTTTGATAAATATTGCACTTAAGTCTGCTTTTTGCGAACTCCATCAGAAAAGTCTCAAAATGAAGGTTTACACCCAGATGTTTTCTGTTTTTTTTTTAATTTTTAACTTCCTAACAAGTACCAATAGCAACTTGAAATTTTCACAGCTTATAGCCAAGGCTTGAAGCTTCATTTGCTAAAATTCGGAAGGAAATCGCACTAAAGTCTGATTTTTGCGAACTCAAAATACTCAAAGACAGAGTCTCAAAATGAAGGCTTTCACCCAGTTGGGGGTTTTCTTTAAAAAATTAGTAGCTCCCAAATTGTGCCTTTCAGCAACTTAACATTTCCACTGTCTCTAGAGGACGGGTGCAACAAGAGCAAGTAGGAACTTGAGATGGTCACTAAATACAACAAGAAACGTAATTTAATGAAGTAAAATGCTCATTAACATTACTTTTATTCTATTGCTTGGTGCTTGAAGTGTTTGAAAAATCTCCAGTTTCTATTGATTGTGGCTATTTAATATGTTCCTATTGGACGATTATCGCAAAAATGGAATAACCGACTGTTTCTGGTTCCTGGTCACTTTCCTGTGGAACGCTTCGCAACACAGTCGCAAAGTGATGAAGTAGAAAATTTCCACCAAGCTGAGGAAACTGAATCCCAAGCAGAGACTCAATAAGCCACCAACATTGGCTGAAAAGTGATTTAAAAAAAAACCAATACAGAATATTTATTGGATGATTGCTTACATAGAATTTCGGTGAATCCATACAGCTGACTCTTCAGCTCCTTGGTAAACTTTGAATTGTAGAAATAGAATTGAACCACTGCCATATTTTGCCTAAAAGTTCTTGAATTGGAGTGAAGAAACACAAGAAAGAACAAGGCAGACTAACGTGAAATACTTCGAAGAAACTGCTGAAAACTCATCACCGGTAGATATTTCATCTGATAGTTTAGCGTAAGATTTGAGGTCGGTGTATTGGGTGGAAAAACATGAAGGCAGGCAGTTGCAGTTCGAGCTACAAACCACTTTTTCTTATTGAATTTTCCATAAAAACGGCAACTTTCATACCCATTTCCAATCACAGTTTCCATATCGTTTTTCGCAGTTTCCACACAAAACTTCTCAATTTTTCCGCAGTATTTTATTTGCTTGTTTTCTGCAACAAAAAATCAAGTGAGCAAAACTCTCTAAAAAATGTTTGTAAGACATACTGGGTAGATAGTAAGGCACACATTCGCATAAGTTCAATGTGTAATTCGACTGGCACTCCAGCAGACAGTTTCTCTGGGAATAGAATCTGAAAAGTGTAAATAATCATGCATTAAAATTCGATTTAATCCAGGTTAATCAATCAACTAGACAATTTATTTTAATTCCTTGTTCTAGTGGAATTGGGCAAGATTTTGGGTAATAAAAACTGTGATTTTCTGTTTAAAGCCATATATTTTTAGTGTTTCATAATATTCTTCAGAATAGTGACTGAAAAGTCTTTTTTAGTGCAATATATTATATCTAATGCTAAGGGCGTCGCCACAAGTTCAATCAGCTTAAATCTTCCCATTTGGGGCTTCAGTATCTTCTATCCTCCGGCTCTTCCTTTGGTTGAAATATGACAATACGCTTTTGGTGCGCGTTTCTTTTCTCTTTGCCGTACTTGCAAATCAACCTCAAAATTGCAAAATATACAACTTCGATGATGGACAGAAAGCTCAGCCCCAGGAAGATGCCAAGAAGGCCTCCAAAGTTCGCTAAGGCAAATGAGGAACATTTAAAAGACCGCTCGGTTAACATTCGGTTGGAGTGAAGACTCACAAAGAATTTCCGAAAATCCATACAGGAAGTTCTTCACTAGTTTTTGGGTAGCTTTCTGCGAGAAGTAAAACTGCATGCTGGCCAAGCTGAAATGGAAAACTCGCCTTATACACGCTGCTGTATTTTTGTAAATCCTGCAACATACTCGGTCGTGTTACTGCCTGAAAGATTGAATCTTTGCAACTCGTTGGGAAAAAGGAAACTTTCCGACAGCAAACAGTTGTAAGTTAATCCAGCGCAGAGCGGTTTACATTGGCAGTTTCCATCTAGAAAA